>BRZM01000022.1:1810437-2410437 GCA_033238685.1 Lates japonicus | reverse complement strand
ATATGCCTCCCGACTAAGTCCATCGACCCTCTGCTGCTGGTTTTGGGATAAGATACAAAGAGACCAGTGGGAGTTCAGTGGCAGATGGTTTTAAACAAGAGCTGGGTGGTAAGCTTTGACTGACAGTCCCTCAGTGCCCCGCCACCTTCTCGGTCTCAGTGATGGCTTAATGGTGTCAACAGGAGAGATAGGGTCCTGACTCCTTTATCTGGACAAAATCTTAGACCCATCACCTTCTCTGTTTGCAGTAATTGCAGGAGCAGTGTGGACTCTGTGGGGGGGAAAAGGCAAAGTAAAAGCCAAATCAAAAGGCTCAGCTTCAATCCACTTGACCGATTGGGTCAAAGGAAATAAATGACTTTCCTTTGACCAGCTGTACATCCATCTCTTCAGTGTCACCACTGTCAAGGACACTGGAGCCTATCTCGGCTGCACTCCTGCTCTGATAAAATGAAAACAGATCGGTGGTTTAAAAAAAAAATGTCGCTCCTCTCTGTCTGTGGGCTCCCTTATCAATGAGAAGCTACCCATCTGTGGCCAGCATCACCACGCACCCACATCACCTCCAGTTGTCGATTATTACAGCCGGGAATAATGCATGAGAGAATGTGCCAGACGTGTGAACCATGAGGGCAGTTTAAAGTGTAGAAAAATGTGAGATTCCTCTACACTTACATTCTGTGCCTACACATCTGGCAATTTAAAGTCAGAGGATCTTTTAGTGTGTACATGTGTGTACACAGTGTGGATCCACTCCACTCCCCACCTGAGAAATAGAGGGAAGGAGGTGGTATTGGCACAGGCAGACGTGGCAAGTGGCAAAGCAGATGGCTCTCTGCTTACCATCATTTCCTCTCCCATAATGCTTCAGGAGCGTAGCGCACGGAGCACATACGACACTCTGTCTCCCCATGGGAAGAAGTAGCTACAGGGTACTCATTTTTAAGGAGCGAACAAGCCCAAGCACTGCACAGGAGCCTTAATTGTTTACCAGACACCCTGATCCAGTTTCCTCACATTTTTTTCCTCTTTTTCTTTGGAGACACCAGAAAAAGAAAAAAAAAGCGACATTTCCGTGAAGAGTTGATGATGCCGATGATACCTTTCCTTCTCGTTTAGCCACCTGCCTTGTTAGCCACCTTGTACGCCGTGCCAGTGAACTGGACGACAAATCCAATTGGAGCTTTTCATGATATTCCCCTTCTTCCTGGATCCCGCAGTTCTCTATTCTTTTCATTGGCTGCCCAGGCACCAGATGGAGCCCGACGTCTCTGCTCCACCCCAGGGCTCTTTCTCTCCTTTCGAGTAGGCAGAGCAAGACCTGTTTACACTGCTGCAGCCAACACACACACATAAGCGCACACACACACACACACATACTGACTCTCTACCTCTGTCTTTTTTCATGACTGTCATGCATTCACTTGGTCATAGCGAACTCTCATAATTGCCTGAGTAGGTAAATTTATAACAGCTGCTTACTCTAGTAAAGACTGATTTGCCACAGTGATGTTATCATAAAGTCTCAAATACTTTCATGTTTCTGCTCATCATTCTGCCTCAGAAAGGTCTATCAAGGTTACCTGAGCTTGATGACAGAAAATAGAAAAACAAAACATTTACTTTTGTTCATTTCACTTTGACAGAAGCCTGTGCATTTGCTTTGTGCTCCTGCAACATTTCTGGTCCACACAGTAGTAGCAACACCACAAATAGCCAGATGGCGGTCATCTGGTTTAGATACTTATCTCATCTGCTGCCCTACTTCTGGACCACTGATGCTAGTGCGGATGTCAGGATATCTTGATGCACACATACATGATGCTGAATTAGTTATTAAAGAGTCCAAAAGAAAAAAACAACAACAACAAATTTACAAAAATCTGATTCATTTACATCTTCACAAAATACCTGTAAGTCTAAGACAAAGGGAAGCAAATGAGACGGAAGCAGGTATACTGCTGAGACGACATACAAAGAGGCTTGCACAGTGAAATCTGAGTTTGCAGGTGCTCATGGCAGCCTGGCACTCCCCCTGTATTGTGTCTGTAGATGGCAGAGAACGTGGACAGCACTAGGGGTGTGCACATTTACTTTAGCCATTACCACATAGGTGATAACTGAACAGGGCTGACTCAGTCGCATTTAAAATGCTGGGAATTATAATAACATGACAAAATTATTAAATCAAACAGGTGATATCCTGAGAAGATGAGCCCTTGCATGATCATTTTAAAGGCTCCCATCATTCAGTGTAATAGGTAAAAGCAAAAGTACTGCAGAAGACAACCTGCCATCCATCACTATTTACCAACATGGCCTTGATTACAAGCTGTCGTTGAGAACTGCACATAAATCAAGAACTAAACCCTTGGGGTTATAGAATAAATCAGCAAGCATTAGCGAGCCTCTCCATTTTTCAGATAATGAAGACAGGTTTATAATCATCATTCAACCCAATATAAAACCCGCGATAAACCATCGTTTTCATGCACTCACTAACTTGCCTCATGATGTTACCTCAGCTGTAAATAATCGTTCCATGTGCGTCGATATTTCACCACAGACAGGTCAAAAGGCATTATCCATACCTTCTACAGACCAAGAAGAGTTGCTGCTGCAGGTGTACATCTGTGTGTGTGGTATATACGCATCTGTGTAAGTCCATGCC
The DNA here is from genome assembly GCA_033238685.1 of Lates japonicus. Lineage (NCBI taxonomy): Eukaryota > Metazoa > Chordata > Actinopteri > Centropomidae > Lates > Lates japonicus. The sequence goes on along the minus strand of BRZM01000022.1, from coordinate 2,407,766 downwards.
CGTGTGTCTGTGTGTGAAATATAACGGCGGCTGGCGCTGCTTGGCAGCGATGTAATTGGCTTTGGGAGGTAAACAGGACTGCAGCCGCGTGGGCAGCTGAGATTGACCTTCAGAAAGCGAGCAAGAAAGGGCGGACGTTAGCAGCTGCCTTGGGCACCTCGCTGAGCAGGCTGTCATCTGACTGCAGCTTTGACACCAGAGCTGTTATTTTAACTTTTTTTTTGTTGTTGCAGGAGGGTATGGAGGGTAGCATAATCAGGTCCAACCTCCAATATTCATTACTCATAGAGCACTTTTATGTGAGGACACCTTCCTCGAGAACACTGGGTTCTTAAGTGTGATCGGGGTCATCCATGTTTCTCCACCTCTGATGGGCTGGGCAGTGTCTCTTGTCTGCGGCATTGCACTCTGTATGGCACTGGAAGTGTGATTACTACACATCTACAGGGTGAAAGCAAGACACCCATGAGGAGGCTTCTAAAGGTGTCAGATGCAGGGGTGATAATTGTGAGGGTTCAGCTGAGTTTTTATACAACCAGGGAGACCTCCCCTCGTGGCTGCTAGCTGTGAATGATAGCGACAGGATGTTTATTTGAACTAATTGCTCAGTGGATATCCTTAATGTGGATGTGTGTGTGTTGTTTGCATGTGCTATGTGCATCTGTGTCATAAATCAAAAATCTTGGCTTTGCAAACTGGAATATTTAAACAGATATGGAACTAAATTCGTTTATTTACCTCCACCGCATGTACACATACTCATAATTAAGCCACTCCGTGCCATCTGCTTGTGTATACAGTAGTAATAGGAACCAATAATGGCTAACTTGGTTTACAGTGGCATTTTATGATGGATGTTAGAGAGTTTAATTGAGAATAACGTGCTTGTTATTGGAACATCATTACTGCCGTGTGGATGAAAAGACACACTACTACTGCGCTACCCGGTACGGTGAGTCTCATACTAGAACACGAAGGAGCTGGTTGTACTACAGCATTATCGACAAATGCTATCCTTGATTATAAAAAAGCTGCCAACTGCATCACCTTTCCTCTACTGTCACCTGGGTGTACACTTTTGATAAATACAAAAGGAAACGATGAAGTGCGCTTGATTAGCTTCAACTAAGATGGCCAACCCTGTACACTGATGACTTTCTTCTACTCAATCTTAATTAGCAAGTGGAATGCTTCTGGGTTTGATGAGGTCAAAGCCATTGTTTTCCAGCTCAACGCAGGGTTAACTCTCGCGTCTCCCTTTTTGTATTGACACTCTGGGATAATCATGTGGTGACCTCTCTCTTAAGCTTGACTACGTCTCTGCCTCTTGCAGAACGCTTGCAACGCTGGTCTCCTTACAGACTGCAGGGAATCAACGCCCTCCAATACCTCTGCTGAAACAGAAAGAAAGGGGGGGGGGGGGTCAAGAATCAATCCAGTCCAAGGCTTCAGCCAGAAGTAAAGAGAGAGTGAGAGTGATCATGTGGCTAATACCTCTGCTGACAGATAAAGCTGTGGTACAACATAACTACCCACTGCATCTGCTTTTGTTAACTGTAAATCAGTGATGATACTGATTTTCCAGGATGATAAAAAGCCAGCCAGGAGCTCATAAAGCACTGGCAGAGTTTTCCAAAATAATGTTTTAGTAAAAACACCACACATTTGCTGCAGAAAATGTTTGATGTCGCTAAATTGCAGCTGATGTTTTGAGACTGTCTGACCTATTCAAAAGACAGGTGAAGTGAAGGCAGCGTCAGAGTTTGAAAGCTCCAAAAAAGAAAATAGGTAGATTGTTTTGGGAGTGTAGGTGGCATTGATTCTTTTTAATTGTACAATCATGAGTGACAGAGAATAAGTGAGTCATGTGTGGTCATCAAGTTTGGTGAAAAGAGCAAGGGGACGTAGGTTGTCTGGTGTTGTTATGTTGATTCAGTGTGGGTGTATGTATGTGTGTGTGTGTTGGTACATGTGTCCTCTACCGTTTTAAAGTACAATTGTTAACTTGGGTCTTATTCTCATGTTTGGCCCATTAATGTTTTACTCACCACTGCATAGACTCTGGCAAGGACAATGTTGTTTTGGAGCAAGGAGCACAAAGCTAAATTCAATTAAGTGGAAATTATTTCTTACTTGTTTTGAGGGCCGACTGATAATAAACAAAGACAGGCGGGTCTCCTTGAAAGGCCTCCAGCCATCATAGTGACCTACCTTTAAGAAACATGTGGTTAATTTGTCCGTTAATTATTGCTGTTCATGTGTGCACACGGTTTGTTGGCTTGAGGGTGTTGCATAGTAACACTTTGCAATGCAGTTATTTTGTTGTGGTGATAGGAGATAGTTACTGGTTGTAAATACAGGGAAAACAAGAGGAAACAAGTGCTTGAATTATAGGAGAGGAGAGATCGTACCTTGATTGAGTTAGATTTCTAAGCACAGTGGTTCAAAATTAAACCAGGAAGGTGGTCTGTAAGCTGAGTAGACAGTTAGAGTGAACAGTTTGTAAGTTTAGTATTTGCCTCCATGTTCTCCTGCCATGATTAAACTAACCTGGGGTTTGTTTCCAACCTTTATGATCCTCTGACTGCTCATGTTTGTTGCTTTGTTGGACCTGTTATTACCAGTGCTGCCACATTCTGAGATCTCAGCACCTGGTTGAGTGAATACAGTGTTACATAATAACTGAAAGCCAGAACTACAGAAATAAAATCCAGGTTGTAGCTTTCCTTTATGAATGATGATAAAATATAAGAGTCGGATGGCAATAATCGGTTTAGAGCAGCAACAATTATACTACCTTCACTTCGGCTAATATTCGATGTGTGTAAACAGATGTCGGCTAACTTTTCTGTTTAGGCATCGAAATGGACACTGGATATCAGAACATATGGGTTTGGTATTGAACTTCCAAATGTCAGTGATCCCGTATCAGAGTGATTAATTATGACATTCAGATGCACAGAAGGCCTCCAGCTACTGAAAAAAGGGAAGAAAATGAAGCAGCATATAGTGCTTGAATATAGACTTAGCAATAATTACCTGCTTTGATTTGTCTCTTTTTCTCTGTCTTGACAGTCAAGGCAATATGCTTTTCTTCAAAAGAGGATATTTTGCAGGGAGTGGTTTCTTAAACTACAAATGCCCCTCTCTCTCTCACACACACACACACACACACTCCTTACACTCCACTGCAGTTCTATATCTCTATCTAGCATTACCTAAAGACTCCTAGACACTCCTGGGCAGGCGTCTCCCCCCGAGGCTAGTCTGTGCAGAGGGACAACTTGATGGAGTGGGGCAGGACGGTGGTGAGACAGACCGCACGGCCGGGGGGACTTGGACTGTGACATATTACCTTTACAGAGCAGCAGCAGGGCCATTCACATGAAACCTATTAGCAGAGGCGTCTGCAGCCAAACCGCACACAACTGAGCTGTACACAAAAGCTACTACTGTGCCATTACTGGCAGTGTGCACTTAAACTTAAAAATGCATGCATATGCATACACACATTAAGCATATTGTGCTCACACATGTTGATAAGGAAACATGCACAATGACATTAAACTAGACACTGTCTTAAAGGAAAAGTCTGACATGTTAATATGATGATTTGCTTTCTTGCTGAGAGTTAGTTGAGGATGATTGATACTGCTCTCATATCTGTACATTAAATATATAGCCAGCAGCAGGTTAGCCAAATACTGCATCGAAATAGCTAGCCTGGCTGTGCGTGAAGGTTAAAAAAAATCTACCTTATCAGCACCTCTATTAGCACACTATATATCATTTGTTACATCCATACAAAAACCAAAGTGTAAAAACAACAATTTACCATTTTTGAGCTGATTATGTGCTGGACTGTTTCTTGGTTGAGACCAGTAGCTTGAAGTCCGTGCTTCTTTAGCAACTGAACCTGGCCAAGATATAAGCTGATCATCCTTACACTTTGGTTTTAGAACAGTAGAACAGTGACGTGTTTTTAGACTTTGGTTCGGTAGAGATCAAACAAGATACAATGTGTTCAGTTGTAAGCGCTATAGCTAGCTGTTTGCCCCTGTTTCCAGTCTTTGTGCTAAGCTAAGATAATTGGCTGCTGGCTCTAGCTGCATATTTACTGTACCTACAGACAAAAGACTGGTCTTAATCTTCTAATCTGACCAAAGAAATCATCCTTTGTCCCCAAATGGACATGCGGTCCCCAACTGGTATTTAGTCTTGCATTTGTCCCCAAAAATAAATTCAGTCAGACTTCCACCCCACCCACCCACACATACACACACAGATAGACAGTAGACATGTGCATTGAGAGGAACACATCGAGCTTGTATTCATAATCTGCTGACAGCAATGTTGCTCCATTAATAACATACAACCCTCTTTACATATGTTGATTTCTCCAGTCTGTTAGCTTCTGACGGTGACTAAGAACATAGTCCATATGTACATACATCAAAGCAGATTAGCATGTGTTCATCTTGGATTATAATGAATTCAGGCATTAGATCCATAGAGTTTTAAATTATGTGAACTTCAAAATCACCGTAGTGATATGTTAATCCGATATCTAAATAGGGCTGCTAAAGTATGTGAATGAAAGTAGTATGCTTCAAGTAATTATTACAGAGCACAATTCTGTTGTGCTTCCGCACTTGTGAATACAGTACGGAGAGAAAAAGCATGTTTGGCTGCCCTCATGTGGATTTGACAACAGCAATGGATATGCGATGAAGTTACCATAAATTTGTTTTGCAGGAGCATTAGGAATCGAAGAATGTAAAGAAGAGAAGAGATTATTACAATCTCTGGGTGTCAGGGGATTTCGCGCGTCACTGTGTGTTTCTATTTTTCCTCTAGAGAGATGTGAAGAAGGAAGTATTAGGGAGGGCAGGGGAAGGGTTCTCTGCTGAAGAAGACACTCTCTCGTCTGAGCAGAGGATAATGTGAGATCGACCAAAGGATGTGCCAAATGTAGCCCAGGCTAATGTCATGATCGGGCGGGTGTTGGGTGATTCAGTCCTTCCATCATCAGGTTCAATGAATATTATTCTTCAAACCCCTCAACACTTTGGAGTGGAATCCAGCATTTTGAAATGTATTTGTTGTTTGCTGGCAAATATTCACTAACAAAAACGTCAACCTTATGTTAGCGCAAGAGGAAAACTCAGGGGATCACATAAGTCAGTATAGGCTTTATCCTCTGACGACCATGAATGTTTTCATTCATTCAGCAAAAAAATGTCACGGCAATCCATTCAATAGCTGTGGAGAAATTTCAATTTGGACCAAAGTGGTGGACGAAACCAACACTGCCATCCTTTAGCATGGCTAAAAAGAAATGAAACCACAATTTCTACTCCAACATGACTTCCTAGACCCAGAGGATAGCAAATCATTTGCAGAAATGTCATTTACTCCTAGAATAAACATTAAAAAAACTCTGTTGATATTAAGAAGAATTAGGAAGATCCATTGGATTATTAAAAAGATTATTAAAATGCAACAACCATTACTGCTCAACTTCAAAGCTAGGTACAACAAGTGCATTGCTATGCATGAGACCTTGGTCCTGTCTCAGATTACCAAGGTTAGATTTGGTTTTCTGCTCCCACAGTGATGGCTCACTCCCAAACTGGGTACAGTACAATTGTAGCTAAGGCTTTGGAGAGGGTTATAGTCAGGCTGTGGAATCCAGATGTATAAAAGTCCTCTGATATGAACAAACACATTGCCTGCAAATGAATGTCTGATTAATAGGACTGTACAGAAGCATACTACCAAATTATTATCAGGTATCTCAAGGGACTCAGCAGGGCACTGGTGTCATGACACTTTCTCTGATGATCAGAGGTAGAATAAATGTTTGTTGCATTCGCAGGCCACTTGCCCAGTCTGCTTGCGAAAGCAGACTTCTATTACATTACAGGTAGCTTACATTAGTTGACTGTAGATATCAATAATGAATGCAATGTGTTGCATATTTAGCGTGCTGGAATTAATTCACAGGATTCCCGAGAGTGATTGATGCAATATATTGCACTCTGATCAGCACAGCCCTTGCGGCAGATGAGGTAGACTTTGTGAATAAAAAATGTGTCCACATTCTCAATGAGATGACACGTTATTGTATCTATTAAAAGTATCTCTAGTGTGCCTTAATTCTGGGAAATTGAGATGCCCATATACAAGTGCGGCTTTACAGAGTATAGACAGCCTCTTACAGTTTCTCTTACCTACTTACCTATAGTAAGTCTTTACATTTTCATGGGTTTTGGATTTAAGGATGTGAACGATTTCATAAAGAACCTGTAAAATCAGTGTGTACTATACACAAATATTATATTACACTACCAAAGCATCAAAATGCTCAGTCCTGCACTGCCATACTGATGCTGCTCCTGTGTACATAACAATGAAATGCTTGCCACATCATACTGGAAAACCCATACTATGCATGGCTTTGTTTACATTGGCCCTTTAGTGCATAACAAAATGCTATTATAGGTATTACAATGGGTATTAACAAGACCTTACAAACTAATCCAAGAATTACCCTTGAATGACACAAAATGAACATTGTGCTTTGGTTCTCTCTGTTTATTAGAATGGCGTGTAATGCAGCATCAATCCACGTCTGTGCACAAACGATATGTCATTTTTGTCTCCTTCCAAATGCATTAATAGTAAAGCTTTGCAGGGTTTTTCTCTTTTCTTTTTTCTTTTTTTTTTTTTCCTTGAGGAAGCGGCTTGAAGCTGTCAGGGCCTGCGTGGCGATAACAACCTGGGGTGGAGAATGACACCTTGAGAGTGACAGATGAAAAGGAATCAAATTCTCCCCGGAGCCAACTGTATGGAACTGATACAGCCCCCCCCCCCTCCATTCCTCTCCCCACAAACAGGCCTCTGCATTAACTTATTCAAATAGGGGGTCAAGCCTTAGTTTAGACACCAGACCTGTCCCAAAGAGCAGAACAGGGAGAGGGAATAGAGTGAGAAAGAGTTGGAGAAAGAAAATTGAGTAATTGTACTTCAGAATTAATGCCTTTTAATCTCTCCCTCAACCATTCAGTGATAATGAAAAAGTAAGAATGTAAGAAAGTAAGAAGGAAGAATGAAAGTAAGAATGAATGTGCCTTTGCAAAAAGGCTGACTTATTGAACTAATCTGAGGGAAACCAAACTGAGGCGTCTTCTGAAGAGAGCCCTTAAGAAACCCTTTTCAAGAGTCCCTGCCCACTTTAGCCATGTAGTCAGTAATCAGACTCTGAATCAGAGAGGTGACTGGTATCCACACTGCATATGCCCAGCATCATTCTGATATTTACCCCTGGCTGTGAAGGACACTCAGAGTGAACTCTTACCTCATCTCCAATCCTTCAATTAAGTGCAAGCAGGACACGGTGTCAGGGTAGAGTTGGTCTGGCTTTTATGAAGGTAGTTGACATTATAAGCAATGCGTGTTTTACTCCTTGAGGTTGAACCCGAAGAAAAGGTAAAGGTTGGGTGACTCATGCACCGCTGCAGAGCTCAGAGATTGTTCCCGCAGCCCAAGTGCTTCCTCTGTCTCCCACTCTCCCTCTTATTTCTTCTGAGAGCAAGGTCCCATGCTGTGCTGCAGATTGAAGACACTGCGTTTGGAAATCAACTGCTTGGCTAGGTAATTTGGCTAATGGACTAATCTCAGCTAAACTTTTGTAAATGAGGGTTTTATGAGGTGACTCTGAGAAAGAAACATTTCGCCAATGTCATGGATGATAAACATGCAATTGAGCAATCACATCAAGATGAAAGCTGTACTGCAGCTGTAGGGGAATGGAACTCTGCGTCCTTATGTCTCTCCATGGTAATAATGACTAGATCTATTATATGGATATGCAATCTCAATTTGATTTTTAGACCCAGTAAATCACAGAAATGAATGTGTATTGTTTTAGTTCTGGTGAAGAGGGGCACTCAAAACTTCAAAACTTTGTTGCAATGTCTTCATTGTGGGGAACATTTTATTTCTGGTTATAATAAATTCCATTACAGTTTTGCAACTAATCCCCCAGTGGAAATTGCCAAAGAATGTGTCTACATTAATGAACGTATTTAAAAGTTTCCTTTGGGTAGCTGGCAATGAACTAAAGCTATTTGTCATGTACCTGTGTAGATCTATGTGAGTGTTCTTTGTGTGTCTGTTTACTCTAGCCACTTTGGTGCGCATCTAGATTTTGCCACTCCTGCACTGCAGCAAGCATCTGCATAACAAAAAAATAGGCACTAAAATACCATGTGGAGTACCTTGTTTCATTAGTCTACTATTCTCTACCTATGGGAGACCAGAAAGCTTCATCATGTAGGAGCCATACAAATGGCCCACATTTGCAGAAATGAAATGATTAGGTTTGTGAAAATTTAAATCAAAAATAAAAATGCAAATATCATCAAGCGCGGTGCACAGTGCTCACATAATCATTTCAAAGCCCCTGCTTAGCTCAAGGCTTTATTGCATGTACATCAAGGTCGCTTTTCTATTTACTGTGTTCTTAGTCATTTTCACTTGTCACTCTCAAAAGTAATGCAAGACAAATCTCATTTGGACATTTTAATGGATTCCATCAACCAATCAGGGCCAGAAAAGAGAGATGGGTAGCGAGGTGAGGGAGGGAGACAAAGAGAGTTCCATCTGATTTTAATTTAGCATGGGAGTACTGCTGAATTTAATGGCACTGCCTTTGTGTGAGCTGTATTCTTTGGCTCTGTATTTTTAGTACTATAACTATTATCACTCTACACAAAGCCTTCACACGCAGGAAGGCAAGTTATAGCTGCACTTCCACATTATGTAACTCTTATTTTGTCCTTTATCCCATAGCTTAAAAAGTAATTTCTGGCAATAGCGCAAACTTTGAAGCCAACATGGCCGCTGAATGAACTGACAGACAGACAATATGTCGGTTCTGATTAGGACTAACCGTCGGTGTGATAGAAGAGGACGGGGTCAGCGAGGTCTGCCACGCCGTCTCCGCTCATACTGCTTGAAGGAACTCCAAATTGTCTCACCCTGGAGGTCAAAAGCACTCTGGATGCAAAGCTCTCTTTGCACACACACACACACACACACACACACACACACACACACACATACACACACACACACACACACACACATCTTGTTTGCCTGCTGACTGTGGATATTGCAGATCCGTGTCCGGTCCTCCAGCGATGGGCTGGTGATTGGCAGGTAAGTGGCTGGTCTGTTTACTGCATGGCCGTCGGATCCAAGCCCACACTGTCCTTGACCTGAAGCTCTACCTGAGCTGCATAAATTTGGATTGAACGTCCTCCCCATCAAAGGTACCCAAAGGACTTAACTCTTTTGTTTTCCATCGCAACAATAACCCTGCACATGCACATTGACACAAACAGCTGAGTGCTAATTGAGAGTGTAAGGTAATGTATGTCATGGTTGGTCTTGCTTAAATTTATCCTGTTCCATAATAAACTCAAAAATCATCTGTCCACCATCAAATATGTGATTGAATTATAGCTATATAAAAGCTTTGTGATCATTAAGTCAGAGTCTAACATAAGTTTTATTCAAGCTCAGTTTCTTCTATCCCTTGTGCTTTTTTTTTTGTTTTTTTGGCTGTGAGCACTACCTTAATACAGATTATTCATTTGACAGCATGGCACAACAAGCCTGTGTTTGAATTGGAAACTCAAAGGGGTTTGATACAAGCCTTCAAAGATTAGCCACAGGCTGTTTATGTTGGGAAATTTTCTTTCTTCATACTTAGTGCTATGTATGCCCTCTCTAGGTGCTTCTTAAGTTAAAATTCTTCTACAGTCCAATGGGCTGAAGAAGGGAGGGGGCCCTGCAGATTGACAGTCTGACGAAGGTGCCCGGAGGAGGCCTCAGCATGTGTGCACGCGGACACTTTGTGTATGTATGTGTTCTGAAAGTTTTTCTCCTGCAGGTGGTGCTCTGATGGCAACTGGAAGGCAGTTTACTGCCACTCAACCCCCTACTATCTGGTTGCCTCCAGGGAGGGTCTATGTGTGTTCTGGTGCCTGTTTTTTTCTTTGTCAACACACACTTACACACAAACAAAGTAGCACGTCCCTCCACTGGCATATGCCTGCCTCCTACCTGGCTCAGCCCTTCCATTACCCCCAACCCAGTGCCCCACCCTCCCCTCAGCAGGAAAACACCTGCAGTTAAGGTCACGGCCCTGCCTACCAGCCCCCTCTGCTGCATTAAAGCTTCACTCTGCTCTTTGGATACCAACACTCTGAGCTGCTTTTTGATCATTTGTTTGCATCACAGAATGCATTTTTACAGCACACACGGATTCTCTGGCTTTGAATGTATCATCAGTCCTGCCCTTAGGGAAGTTCACAGTGCTCTGATCCACTAGCACTGGAACTGTCTATAAAAGGTACATATGTTCCTCACCTTTGAAATTTCAGACTGAAGTCACGGTGACGTTACCATTGCTGCAACCACAATCACTATGTTCCCCACAGTGAGTATGGGTGTTGGAGATATGATTTCATTCTACAGAGTGAAGTCTGCTAGGAGTAGCCTACATTAAATCACTGTAATCATCCTTTCCAGTGTGGATGGATCAATGTTTATCATCACTGAGACATATTAGTTTATATCAGTAATTTGCAGTATTTTTTAACATCAGCTAAATAGTTAGCAGCAACATAGCTAGCCAAGAGACTTGAGGGACTGCTGCATTCTTCAAAAGGCCCACAATTTGACATGTGCCAAGTAGAAAACACTGGGTGAGAGGCCAAAAGCAGACAGTCAGAAGTAAATATGCTAGCAGATTAGCTCATCAGTGGTAGTGCTAGCATTGCTATCCTGTCAGTGATGCGGCTGGATAATTAGATGAATGGATGGATTGATAACATTTTGCTACCAAATGGTAAGTTTTCAAATCTTAATGAATGCAAAAAAGAAATGATACTTTAAACTGCATTTCAGTCCTCTGATCCCCTGCACTGCTCTTTTTATAACCTTCCTTCTTTCATTCATCATTCATTTGAATTCAGTATTTTCCCTGAATTATGATCTTGCAAGAATGAGGAAACCATTTTTCTAAGGATGTGATGAGGATAATGGAAAGTTAATGTTAAGAACAAGTACCCGATGAACTAACTTACTCCCAGCCCTACCCAGACAACAGAGCAATGACAAATGTTAAATGGTCACCATTGCACTGACCTGCATTGACCTGATCATATATAGCATATGTATTATACTGTCTGTCATTTGCAGTTGAATATCTGAAATAAAACAAATTACAATTTGAATTTTAACTAGATTCAGAGTTTCACCAACAGCAGCTTGAAGCTCAAAAACAATTTCATGTTTATAGATATTATATTCCTTCTTTTTTACAAGGAAATGCACTGAAATGTTGTGTAAGCTTGAGTAAAATGCTCCTTGATGAACAGATTTACTTTACAGAAAACCACATTATGCTCTGGGAAATGGACAGAGCAGACAGCTTAATACCTTACAGCTTAAAAACATATACTTCATATAGAGTAATAGAAATGCAATACACTGAAACGTAATACAATGCAAGATTCTTTTAATCTAAGTCAATATAATGCAAGGTTTTATTTTTAAAGAGTGTTTTGAATACACAAAATATGAGGAGCATCCTGACTCAAGTAGATTTATTTTAAGAGAGAGTGGCTTTCTAATGGATTCACTGGGTCATCTACATTTGTTTTTGTGAATAATTAAGAATGCAAACTAGAAGATAAAGTGCTCTAAAAGCCAACCAACCGACCAACTGAGCCATTACAGAAATATAAAACCCATAAAAGGGTGTTGTGATGTGTATATGTGATGCAGTAGAGAAAATAGTTTGGGATGGTTGTTTTAACCAAAACAGAAATAAGCAGCTGTTCTCTGCCAGCCTGCTGTGATCTGAAGATGATACTAGTCCGTATTTTCATCTGATGGTACTGTGAGTGTGTGGGTTTTTGCTTGTGTCTGTGTATGAGCTATGTGTATTTTCAAGTATGTACTTGTGACAGTAGAGTACTTTGTATGTGTTTAGGTGCTGATGAATACCTAATTTTCTGCCTCTGTCTACTCAAGTGTCCATGCACCCGTGTGAATGTGCATCTCACCTTTGTGTCCCCACTCACATGCAGACTAGTCTGCCTCCCCTCTATACTACATGTGTTTTATGTATGCCATCAGACTGTGATGGCAATGGGCTGGTCTCCTGCTTGGTAACAGCATTTGTCATCTTTGAGACCAGAGTAAAGGAGCACGTTCTACTGTAGGTGTATGTTACCTGACCAGCACACTCCTAAAACCCTCTCATTTACATTTAGAGTGAATGCCATACTGTCAGTGAAGCTCCATTCCACTTGGACAAAGCCCCTCACAGCCTCTCTGCCTCCTACTTTGCAGAACACAGAGAGTAAAACAATAGCCGTTGTGACGGGGAGGCATGAGACACACTAATTTAGCGTTATGGCAAAGTCCTTACCAGAATGATAAGTATTACTTTGCAGAGTGGATTGAAAGACTAAATCTCAGCGTGTCGAAACTGCCACAAAATTGAACTTTTTTTTTAATGAATTTTAAAAGGGAGGCAGAGGGGTCTGTGTTCTTAACTCTGGGGGGTCTCAAACCTTTTAATATAAAGAACCCACAAATGGAGCTACATTAGACCACAGAGACTATTTAACAACATTCTGCTGCACAGAGTTTGATCATTTAGTTGAAACCTGGTTAATGCTTCGACATCAGGTGCAGAGATAACACTGACAGATAATGATCAGAAAACAAGAGAGTCCACAGCAATGCTATAAGTTTTGTCAGGCTAATACTTAGGGGCCAGTATAATCAAACAGAGGATCAAACAACTTTAGAACCCCATAAAAGGTCATCTGTCATCTATGCAAGCACGTTCCTACGACCTATAGTTGTATTTTTCCGTGAGGTGACTGGTGCCCACTTATAGAGCTATAAATTCCACATTAGGTGTTGAGTGTTGGGGTGGACAGTTGGGTTGACACAAGATTTTCACACAGGAGACTGCAGATTGTTTCCTATGTTTTGTCCTTTTTAATCCAAAACATTTCTACAACCTTACTATTGTAACCATGATGACATGTATCCTCTATATACTCCTCAAGTGCTTATTTTAATCTGAACCACAATCTTGTCCTACACCTAATCAAGTCATTCAAGGTCAAGTCTAGACCCAATCAAACCACAACAGTTCCACAAGCTTTACTGCATGTTTCTTATTGTTACCATGATGACGAATGTCTGGTGCGCCTGCTGCTGGTATGCTCATGGGTCGCATTCAAGCAACTGATATGGTTATTTAGGTTGGAGAAGTTGTTGTGTAAGGCACAGTGGTGTTTTGAATTGTGAATAGGCAGCATCTATGCATCCAGTCTCCATTTCTTATAATAGAACCATGGTTTTAGTTAAGCATGTTTGAATGCTAACATCAGCAAATTAACACAAAGTACAGTGAAGTCTTTGGGAATGGCATTAGGTTTGCAGGTAGTTGCTAATAAACCAAAGTGCTGAATAAATTCAAACTGTGAAACAGTGATGGTGCTTGGAAAATGATGGAAATGAAGGGATCACCAGAGTTAATACAATTAATCCTGAGGGGGGCAAGACAGACTGCACTATATTTCAGGGAAATTCATTCAATAGTTGCAAAGATATTTCACTCACAACCACAACTTGTCTACCTCGTGGTGGCACTACAGAAGAACTCAGGGGATCAGCAATCTCATTAGGAGACATCATCTGGGCAGGAAGAATATCTGTATCAAATGTTGATAGTGATCCATCCTACAGTTATAGAGATATTTCATGAAAAAATAAAATTATTGACCTGCTGATTTTGCTGAGGAGAAGTCAGGGTATCCCCAAAGTCACTCAAAGATTCACCCTATGGGGACCATAAATGTCTGGACAAAATGTCATGGCAATCAATCCTGTAGTTGCTAAGCTATTCTAGTCTGGACCAAAGTGGTTAACTAAACAGCACTGCTATCCTTGAGCCTCATCATTAGCATGATTAGAGGCTCTTTCTCAGTTTCAGTCTTGTAGGTAATATGAGTAAAATCAAAATGGGGTTATTTTTTTTCACCTGATGCCCCACTGAAATTCCTAAAAGACCACTTGGTGGCGACTTAGGGACTTCACAAAAGGAGAAAGATAATTTTACTTCTTACCTTCAGTGCAAACAAATAAACAACGGCAAATAAACAATGTCTCAATTAAAACTTAAAAGAGAATGAGAGCGCAGAGGCTGGTGCAGACAACAACAGCATCCAAAACTTATTTAATTGTCTCTTGCCCTCAGGTAAGTTTAATAACTTCACTTAAAACCATACTTCATAACTGGCTAAACATTACTGCTGATACTTAACTACCTTGTGGGGAAAGCTGCTCCTGTTTATATGTCTGTCTCTTGCACCACCTGTGTCCAGCCACTTGGCATCACCTGAAGTCAAACGATATAATGTTCCTTTTGTTTGTGGATCATTGAATAATGTAACTTTTATTAGTTGTGTTACTTTTGGGGTTGCAGCGATGCAGCAGAGGACCAAGGGTGCTCTGTCTTTGCAGGAAGCACTAATTATCCCTCTAAGAGATAATAACTGTATTTATCGTCTGAGGTGTTCGTTTTCTGAAGGGTTATTTATCAAATACCATGCGGGATTAGAAAATCAATTCTGAGTGTCACAAATTAATTTGCAGCCATCATCCCACTTGTTCCCACGAGACGACAAGCAGCAGAAGCACCTTACTAATGTGGAGAATGCTGCTGAATTGATTTATTTTTCCATATCTTCCATATCTAATGAAGAATGCTAATGTGAGCTGTGACAGAAGAGTAAGTGTGTACCTGTGTGAAATCTGTGCTGCTGAAATAGTTTTTCACTTACTCAGCTTTTGGGGGGGCATCACATAATTATTATCATGTTGACTCCTACCAAGCACATTATAAAGTTGACGCAGGTTGAGCAATGAATTATAGGCAAAACGTTTACACTGTATACTGTGCACGTTTTCCCTTATAATTTTCCTCATTAGATGAATCTGATTCGATATTCTGGCATTTTCCACTGAATCACAGCCAAATGGATTCTGACTCACACAGCAGCATCTCTGCTGTGTGACTGAATCCTGTGAGGTTCACTTACAGTCACAGAATATGGCAAACAAGCTGCTGCACTTAAGATTATTAAAAGTAAAATCTGTTTTTTTTTCTGCTGTGACATATAGAGATTATTTGAGAAAATTTATTTTTTAGATAATTAAATGACGATGAAATATGAATATGATACAGAGACTTATGTTGTATAAAATGTATCTAAAAAGATCAGATGTTTTTATTAAATGTGGCATTGCAACTGTGTCTCGTACAGTTTGTTTTAATATTTAACTGCTTTGGTTTTACAATTAGATTGTGGTAAAAACTTAATTTCTGTCTGGATTATGCCAATATTATTATGAATGAAGCACTATATTTTTGTACTGAACAGAAAGAACTACTGTGATATCTGAGAATGGGCTTTGCATTCTGAATCCGACAAAAACTTATTATGTTCAGTTAAATGTTAATAAAATGTCTTGTCTCATGCTCAAAGTCACTATGCTTTGTTTTAAAGGTGATCTTTCACAAACCTTAATCAAACACTACAAGTGGCTAAACATTCAATAATGCCATAGCTTCTACAAGTGGATGTTGTACTGGAATGGACCCTATAGGGAAACGAATGAATATCTGTAAGTCATCATTGAAGATTGTATTTTGATTTGTAGGATTTGATTTGATTTAATAAGTTGCCAACATTTTGCAACTTGCTTAATATATAATTTGAAAGTGTACAGAGATATTATCTATTTTTGTTTCTATGCTTTAGAAGACTGAACATTTTTGATGTTTTATTTGTGATGATGTCGTGTTATCTAATGTGGGTTGGACCAAAATATTTGGCTTGACAAAGAAATAAAAACTAACAACAGTAGATTATGTCTATACTCACCACTTGCACATCAAAATGCATGTATTATAAATAAGAAGAGGGTTTACTCTGCTTTTCTCTGCTACTCTTCCATCTGATCATCAACCAAAATAAATGTATTCTGTCCTGGTTTTATTATGACTAGATAAGAATAAAAATACTTGAAAGGGTGAACACATGATTTTAACTGTGTGTATTAAGCTTCCTTTATAAAAATGTCTTTCCTGTCTGTCAGTCACCACTTTAACAAAGTTAAACATGCCTCCATTTACTGCAAATTGATATTATCTAGCCCTCAAACATTATTGAATTTGTTTGTGTTTGCATCTGTTTGTTGCCTGCAGAGCAAACATCACAATGTGTACCACGTGTTTGTCGATTCTGATTCATAGATAAAAGAGACCCCCAGTCCTGAGTTGAATGGATAATCTGTTTATATTACTGCTCGAGGCAGTTTCTTTGAATTAGTGCTTTACTCAATAAACTGCGAAGAGGGAAAAAGTGCTACTTTTTTCTTGACTGTGTTAACGGGTTGAAAAGACAACATCTGTCAAATGATCCCTTGAAAAATCTATTCTCTGAGGGAACAAAACCCCCTCAAATCAAAAGAAAGAAACTACATTGGAAAAGCAATGGCATACACAAAACAATTCATGGTGGACAAGGGACTAACAAACAAGCACTGCACGTACACTGATGAGCCAAAACACGCACTGTTGTTATGACACATTCCTCCCATAACCATCATTCAAATTTTCTACAACTTGTGCCACAGTAGTCCTTCTGTCGTTTCAGATCAGACAGGATAGCCTTTGTTGGCCTTGCGCATTGATGATGTGCTGGTTCGTGGTTTGTCTCCCCTTCAATTAATTCTCAGACGTCTGTCTGTGGGCATTCACCACTGCTGACCAGGAACACACCACAAACCTTGCAGTTTCGGAGATGCTCTGACCCAGTCGCCTGGCAGCAACAATTCGGCCCTTGTCAAAGTTGTTCAGGTCTTAACACCTGACCAGTCAATGTGTTGACTATGAGAACCGACTGTTAGCGTCTCATATATCCCAGACTATGATATGTGTTATTGTTACAAGACAATCAACAATATTTGCGTCATCTGTTAGTGGTCATAGTGTTTTGGCTCATCACTGTATAAACTAGTTGTATTTCAGCAGTTTTCTTTCTGTGTTTTCTTTTGAGTGAGTGTTTGACCGATGTCCTCTTTCCTACACCACTGGCATAACTACAGCCTCGTAGGCTTCATCTATTCTATACCACAGCCCTGCCAAGACTCTGGCATATAGCCTCACACTGCATCTGAGATAGCCTTTGTGATTTCTGCAGTTTATGTGACATGAATAAAAAATATCATGTACACCCAACAGAGGACAGCTGAATAGGATGTAAGGTTGTCTTGCTTGGACAGGGGTAACAACAGACCAGAGGGATACACAGCGTATTTTTAAAATCGAAGTCCTGCCGCTGGCTTTTCCTGTCAAAGCCAGAGGAGGAAAGTACTATCCAACTACCCACCACCCCCTCCAAACACACACACACACACACTCCGTCTGTGTGTCTCAGAAAGAGCTGTGCAGCTTTCAGAGCTCAGCATGAGAGCATTTGATATTCATAGAAGGGAAGAGGAGGAGAAAGTGAAACAACAGCAGGGGCACTGCCTTACGCGTGATATTACATTGTAATTATGATTTGGATGCAGGCACAGAGAAAGCACTGAGGGCGCACTACAAATTTACAAAAATGCACACATGCACACATACACACACACACACACACACAGAGACAAACACAAAGAGCAAAGCTGCAGTAATGGCATACACTCCTTGGGTGGAGGCACTTGAAACTTCAAACTGTCCATGCCCGCATCATCGCAGAAGTAATGTGGGATCAGGCGCAGCGCAGTGCATCCTGCGCTTGTTTTGAAAGCAGGGAGATGAGGTCTGCGAGCAGGCTCCATATAGCTATCGACAGAGCTGTTCTGATTGGTTTGTTTACCATCAATATTTGCAGATGTCAATCTTGGCGCCTTTGAGAAAATGGATTTTTCAGCATGAAAAAGAATGTTAAGAGAACTCATTGGTATTAGGACTGTTAGAGACCAAGAAAGAGAGAGAGCAAGAGAGAGTGAGAGAGACAGATGTGGTGCACATATGCACCTGAAAATATCACTGATATCTATAGCCAGGCAGACAGACAGACAGAGGGGAAATTATGAACTGCCCAATAATATTCTCAAAGAGTTGGTTCTCCCAGAAATGACAGATTCTGAGTGCTTTGTGCTGTATACTGGAAACATGCCAGTAGAAATTCAAATTTGATTTGAAAAGCCGTTTTTTAAATGAAACACGAAAACCGAGACTCTCAAGCAGCAGAAGAAGACAGAAATGAAAAGAGCAATTTGGACACACTAATATGACAAAGAAACAAACACATACATATGTAAAAATCACAAAAGCAAGATAATGCATTTTGAAAACATTCCTATGGGATTTTTCAATTCGATTAGTAAAGGTTTTGAGGGGAGAGAAAGAGAGAAAGAAAGAGCTGTCAGACTGCTATGCTGGCACATCTACTCTGCCTCTTTTATCAAAGATAAGTAGTATTGATTTACTTTGAGGCTGTAAAAAGTATTCGTCTTAAGAGCTGACATTTAATAATCTCCACCTAATCCATGTTTTGCTGGGAGCCTCTTGAGATGCTGGTGAGTCCTCTATTGTTCTCCTGTTCTCTCCTGCACATACTGTATATCTAATGAAGGAGACTGACGCTACTAACCCCCACTGGCTTATAGCTATACATACAAAAAATAGAGGGAAGCAGTGTTTATCTGATGAAAGCAGAAAGAATGCATCAACTTTTGGGCAAATAAACTTTGATTGAGTCACTGCAGTTTGATAAAAAGATTTCCTGCGGTTGTTCTCACTTTTACTGTGTTGTCTGAGTTTGTGTGTGTGTGTGTATGTTTAGTGGAAAGTAAAGGTGATTTTGCATCATCTCCCAAACATTGGAGCAACCCAAGCACAGAAACGATACAGCAACCAAAATGTGGACCAACTGGTACTTCCTCTGTATGTAAAACTGTACTTAGAGAATTGTTATTTCATATAGGCTATTGGGTTAATATTCTGTTGACAAAATGTTGTTCTCAGTGTACACCCCCCTCTTTTTAGCACTCTTTTTAATGTGATACAAACAGTCTAAAGCTTCTATATTATATATTGTTATAATATCTGTCTGTAGGAGGAAATGTGGTGAAACACCAGAGACATCGTAATTCCTGTGGTTACAGACGGTCTCAATACTTTGATAAATCAAATTTTTAACACATTTGGTGGGTTGCACCTGTCCATTTGACATTGCCTCTGCCATCTAACTTCATCACTTCAGTGAATGAAACATCCTCCATCCCTCTGCCCTCACCATGTGTTACACAGTAAACAGCCTAAACAGCAAGCTAAACACTCTTCCAATAGAAACACCTGACACAGGAGCCAAGGATTCAGTGTTTTAGTGGAAGCCTTTTTAGTGAGGCGCTAAACTGATATATGAAAAAAACAGAGAGAAATGAATGAATATATGACAATGAAATTGTGGATTATACAACAACATAAATTCTTCACTGGTTGATTGCATTATGTACTATAATGTTCATAACTGCAAAATGCTTTAACTAGGCACTAGCTAACAATGCACCTTGCTTTGTGAGGAGACAATAATCAATACAATTAACACAACTATCTAAATGCAGACTGTGCCAAATCAAAGACTGAATCAAAAAGGATGGATGTGGATGTAACTATTCAGGTACTACAATGAAATTGAAAAGTGACGAGACGGACCGACTGGACCAGGGCTAGCTGGTTAGCATGCTAACTTCAGTAGAAGATACAAAGTGATAGAACTAGAAGCAAAACACTGCTGGTGCTTTCCACAGTTGGAGACAGCTCTTGGAGAGTAAAGGAGTGGAGTTTGATGTTGAACTGCAACATTTCTTTTAGACTGGTAAGTAAACAGCTGTTAATGCTAACTGTGGCGATAACTGTAGCAATAGCAAATAGCTCCTTTACCATTGCCATATTCAATATATTTATATTCGCAATGAAAAATGTCACAGTGACCAAACTAACTTGGTTTTGTAGCCTACAGCTTGAATGTTTTGGTTCATTCTAATTGCTCGCATCAGCATTATTGCCAGATGCAGGGGGCAGCTGATTTCAGCAGAAAAACTCTGATAAACCAACTGTGCATTACCTTCCCAGCACCAAACAACAGACAGAAAAACTTTGTAACGACCTGGTAGCCTTTCACAACTAATTTATTTCAGTTTTGATGTTGACATGTTACGACAGCAGCAGACAGTGTGTTAAAGCTCTACATAACATTAGAAATGAGAATAGTACAATCCAAGTTGATAATGTCCAGTTGGGAATACAAAAAATGGGTAGGAATTCTCAGTGGATTTTTTACAATTAAAGGAACTTCTCATTAAGTGGGTATCTATTACACCTCACTTATTACAAATCTTTCATAAATCAAAATCACATTGGTGGAGTTTGTTTACAGAATGACCCCGAAAGTCATCAAACCACCCTAAGTCAAAAGTAGAAACAAAACTATACATTTACAGCCGACATGATGATCAGCAACAAAGGATGGAGGGATACTGACAAATCTGTATTCCTGCTGTCAGATTTGTAGCTGATCAAGGGAGAACGAGGTATGTTTCATTTTATATTCTATAAAGATGTCTCCAAAAAGCAGAGTACACACTGATATCCAGATTCAGTGCTTGCACACTGTTAGATTTGCCCCCACATTGTGTGTATTAATGAGAGATCATTACATTTCGATCACATTTCATTTCATTTCATGATTAAGATTCGTATGGGCTCAAACATTGTTGATTTCTCGTTAACAAATACACCATGGAGGCCAATCTAACAGTATGAAGTGTCATTTTACAGACTGAAAACCCTGGAGTTGTTGATTCAAACCATATGCTTAATAAAAAGCCAGTGTTGGCTTTTTATATCAAACACCAACATGTCGAATGTATCTGCAAAAAAATTGTTGAGATCGTTGAGATAGCGCCTACACTCCAACACAAAAGGAAAAGGAAAAAAAGCCCTGAATGTCGCTCAGTGTGTGTTTGTACACATCAGGGTATGACTGAAGGGCCCAAAGAATGGTTTCTCTGCGGGGACTGTAAATTCTAGGCCCGGCTCCTGTCCATTAGCAAAGCTCTGCTTTCTCCCAGCTGCCCTCAATGCCCGGCGTCTCAGCGGAGGTGCTCTGAAACACAACACACCAAATGAGATGTGACTTGCGCCGCCATACTGTTCTATTTATACTGGATGGGACGACATTGAGGGAGAGATGCAAAAAAGCGCTCACCTGCTGCTTGATGAGGTCTGGTGACTCTCCAAGCTCATGGAGGAGGCTGTGTAATTTTCACCCTCACATCTAAGGGTGCAAAGGAGACCTCACCCCCCCCTCAACCACCCCTTCCCCCCCTTAGCCGGGCCTCGCCCATCTTCCCCCCAAAGGCAACGAAAAACAGTAGATAATTACCTAGTGTGAAATTTCCTCGCAGTCAGTGTCTCCGCCACACTTTGTGTGGGTGTCACAGAACTCATATTTGACTGCGGTTTTGAGAACATGCAACAGGGCTACTGTTTTGATGCTTGTGTCTGAGGTGTTCTCCCAGGGGTAAAGGAGCAATTCTAAAAATAATGGTTTTCCTTTTTGATTTTCCATTTTTACAAAGACTACAGGTAAGAGCCCAGAACAAGTTTCGACTTTGAATAGATGGTGAAACAAAAGCCTAATCTTTTGAAAATTTCTGGCACTTAAATGAGAGTGCTGATGTCTGGGCCTATATTTATCAACCTGCTGAAGCAAAATTTTGGACTGGAAGATAAAAGGAAAAGTCCTACATTTCCTAACTCCCACTCAAAAGCTTGAGAATAAAAACAATGTTCAAATTTCTTACAATTTAAAATGCTGCAGAGCTTTCTTAAGGTCATTCGGTGAGACAACTGACATTTGAAATGTTTATTACAGCAGTGGAACACAGATTTTGGTGTCTAAGCTCCAACCTCATCACTCCCTGTAGATTTATTTAGGTAGAGATATTGGGGAGTGATAAGCAAATATCTTAACCCCCCCTCCCCCCGCTGGAGCCTGCAGGTAGATGCTGCTGCGGTCGTGGGACTGAAACAACGGGCAGCACTGGCACTGACAGGCAAAGGGCGCAGTGGGAAATTTTTGCGCTTAAAAAAAAACGCCACATTGGTTAAATGGTTGATGTGCAGCTCAAGTTAACTCCCTGACCTTGCCCACAAGCATCATCCCATTTAAGGGTAGACTGTAGATGACTGCAGGACATCAAAACGAACTAGGCAGGGACATGTTTTGAAGTGAAGTGAAGATTGCACAAATTATTATTAGTTGGGATGAATGTAATGTTAGTTGAAGCAGTGTGTATTTACCAACAGGGTAGTTTTAGCCTACTATTTGCATTTGATTTGAACAGTTGGTAGGATGGTACACAACTTCTTTTTTTCTCTTTTTTTGTATTTATCAGTGATGCAAACAGTGAGACTAATCCTGGCACTGATTTTGTTTGCAATTACTTTCCATGCAACTTCATTGTCTGCACTTGTCAGTGTGAAACTAAATTATCCTTATTTAAAAACATTTTAGTTCAAGGTTGGCTGTTAAGACCATTCTTAGAAGTTTGATAAATACAGGCCATGGTTCTATCTGCCTCAGTCTCATTTTGTAAAGGGGAAATCTTAACATCACTGATTTCGGTGGGAATTTTCTCTCATATTCTAAACTGTGAAATCTCTTGTCAGTTGACGGCAAGCTCCGCCCTCCCCTGCATGTGAAAAACCCTGCTTGACAAAGTCTCCATCACTCAGGCCTCATTTAGCCCATGCCCTCCTGACTTCAATAAATGCCAGATATGGGGAAGAAGGGGAAAGAAGTGGGGGAGTGTTGTTTAAGAGCGAGGCTGCGGCAGGATTAATGATCAGAGCGGCAAACTTGGCTTTTGCTTGCATCAGGTAATCAATGGCGTTGAGCGTGGCAGACGTGCCGGCCGACGGAGGGGCTCGACGAGAGCTGCAAGAGCCGAGACTAACCTCCTCTCATTTCTCAACAAGACAGAGGGCCCCTTGCTGCCAAGCTGACAAGGTGAAACACTGTGGGGACCCAAGTTGAATGGCAAGGGCTTTTATACAGTTTAATGATTTTATTAATCCGATGAGTCAAATGCTTGTGTCGTGAGTCCCAGTGATATGTTATTTGTCTTAAGTGGCTGTTTTCACCAACTTGTTTCGCCCTTGACCGGGATTAGGTGGATATTAGAAATAGTGAACAAACAGGAAAATAATAAATGACGCTTCAAGCTTGGTGCAGAAATAACAATGAGCTCTGTTACAAAGAAAACACAACACCGAAATACTAACACTTTTGCTAAAAAAAGGACAGGGGTTATCCAGAAAAACCAAAGTACGTTTATAAATATGCTGGTTCTGTTCTCTCTTCAGTGAGTTATTACAAAGCACATTTTCACCACAGCAAGATTCTTATTTTGTTCTGGATTTCAAAGACACAAAGCTTTGATTGACATGTTGGTTTGTTCCTGGCGTTTAATTGTATTTTCAAAGATCTCTCTGGGATCATAAGGTTGACTAGTTGTTGTGTTTATCATGTTGTGCTGCTTTCTTACTTGCCTTTGATCTGACTTTTTATGCTCTTGAATAAATGCCTGCTTTCATTTTGCAAATGCACTCTGATTTCTAATTGAGGATAAAAATGGTCCTCTGCAACTGCAAGACACTCTCCTTCATCATTAGTAGCCACCACCATTACGAGACGCCTCAAATCAGAAGTAAAGGGTCACCGTGCTGACATTTTTATGCTGCATGTTGATGCCTCTAGGAGATTTGCTATAACAGAGTACAAAGTGTGATTATATGATGCCTTCTGGATGTTACATAATTCATATCATAATCATATAAAGAAAGTATTGTTCAAAGAAAGTGTTGTTTCTCGTAACCTGAAAGAATGAACTTGTATAGGACCTTCACTGTACATGCAAATGCACATCTGAACAATGCAAGTTGTGCCAAGATAAGATCTCACAATGTGTATACTGGCCTTTTATTTACACAGCGATACTATTCACCCTGAAACCATAGATAGTAGATTACAAGATTTACACAAGTCCTGAGAGCTTTAGAGCAGAGTGTGATTTAATGGTCCTCGCAAAAAAGAGATTCCTTTGCATTTCCTGACATCCGGAGGGTTTTCCAATCTACAAACATGATCTTATGACACACCACTTTGGCTGAGCAGGCGGTCTTAAAATTCACATAATCATTTCATTTCATTCATTATATTGATGGAATGTATTGAAGGCAGTTGCTGGTTATGAGGATCCTTAAGGAATGTTCAGGTAAAATGTAAATGGAATTTTACCTTGTGATTCCATACTAAATCAGTGGAAAGTTGATGAGTAGATGCAGACCCTAACCCTAACCCTAAGACAAAGTCACATCAATGCAAGTTGGACTTAAGTTTTAACAACAGAGCAACAGAAAAAAATGAGCAATATATGAAGCAAATATATGCATGTATCTGACCTTTTTGGAATCTACATAGAGAGATGAGAAAAAAGGAGAGGAAAAAGAGGGATATAGCCAAAAGGACTGGAGTATACCTTACGACTTATGAAATAAGTCAAAATCTGTGGTGAACACAAATACATTTAATTGCACACAAGGTCATTGCGCATATTACTAGATACCTTATAGCTAACATCTGCACAGTTGGGTTCATTGGTCACTTGGGGGCTAGTAAGCACAAACTGATTGCTTCATGTTCCTTTTTGACACACCTTAAACCTGACAAATTTCTTGGCCACTTGGTAGAAGCGTAACAAGCTGGGAACACAACAGTGACAGCACCTTTTAAGTTCATATGGCAAAGTTGTTAGTAAAAAGTCCAGCAGACACAACAACATTAGTATTCAGTCAAATGCATACTCTCCTTTTAGCTTTGTTTTGCTTGTCTGT
This sequence comes from Lates japonicus, assembly GCA_033238685.1. NCBI lineage: Eukaryota > Metazoa > Chordata > Actinopteri > Centropomidae > Lates > Lates japonicus. The sequence goes on along the minus strand of BRZM01000022.1, from coordinate 2,382,637 downwards.
CTGCTTTTTGGTGCTGGGCAGACAGTTTAGCAGAACTGCCTGCTGCTTCTAGGAACAACACTGATGAGGTTTGTGAAAATGAAACATGAGTAAATTTGTGTGCAGCAAAACCATAGCATTTAATAAAAAGATACTAAATTGTGCAGTGGAGGTGAGGGAAACTGCAGAATCTGTATGTAGTCGTTTGTAATTACGGTCAACCTTTTTCCCATATAGACTGTTGATCTATTGCTAATATGAAAATATTGATCATAGCAGTTTGAAGTCATAATTGATAACGGCAAGTCTGATTTAAGTAAAATGTACATTCTGACTTACTAAATCATACTTGTATGATACAAAGTCAGTATTAAGTTATTACCTCACAATTTCAATCCAATGAATCCTAGTTGGTGTGCAATAAACTGGTCAAAGGTTTGACTTACTATCTAATAATTTGTTTACCTGTTGTGGTTATTTATCACCAACTTTTCATCTTTGTTTTTTCCTGGCAGAGACAGGCTTACACAGAAACAGATCTCTTCAGATTGTGTTTAAAGTTGTCTGAGTTTTTGAGTGCCTTAGATTTCTTTCTTGCACAAAAGGTGCTTCATAGCTAAAGCCTGACTGATGGATCAATAAAGAGTTGTCAAACAAGAATGATTCACTACAGCCATCTTGCTTTCCATAATCTTTTACATTGTTCAGTTCCCCTTCATCATTGCTTTAGAAGCTGTAATATTTCATGCTGGAAGGCTCCAGTCTTGAAGTTGTCATTCCACTAAATCTATAACTCTGTCTAGAACTGGCAGATGTATGCAACTGCAGGACAGAAGGTCAATCTAACAAAATCCTTTTAACCTTAACTTGTTCTTATCATACAGCCAGCTGCCTTCAAGGTGGGTCACAGTCATGATGAAGCGGCCATTAGCTTGAGCAGCCTGACCTTAGAAAGGAAAACTGTCACAAACTAAGTTCTCTCAAGTATCCAGCCTCCAAAAACGCATGATCAATTGAGCTGACTCAAGTGTTTTTACGAGTGCGATTCTCAGTCAAGAGTGTCAGTGTGTGATTATACCTCCATCTATCATTGTGATGGGACTAAGTATTGGCTCCTTGTGACAGACTCTGAGGAATAGGACTCGACTTCAAGACAGACTTCACAGACTCACTAGATCAGCAGTCTGGTGCATTCACGAGAGACGACAGGCGCTCAGCTTTTTCCTTATCCTCTCAACAACCTCTTAATTTATAGTCCAGCACTTCCTTTTCTGAGAGGTTTGTTGCTGCTGTTCCTGTCCATCTGTGCCATGAACTCCCAATGCCCTCTCTGGCTGATAGTGATGATACAGGGAGGAAGTGTTTAAGGATTACTGGAAACTGTACAGATCTATACAGCAGCGTAAAATGTCTCTAGCAGGGAGAAGTTACACTATGCACAATATACACATTAAAACTGATAGAAAGACTTTCACTCTGTCTTCTGTGTGGGTGTTTAAAATGTATACAGTAAACACTGATATTACCTCAAAGCACTTATGAATTGTAAATCATTTTTATTATCCTATGCAACTACTACTTTGTTTTTTCTCTCACGAGGAATAAGAAGCAGCTTTCTGAAGAGGTGGACAGGATGTAAATTCCCCCTGAAGAATTGACGCTCATCAAATTAACCGTCCTCAGTAGTCTATTGTTACAATTAGAAGTTAGTGAAGCTATTCCTTACATATCGGCAGCTGTTGTCCATTTTCCTTTAATTTGTTGTAATTTGGAAGGAATCGACTTAATGCCTCGTCCGACAAGAACACGTTTTACTGATATGGATTGTTGTAAGGCAAGCTTAATTGATGCTGAGCGTAGCAGCAGAATTCTCAATGAAAAAGCAATGAAACAAGTGAATGCTTGACAACCTGCCTTGGTAGAACTGCTCCTCTTCTTCACGGTCATGTTATTGGAGACACACTGACTTCAGAGGCGCGACTTGAGCTTGGCCTCAGTTATTTTCTTGTCTCCTCAATGAGTCGGTACTGTCTGTCACTCTAGACAGGTGTGTGCTTGTCAAAAAACCACCATTTGCATGGTGACTTCATTTGAATAATAGGCAAGGAAAAAAGGGCTGAATACTCCACTCTTAACCTTAATATATTTCATTTTTTTGTCTGATTAAATTACATGTTTCACTGAATCTTAATTGCTTTTTTGTGAACCTGCTTATGTGATCTGATTTGCAATTTTCAGCGGGAATGGTATTGTATTACTTTGAATATCAAGGAAAGTCAGAGGGGGCAACAAGCTTTCCACAATTTGCTCTTAGACTTTTAGTGGCATAAAACATAGTTCAAAGAACTCAAGGATTATAATTGCCAAAAAAGATGAGTTAAATTGTTCTTTTCAAAAAAGGGCATTAATATGTTACCTTTCTTCAAAACTCAATTTACTGAAATGGGGGGAAAAAATGACTATTTTTCCCCTGAAAGATTATGCAAAGCCTTTGGTACATGACCCACGCTGTGTGATTTTTTTTTTTTCACACACAGGACAGTCAATCCCAGGTGAAGGTCTAATGAATATATGGGCACCTCTCCAGTGATCATCTGCTGTGAGATTGGCGCTTAAAATGCATAATCAGCTGTAATTAATCGAACAAAGTGATTAATCACATTTAGCTCCCTCTCTGTTTGCATGCAACCTGTCATAATCAATTATTTGTGGGATAAATTGTGACTCTAGAGATAGGGGTGGCAGGAATGGAGTGGGGAGCCTGATGAAGACTGATGACAGCCCTAAACATGGGACATGACAGTGGGAACATGGTGGAGATTGAATCCGTAACCCTCCGAGCACATCATAAATTATCGCTCTCAGAATAAAATGATTGATTTGCATCGCTCCTCGCTACACCTGGAATTGCTGTCCTTCACAGACACAAGGCAAGTGGTTGAACACTATTTGACGCCTAGTATTATAAGCTGATCCTGGGAAAGAAAACACAATGTTATTCAAGGCTGGTCTCCAGAAGTCTCTGAATCACGTGGACATGTCTAGACACAAATTGCAGTCTGGCACCGGAATATAGTGTGTAAAAGTCATAGAAATGGGCAAACAAATTTGCCTCCAATCTAACATTCAACAGCAGGTTCATTTTCTTGAAATTCTGTACTGGGTAAGAAGTAAATTTGTCATATTTAAAGTTTCAGTATGTAGCTCTTACAAACTGTCACCCTCTACAGAGGTGACAGATAACAAAAGGACGGGAATTACAGGAAACAGTCATGCTTTCGGTTTATTCAAAATCTGGAAAGTGTGCCAGCTAGCAAAATGTCATTCTGGTCTTATACTGTTCATCTTGATGTGTGAAAATAAAAGACTGGTGTGAATGTGCTAGATCTGTTTTGCACATACATTATTGGCTTTGTGTAAAGGACAAGTGTGACACGACAAGCCAATCACAATTTCTCAATAGGAGAGCGTGTGTCTTCTATAAAATATGTTAATATGCTACCAATTTGCTTTATAAAATACATTTTGGAGGGAATGTTTCTTCCTTGTTTATACTTACTGACATGTCCCGTCATGTTGTAATTTTTTAATATTTAACCAATAGCACTATCTATCCCTAACCCTAAAACTATAAGCTATATAAGATGTTCGTAAAATCAATTCCCATTTTTGACGCTATTTATTGTTGACAAAAGCCAATCAATGTATTTACTGCTTTATAAAGCTATATCCGACTTGTATTGAGTTATTGCTAATGCAAACACAACATTATCTACTGCTGCTGCTTCACATTAAAGGTGTTCAATTAGCAAAACACAGGGTGGCTTTTATTGCAAAGCATTTACAGGAAATGTAATGTATTTGTCACAGAGGTTAGCACGCACTGCAGCCATTTGTTAAAACTATATCTAATTGCATAAACTACTTCTGTGCCCTGCTGCCCAGCATAATCAAAAAGAAACCAGTTCTTTACTGAGTTCTACAATGTGAGTTGCAAATATCAAGGATTAGAACAAAGTGCTTTGATTTGCCTAAACATAATCATCAAGACTTTAACCATGCTTCAGTAGCAAGGAGCACATTCAATAGGAATTGATGGACATGTTCAGTATGAACTTGTCTTTATTTTATTTTTCTATAGTGAAGAGTCATTCATTTTATACCTTGATCTTCACAGAAGGGAAATGCAAACATTCCCTGTCTTCAAAGCAAAAAGAAGTGAAGGTCTAGATAAGCACAGACAGAAGTCTTGCGCTGGCACAGCCATCTTAGCAGGTCAACACTCAAGGCGCTACACCACAGTCAAGACTGTCATCTGGTATCAGTACCTGTGTCTTTCTCATACACTTAAAAACAAGCCCTCACGCCAGTCTGGACTATGTGACATGCACACACACACACTCACACACTCTCACACATTCATGTATAGATACACATACATACAGTATATGCACATACACACAAAACCCACCACACAACTACAGAGGATTGTTGGGGCTGAAAAATTCAGGCGGTTGATGGGTAGTTATGGCAGGTGACAGAGTGTGCTGCACGCTCAGACAAATGGAGTCTGGCAGCTTCCCCTCAGAAAGACTTGCGGCTGTTTTTTATTTTTTTCCCTTTTTCCTTTTCTTTTTTTTTATTACTGCCTGACTGACTGCTTCTGCCTTTTACCAAACATCCATTGTTTACCTCTGTTCTGTTCAGTCTCACCTCAGATGACAAGCCATCCGTGGAGAGCCACTTCCTTTTCATTCTCTCCTTCTCCTTCTTTCTTTCTTTCTTTTCTTCTTTCATCCTTTCTGCCTCCCTCCCTCCTTTTGCTCCGTTCCTTTTCAAGCCTTTTTACCGTCGCGATAAATGAGTTTTAAACTGACGAGGTGTCGGGCTTTCTCCCATGAAAGTTAACAGTTTTATAATTAAGTCTGGCAAAGCTCACTGTGAACACAGGGAACAATCATGTGACGGTGAATAATATCTGTCCATGATACTCTCAGCTAATCCTAGCATGTCTTTAGATCAAGATAAAAAACTACCTAGAATATTTAAAAGAAATGAGATGCACTAGGATAGTGACTGATAGCACATGATTAAATAAAGCTTGCTCGATATTGTGACCTGCTGTATATTATTATGAAATCAAAGTCACCTTTTACAACAGACATTTAAATGAGCCAGTCTGTGTAGACATGACTTAGTCTGACTCCATTCACACCTGACATTAAAATGCATCTCTGCTGTCCATGCTGAAATTGCACTGATTTTTCTCTTGCAGAAATGAGACTGCTGGTCACATAACTTCCTCTTGCAATATTTACATCATCTTAAACCAGTCAAGTGTCTGGGAAATCACGTCATATGCAGTTTTCCCACATTTCAACACATAGGAAGATGTTGTCTTACATATCAGGTTTAATGAGAGTGCAGTTTTATTATCAGTTCTGTCATAATGAGCTGACAGCACAACACATACAGAACTTCTCACTGTTCATACAGTACTTCTACCATCTCCCCCTACGTTTGCTGGATGTATTTACTTGCAATTTTTATTCTGGACGTAAAATTGATATGAATAAAATCGAATTGAAAATGTATTTTGTAAGTTGTGGGACCCTTTTTGTCAAACGTATTGCAACTTAAGCTGCCTTTAGAAATTAGCGACCTCTACCAGATTTGACAGACACCATAGTTCTTTAAGAGCCTAAAACCCTTGTAATATTATATTAGTATATATTTAGCTGGACCCAAAATAACAAATACATTACTGATACTATTAAATGAAAAAAAAGTATCTCTTGTCTGTCATTTACAATAGTGTTAATTTTGTCTTAGTCCTCAGATCAAATGTCCATATTAGTTTTAGTCATATTTAGTCGACAGCAAAATGTTAGTCAACTAAAACTCTGGTAAGTAACATCATTTAACATTAGCTTACCTCAGTTTCTGAGTGGTGCCACTTGTGGTGTCTCCTCAGGTTTGTGGTATTCTTGCCAGTGATTTTGCAGCAGCATGGCTCCTCTCCTGACAATACTACTCACTGACTTTTTCTCCCGAAGCCATTACATCTGAAGTGGAGTCCAGGTCCTACAGCTGCAGTGTTAAAGTGCATAGGTCCAGGATAGCACTGGCGGTGGTGCATTCATGGGTACGCTGCTGGTGTGCAGAGCCACCAGGAAGATGATTCAAGCACCCAGGGAGAGAAATGTGTACCACAGCCATCCTATAACAGACAAACATTTACATTATGTCTTTTTCTTGAAAAATTGTCTGTGTGACTCTTTTTTCATCGACAAAAATGTAGAGATTTAATTACAATTCTTATTTTAAGGGACGAAAGAAAACTTTCCAGTTCTTAACCTCAAAGACTGACTGCTGTTTAGAAAGAAATGCCCTGAACAGTATTTTCTTTTAAAGTGTGTTGGAAAAATCCAGAGCAAAATGGCCTACACACTGACATTCAACATCAGGGACATCAGGTAAACATAGATTCTGTAACCACTTCCAGGTTAGGGGTTTTGTGCTTCCATCAGAGATTATCTGGATCCCAGAGCAGGCTTATGTCAGATTAGTCAGCAGATAGATTGATTTAATTTACCAGCTGTGAATGAATCTGTCCTACGTATACAGGTGCTACAAGTATAACCGAAGCTCATGGTCACATCCCTAACAGCTAATAACAGAGGGGGAAATACATTTCAATATACAGCTGCGCAGCAACCCATCATTAAGTCCTGTGATGACCAGTGAACATAATGTCACTGAACTTAGACAAGTGTATTGATTTGAAGTAAGCCTTTGGACAAACAAGCCATTCTTTGGGTTGTCAGCATATCAATACATGTAAGCAAGTCATTATTGACAGTCTGTGACATTATTGATCTTATAAAGTTTCACTTTCAACCACAAATCCCCTCATGGCAAAGTCATCTCTACGAGGGATACTCATTGGACACTTCTTCGGTTTTTTTTTCTTTGGTGACTGTGTTGTATTTGGTTTTTATTGACCAGAACTGGTTGAATTTGGCAGTGTTGTACGCAAATAACCAGTCACAGCTGGCTGTCTATTAGAAGGAGGGAATTAGTCACACTAATGATTCTGGTAAACCATAACTCAGGGTCTGTCAACCAATCAATCACAACCCATATTCTGACTGCACATTTCTCTGCTCTCAGGTGGTAGAATAAAGCATATTTAAACCTGCTTTAAATGACTTCTTGGCCACTTGGGTGCACTGCAACAACCTGGAAACACAATATTCTTTCAACTTTTCAACTCCATATATGGAGCAACATTAGCATTTACTTGGGGTGCTTTCATACCTGTAGTTCAGTTCATTTAATCTGGACCAAGGGAATAAATAATACATTGTTGCATTTTATTTCTGGTCTGGTTCCTGTTCACTCATGCCTTTCAAAAATAAACCAAGAGGCATAAATAGTAACTCATACCAAGTGACAGGTTACTCATTGTTTGGACAGTTTTAGTTAATGACATAAGTCCAATATTAACTCTCCTTTCAGTTTGATTGGCCTCAACCAACTTCTTGGGGAAAGATCTGGCTCTTAAACTGCATTTATCTGCTGTTTGGTGCTGGGCAAACAGCATACAGTGGCCTTCTTTGGAGATGGGGTTGATGAGAATGGTGAGAGTAAAACCAAAAGACACTAAAATGCTACATGAACCTAAAAAGGATACAGAGTTGGTGCCCATTCTCTATTGGTTCTTCTCTATGAGTGACACCTTTCATATTAGACATTTTTATCATTTTATCATTTAGTTTTATCACTTAGTTCAGCTATAAATAATGTTAGCTTTTTTGAATAGTTCCACATAGAGAACAAGTTTTTGACCATCCACTTATCCGCTGACACTTATGGAGAGGTTGCTTTATTCTTGTTCTTTCCCAGCTGGAGCCTGGCAGCAGGTCCACCTACTATACGTGTGTTACATCTGAGGTCTCTGTCTTGCCAATCTGTTGAGATTACAGCATGTGCAGCTGGCCAAACAGCGTTAAAATGTGCAATGACTCGAAGTTAGAGTCTTTCGATGAACCTCTGCAACTGATATTTTTTAATTATTTTTTTTTTTAAGAAAATAAAAAGGAAAAAAGAATGCCTTTGCATGGATCAAGTAGGGCAGTGCAGCAGTGTAGTGGTTTGCACTGTTGCCTCACAGCCAAAAAACTGGGGCTTTTCTGTGCATGTTCTCCCTGCGCTGGCGTGGGTCCTCGCCAGGTACTCTGGTTTACTCACACAGTTAATTGGTGACTCTAAATTGCTATAGGTGGGAATGGTTGTTTGTCTCTATATGTCAGCCCTGTGATAGACTGGCGATCTGTCCAGGGTGTACCCCGCCTCTCACCCAATGTCATCTGGGATTGGCTTCAGCCCCCCCTCAAAGGATATGCAGTATAGATAATGGATGGATCAAGTAGTGTGCTTATTTAATGATGTTGGAATCTCTGTTTGGGTAAAACTGAGCACTACATGAGGTTATTGGAAAGAATACAGCATAAGTTAAAATGGATCCCATGTGCCTGACTTATGTCAGTCATATCTTTTCAAAGTGCCCTTCCTTGAATTTTCTATTCTATATTTGCTAGGAGATATAATATCCTGCTGATTCATCTGCCCAAGACTTAAAAAACTGTTTGCCAAGACTTACCATCAACTGTCAAACAGCATGTACTGTATAAACTACAACAATGTACTGTAAAATGGTGGTAACAAATGTGTGATTTAATATAATACAGTTTCATCTCGGGATTCCCAGAACAATTTCTTGAAGGAGTCAATTTTACATCTACAATGCATTTCCAGTGATCCAAGGCTGGTGTGAGAGGCAGGGATCACATTAGTCTTCCAGAAGTCTCATCTGAGATAATGATATTTGGGTTGGTCCTTGGCTTCGCAGTGACTAAGAGACCAGTCCTGAGATGTTTAGACATTCTAGCCAATTATCTGATAATGATAATGACTGCCACACAATTCAGATCACCTACACTCACACACCTGCTGATAGTCAGTGCTCAGTGTTATAAATCTTTACAAGCTACAGGATTGTAAAGACTGAGTTAAGTCAACTTTCTGTTTTCTTTTCTGTTGGTCTGTGTGTGTTAAAGGTCTATGTGAAAAATGTCTGGAAAAGCTTGAGATGAAAGACATGGCTTTCAAAAGTAATTACTGGGAGGGTCATTAATGTCACTTAATGTGCACATAGTTAAGAAGAGGTTAAATCAGCCACATCAGGTGACTAATCACTGTGGAAACCTTTGGAATCCACTGTATACCTGCAACTGAATATTAGCTGTTATATGTAAAGACTCTCAGCATTTTATTACTTAAATGTAGATTAAACTCCAACAACACACACACGCAGTCACACAGCTCCCACTCATCACGTGCTTTCAATAGAAATCAATGCATCACATAACTCTCAAATGTTGACTGTATTATCTGACTACAGATGATAAGAAAGAAAAATAAATAAATATATATATATATATATATATATATATATATATATATATAATCTGACTGTCTTCATCATTAAACTGATGTGACTGGGAGCAGATTTTGGAGTTCACTCAAAAGGTCTCTGTGTGGCATTCTGAGTGTTTAAAAAAATAACCGAGAGCAACTCATGCCATTTCAACTTCAGCTTGTCAATGAACAACACTCAGTTGAAAGTTGATGTGGGGATACTGGACATTATCACATCTTCTTTTTGCTGTCAGCAAAAAGAATAACAATAATGTGTGAATCTTCTCTGGGAGGACACACCATCTCTATTCACCTTTTACTTTTTTTCCTCAACTGCAAAACTGGTCCAAGATTGCACAGATTCTCCAGGGAGGGAGGAAACCCTGCAATTCTCTTTTTTCCACTGAGCTACTTTGAAATCAGAAGAAAAGTGCTGCTACATCAAATGTTAGGAGTCAAATGTTTGGCTCATTTACCTTTTCCTATTTATATCGCCTTAGTGATTTCCCGACCGGTCCACAGTGACAGTAGGCTAAAGCTGTATCTTATCTACCTGGCTGACCAATTGCACATCCAAGCAAACCACCTACTGACAGTAGAAATGTATCTAAACTGAGGCCTTTTTATCCCAGGGACACCTGGAGAAAGTCCTCCATATTTTTTTTTTCTCATTTGGATTACTGTGACTCACTCTGTTCCTCTCTGCAGTTTCTGAAAAGTGTTTCTTCCCCCTTACAACTCCTCCAAAATGCTGCAGCAATGCTTGAAGGAGAAATGATCTCTGCTGCAGCTACCTGTGAGTTTCAGAATTGATTTTTTAAGATTCTACTTTCATGGCTCAGCTGGCTATGTCCCGTGGCTATATCACAATCCTTGAAGTCCTGTGCAAGCCAGAGCGCAGTTTGAGATCCTCAGGCTGGGCCCTTTTGGTTGTTCCAAGGTCTTGATTGAAAAGAAGAAATCTGGATTTCTTTAAACTACATATGTGAGAAGTGTAAAAAAAGGTTTTCTGGTATTAGTATTTGTCTTTTACCCCTCTGTAGTGACTCTGCCTCAGTGGAGCAGAGATGTTTGTGTTGATCACAGTCAGCAGTCACCCCCTCTGACAGATGGAAATATCCCATGTAAATGTGGAATATTTTCAGTTTCAAATAACCAGTTTGAAATTGGTTGTGACAGTTTTTATTTAAAAGGCATTTCAATTACCATATTTTAAACATTTAACAGGCTCTACAGGATGTACCAGTTATACTTCTTCGAAAAGTGGTAAAAGTAAAATCTTTTCCTTTAAAAAAAAAAAAAAGAACTGTTCTTGGTATGTTTTGTTTTCTTCCTGTGCCTTTATGAGGATAAATGGTGACTCGGTGCTTTGAAATTATATGTGAGTGTTTGAAAAACAGACAAACAAGCAAAAAAAACATTTGAATGTAGAAATATTAATCTTCAGTGGAAGATCTTAGAGCCTGGAATTCCTGAGTTAGATTCTGACGGTACTTCATGTTTTAGCTGTATTGTATGTTATAGTGTGACCATGTGATGAGGTACATTTCTATTAATTAGGCTATTAAATATTCATATTAATCCAACACATTTTCTTGCAGCTCATCAACCACATTAAATTCCGACTTTGACAATTAATCTGCGCAAAAGATACATGATAATATTGTTGGTTCACCGTAGGGAGTCTGTTGTAGCAGCGTATCATCTAAGATGACTTAAGAACTGTTTTATCCCTCCATAATACTCTTAGATTCGAATTACCTACTTATCGGTTAATCCCATCATACTTGTTTCCTGAGGGTTACAGTAGGCTAACGTGATTCCAACATGTTTCTCATCATTGCATGTTCAAACACACTCTTGTGTTGAGGAGGCGCATGCAAATACACACACATAAGCGCTTATTCTGTCATCTTATTGTATAGCTTCCTTGGAGCGGACTGAATTCCCTTGTGACGCGACAGTATCCCCACAGTGAAACAGGGCAGAGAGCTTTTATCTGCCGCCATTGCTGGTGACAATTAATGTCAGAGATGTGATGCGTCCCAGCACTAAGGCGGGGATGTGGGGGAGGATGGGTTAGAGGTGAGTATAGCCCGGATCTATAGAGCAAGAAGAGGTGGCAGCGGTGGTGGTGAGGGAGGGTGGCGGAGGGGGTGCATGTCTACTGGCTGAGAAACTGTGGAACAATGCCAAGTTCTCCATTAGGGAGCCCTGCAAGGTCACTCCAGTATGCAGTCCTTGTGCCAAGCGACCCAAGCTCTTTGGTCTGTCCTATAGGGAAGGAAGAAAGGGGGAGAAGACAGAGAGAGCAACAGATAGAGAGAGACACAGAAAGAGAGAGGGAGCTGGAAGAAGTGTGGGCCACAGTCCAACCCATATGGGATGCGCTCCACAGACAGCCAGTGCCAGAGGTCACTGACAAAGCCGACCCCATCTTTGTAGAATGTCTGAAGGTTCCCTGCAAGAAAATGAGTTTTAGGAGGGAATAAAAAATGCCAGCAGACTGTTCTAGATCCTTAATCAGAGCAAAGGTCCACTGAAAACAAGGGTGTTGAAGCATAGAAATACTAATGTTCCCCTTCCTTGCTAGATTTTTTATGGCACCTTGCCAGCGGGGGCGTGGGGGGTGGAGGGGGGGGTGAGATGCGGTGTGGTGGGTGGCATTATAAAAAAGGCTGGACAGTAACTCTTTTGCCCTTGAGACAAAAACAAGTAAAATGCTTTGTTTTATTTCCTGTTTCTCTCTCAGCCTCTGCGCCTACAGAATGTTAACTTGTGCTCCCGAGGGAGGAGTGATTTACGCTTGCTAATATGATGAGCGCTCTTCAAATTAAGAAGAAAAGGAGGGCCTCTTCACAATAAATGCTGTTTGTGTTTACCACTTTAAAGTACCACTTGGTTGTCACTTATGGTGTTGATAGTCTTCTGAGGAAGCCTGTACACTGCTATACAAGTCTATTTAGAGAAAATTGGAGCTCATTAAGAGTGTATGTATGTGCGTGCGTGCGTGTGATTGAGTATGCGTGGCGTCCGTGTACCTGTATGCACAAGAGCTTCTCAGCCTAGCATTCATTCTAGCTGCTCTCCCCTTCAGCAATACTAGCTTTAGAGCTTTTAAATTGTAATGTGATAGGGTTCACCTGCAAAGCTACCACAATGAATTATTAAGCTCTCCACTATGGATGAGTGAGTCTCATTATGGCTCCCCTCAGTACAGCAGAAAGATAAGCATGGCTGATTATTCCTGGGTTCCCTTCTGCCTTGCTTTCTAGAGTGCCTGGAAAAGGAAGAATTCTGCAGTACAGCTGGAGTGAGATAAGATTTCGAATGTGTATTCAGATGTTCTTTCACGCTCTGGGAACTGGATGCAGAAGAAAAGGTATGGAGGCACGATTCGACATCTCTCTCTCTCTCTCTCTCTCCCTCTCTTCATCCCCAAGCCAACAGTACAGGCTCTATGGTGATAACTTTTAAAAGTGAACAAAGGCATCAAAAGGATGGAGGAGACCCGGGGATTATTTAAATACTAGGTGCATTAGAAGCCCCGGTGTGCTTTCCATCCCTTAAGTCATCAACAAAACCTGCTCCACTTTTCTCACTCTGGCTGAGGCGCATGTATACTACTGACAAAAGAAAGGAAAGACGGGGGTTAAAGAAGACGCTCCAGCAACCTGGCTTAAAAGTATTATGCTGTGTTATACTAGTGAGGAACACAGCAAAAGGCACTCTATCCATGTCAAGATAACAAGAAAGTGACCATAACGGGGATCATTATCTGCAAATTACTGAGATCCACAACAGCAAAAAGCAATATTTATTTTTCCAGACTTCACTCTCCAAATGAAGGTGGTCTAAAATAAACAGCTGACCAAATATATGATAACAAAACAAAATAAAGCCCCTCTCCTGCTTCATGCAGGTGTCCTCGCCATGTGGCCATAAAACGTAGCGGCACTGACTGAAAGTGCCGTTGTTGCTTCACTGCGCTCAAACTGCAAGACAGGTTAAAAAAGATTTGTGCAAGTGCCAGTAAAAGCAGCACAGAGCTTTCAAGTTCCCCATCCGCCTTTGATCAGCTGATACGATAACATGACACCATATCGCGGGGAGAATCAGCTCGTGGCATAAATTCTTTCGTCGTTTTGGCATGTTGTCTGCCCCTTGTGGTTCATTGAGTGGCATATCATTAGCGCCGGCTGTCATCACCACACCCCAGAGTCAGCACAGCAGACTGGAATCACTGTGTTTCTACGTGTGCATGATGACGTGGTGAAGACAGAAAATTATCACAGTCGTGTAGAAAACTAGTAACTTAACAGAATGAGTAAATTGTACAACATCTGGCCTGATTGACCTTTTTTTTAAACCCTATGAAATGCATCGCCATCACGCCCATAACGAGGCCTTTTTTTTTTGATTGTGAAAAGCTGAAACGATGGAGATAAGATTCACATTGAGTCTATCTCTACACAATACAGTAAAAAGGGATTTTATCCAGATGAACAAATTCATTCTAGCAGCATATTGACACTTGGGAACTGACATCTGATTTTAACATAATTATCTTAAAACAAGAAAAACAAGATTATCAAAGAGTTTACTAAATGCTTGCTGGAATAGTTTGTTCATCTGAACTCAAAATCCCTTTTACCATTATGTGAAACTCCATGCCCTACTCCGTCGTTCAACTGCAATCAAGAACTCGTTTAACGTGATAACATTATGAGTTTAAAAGGTCAATCGAGCAGATATTGTGCAATTGCTCATTCTGTTAAGTTACAAGTTTTCACGAACTGACGGTACCATCATGCGGTAACGGTGGTCTGCTGTTTGACTTTCACGAGTGTGGTGACGGCGCTGGTATGCCGCTCCGGTAATTACGAGGCGACGCTGCTCTTAAACGGCTGGCATGCCGACGCATTCTCCCGCGACATGTCGTAGTCAAACGAATGAAACAATATATTTCTTTTGCAACGCTGCTAATTTTAACCGCAATGGCTACGGACCGACGCGATGGCTGACGGCGCTCGGTCGGTGCTGTTGAAGGTTCTGCGTGAGAGCGGGAGGGTGTTGTTTTGTTATCGTTTGATCGGCTGTTGACTGAACCGCCTTCCGTTGGTCTGAATATTGCTTTGTTGATGATTATGATCCCGTTGTCGGTCGCCTAACGTTAACGACGTGGATGGGTGCTGCTTCGCCATGGCCAACACGGCATGTGCACAAGCCGGGTTTCAGACACCGTCTTCGCTGTTTGATCGATGATATACGTGCGCCTCGGCCAAGTGAACGGGTACTATTGATGACGAGATGGAAGCACCGAGATAATGCGCCTGACCGTAATCCCGGGTCTCCGTCGCACGATGCCTTTGTTCGCACAAAGTTATCGCCACAAACTGCTGTTATTGAAGAGGAGAAGATGTCGATAAGAATAGCCTCATACAACACTATTTCCGTCAGGTTCGGAAAAACGTCTGAATACGTTCAGTCTTGTCGCTCGGCTGTGCAGGTCTTTCGCTCGACGCTCTGAAAGCGGGCGGAAGAGACGAGATCGTGCTGGCCAGGGGTCGGTGGACTCGCTCGTCAGGGTGAGGCAATGGTCGTTGGTGGCTTTGCTGGTGAACAATCGTGCATTGGCTCAGAGGCAGTGATTGCTGGAGGGGGCGGCAGGATGATGTGGGCTCGAGGCTGTTGATGTGCACGGACATGCACATGTTTGCGCACTTGATGATCGGCCTGGCGGTAGTAACGGGTGTTGCGGGCTCCTCGGGGTTGTCGGCACCATGAGGTCGGGCAGTCAGTGCTGGAAGTCGAGGAATGACCTGGGCGGGCTGATGAGACCTCTTTCTTCTTGATTGACGGCGCAGTAACAACGTCGTCACTCTCCCTCGAGGGCCTGAGGCAATGCGCGCGGAGACTGGAAAGAGGCAGGAGTAAAAGCAAGAAACGTTGCTGTTTTTGACTCGAGAACTGAAAGTTACCGACTGCACAATGCTGCCGCCGCCGCCCCTCCTTGCGCGCGGCAGACGTAAAATCTGGCGAGGAAGGGCATTCAATGTTCATGTCCGCGCCGCGTTTTCGTCGGACTGGCGAACAGGATCTGGAACGATCTGCGTATTCCTCGCAAAACGTTTTCAACGGTATCGGGCGACTACAAAGACGGGGTCGGCGTCGGTGACCTGGCGCCAGCGTGAGCGCATCCTGGGTGGTTGTGACACGCTCTTCAGCTCCTCTCTCTTTCTGTAATCTCTGTCTGTTGCTCTCTGTCTTCTCCTCACGAGACCCAGTCACCTTTCGCCTGGGCTGCAGGCTGCTGGAGAACTTTGGTGATTTCTCAGCCGGTAGACATGCGCTCACGCTTCTTCTTTGCTCTGTAGATCCGGGCTATGCACCTGCCATCTCACATCCCGCGGTGTCACGGGACGCTATCATTGTGCCAGCGACGGTTTCCTGTTCACTGATGGAGGATAGTCTGAAGGTCGGTCGCTCCAGGCTTTAGCACAATGTGGGCAGGCGCGGCAGCGTGATGTGTTGCGTCGCCTCCTCATTGCAGGTGTTTGAACGTGCGTGAGCATGTTGGAGGCATCGTTAATGCTGTGACCCTCGGGAAGGCTGGTGTGAATGGAGACCTCGATGAGGCGGGCGGTCGGGCTCTGGAAACCGGTGTGGAGGATGAGCAGTTCATGGTGCGCGCTGCTGCGGCGAACTCTGCGGTGAACCAACGGTATCATGTCTTTGCGCCGAATGGTGTCGAGGTCGAATTTAATATTGGTTGATGAGCTGCAAAAAAT
Source organism: Lates japonicus (assembly GCA_033238685.1). Taxonomy (NCBI): domain Eukaryota; kingdom Metazoa; phylum Chordata; class Actinopteri; family Centropomidae; genus Lates; species Lates japonicus. The sequence goes on along the minus strand of BRZM01000022.1, from coordinate 2,366,384 downwards.
GGTTGGATGTCGGTGTTTATGGCCTGATTAACGTGTGCCTCGTCGCAATGTTTGCTATGTTTGCCCGATGCGGCGCTCGAATTCCGGGCTCTGGATATCTTCCGCTGGTGTCTGCATTCAAATGTTTAACTGTTCTCTGGGCACCTCATTTCCTCACCTCTGTTCAAAACACCAGTCTCAAAACACAGGGAGCCTCAGGTGATTCTTTGAGAAGACTGCTACCGCTTTTCGGTAACTGGTACGTCCTGTGAACCTGGTGGGCGTTTGGTGTGTTGATGATGTACTGTAAGGCACAATGACGATTTCAGGCTGATTGTTGAACTGATCACGTTTGTGGGATGTTCCGTGCGTCGGAGGGGCCGCGTTTGTGGTCGGCACAAACGTCTCTGTCCGCACAGTGGAGATGAACAGTGTAATGCCGACCTTTGCAGCTGCTCACGTAATGATGAAAGTCAGTTTCGCTGGCACTGACGGACCTTCGGAACAGACTGACCACGGATCGAAACTGCGCTCTGTGCACCGAGACAATGAGCTGTAACCGCGAGTTATGTCGGCGAGCCGTAATGGAGATGAAATCAGTTCTGGCTCGGGGTCATTTCGCTCGGCGGTGGCGTTTGGAGGGTTGTGAGGGCACGCTTTTCGAAACTTTGCGAGGCTGTTTCTTAAGGTGATCTGGCCGGTGCTGAATGCATTTGCTGGTATGGTCGCGATGAGCGACGTCGGTGGGGAGATGCGCTGAATAATGGGAAGACAGGCGAGCCAGGCCTGGCGTTTGCGGTGCAACGGCGCTTTCTTCTGGTTTCGAAGTAACTCGATGAAGGTGCGGTTTCTTTCCTGGTGCGATGTGGCGGTTTTGCGGTTGAAAAAGGCGTAAAGGCGATGCTCGAGAAGATAACACGTGTTGATGCGGCGACCAGGGCCCGGTATCCCATCGGCGGCGGTGTTCGTGTTAAGCTGGTGAAATGGCATGGTGCTCTCGGTCATACAGAAACACTCGGGAGAAATACCACCGCCGGGCTGCTGATGGCTCAAATCTGACTACATCGGTTAATGATCGGAGTATAACATATATGTATATATGTTGCTGTATCATCTGTAGTCGGGCTAATACAGAGTAACCAATATTTTTTTACTCAGAAAAACAAAATGAGTAATTGATTAAATTTTCAAACCAGGCGAAAGCGAGGCTTTTTCTGTGTGGTATTAAAGACATGTGGGTTAGATGAACTGAACTCTAAATTGCCTGTGAATTGTTTCTGTCATCTGCATAACCCACGAGGGTATACCCTGCGTCCCGCCCAATGCATGCTGGGAGGCCTGGTAACCTAAACAGAACAGGCAGTTGTAGAAATGGATTGGATAATGGGGCCGGTAAAAATCAAAGCCTGCAGTTTTATGACCTGCTGGTCAATGAGGCTGGAGGGAAAAACTGCACAGGTGGCTGTTAAGTAATTGACTTTATCATAAGCACTACCTGACATCTAGATTAATTTCCATTACCAATATTTATTTTCATCAAGCTGATCTGAATGTTTGCGCGTTGCTGCCCCATGTTGTAAGCAAACATGTTAATGGGTTGTTATTCCTTCAAGACTAATTAAATCTACCAACAGACAAGCTTGACGTGTAAACACTTTCCACAGCTGAAAAGAAAAAAAAAGATTATGAGCATGAGTCGCGAGCCTTTCCGATGTTTGTTTTTTCCCACTAACATAATATTTTGAATTCCTCAACTTTCCAGGATTTCCAGGAATGGAATACTGGTGATTGAAAGAAAAACAGATATGTTATGAACTGCTGGTGCAACAGATTTCCCACAGTGGGCAATTTAGGAGTCATATCAAGCTGTCTTTTGCAAACAGCCATTTCCATATTGTTCTCTCAACCCTTGATCTTTACAAATGTTCGTGAAATGAATAAAAGCACCACCCAGGAACCTTTAGCTTTTTGAGCTCTGGCATTAATCCTGTGGTGTGGGTGCCAAAAACAACACCTTTTTCTCCACCCAGGCAAAGGTGCTGATTCTTCAAAGTGTCCAAGCTGAATTCACACTAATGTAGTTTAAGGTTATGGCTGGGTTTCAAGTGGGTCACGGTCAGATTAGTGAAATTCTGCCTTTGTTTATGACCATTGAACTCCCGTTCTGCTGTACCTACTGTATGAGCAGCAGACATCCTAGAAATACTAGATTCTGCAACAGTCCCCGATCATCAGTCTTTCTGTGCCTACATTCTGCAGGAAAATGATCTGCATTTTACTGTAATAAAGATATAATTGACCTGTGCAGAGCGGGAGACATGAAGAAATGGGATTGATGTCCCACTGAGAAAATTCTTCTCCTTCTGGGTGAGGGTGGGGGTGGTGGCGGTTCCGACTCAGGCTAAATACTTAGATATTCATCCCCTCTATCCCACTCCCCACCACCAACCCTGCAGCTCTATATTCCCACCTCCCGTTTTTCATGTCACCATCAATTATTTTCTTCTGAGCTCCTCTAGAAATAAGCAAAATCTCAGTTGCAAGAGACTGAACACAGAGTCAGAAGTACACAACGCACTCTGGGCTAAAAAAAAAAAATTAAAATAGTGCTTTCTGAGATCTTCATGACTGCACGGACGGGGCTTACAGAGTACTCAGTAATCTGTTATTTAGAATATTTTAGTGGTAAAAATGAACTCAGTGTGGTGCTTATGCAGTTCTTGTGGTTGGTTAACACCAGGCTGTGTTGGATATCTAAGACTTCCCATCATGGTTTGAAATTGTTGGTTCTGTCAGTTTGGTAGGCTGGAAAACATTGTGATGGCTGGATTACGTTTTCTATTACATAAGAAGGGTATGTCATTAATTCAAATACACTGACACTGAACAAATCAGTGTGTATTTGTTTTCTGCCAAAATATCTGAACTTGTAATACAATATCCATTTGTAGTGACTAAAGCATTATAAAACTTTTATATGGTTATGTTTAGGTGCTTGGTTGAGGTTAGGGAAAGACTGTGCTCTGGTTTAATAAAGAAAAAAGTTTGCAGTGACTTCAGACAAAACATGGTTACATTTAACCACAAACCACAATCCTTCCGTCAACTTAACCTCAAGAGCTTTTGGAGGCTTTCACATCAGGGACCTGGGCCCAGATCCAAGTACACTTAATCCCAAAGTCCAGACCTTTTGATTAGTGTGAACACTGCGTACCATACCCAGGCCTGGTTCATTGATCCGCTTGAAAAGGCGGCCTCGAGTATGTTTCATGTGCACTTGGGCACAGTTCACATCAGGTGTGAAAACAACTGTTCCAAAACACAGAGGCGGACCTCTATTTAGAATCTGTGCTGTAGTGTACTCTTCTTCTTCATTGTGCTTATTGGTGATTTGCAAACCAACTCGGTGTATACCACCACGTACTGTATCAGAGTGTACAGATGCCTAAGTGCACTCAAGTGTACGGAACAACAATACTAATGTGACAGCTGAGTGGTGGTGGGGGGAGTTGTACTCAGAAACAGTACAAAGCATTTGTACCTGATATAAAAATGTCCTTAGTTGCCTACATCTAACCACAGAAGCAACTATGGATGTGAACCCAGGTCTCTAGAGTGCCAGTTGTTGCTTTGTATGCCCGCCATCCACTCTAGCCACCTCTGAACACAATCTCTGAACATAATCCAGCCAGGTGTCCGATTTACATTGCCCATTGCCACCACAACGTGAATGGGAGAACAGTTTAGTCGCATAGATCTAAGAGACTGGGTTGAAATATCACTGTAAATACTAACCCATAAATAAACAGACAATGCAAATAACGTGTGATAATAACTATTATTGTGATTTCTGGAAAGTTGATTATGGGCTCACGACCACAGACTGAAAAAATATAAGAACTGTTACTCCGCCATTAAAAGCTTATGTAGCATGCCATTTACATTTTCACAAATCCCCACCCACAAATATACCCTTAACAGTAATTTATGATTCAGCAAACAAGTGTAGGATGAGAATAATGATGCAAAAGTACCCACATATGTGTGTGTAAACTGTGATTACATAAGTGATGATTAATTGAGGAAAACTTGCCTGACGAGTTCAGCGCTTTTCAGAATTCCCCTTTAACAAGGAGGAATTTAACAAGGAGCAGGACTACTCGTAGAACTGGTGTGATGTTGCTCTTTAAGACAATCTCATCCCAACCCTGTCTCCTAGAAATTACATTTCTACACTTAACTGCAAAAACAAATGTGTTCTGTAGGAATCATAATAACTGGCTGGATGATGTTCACACATTTTATTTATTTATTTATTTTTTAACAAATGAAGTATGACATTTATTAACTGCAGTGGAGTCACCAGAACATGGTTGGGGTGGACGGCGGCCGTACACAACACAACTGTCACATTAGAGACCGGGGTTTGCAAGTCTCATCTGTGTTTGGGTTTAGTAACAAAAGCACAGGATGTGTCTTAAGTTTGAACTGTTTCTGTTTTAAACAAGGCCAGTGTTTCCCCACAAAATATATTTACAATTGGAATTTAGTTGTACAGAAAAAGTGCCTCTATTTTGGGCATAGGCTTTATGGGTAAAGGTAGATACTAATTAACTTGGTTGTCTTTGCAAAAATATGACACCAAAATAAAAAAAATATCATAATGATGTTTGACAATCCTCTAACAACTGACTAGGAGTAAGCACTTTTAAAAAAACGTAAACAATAAATGTGTATTTACAAGGCAACATAAATCAGCCTTATCCAGTTACATTGTTTTACACTGAGCATACTGTATGAGCATGCAGTCTTGCATGCATTGTGCAATACTACACATGCAGTGATGTCGCAATTGAAAATATGGAACTGATCTTCTCTTCACCCTGTTAATTTACAGTGCTGTATGTGTCCTCACAGGTGTGGGAAATTATTAATTTCTACAATGTCACCCATTGTGGGTTACATTGTGCCACAGGCAATTTAAATAAACAAACCTACTGTCATGAAGTAAACAATCCTACAATTTGCATGAACACAGCTTGTTTTTCCATAACTCCACACAGTAGAGAGAAGTAAATGAGTTTGTGTATTATCAGAGGAGCTGTGCGAGCGATCAAAGTTTGATTTATTACTGCAGAAATTTGTGGTTCTGACAGACCCGAATCATCACACTTGCAAAGATGCATTTTCCTGGTCTCTTAGTGTAGAGAGCATGTGCTTTCTTTTGCATCCCACACAAGGTCAGTCAAACAGTTCTTCAATTTTTGCAGAAACTGAATCTTTTAATAAGCTCATAGTTATCAATGAAGATATCTTTGCCAGTCTCAGTCTCAACTTCAGCTGGGAATGATTTCCTTATTTACAAAAGTTGAATAGATTCTTTTACCAGTCCTAAAAGTCTGACCAAAAATACTTGACAGATTATGGGCAGATATTTATTAGCTTTTTTACATTTTGTTCTCATTTCATGATAACTTGTGATGGCATCATGCTTCCACTAATTTCCAGTTGAAACAGGATGTTGTGGCTGGACATGAAGCAGAGGGAGGCTGTTCTAAATCGAGCAGGTGGCTCTTGAACCAACACAGAGAATGACTCAATATTTTTCTTATAATCTTAAGCTTACAAATGGAAAAAAAAGAAAGCCAGACAGATAGAAAATCAGCCACATGCGCCATACACACAACTCGCTTGATAAAAGGATACCATGTTATCGTTTGAAAATGCTCAAGTTACAGATTTAACATTATATGATGCTACTATCAACACAACTTTACTGGTTGGAAATTTATGTTAATGGTGTTCTAGTAAGCCATGAAGTAAACACCAAAAAGACACATTTTTCTGGGAAGTGAGAGTAATGAGAGTTTAAAGAGAGCGTAGGATGATAAAAAAAGTATTTTTGTTAACAGGTATTGTCAGTAAGGTGCACATTATGGCATGCAATTCCAGGTAACAAGGTAAGAAAGTTAATAGCTATCCCACTGTATCTTTAGAACTCACAGAATGAGACTGAGAATTCTCTGCTGAGGGAACAAGTGTCACACAGGCAGCGCTGTGGGCAGTGTGACTGTACAAAAGCAGACACTTACAACAAGTGACTCACTCCCATTACACAGGTACCACTGTAATCATTAATATGCATATGGCAAATGATTAAATGTGCGGCAGATAAAATGTGACGCACCATAATGAATGGAAATTTTAAAGCACATATTCAGGCTCAATTAATCATTTAAGACTATCACAACGTCACGTTTATCAGATGGCTGCAGGAAATCAAAGGAGTGATGAAAAATTAAGATGGCAGAATAGCACATTGCCGCAGCACCTGGCCAAGTCCCATAGATCTGTGCTGCTGTGCATCTAAAATGTAAGGTAATATAAATGCACCTGAGACAAGGACAGAGACATTTTATTGAATAGTAATAACTTTATGGAAAAGTAGAGAAAAAGTGCCACAAAAAGTTACCAAGAATAACATAATCTGAATATCATCATTCTGATGTGAATAACAAAGCTTTGGCTCATGATGACATCAAACCATGTCTGTTCATGTAAATAGAGTAAATGTATAAATCCCACCCGGGTCCTTTCTCACTAGAAGTATTGCACTGGCCATTGCTGATCTACCAGCCTCCAGTCCCGTGTTGACTCATTCATGCAAATCTTTTATTTTGGAATTGTTTTAAACTGCACTATCCACCACATGAGTGAGCTTTAATTCATCTGGGGAATTCAGATAGTATCAAGGAAGTAGTCCATCACTTAATGTTATCCTACTTTGACTTTCCTGTGATTGCCTAACCTTTCTAGCCCTCTCTGGTTTTCCCTTTGTGGCAAACCACACCCATCTGGGACCTAATTAGGCTAAAATGTAATAGGAAATGCAATTTGAGCCATGTAGGCCTATCTGTTACATTCACTTGGGAGGGTGCATTAGATGTATTTTGTAATGCCACCTCTGTGACAAGGTGGACTTGCTTAAGATGCAAAAGGCCCGAATGTCACTTTTGTTTATTGATTTTTAAATCTTATGGAAGAAATATTTTGTGGCTCGTGGTGGAGAGCAGGGGCGGGGCGGGGCAGGCTGGCTATGACTGTCATTTGACCTAGCGAGTCCATTTTAAATATCTGTGATATCAACTTTCAACAGATGACTATCTGTTGAATAAAAAGTGAGTTTGTTTTTCTAGGAAAAAGGTCACGGACAAACTGGTATTTAAGATTGAATGTGCACTCAGAAAGCAAACAAACCCAAAACAAACTGGATTGCAACTCAGTGTGTACATTTTTGAGAAAAGAAGAGATCAATCAATCTCAAACATCAATATCCGTTTGCATCCCTTTAGCCGCACACGTTTGCCAACTAATGAAATCTGTGCATGGCTCCCCTGTTATCGATTTCAGAGAGGCCCTAATTTGCCGCTTGAGATCAGGCAGCTCCCTCTCTCTCCCCTTTTCCTCCCTCTCTCTTCCTCACCATCTTTCCCTTTTTCTCTCTCCTATGCAAGTACACACACAGCACACAAACTCACACACATCTTGTCATGTGTAACACAGTCATGCCTTGGGCAGCATATTGAGCGCTGGCTGCAGCAGTGGGGAAATCCTGTAGGGCAAACTGTTTAGTGAGGTATCTGAAGTCGTTAGATATGATTAATAATGTGTTGAGAGGAGCCGTAAGCCATCAGACAGCTCATCATAAGCACATATCACCTGGTAACTACAGATTCACATTTTCACATACATTTATATCTGCCATTTTGGACTGCAGATCCTTATCAAAGTGCTTTACAGCACTGTGAGTACTTGGGCTTTCTTTCAATCTGAATTTGGGTCATGTCATAAAACATGAACTGAAAAACACGTAACATGAATTGGTAATACTGAACTAAAACAACCACTGTGACAGTTGAATGCATTAAAACATCTCCATAGAATAGTTGTAAAGAAACGCTTTTTGTACACAGGCCTGGCGTGACAAAACAGTGCAAATACACTGCAGCAATGAGTATTTAACACCATCGGTGGAGACTAATTAAAATACGAAACAACGCACTGTCTCATAAGTGCTTATCATCAAAGATCAAGACACAATTTTAAGTACAGCTATAAAAACTGGAACTTGAACAACAAACAGTCCAATCCGTAGTCCTTTGAAAGTAGAACAGTGCTGCATTTCTATTTATTCAAAGTCAAGTGTTGTGTGGGATCTGTGTTTACATTGGTGCGAGTGCAGCTCTGAGCCCTTGTGACAGAAGTCAGTCAACTATTAGACTGCTTTTCCATCATGACCTCCTCTGTAAAGAATTTTTACTCAGCTCAGATAAACAGATAGACAAAGATAGAAAAAACAGAAACATACAGGTGTTAAAGGATAGGCAGTATCATACAATAAATCACACCTTTGAGAAATAACATTAGATACCGCAGGGTAGTAGAGCATCAGAGTGCACTGTTGACTTTAATTAAGGTGGTATTAAAAGCATTATGGGTGTAAGTTTAAGTCCTTGAAAGATGGCTAAATAGTACAGTGACATCAGGGAGTGCCAGATGCTCACTAAACATTCCTGGGAAGCAGCCCCCCTGCCTGCGCTGCAGTGGGTGGTCTCCAAATAAGACACTGAATGCAAATTGAACCGAGACAAGAGCAATATCTATGCAATGTGTCATCTTTTTGCTATGGCTGGTTTGCAAGCACAGTGTGGCTCATGGCCAGCCCTGTGACGCTCGCACATCAAGGCTGTTGTCATGACAGTTAAAGCTTTAAGTTAGACAATAAAAGAGTCGAGTTACTTATAAAGTTGCCAAACATTTTTTTTCAATTAAGTCTTTACTATAATTTATATTTCACTTCAGGCTTTCATCATGACATTTTTACATAACAGGCAACAATTAACATGTCATCTCCCACAAATGCCGCAGCACACTTTGGGCCAATCACTAACAAACAATAACACCACTTTGAACCAAACATTGTAGAGAGACTTTACTGTATAATCATAATTATATAATCAATCAAAGAGCATGATGTCTTACTCTTGCATCCCCTCATTCCTGAAAAGTGTGCATGAGGATGTACATGCACAGCTGATATGAATACACATTTCTATTTAAGGATGCATTGATCCGATCCGCTCAGTATCAGTGCAGATACTAATCTTAATAAAAAGATCTGGTATTAGCCATTATGTGACCAATCTAGTTTCTTTGTCATTGTTTGTCAGTTTGTTCATTAAATTTTGCATTTCCACTCTCAGTCACATTCATTCAGTCAACGCAGGCTGCAGACTCAGTTTGTAGTGCCATGGCAATCCCAGGCCTTGTGTTACCTTACACAAAAATGATCTCAAATTTGGGGATTTCAATTGACTGCAGCTGGCAACAATGCATGTTGACAACTGGCGGCAATTACACATTGTAAAAGGTAGCAATGCACCAATAAAAGAGTAAAGAAGACTGTATCTCTCAATAAGACATGAGACATAAACAATATAGGTTTCATAATACTTAAAAAATGTGATTACTTACATTGAAAACCATTAAAGGGCCCTTTAAACCTGCAATGACAATCTTTTGGTCACTTGACGGCTACTAAAACAAACCAATTCTCCTGTGAAAATGATTTTGTTGAGCAAACAATCCAGCAGATGATGAACCTGATGTAAGTCCAATACTCACTCTCATTTTAGCTCTGTTTTGCTCTCCACCAAATCCTGAGGGAAGTATAGGGAGCTGTAGCTGATGAATCATCTGCTCACTTATCCAGCTGGTTGCTACCTTTCTGTGTCTGCAGTTGATGTTGGACAGGTAGCATACAGTGGAATTTTGAGGCCTTTTCACTGAAAACAGCTGCGATATCCAAACTGCCAAATGTCATGCTGATTAAAGCAGTGAGACTGAGCCAAATCGTAAAGTTGCAGGCCAGGAAACCAAAGCAATGAGTTGAAGGATGTTATGGGTAAATCAAAATAGATCAATGAAGGGGAACTGAAGAATCAGGTGATGATTCTCCGTGGGTATGTCACTATGAACAACCCATTTGACAAGTAGTTATGTGATCCATTGTTTAATATACAGCTGCATTTAGTTATCAAACCCAGCTAGATAACAGATGTTGTGCAACAAGTCATCCGACCATATAGGTTGTTCGTCCCTACCCTCTGATATGACCCATAACAGCGTCTCCTAAAATAGTGCATGTGTACCAGACCTTGCAGTTTTGGTTATGGAATGGTCTTGGTTTGGTTAGGTTTAGGCACAAAAAAGATTTAGAAAAAGATTTTATTTTGGGTTAGAATAAGTACTTCCTCAACCATGGCCTTCACTGTCATGGTAACAATGATGAAAACTTGATTAAGGTTGTGGAATGGTCATGGATAAAAGAAACAACATGTAATATTGGTTTCACGTGGAACTAAACCGTGGCCTCATGCGTGAAGGTTCTGTGTTTTGTTGACCCACCCATGCACCCCAATGTCCTGCTACTACATCATCTGACTTATTCCTTTGGTCCTGTCATCATTACTACAGCCACAAGAGGTCCTGTAACAAAAAAAAAAAAAACAGAACTATGGGCTACATTAAGCTGTTGCACAGATGACCCATGAGGTTGTTTTTTTTTTTAAAGGCTGGACAGACCAGATAGAATTACCTCTGCCCAAAGTCACCGAAAGAAAAAAATAATTGTTTAAAAGAACAACTTCTTCACCCTCATTAGTAGCTGTAATTGGATTTACAGAATTTCTTTGTTTGCAGAATATTTAGACTGGCAGGTCTAGCTCTTACTGGCATTTGGAGCAGAGACAGATTGATGATGCTCAGTTTATTACTTTTCAGGAACAGTTTGAGTGAAATGTCTTTAAATGGATAAAGGATTATTGACTTCTTTGTTATTTGTAAATTATGTAAATTATTAACAAAAAAAGGTTCTTTTTCTAAACTGTGTCTATATGTTACAGTAACAAATCTAGATATAATAAATCACATTGTAGTGAACAATATAGCCATAGCATTGAACAAGTCACTATTCTTGTTCAGGGTATAAAATCCACTGTCATAGAATCTGATTTCATTTAAACCTGCACAATGAAAAGTGGACAATAGTAGTTAAATTACTCTTAATGAGAAACATTTGAGTTCGCTCTCTGTCTTTTCTTTCTCTCTCTCTCTCTCTCCCCCGCCACATCTCACTCTCTCTGTCTCTCTTGGGTGTTATTGTCAACACTGTTGTTAACTGCCATTTTGTTCTATTAGTTGTTTTCTATACAGTGTTCATACTCCTCTATTTTGCAGAGCTCAAGTGCTATTAAAGGAAATGAACACTCACAGCGCAGTGTGTTCCTTTATAAAACGTTCAAAAATGTTTTGAAAGTAGAAGACGAGTATGACTCAGTCTGCAGTGCTGTGCATTTTTGTACTGACAAACACAACACGGGGGAGGAGGAGACAGAGCAGATCTCCTAAAAGTCAGAGAAAAGAAGGAAAATAATGTGGGGAAAAAAATAGTTATTGGCCTCAAATGCACTCTCTGTCTGGTGGGTCAGGTGTTAATGATGTGTTAATTCATTGCCTAACATTTGCTTGCTGTTCTCTAGGAATTACCATCACTGTGAGCAAGCATGTGTGCATGTCTGCTGTGTGCAGATAGGAGTATTGGGACATGTAGGTGTGGTGTCGGGGGTGCAACAGCAGGCAGCAACAGACGGTTGAACCTTTGGAGTAAGACTACATCAGGCCTGATTGCTGCTCCTCCACTGATGCTCATCTCAGGGAAATCTGACATCTCAAAACGAGAGTAGCCCATGACCAGCTGTATGTTTTTTTGTGTGTGTGTGTGTGTGTGTACGTGTAACATGTGAACAATCAGACCGTCTTTGTTAAATATAAACTGTCCCAGTTTCTGGTAAAAGTGATGTAATGCATCAAACCTTGGTCCTGACTGTCTGACTTGCTTATTTCATGACTTGGTGCCATTGTCGAAACATCATCATCACTGGACACTGTTTCAGGCCTGAGCTGCTGGTGTGAGATTTTTTTAAGTGAGGCCTTTTTAAGTGAGATTTATCAGCACAGTGCACATTGCTAACATGTCCGTTGCTATTGTAGCATGGTTCTACTACAACACGAGACCACCAACATAATCACACCACACACTGCTTCGCTCCGACAAGATGAAACAGTGTCAGCACTGCAGAGTGCCGCCACATACTGAAAAACAGGACAACATCTGGCTCACCAGTCAAGTCTGAGGATCTTTTGCTCACCTCATGGAGCTCTGGCTATAAAGAAGTGAGTTCTGCCTCTGATTATAACGCCCTTTTTCAGTCCCAAACATGTCTCAGTTTCTGGTGCATAAAATGTATTTTTGGTTAATTTTAAGAACGGGCTTTACAACAGATAAGAGAGTCAAACTGGTGATTATAGGTAGCCATGGATGGAATTTATTTCTCGCTTACTGTCTAGCGGTTGTCTGGCTAAAAGAAGGCAATTGGCTTTTGTGTGCCTCATCACTCCAGCTGCACCCGCATGCTGACACTTCATAGCATAGCACTCCCATAGTTCCTGACAACCAATTTTCAACTATCACATTTCATGTTACAAAACAATGAAGAGCTACCAGAGAGAATCTTGAAAAAAAAAAAAACATAAGCCATTAAGACGGCAATGTGGTGTACACTTATGTGTCCATATGTGGACACCACCATGGGCTTTTGGTCTTTGAATAACTTTTTTTCCACAATCAGCCTCTTACTATGAGCAATCATTTCTTACAGGAACAAATAATTTTCTCCCAAAATTGGAAGTCTTGGTTATATCACATGAGAGATTTTTGTATTTGCCTTTTTATCCCCACCTTTTATTCCTCTCTGTGTGTTTTTTCCCCTCTACTTATCTTTAATTGTTTATTTAGTCACAAACATTTATTGTGACAGTGAAATACTTCAGATTTGAAACAAGGTTTTCAGGAGGATTAGTCCAATTTAGAGATATATTACTGCTATAGTATACAGTGTTATTTTAGACAAAACAGCTTACAACTTTGAGGCAACAATTTGGGGAATGCTTTTTCCTGTTTTAACATAACCAATGCCCCGTGCACAAAGCCAGGGCCATGCAGAAATGGTTTCCTCTGTCTGGTGTGGAAAAACCTGACTGACCTGCACAGAGCCCCAACCTTTACCTCACCCAACACCTTTGGTATAAATTGGAACACCAACTGAGAGCCAAACCTTTTCTAAAATCAGGGGGCGACCTCACTAATGCTCTTGTGGCTGAAGTGGAATGGTCCATATATGCTGTTATGTGGTGTGTCTCTGATAAGGCAATGCCTCCTCCCAAGAAACATACAGATCCTCTAAAAAAAATGCCACCAAACCTGGGAAGTCTGTGTAAGGGACAAGGGATAAATATACTTAAAAACCTAGCAACCAGCTAATAGGCACACAGAACTGCAAAAATGAAACAAACAATACCATAGCACATATTAAACTTTATCGACCAGGGAAAAAAAAAAAAAAAAGCCTGACAATGATAATTCTGCAGCATCTCCAGAAGGAAACGATGATGGTGACACTACAGGAGTGTGTGCTGATCAGTGGTGGATGAAGTATATAGATCACATCATTTGATAAAAAGCATGTATCAAATGATGAGAAAATAAAGTGAATTTCATCTCATTATTTAGTTGTCCAGTTCATAACTTGATTTTTTTCATTACTTGGTTTGGTTCACTGTCACCACTCTCACAGCATCATTTTCAGACTGACTGGACTCTTTTCGGCTAATAAGGTTGCTGCTCAGCATCAGACAGGAGACAGATAAAGTTAACAACTAGTTGGTGAACACAGTGGAGTATTCAGCGGCTAAAAAAGTCATAATTCCCTCCTGAGCTGTTAGAGACCAAAAACAGAGCTAAGACAGAGTAAATATTGGACTTACATCCATCATACACACACAAACACAATTCAAAATGAATGATAACCTGTAACTGCTGGATGTGTTCTTTCAGTCAAATTCAACATTTAAGAGATGATGATAAGTGATATTGTAATATTACATAATTGACAAAAATGGCATTTTACTGCTGTAGCTGGTTGAGGTGGAGCTAACTATACTATTTTACAAGCTGATTGTGTGTTTCGTTTAAACTCTATGGTTGTAGCTAACAAGTAATTAAAACAGTGAAAAAAATGCAGAGGAATAAAATGTTTACAATATTTTTTTTAAAATATATTTCTGTATGAGGTGCGGTGGATCAGCAGCATAAAGTAGCATGAAATGGAAACACTAAGGACAATAACTCTAAATTGGGACACCACTACAGCACTGGTTCAACATGAGAAAATTTGGGAAAATAGGACGGCCTTTCCAGAAGAGTGGAGGCTTTCATAGAAGGATAATAATGCCCACGGTTTTTGAAATGAGATGTTCAACAATCATATATGGGTGTAATGTTCTGATGTCCACATATTTTTGGTCATATTGTGTGTGTGTACCAGAGCCAGGGATCTGATGCAGCGACCCACTATGCCACATGTTGCATCTTGTATTTGTGATAATGCATACATTAAGCCCAGCCCTTTGTGCTCTTGAATCTGCTGCTGTACTTACACCTCTGCTTTATGCCACTGAGGTGTCACACAGCGTTTTGGTGAGTTCCAGATGAGATGACTTGGAAACATGATAGTGCACCTGGCCAACAGAGAATGTGGAGGGAATATGTAAATTTGCCAGGCAGCAGAGGTTATTTGGTATTTGTGAGATGAATGAAATTCTCCCCTCTCTTTTCCTCATTTCCCCTCTCACATTTGTGTGACTAGACTAGTTAAGTCCCTGTCACTCAAGCTGCTAAGGTCTATGGGGCACCGGAGCGAGAAGCCGAGTAATATGAGAAAAAGTGAGAGAGAGAAAGAGAGGGAGAGAAGGTGAGAGAAATTGGGCCAGGGATGATTGCAAATTGTCTGTCTAATGGCTGCCACCCAGGAAGCCATTTCAGGTGACTTGTTATCCGTCATGAGAGAGGCAGACCTGCCAGGATCCCTCTTCTCACTCTCTTTCTCAGTGGGCCACCACACCTAAGAGCTTCAGGCTATCACCGGTGACCTCACCTCTTAAAACTTCTGTCTCCAATTTTAGATGCTTTTTCTCTTCTCCTCTCCCTTCTCTGTTGCTTTCTCCATGTCTCTCCCTCTCCCACTTTGCCTCATCCTCCCTGCAGTGCGTCTCTCTGGCTCCTGCTCAGCAGCTGTTGTTTAGTGATAGATCAGTGAAGCAAAAAATGATGCTGGGTATAAAAAATAGATCTTGAAGCAAAGCACAGCCTCCCTATTCTCACTACCTATTGTTCTGCACTAGCAGCGAGACTTTAGGGACTCATTCAGAGGTAATCATTTGTTACTCAGGGGCACTGTGTCTTTCAGGCACCAATGATGAAGTCACCTCTGAAAGGGCCACAAATGAGAGAGAAATCATTTGCAATCTAAGCATGCTGGATAACCACTGATTAGTTGGACTAAGGATGAGAAACCTGATATCTAAAAGTCATTTTTAAAGCATTTAATCTCTTCCTGTAAATATAGTACAGGGTTTCTAAAGACAGTGAGTTGTTATTTTAGTTTTATTTTCTAATTCAGAGCAGTTTATGGTATAAAGATCCATGGATATATTTACCATTACCAGGATGAAAATACTGCTGATCCCTCTCACTGCTTCAGATTGACATTAGGGAGGAATTGACATGCAAACCAAGTCTGCTGAAAGTTAATCTGTATGCACCGGGATTGTCGTGGATCACAGCTCTGAGGCAGCTAGCATTAAAAGGAACCCGTCAAGCTTGGCACGCTTTCCTCAACCTTTCTGCCATTACTCTGACATGTTTTGTGACCCGTGAATTGTGTTCTGTCAAGACCTGGTCATTTTACCAGCTCTCAATACAGACAGGAGGGCCCTGTAAATCTGCCTCTCCTAAAAATGCTTGCTTCTTCTGCACAGCAGGTGGCACTGATTGGTTCCCGCACATCCCTCATTGTCAACTCTGTCCCTGTGATGGCTCAAGGACTGCCCAGCTGCCCTAGCTTTGTAGTCAACAGCCCTGCCAATAACCCTGGGGGTGAAAGGGATATCAATCGATCGGATGTCAACACGCCCAATCAATCTGATAAACTTGTTTCGAAGTACGTAGCGTTATTGTTGATGTGCCAGTCATTCTGGAAGTGTTCAGAATATATATTGTACTTAGCTTCTTGGCTTTGTATAATCATTTTAACTGGATAAAAATAAATATTCAGCCTTATCTTATACCCATTAAAGATATTTTTGGGGCAGAGCCTCTGACAGTAGAAATCATCTTCCTGGTGAAATCTTAATTGGCAGAGCCAAATATCAACAAAGTTTGGATAAAGGATAAATCTGGTATATTACAACATCAGTCTTATGCTGTGGTTTTGATGGTTATGCTTTCTACAGGTCCACAATGTCCCAATAAGTTCTCAAAACTTGCAAAACTTTCCTGTGTTCAGTTATGATAGTTCTAATTATTCTTCCCAATTAACAGCTAGGCATATCATAGAGAATCTTTAGTCAGTCCAGTTTAGCTGAATAAGAATAAAATAAAATTGCACCTACCAAAGCAATTGCTATTGAGGTAGCTCAAACTTGAACAAGGAAGTCAGTCTGTAAACGCTGATGGATATTTACCCAGAACTTTTGAGTCATAATCTTAACGCTTTGCCTTTGTATTCTTGTATTTTCAAGAGACAGTCCAAAGACAGATTATTACTGATAGCACGGATACGCTTAGAAACCAGATCAACTGGGTACGGTTCATGTTTATTCACTCTTGCAGATGGGTTCATTCTCCTGCTCAGACAGACGCATCCATCCTGAGACACAGGTTGGGCCACAACCACTTATCTAAATGGGGGTGGGTTTGATAAGGATGACTGACAGAGGAGGACTGTTGAAACATTTTCATTAAGAACCAAGATGGCTGCTGCTGATGTGAGGAGGAGGAAACGATGATACTAAGCATAACAAATAAAAACCACTACTACTACCACTACTACTTTATTACTACTAATACTAATAATAGCAATAATAGTTGTGATAAAAGTTGTAGCTGCAGCATGCTCCAGTAAAAGTCCTCTTTCCTCACAGCCTTCTAGTCACGTAACTAGTACATACACAGGATGAATACTGTAGCAGCCTGCCTCCAGAAATATTTGGATAGCTAAAATTGCAACCTCCTGTTGGATTGTTGACAACTTAAAAACACCACATGAAAGAGAGACCTCAGAACAAAATTCACTTGGAAAAAAAAAAAAAGTCTTCAAACATTATATTCCACAGCCACTGATGCATCACACAGTCCCACCACTACATAATCAGCCTTCACCTAAAGATCTTTTCACGCTAGGCCACACTGTGTTAGACTCTCTCTGGGGGATGGTTGACAGCATGCCTTGATGCTCAGGCTCTCCAGGCATCTGGGTCCTGGGGAGCCCTGATTGCCCTGCCAGCCCCTGTTCTGTGGAGAAACGAGGTTGAGGTGGGCCACCTGGCTCTGGGCACACAGCCATCGCGAGTCGAAGTGAGCCCTGACCCCAGCAGATTTCTAATGGATTTTAGCGCCACAGGCACATGCAGCTGGCCCCAAACAAACTCATCAGAGCACCCCAGATTTGTGGCCCCCACCACCCACGCACCCACCCACGCAATCATCCCTCCTGCACACTTTTTTCTGTACTTGTGACAAGCAGTCACCGCCTGAGAAACTGAATCAACTGCCATTCTTTGTACTTCAACAGCAGTGTAAAAAAATACGATCTATTGCTACATTAGCCATTTTCAATAAAAACCACCTATCTGTTTTTCTGCGTGTTTTGTATTTCATGCCTTTTTGTTTTCTTCAAGAATTCTCCAGGAATAAAGAAGGATTTCTCAGTGTTTTATAACTCATTTTTGCAGGGTTTCCTAGTGTTCCTGTCTTCTCTGTCTCTCTCTGCCGGGCCTCTGTCCCTGTGTGGGCGTGTGTATTTGTACATGTAGTATTATTTTGTACAACCAAAGTTGTATTAGGCCACAGAGACAGTAGTTCACTACATTCAGGTATCAAGTCAGAAAATAGCTAGTGACAAGCAGAAATGTTATAGGATTAATCAGAGGAGCATTGAATCTGTAATATTTGTGTTTCACCACAAATGATGCAAGATAATTTGTGCAAAATAGTATTCACACTTTTGCATATTACTGAATGAAAGCTCCTGAATGCACTAAAATCAAAGTGGGATTTGAACTAAGCCAGGCTTTGTCACCGTTTGATGCAGTGGTTGATCCAGTGTTCGGCCACACATGGGTAAGCTACAGAGTACATGTCCCTGGCAAAGTGGTTTTGGCTTGGCAAGGTCTTAGCTTTTGTCTCATAGAAGTCAGGGTACTGATTCACGCTGAGGTGCTCTCTGTGAGATTTTGCTGCTGCGCTAGCATTATCTTGCAGTATTCATAGTGTACTGGAACAATGGGGCTGAGGGATCATGCAGCTAAATTGTTCTGAATGACTTTTCATATAAGCAGCGGGCCTGTGGGTTGTAATGAGAAAGCAGGCAATAAACTTAGAGGGTACTGAGACAAGGGACCTCTTCATGCTCAAAAGTTGTACTTTTTAAAGTGTGACAATCTGATATGTTATTTTACGTCGAGTTCCACAAATTCTTAATGCCAGCAATTTAGCAGGTAGCAGATCAAAATTAATGTATGACTTTCCTACTTGTTTCCTTACTCAACCAGGACATCGTAGCAGCCCAGAGCTTTGGGCTCAGTTTGATTGGATATTTTAAATGTACGTATCCAGAAATTTCTCTCTGTTTCTCTGACTGCAGGTGTCTGCATCCATGTGTCACATGTTGAAAATAGAGCCTATGTAACCAGTGCTTGCATTAAAGGTCCGCTTCTTATTCTTTTCTATACAACAGTTATGATTAGATTCACAGTTTCGTGAAATATATCAGTTGAATGGTGAAATCGTTTGCAGAACTGTAATTGTGTGCACAAGACATTAAGAAAACAGGAACTCAATTTTTAAAAAACTATCCACAGGATACTATAGAGAAAAAGGCACAAAATCTAGTCTTGGGGTATTAAATTTGACAGTCAGGTATGGACCAAATACAGGTCTCAGCTTTTTAAGCTTCTGCAGAATTTTATTTTTAATTTTTGTATTTATGTAGGCTCAATTTTGTTGGAGTTCTGAGAAACATCATCAACATGGTTCACCCTGCACACTAAATTTATAAATAATGTACTTCTCTCTTCTTTGCAATTTATGGCTAACTTGCTCTGGGGCATATGTTCAAGTACTGTATGAATTTTGAATGACAGCTACCTGGAATTTCGTTAGTAATATAGAGGAACACTTAAAAAAAATTAAGTTATGCAATAAATTTAATCACTGAAGCTTGAATTAGCTTCTAGTGTTTCAGTTTCCATTATTTCCGCAGTCTTATGCCTCTCATATTCATTATTTGGAGTCACTGCATGAGATTAATTTTGCCTTCATTCCTTCTCCATAACCTAAACTGACCTCCTGGCAAGCCCAACATGACACCCAGAGAATTATGATGACACTAAAGACAGTATTCCTCATGGAGGATATTCCAGTGATTTACATCTTATTAACATGTCCTCATCTCTGGAACATTGCTTGTGGGCTGCCTAAGGCAAAAAATAAAAAGAATAAATGCAGCCCACATAGAAAATAAAATAAAATAAAAAAGTGCAAAACACTTAACTTTGCTATGTAATTAAATTTATGACTTGGTCCACACTTCTGTCTTTATGGCGCATGTCCATAGTTATAGGTTTGTGAAAGGTGACCTCTGCCATCATCTTTGTAAAGAAACACTAACTCTTTATTTTGTAAATTGTCAGTGGGGTTCAGTCATGTATAATGTTGTATAATGAGGTTTAAGTAGTTTAATGCAGTGAAAATAATATGGATTAATTACCACTCCAATATATCAGCACCCGCACATGACGGATCAAAAACTGCCCAAAGTATTTCAAACCTGATGGTGATAAAAAGTGAGAAAACTCACAAGCAGAATCACCATAGAAACAGATGAACAGCTCAAGGTGAGCTTGTCTCAAAACAGAACAAGAGAAACAATGCTTTGTGGAGGAGGAGAGCCAAGGCGCATTCTGAAGTATATGCATACTTACCATGTGTCTCAGATGGCTGCATCCTCTAGTTCAAGGTTTATGCTTCTGGACTCATTCTCCCTCACTCCAAGTTGGACACTAATCCCACTGAAGTTGGTGTGTGTTGTCATGAGGCTCTGTAACAAACAAAATTTCCAAAGTCAACATCACATTTACGTAGAGGGGATCACACCACTGGAAATGTGCTATGATTTACGGATTCTATGCTTCTGCCGTTCTTTAAGCTGATTGACCCACATAGCTGAGAACCCCTGCTGATCTGAGATCTTGTTTCCTGCAGCAATAAGTCTGGTGAACCAACACTGCGTTTCATTCTCTGTTCTCCAAATCTGTTCGCAGAGAATCTGACGTCTGTCCATATAGCTGGATTTCAGTGCCCACAGTGAATAGATAAAGCCTTGGAAACACACAATGCTTTTATATCTTACCAAAATTATTTAAAAGTGGAAAGGCAAATATGCTTTTGTCAGTATTTTAGTTGTCTTTTACAAAGGCACAAGTGACAAAAAATATATATCAGTTGTACATTAAAGCCTCTTTTAGCTTAGCTTTGTATAAACAATTAATGATGAAATAAATAATCCTAAATAATCATAATAATGAATGAAGTAAAATATAAAATGTAACCAATACATTACAACAAACTTTGAGTTCATCACTCCTATTATCAAAATTTTGTTGTTTTATTTTTACTTATTTCATTGCAAAAATGCTCTTTTCAAGACTTTTAACTCATTTTCAACATTATCCAGCAATAAATGTATAAGGTAATACAGACTTCTTTTATTAATGTGAAGTTAAGATAAAACATCACGTCTCCAGTGCCTTTAAATTCACTTTCATATAAAATAGGATGCTACCCTCTGAAAGCTACTGTGACAGTGGATCTCCTGAATTGTTAAAAGGGAAATATTCTATAGCTACAAAGCCGCCTTATTGTAGTGTAACCTTTTTTGCCCTCACCTCTTTTTTTGCAGAAACTTTGATGTCAGCTCGAGTTGTACGAGATCAGACAAATGATGAGAGTAAAAACACTGTGGTTATGATTCGGCTTTAGCCTCTGTGCCATTTTTCTTGATGAACCAACACAGCGTTGACTGCTTGCTCCCACCTGATAGTTATATTAGCTCAGCAGAGTATCATCACACTGGCTTTCTCCCTAGTAATACTGTTTGAAATCAGTAACTTCTAAAATATGACAAATTTCAAGCCAAACTTTTCAAATAAAATGCCTGTAATACTATATGTTTTATAAGTGATTTGATGTTAGAAAACTAACGTTTTGGTACAAATGTTAGAAAAAAGGAAAGGAAGCTGTTGGAGGGAAGAATTATTTGGCTCATTTTGACCTGAAAACATGCTCAGTTTTATACTCATGCACCTGCAGAGCAGTAGATGGGCTTTTTGGAGAAGGCGCAATGGCTTTTCTGCCAGAGGCCTCATATGGGACTACCTGGCGATAGAACAGACTGCAGCTCAACAGGGATCTGTGGCTGCAAAATCATTACAGCTACAATCCAGTTGCGAGTATGCAATCCAGCGCTTACTAGCTCTAAAGCGTCTGTATTGTGTTTTGTTTTTTTCTGCCGGTGAATGCCCTGATCACTTTCAGCAGACCTAGAAACAAGGTTTGCTGAAAGGACTGACTATACCTGGAAAAGAAACCTAAACCGAACTTCCTAACCCTGATTCACAGGATTTACATGTAATAATATTTAGAGCTGAAAGTAAGTAAGTAACAAATAAATTAAAGCAAGTAAATTAAATCAATAAAGCACTTGTTCCGAAGCATTTTACTCCCTGTAGACAGACACATTCTTAGATGTACTATAACGAAAAGTATTTTCTCTGTTCCAGTTCACATTTCTTCAGTCTTAAGTATAAAAGTAGTTTTATCTCCATAAGATGTGACTATAGGCTCATCTTCATGCTATGGAGATACTTTTAATTTGTTTGTTTTAAGAGCCCTACCAGTGACCCTTCTATCATAGACCTGTACTGAGCCATAGATGCATATTTATAGCTCATTACAGATTTCATTATACATATTATAAAGGTCACAGTACAACTGCATCACATGGTTTTATATTAGAGTGTAATATCACAGCAATTAACATATTAACATTTTCATGGAGCTTTAAAAATGTTCAGTGGAACTAATAACTCTGTAGTAGTTTTGTCTTTAATATTCAGTGTTTGATGTTTTTTACTGATTATTATGGATCAGTAAAACTTGTATCAGTGACATTTCTAAACGTCAATGTATCACTGTCAGAATAGGCTGCGTCTTATACCTTGGTATAATTACTGTGAAAAATTGAGTTCGGTTGACTGGTGGTTCCTATCTCACAGAAGTGGGGTATCTTCTTAAAAACTTTTCTCATAAACACTTGCTTATGCATGTTTCTGTTTTATATTGTACTTGATTCAAATCTGCTATACTTGTATGTTTTTTAAAGTAAAATCCATTTTCAAATATCATTTAAAAATGAAAGCTTTGTGTGTGTGTGTGTGTGTGTGCGCGCCAACTGCAGCATGCCTGAAACAAGACAAGGAGGGTAATGGCATTACAATTTTGTCAAAATGCCAGTTCCTGAGTATAAATGTATTTATTTAAACAACACAGAAATGCATGTCAAATGAGGCAAATGACACCCTGATTAAATATCAAATTAAAATTTAAAATATTAAGGAATGTTAATTAACATATCAGAAAATGTTGATGCTGAACAGATCAGTAAAATGTTAACTAAAAAAGCATTTGCTTTGTTTTCCTACAACTTCAACTCCTGCAATACAGCATCCACTTTTGTAGGCACTCATATCACTTCATTAAAGAGAGACTTAATAGGCTGTAATACAGTGTTTTGTTGTCATCTCTGGTTGAAAGTTTCAAGCCTGTTTCACCTCTGACCACACAAAGCATCACTGCTGTTGCACCTGTTACTACATCCAGCAGTAATGTCATGGTGCCCCTGTTGTTCGTTAAATTAATCCTCTAGTTTAGCGCCCTGAACTTCATACATTACATTTTCAGTCTAAAGACAACTGGGAAAACAAATTAGTATTCTGAAACACACACACTACAACCAAAGTTTATGTTCATGTGTACGTCTGTATCCCTGCATGCCTTACAAAGTCTTCCAAATTAGAACAAATACTCAAGTGAGATTCACTGACTTGTCAAGACCTAAGAACATATACTCGTGTCCCAGTCTAATCACACTATTATCTAAAAAGTACAAGCAATATTGAAGCAATTATTTGGGAAATCCAGCACACTGTGGCTTTGCAGCTTATTCAGCTGTCTGCTCATAATGTTCTTTTAAACCAAAAGTGGAACCCATTTCTTTCCCTTGATCCCTTTTTAATAGCTATAAAAACAGATATGTCAGATTGGGTTGTTTTTGCTAGTGTGACGTCTCATTTGTTATTGCAAATGAGACGTCATCCAAGGGCTATGACATTGATAAACTCTGATTCTCACATGCTAAAAAAAATATTATTTGTACTTGTAGTTGTTTGAAGCATCCAGTTTTTAGTTACGTTGTGCAGCTGAGAGAGCACAGAACATTAACATTGTCTAACAGCTCTTTTATAAATGAGGATGAATTATAAATTTAAATACCTAAACTTTCCTGAGGGTCTTGACTTATTAGGTGAACAATTCTGGAGTATATTTGACAATTTTATTCCTGAGCCTGGGGTCAGACTGTTTATTTCCAAGGCAGGTGTTTGCACATTTGGAGGTGCAGACATTACTAAAGACATTCACTTTAACTATCAAAGGCTACGCAACTCCTCAGTGCATCAATTAATGTTAAATATATAATATGGTTCAGGCAGCCCTTACCAAGTGCTACATGAAAGGTACATTTACATCAGAGAAAGTCATTATACTACATTTAATCTATGCTACATACTCTCAAGAGTAAATCCATATATAGTATAGTCTTACAGGTTTAGCTATGAATTGCTCTGAATTGTTTTTGATGGCTTTGATTCTCCAATAGATAAGTTTTCAAGTGTCATGGTCATGCAACACTAACACATGGAGGTAGAGATCAAACTAGAATGACTGAGAGCTTACAGGGAGACCAACTGGCACTGTTTATGTTCCTTTAATGGCATGGATCGCATGAATGGGTAGAAAATGTTCAACATCCCAAGAAAACTCCCTGTTAGCTTAGTATGTAAATTTAATTATTGTCATCATCAATCTGTTCACAGCCCTGGACCTTTGTCAGGTGGTGGATACTTTTGCAAAAGAGCTGGTGAGGAAGAAACACACATTTTAAGATAAGACACATCACACAGTGACTGTGTGTTTATGGTTGTTTAATGAGTAGTGCAAAAGTTTATCAGGCTTTATGATCAATGCTTTGGTGATCACTCGTAAGTTTTTGAGAGTGAGGAATAAAAATTCACAAACAGGTGTGCAGTCGCTTTTTATGACCCTGTGTGGGTGATAAATAGTGCTTATTAAATCCTGTGTTGACGAGATATCTTATGAGTAAAGCTGTGCTTGTATACACTGCAGTCATCTAATATGAAGTTCTGCACTGATGTAAGACATCTGGCATATATTGCACACTGATCAGCCACAACATTAAAACCAGTTAACAGTTTTAATGTGGTGGCCGAATGGTGTATTTTATTCTTTTTCTATTAATTCATTACTTGAACTTTAAATGCCTGAGCACAGAATGCTACTTGCAAATGAAAGTGAACTAATATAGTACATTAGAACATTTTCTATTGCATCATTAACTATTGCATATATGTATAAAAAAAAAACAATTTACCCCTTGCTGGTATATTAGCACTGAGATTTAACATGACTGTTGTACACTCATGGCTGTTACTAGAAACAATATACTGTATAATCTAAAAAAAAAATCACAGTAATTATGACAGCTGTAATGAGAACTCATGTCGTACAACACTACTTCACAACCAAAGCTGAACAAGCACCTGAAAATGCCCCTGACAGTCACGCAATTGATAAATTGATTTATAGTGTTTCCTGCTCTGCCTATTCATAAACCATTCCCTGGTAACATGGACATGGGAAAACCACATGTGTGGGGCTACAAGGCAGTCTGTACCTCACAAACTAACTAACTAACTAATTAACTTACTTACTTTCTTTATGACATTTTGCACACCATGCAACTAGTTATGCTGATGGACAGCATTTCTAAATAATAAATAACGTATATCTGCTTATTGCACATATTTCTACTTAGGGAAAATGTGATTTTGGGGAAAATAATATATAAATATGTAACATATTAATAAAGATTTTTTTATTGACAGACTGAGATATTGATTTCACATTAGGTTACAAGCTGCCTGCTGGGTCTTGACTTGTGAAACTGGTTGTGTTTTCTCTTCTTTTGGGGGATTTGTTTAAATTTTTACTGCCCTAAGAACTCTGGATTAAACTGTGTCTTTCTTAATTAGTTAAGATTTTTGGTTTGTTGAATTGCAGAAATGAAAAAAAAAGAGGAAAGACTAAAGGTTTACATTTTTTGGCTTGATGTTGTTGTGACCTCAGCTATCTTTTGGGTCTGGATTTGTTTATGGGCCATGGCTTGATTTATACAGAAAGGACAAGTAACTGACTAAAACATACAGTTTACATTGCTGAAAAGAGACGTCACTGGCACACCCGGACTGAATCATTACAAAGTGGAGTTGAGGCAATGAGACAACTTTTTATACTAAGACAAGGTAATTCAACATTGATACAGTAATTATGCTGTTAAATAATAAAGAAATCAGAGGAAATACTCATTAGAATTGACTTAGCTGTGCGTAATAACAGCAATTCAAAATTAGTACATTAAAAAACAAACATACACAGTTCATCCATTTTGACCCTGGAAGAGGCACCAATCCAATATGAGTAAGAGACACTAAAGCCTTATCATGTAGATTATTACAGTCATCATGTGTATGCTAATGCGCTTGTATATGCTGTGTTAGGCCATGGTCTGCTACACAACCTGAGCAGGACAGGAGCCATTCATAATTGATACCCAACGTTTACTGCAAGCCCAGGTGTGTTGCAGGAAATAACCACTGACCCAATTACAGTTTGCATCCAGCATGCTTTGGTTAATTTGAGTAAAAGCCATAATTGCTCTTGGTTTTATAATTCATGAACAAGGGCATGCGGCACTGGCAGAGCATCAGCATCTATTACTCAACCACCCATGAGTGCATCTACACAGACAAATAGTAGGTATGTGCATGTGTGTGTGTGTGTGTGTGTGTGTGTGTGTGTGTGTGCACTCACACACAACACACACACAAAGACTGGAAATGCACTTGGGCTAAATGGTTGCAGATGTTAATATTATGTGTGAGAAAGATTATGAACTTGGACTCTGTTGAGTTGCCACTGGGAGATGCTAATGTGTTTTGACTGTTGTTTTTTTTTTTTTCCTACAGGTGCTGCTACCATCAGAAAAGATTGGCAGCTGGTGGGGAGTCAACATGCCCATTGTTAACAGCATTGCCCATAAAGAGGAACTGCGCGACATGCTTGAGGCTGTCTGTGTTCCTGGGATGGCACAGATCAAACTCACACCATTTACTGCTAAGAATTCCACCTCTCCACATTTTTCTTCCCCTTGATTCTCTAATGGACTTCACATTTCCAGGTCAATTTTGTGGCCTGACGACGTTCTTATAATATAAAGTTGCCTCGCATTCAAATATTTTTAAGCAGAGCTCCAAACACCTTTAAAAGCAGAACATTTAGCTAATCTCTATTGCAGTTCTCAACCTCGAGTAAATGTGTGGGGTCACAAAATGAGATTAAAAGAATGACTAAGAAAAACAAGCAAGAACATAATAGGAACTCCCTTCTGGGCCTGAACAGTTCTTCAAATGACATAATCCAAGATAGGAAATGGTTAAACTGATCACCAATCATGTCTACCATTTTCATGTGGAATTTAATTGATATGTTTGTATCAACGAGGTGGTCCAGTGTGTCTTGAAGCAATATAATGATTTTCATTACGTGGCAGCAACCAGCAGGAGGCGCAATTAAAATTTAACACAGAGCTGCCTTCAAGCTGAATCGAAGGTAAACATGAGTAGAGCAGGAGAAGTTCGGTGTGGGACCATTTCAAGCTAAGAAATAACAAAGCTCACTGTAAACATTGTGATGCGGTTGATAACCTTTTTGTATTGTGTCTAAAAAACTCTCAGTTGCATTTCTGACAGGCGCCGTAGGTTTGGTTTGTTCATTTGTTCAGTTTGACTCGGAGCTTCAGGCTCCTCTGCCGTCATAAGCTCTGCAGATCTTTGTGGTTTTGCTTTCTGTTATTCAAACTCTAAAAGCTTTGTTTAAGAAGATTGTTGTTGGACTATAATTTATTCTTGGAATCTGGAAAAATATACTTTCTTTCGAACGCTATTTTCTGCCATAGGCATTTTCAGTATAAAAAAATCATGATTAATCAATAATTGATCGTTAATTTTCCCAATGATCGGTCAAGGAAATTTTTTCAAATGTCCATCCCTAATGTGTGCACTGAGACCATAATCTGTGATAAGGGGTCCCAAGTAGACAGTGCATCTTCTCATAGGGTCAAAAAGGAAAAAAAGTTTAGAAGCAGGCTACAACCAACAGCTGGAAACAACACGTTGAAGTGTTATATGATGTACATCATCTGATGGCCGCTAGGTACTGACTTTGCGTGTAACCAAATTTTCCTTAAGGCCCCAATTTGACCAGGGGCAGTCCTGCATAAATATCCCAAGTGATTTGTCTAATTGTAATCTTTTCCCAACAGACAAATGGAATCCCACGGTTAACTGTGACTGTATTAGTCAGTGAACACTGGGCATCTACAGGTTTGTATGGTCCAGGTCAAACTGTCTGTGAAGCCCTTGGCACACTGTGACTGTGCAACTTTGCTGGGATATTTGAACAGAATGGGCAATCACTGCTCACATGGTTTGAGCTAGGCTGGGGGCTGATTATATACAGTATATCACAGTAAAAGAGCATGCACGAGAAAATGATGAGGACAATAGTGGGGGAGGGTAAGGGGAGAAGGGGTTGAATAGAGGGAGAAATGTAGAGGAAATGTATAAAGGATTTTAAAGACTCATTTGTCTGGCTCCTTAATGAGAGGAAGCGGAACAAAGACCCCGGCTAATATTCCGAGGGGTCTAATTAAAATTAGGTGTGATCCGATGGAGGAAGGAGCCACAGAGGTGATTTTAGTCACAGCCCAAAAGAGACCAGCTAATTAGGGAGAGTGATGGCCTTTACTTGGAAACCACTGGAGAGTCACAGGGCACACACATTGTCCACGTCCCTCTGGCCTGGCATGGAGATTGTTGCCATACTCTTTGCTACAACCAGGGCAGAGAAAAGAGGACACTACAGGAGAACATGACAAGAACAACAAGCAACAACAGTCGGTGCTGTGGACTGTGATTGGACAACAGAGCAAATATGAATTCCATCCCTGCCATTTCTCACTTTCACACACACAACCAGCTGCTCTATTTCTGTTCTCCTTGTCCATATTTTCCAAGTCTTCCTTTCAAACAGTAGGATGAATTTCTAGGCCTAACTCAAGCTAGAAAATGTTCCCTAGCTGCAGGTGGAAGTCCAGGATTTCACCCTCCCACCCATCATATCATGAGAAAATAACACTGATGCCTGAAATAAATTAATTAGATTCATCCTCGCCAAATTTCGGCATAATTTCATTTCAGTGCTCTATCGGGATCCCCTCCAAGCTGTTTGAGCCGTGTCACTCTCATTGATGAAGAAACATCAATAGCTATTTGTCAATGTGAGCATTATGTATATGAGCCATCGGGTTCTCTTTGATTTTTCCCAACGGCTTGTACATGTTCATCTTACCTTTGACATTGAGGGAATGCCGTCTTGTTGTTCTTTATGACACTGTGATAGCACTTGCCCTAATCTTAATTGATGGTGCTGTGGCTCATCTGCTAAAAGCAGCCTATATTTATCTGCTCGGACTATATATGCGCACTAATAGCAATTGCTTTCTGCCGCCTGTCCTTGGGAAGCTGCCAGGAAGACTGTGAGAGGGCAAGAAGTATCATCCTAATGTCTCAACGCCATAGCGCACTAAATCATTCTGTTCATAATAAAGACACATAAAAGGGATCACATGGGTACAAGCACACATTCACAAACACACAGCCAACCTTGTTATCTGTGGCAGTATGTTTTATTTTAAAACAGAAGAGGCTTAAATACATATTATTCAGTCAAGAATCAGAGACTGAGATGATGTGAATGACAGAAAGACCTTGGCTCAATCTAGACTCAAAGCAGCTCTCTGCTTGCAGAGACACTTCCACCTAATATGACCAATTACTTTTCACACCACAGGCATGGAATTGTCAAATGAAGCAGCTGAAATGTTCATGTGTCTGGAAATAGACTCCTTGGCTCTCTCTAAGATATTTACAGGAGGTATGTGTTGTCAAGCTAAATCATAACAGGACAAAGTCAAACCTGGTTTGTGTTCATGTTTTGTCCATCACCAAGGATATAACACCATATGAATACATTTCTAAACCCAGTTACAAGTTTAAAATATCATAAGAGAACTGTTATGTAATGGTGATGCAAATTATTTGTAAAAGACTAGCTTAGCATTTTGATGATGCGCAAGAGTTGATTCATATAAGAAGTGACTTCATGAGTTTTTAGGTGAAATCGACGTAAATTATTTAACACTGAACAAAAAATAATCTATTCAAACTATGCAGAAAGACAGTTGTCTCCGAAGGAGGCAACACTAGTAATCTGTCTCATCACTAAAGACGGAAGTACCTATCTCACCACAAGGAGTACCTCTGAGGTATGAAGCATGTGTCTAATCGCACGCTTTAAGCCCAATGCCAACATTCAGTGCCACTGCAGGAAGCAAAGCATTCTTTTCTGCGGGATCTAGGTGTATGGAGACTGGGGTGGAATACTGGCATTTTCACAAGTTTGTTTCCTGTCACAATCCAACCTGATATCACCAATTGGCATATGCTCTTAAGTACTAGAGTTGTAGGCAACTGGATTTCTTTTAGATTCCTTGAAGACATTTCACCTTCAGAACTGAAGCAGCCTTTTGGATGAGAGGTGAAACGTCTTCAAGGAACCTATAAGAAGTCCAGTTGCCTTCGACTCTAGCACTTGACCACCATGACCTGGATGACAAAGAACCTACACAGACAATTGGCATATGAGTAACACACCAATCCCCTGAAGTCATTTCACATCTTATGACTACGCATTTTTGCTTTTCGCACATAAATTCACTACATACTAACCCCTAACCCCAAATTTCAGCATGTCCATTATTGACATGATTCTTACGGAGACTGGTCTGTGTTGCTGTAGTCCAGGCATGATGAACTGTCTGTACGAGCAGATGGAGTCTTTTCTGTAACTCCTGATGATATATAATAATAAAAGTATTCAGTTTCCATTCAATTTTGCAATTTCTCATCTCATCCTGCAGATAATCTCCTTGTATTATCTGCAGGGGGATTACAGTTGAAGTTAGTGTTATAAAACAGTGAAATCCTACCAGCAGTAGTTTTAAGGTACCTGGCATAATATTGATTAGATGTCTACAGAAACTCAGAGTGGAACAACTTACTTTTAAGCTTGTTCGAACAACTTCATGAATTCTATACTTTACATATCATAATATTCTTTGTTGACTGACTTTCCCACCACCATCAGTTTCCCTGACAATATGTCATGTCATTTGTAAATTGTCACTTCAAACCTACAGAAGTCCAGTCTTTGTTTAAAGGCTCACTGTACTGTGTTACACTCTAAAACCACTCATGTGGGACCTGATGTGCCCAGTGGCTGGGATCTGACAGGCTGCGGGTGCCACAGCAGGTTTACAAAGACCTCCAATGAGAAATTGATCTGACAACCATTCAAGGGTAAATCATTTCCACAAGTTAATTACTTTGGAAGAAAAAAAAAATTAACACGGCTGAAACTCTAAGGCATCTGTGCAGAGTGTGAGAGCCAGGTCTCTACCGAGGGAACGCCACCACTTAACGACTGATGGATCACACAAACTGCTCTGGGTTTTCTGCTGTTTATGGATTATTCTAACTTTAAACAAGGAGTCTTTTAAAACCTCCAAGACACTGCATTCAGAGATATATTATATAATGCATTATTAAAACTCAAAAATGTGATTTTGATATTTAATTTCATCAGTGTTTTCAGATGATTCATATTTATGAACTGCCTCTGATTGATAGCCAAGACTGAACAGAATAAACATCCTTTTTTTCTTCATGCTTTACACCATGTAACATCTTTGCCTTTTAGCCATCCAATTTACACATCGTCTCTGATTAGATTTGTGCATTTTAATAAAACCATGGGTGAACTCCAATCTCCTCTAAGTGACTTTAATCTGCTCAGATTAGTCGATTTGTGCCATGCGTGAGTATAATGCAGTGAGAAGGGATGCATTTTTATGGATAAGTAGTCAATAACATCAGCATGTTACTGCCATAGTGCTCCTTGGCTGGGATCCAACCTGTTAATACCATTACAACAATACTGGTAACAGGCCTGTTGGCTTTGCAAATTGAGCCACTGTAGGCTCACTGGGATCTGATTGGATTTCCCCCAGTCCTGCGGCTGGGAACATGTGTTTCTGCGATCCCCAGAGCAGCTGTCAGTTTTCTGACGGCAATGTTTCTCTGCACCGGGGGAAGGAAAGAACAGAGAGAGAGGGGGTGAGAGAGACAGAGACGGAGAGAAACACCCGTGGCTATTTACAAAACATTCATTGTTTTATCTGCGCGAGGCAGTCAGAGGCCTTCCCAGTCCTCTCCACCTCTCATTAATCAGTGACAAAGCCTTATTTAAGTGCTTGTTGTTCTGACCTATTCATGACTGACGGTGGCATTTAAAAAATACCAGCGAAGAGCGGCGTGGTATCAGCAGGGTGGGTGGGACGGGAGGGTCGGCGCGTAGCATTTTAGTCGGAAGCGGAGCCATTAATATGTTTCTCCTCAGAAGAAGCTGTCAGCGTGGCGACAGCCCCCTTCTCAGACTCATCAGTCAGCGGGTGAAGGGAGTTCACTCCGGGTTGATGAGCTCAATGGGTGATCACCTTTTGTAATGAGAACGACAGAGAGATAGGAAGGAGAGCAAAGCAGAGACAGAGAGACAGGGTGAATCACCTGTTTGGAGAGATAAAAGAAGAAATAGAAGAGCTTAAAAAGAGACTGAATGAGAGATGCAGAGAGGAGTATGAGTCATCTGTTCACAAAAGCACATGCAGGAAGGGGGATCAGTGAGGAAGAAAAGAAGCCGAGAGGAGTGAAGAAATAGAGACCGCTGTTACAGGCACGATGACATATGATGGCGATGGTGACGACAATAATTATTTTGGTGATGATGTCGATGAGGTCGATATGCAACCGGCCGGTGGAGGCCCGTAATGCATTTAGTTGACAAAAGTCAACCTCTCGCAACTTCCCCTCCTGACTCCTGTATGGCTGCACATCAGTCAGCGTAGCTTCATCATTAACACATTCTCTGTCAAGGCTTTATCATAGGTCAAGTTCAACGGTGCTCCTGGCAAATAAAAGCACTTCATAACTCAGCCACTTTATAAGCATGACTGGGTGACTGACAGTGGCATAAGTGATGAAGCGACAGCAGAGATGGATGGGAGGACGAGCAGAGATGAGCGGGAAGGGGAGACTAATAGGCAGATAGACCACGGGAGATATCACTGAAATTTAAAGGATAAAAATCCAACCAGAAAAACATATATTTTATGCAATTACAACAATTGGACATGGCACATTGCACCAGTGCTTTTCTGTCTACTCTCACTTTTTTTTTCTCAACTGCTGAAACCCTTCTGCAACTGCTGTTATCACTCTCTCCACCTACATGTACACAGCACAAGGAGCCCTTTACCAAGAGCTTGTCAAAAACACATTTCTGTGGAAAGTATAATTTCACTAACTGAGGTAGGTGTAGACAATGGAGAATGAGAAAAAGTACAACAAATAAATCACTTGCAACTTTTTGTATCAATACTCACTCAGTCCACAATAATTATTTCCAGGGCTCTAGAGTGTGTAAAAAATGTTATCACTCCTATTGACTTATTTTCTTGCACTACAAATGCAGCTCATTTTGTTTATAAGTTGAACTAACCTCTCTTTTATATCAAAAAGAGGAAGAATTCGAGTAAATTAGAGGGCAGTACAAAATCCAACGGAGGAGTGATCAAATTTAAGAAAATTAGAAGGGAGGATATAGATATAAATCCCTACTTGGTACAGTACATGCACTGTCCTATTTCTGTAACTGAATTGATGTGTCACCTTACAGTGTAAATGAGGAAATGAGTTCATATTGTTTTGTGCAGAACGCGAATCAAGTGTAATTCAACAATCTTTTATCCCCAAATAATTATTAGTCACAAGTTTCACTACTTGGAGGAGAAAAAGTTAGAAAAATTACATTCTCTAGCACAAAGTTGAAGAAGTTTTTAGAATGATTTTGAATTACATTACAATATTTTTTGAATTACAGATTTTCAATTTGAAATAAGATATCTGACTTTTATTTAAAGTAACTATATTCAGCATTTTTATATATACAGCAGCTTACATGTTTGTGAAAGGAGCTGATCATAGTCATGAAGCCACAGATAATCCAACAACCCAACTTTGCAGTTCCTCTCAGCTCTGCAGAATATTTTTTGCATCTTTCAGCTTCCGGCCCACAACTGTGTCTGTCTCTCACCAATCTCATTGTTTTATTTTCATCACAGCGAGCAGCTCTCTTCAGTGAATAAGCTCAGTGAAAACCCCCGGCACACTACCTACTCAGCAGCAAACAGCAAACAAAGTTAGCAACTAGCTGGTGAACACAGTGGAGCATTTAGCAGCTAAAGAGCCAAATATTTTGCAGAGGTGCTGGTGGAGTCCAAAACAGAGCTAAAAGGAGGGGGATTACTGGATTTACGTTTTAGTTAGCTAGTTTGCTTAACATCAGGTGTCCTATCTTAAACCTGGCACAAACCTGGAGCAAAGTGTCTTTGCTAGTTTCAAACAGATGCAGCCGTCATTTTCCTGTCCAGCACCCATGCTGCTTAAATAGTAAATGCAATTGCACCCATCTGAGCACTCATGAGCATATTGACCTTAAAATAAGGGCGTGGTCAGATGCACTGTGAAGCAGTGTAAAGCGATTGTGTGTTTGACCATCAAAAACAGGTCTGAAGTCAGTAGTATTTCACTGTTATTTTTTGCCAAGATAGTAATATGTGCCTAAGTAGGCGGGTGCGCAACATGCATACACTCTGCTTTTTACAAAGACACACAGCAGAACACAAACATACAAAAGATTAAACATGAAAATGCATGCTGTGTTGCATGAATCATGGATGTCCGTGACATAAACGAGGACACATTATATGACTGTTAAATACAGAATGTGTAATTGACAAAGTATCCAGTGTATCATCCAAAGATCTGTTTATTGCAGAGCACCGAAATAAATGGATGAAGACTAATTTTTAATTCACTATATTTTATAGGTAATAATTTTCATTCTATCTATTATTATTTCTAGCCAGTGGTGGAAAATGTTCACATTGTTACAAAACCATTCAGGGCCACAATAATTCTGTTAGCTTACTTGTAGAGATTCCTTTTCAAATCTGAAGTTGTCATGACTGAATCACAGACAGGGGTTCAAGTGGCCTGATGATTTCCTGCTTTAGGTTCCAGTTCATCAAAATGAACAAAGCCTTCTGCCATTTCAGACTTCTCTTAAGGCAGTGTTTATCCAAACTTTCAAAGATTGCATATAATACTGGGCATTCTAGTGAGGTGTTCAAAATAGTTCATGGTCATACATTTAAAGCGGAATGAACAAAATTCCAATGAATGGAATCTGCGCTAACAGGTACAGTGCCTCTTACAGCACAACTACCAAACATATCAATGTGATGGTGTGCTCTGAAAGTCTATTCATCAATTATCCAAATTCACGTTGACTGCTTCAGGCAAATTAGATTCGAATTCTTCTTTCAGTATTCACGGTTGAACTGATGACAAGCTCTTTAAATCTACTATAGATGAAATTGATGAAAGTGGTCAGAAAAAAAACAGTACAGTATGCTCACTGCATCCTCAACTGGAACATGACCGGTGTAATGCACCTTAACTGCCCCCCTCCGACTAACCCCACCCCATCCTACCCTGTCCTAAACCCACACTATTTCTCTCCTAAACCAATAATCCTGCCCCCTGTTGGGTCCTCTCCCTCACTTTTTTCCCACGGATCGCTACATCCCACATGTTGGTATTTGGAAACCCTGCTTGTCATCTAAGAGCTATCAGAGCAAGGCAAGTCTTCCTCGCTATAAGTGAATATTAAAAGATGTAGGGGAGATGGGGAATGGGGGGTGGTGGTGGAAACAGTGCGATGAGAAAGACAGGCGTTGGAAAGAGAGAGAGAGGGAGAGGTGGAGAGAGCAAGGGCCTGCAAGTGTCAAGCAGAGCCGACTCTCCCTATTCAAAGGATTTTCCATTATGATTCTGCCACAGTGTATTGCATACTTCAAAAGCGTTATTACAGCGGCCTATTAGCATTCGCTTATATTCTTGATTTAACTGCATGGAAACAGGGGCAGGATTTCTTGTTGAGGAGGACTAGCTAGGGGATCCTGGCATACAAGGGCAAGTGACTTGGGGAAGAGGATACTTTCCAGGTGAGGAGTCATGGGACATGAATTCTAATTAATACCATGTCTGAATACCTGGTAATGAAGAGGAACAGGGCTGCAAATTCATAAGAAAGCAGCTGTGTTTATCCTTTGCTTCAACATGTCGGCTGTTTATCTCTTCTCCTGAAATTCAGAATTTGAGCAATTCTTAAAATCTGGCATTATTCTCCATTTTTCTCTTACTACAATTTTCCTAACCTTAACAGGAGTAAACTGTGCATTTGCTGTGGACTATTTCATGTGTGGATTAATGAAATTTTGGTGCTAGTGATTATTTCCAGCAGCAGGATGGTGTGTGTGGGACGACTCATAAGAAACTTCTGGTGCCCACATTCATTGCAATGAATGAGCATGTCGGCAGTGCAACGAAAAGTTCATTTATGGGATTTAAGATTCACTGATGTGATGGATAAGCTGCTCGTGATACCCAACCTTATTAGTGACTATTGCATCAGCCAGACATGATTGATCGCGGTATTTTCTATTCTATTTTGTTCATTTACTACTGTTCAGCTAATTTTGATCTTGTGCTGTTTCCTCTTATGCACTTCTTCTTGCATGTGCTTCACAGTTAATGCATTTAATGTAAGTAGTGAAACCCGACAGTGAAACTGGAAGGCGCTGAGTGACATAATTTGTTTTCTTGACTTCACATCATTTGTTAGCTTATGGAATGATCATGATTTGATTAGGCACAAAAACTGCTTGTTAGGTTCGAAAGATCTGGTTTGGGCTAAAATAAGTACTCTTGAGTAAAGAGGACCTTTGTTGTGTGGTGAAGGTGGTGGAGCGATCATAGATAAAGGAAACAGCAAACACTATTTTCAAACAGGAAACAAACAAGAT
This sequence comes from Lates japonicus, assembly GCA_033238685.1. NCBI lineage: Eukaryota > Metazoa > Chordata > Actinopteri > Centropomidae > Lates > Lates japonicus. The sequence goes on along the minus strand of BRZM01000022.1, from coordinate 2,329,527 downwards.
ACTCACTGTATCAAAGACCTGTGTTTGTTGACCATCCCTCCTCTAATACAGACTTTGTTGCCCTCACAATCCTGGGCATCAGATAGGCTTACATTTCTTTTTCTTTCTTTCTTTTTTTTTTTTTTGGGAGGACAGTCTCATTTCATCACATAGTTAGAGGCTTGATAAATGGAATAAGCTCAAGGCTCAGAAAACAAGGACTGATCACACATTTCACTAAAATGAACATTTGGAAATTGGAGGGAAAAAACACAACCAGGGAGTTATATAGTTGCGGTATGCAGGTAAACAAGTTGGTTTGGTTTTTGAAGAAAAAAGAAAAAAGACAATTACACACAGAGGCGCATGCATTGGTTAAATGAAGAGCTGCAGAAGCAGGGAGTAAATCTGACGAACCACCTCTGTTAGACACACAGAGGACAGTGAGAACGGCATCCCAGCTCTGACCACTGTTAACTAATCAGCTTTATCTCAGTTCTGTTATCAGGAACAGTGAGTGATCCCAATGATTGTCATGTGGTGGTTCAGCGAGATTTTACATTTGGAAAAGAAGACAGCACTAATTAGACTGAGTTACTGAATTTGCACTGGCATATACACTGATTGATAGCATTGGCTTCATGTAATACTTGTTGTTACTTCCTGTCTTTAATCTTGTCTATTGGTTTTGGTCTTTTCATGGATTTGTTGATAATAACAACATTTGAAATAACAAATAACATTTTCTTCGTGAGAAGTATACAGCTGTAGTATGACAGAAATTGATTAGCAGGAGGCGGATGGGGTCTTTTTCTTGGGGTCATTTCTTGACTTGAAGAAAAGATTAATAGGAGTGAATTAAACAATATCATTACGCGATCTTAACCAAGGAGTTGGAGTTATTTTAAAAATGTTATTATTTATCAGCTGATGTTGAATATCTTGTGATACACATAGGAGAACAAAACATATCCATATCCAGACAGTATCATCTGTATCAAATAGTGTTCATGTCACTCTGAGATAATAGCAGTCTCTGTCTAAAGTTCTTTCTCTGTGCTGTACAATACGTAACTCCAAAAACATAGCACTACTCATATGCAAAGCAAAGTAACCATAAAAGTCAATTCGTTTCCACTCTTTCGAGAGATCTTTGTTATGTCTGACGTTTTTCTTTAGTTCAACTGTCTGCTACTTTTCTCTCTCTGGAGTTTGTAACCCATGCAGCCACTGTCAGTGTATTATGTCTGGCATTCACCAGCCTAAGGATATAGTTTATTCGCGTGCTCAAGCTGCCGATGAAAAGGGCTTTTGATGCAACTACTCTCTGCTACACCAAGCTGTTTTGCTATGGTTCATTAGCTTTCTGTTGGTTGACTGCTAACACTTGATATTGTTTTAATTTATTTCTTCACACATTCCAAGTGCTGCCCACTAGCGAAACACGGTGGAGAAAAAAGTGCCTGCCATTATAATGGGACAAATGTTGTGCTCACAAGTGCCAAGGGAATAACAGTTCATCATGTGGACTGCGAAAAGTGGTATGTCATTAAAGCTTTTTATTTAATTATTTTTTGGGGAGGTATTGTTTTGTGTGTGTGTTTGTTTGTTTTTAGTTTTAGTTGTTTTTTTTGTTTGTTTTTGGCTGACTGATTGTTGTTCTGATTGTTGGTGCTCAGAGGGAATCTGGATGAAAAAATTATGTGTAAATACTTTTCAGGAAAGAGAGTTCTTGAAACATCTAACAAAAATAATAATTCAAAAACAAACAAAAAGTATACTTTGTAGCTGTAGGGAGAATGTGTGTGAGTGGGACCCAATATGTGTGAAAGAAAAGAGTAAACTGATATAATAATAACAAGTAAATCTAAAGTGAGCCTGTGCATCACTTGCTGAACACATAACCACTGTACTGTACTGTACATCATTTATGATTATTATTATTATATATGATTATGGCAAGTCAGTCTATCCGGCCTTAAGTAATTTTATGATGACATCATTAGGTAGCTTGTCCGGAATATTTTGTAAAGACTTATTTATGAACAAATTGTGACCAACCCGGTGGAGAAAACCCACATCAACCTCGTGGTTGCAGTTTTCAGTCCCTGAGATATCAGAATTTATTCTGACAGCTACAAAATCTCTCCCACTTGGAGGGAAGGAACCACAGACATGTTAACAAACTGGTGGCAAAATGGTTGCAAAACCACCACGGCTGGCATTACATAAAGTAAAATCCAATATTTGCTGATACAATTGATTCAGCTCATAAAAAAGGGTTTGTCTTTTGTATCTAGTTTTCATTTAACTTTGTACTAGAAAAATGTGTGATGCAATTAAGAACAATTGGAAACCATCTTAAAATAACATGAACCCTCACAAAATAGAATAACAGGGTTTCCTGCTCTTTCCATTCTGCCAACACTGGGTGAGTGCAGCATGGGAAGTGTGTAACTCCTGGGAGCAGGAAAACAAGTATGTGGTTTCTAAGACATGGTGTTTACTTCTTATTTATTCTGTGTTAGCATCTTAATGATATATGTTAGCAGACAACACTGTCAACTGAACAATTAGCTTAGGTTAGCAAATATGAGCTGTTATTAGCCACTGTGCATGAATGATCAGGTAACCTTTTAAAGCTGCGAAACTGCTGCAGTAAAAGTTGCTCAAAGAAGTGAAAAAAAATTCAACGACAACAAAGTCTTTTCAAAAATAACATGGTTGCTCAGGATAATCCACACATCTTGCTGGGACTGTTTTTCTGATCAAAAAAAAATATTTCCAGTGAAAACTGTCAACAGCGAGGTCTGCAGATTATCCTGAGTAGTAACTAGGGACATTGTTTCTGGAAGGACACACTGCTGTTGAGTTTTTTTAAATGTCATCTTCTAAAGATTTAAGCATCACACACAAAAGTGCTTTCCCTTCTATTTTATCAGAGCAACAGCAGGAATTTCACAAAACCTTGCTACATAAAAGTAAAACTATCTGACCAAAACTCCAGTGCTAGATACCTGAGTGAGTTTGTGGTAGAACACAACCAAGCCAAACTATGACACATCACCTTGTGAGCTGTAATCAGGCAGCAGCATGTGGACAACGCTGGCACAGGAACAGATATCCCAGCCTGTAACAGGCGTGAACACACACAGTTGTGGGAGGCGGTTTGGATGGATCAATACTGCTGCTCGGAATAAAGAGAAATACTGGACTTTTAATACAGATTGCACTTCTAAATGGATGTGAATGTCTTATTAAATACTCAGAAGTTTTAGTCAGCTTAGTTGGAATCAGAAACCAGAGTTCTCCATCATTATCTCACTCATATTAAATCCTTAGCACTGTGTTGCCCTCAGGTGCAGAATATTTGCAGGGTAGAAGCAGCAAAATTAGTTCTGTTTATAATATAATTCAAATTTAATGAACAAACTGAGCCTAAAAGCAAAAAATAACAACTAGGGTTACTGTCTGAAGGCTATATTGAACAACTTCTAAAACCATTTAAATTATCTACTTCATTTAACTTAGCTGCATTTTGACTTTTTTAACTAGGTATGGATGATGGGAGGGCTGGAGTATCTTGGTATCCTTACTCTGTGATCAGTCTCATGAATGCATGAGCACTTCATCTCAACAAGAGAAAAGACAAATCACGATCAAAGTAGAATGAAAGAGAGGGAAAAAAACAACCTGCAAAGTTAATAACACAGGATGTATTGCAAGCGTTTATTAGAGTCTACTCTTAATTAGTGCCACAGGAAATCGATGGTTACCCCAATGCTTGTCATTAACAGGCGAGCAGACAGCTAACCCGTGGGACCTGTGCTGAATAACGGTTTTTCTGTCGTGCTGTAGCTGAGGACCAGAAGGAATGTGAAATTGTGTGTAGGTGTGCCATGCGTTTCTTGCCTAAACGTGTGTTGGGCATCCTGCTGAGCAGAGCAGGCATTGACATTTGTAATGGCTGGGTAAGAAGAAGATAGTTAATGTATCACAGGGGCATTGGGAAGGCAAAAGATCTACAACAGTGTATTTTGTGACTCATCATTTCTGCTTCAAACTTCAAATTTATTTGTGTCTCTGCATAAAAAGAAAAAAAAAACCTTCCTATTATAATTTATCCCAAATGAAGGAACAATAGATCTTATTTTAACCACAAACTATGTCAAATTAAGAACTCATCTGAAAGTCAGTGAACTTTCTCTCTTTGCTTGTTAGAGTAAGAAAAAAAACCTGCAGTACTCTTGATATATTAGGTAGACTTGCTCAAAAAAAAAAAAAAAAAAGGACAGAGGGTACATTTTGCAGTTTTAAACATCATTAGGAGCAGAGCTGGACTGTTTTTCTGTTATCGTACTGGTGAATATCTTTTCATTACCTCTCATAACTTTGCTCCAGGTGTCAAGTTTCATGACTTCACTTAGATACTTGAAATCATATATCATTACATTATATTCATACACACAACACCATTAGCTTCTCTTGTATGTTTACTAAAGCTGTCCCATATCCATAATCGTTCTAAAGCGGGTTTGAATTTGTGGTGTGTTTACACAGGAAAAGTGACATGAGTATATAAAACCAAATCAATGGAATGAACAGGTTATGAGCTGTTGGTAGTTGTTGTAGTAGTTTCTAGGTAGTTGAATCCAAGACTACATAGTCGATCATTCTGGGTTATTAGAGAGACAGTCTAGGCAGTCTAAATTAATGAATCATTAGGTAATGACTCGTTCATAAATAACGAGATTCGTGCTGACCCCTTTCTTCATGGTCATTTCCCCAGACTATTATGAACTGAGTATCGCCTATAGTGATTCACTGATATAGTCTATCATAATTATTTTCCGTTCAGTTATTATTATAATAACTTTTAAAATTATTCAATCATTATATACTGATTCGTTTCCCACTTGTTTCTTGGTTACTTGCTGTCTGATGTCACATAAAATCTAAGGAAATTAAGCAAATAACAGAACAATAAATTCTGAATTTAGGAATATAAATGTATGTTTTAAAATATTAAAAGGAATTCCAGAAATTAGAATAATTAATTCATTTGATGCAAATTTACATTGATTTTTTGAAACACCATCACTTTCATCTTTCAGTTTAAAAGTAATAGTTTTCATTTTCATTTTAGAAATTGTCTTTATTGACAGAACATTTTGACACCTCTTCTTGTCTCCATATATGTTCCGTCTTACCCTTAATGATGACCATAATACTTTTGTCTTTAGATGTGGTTGGATAACGTCGCCCATGACACCATCATTTAAAGATACTATCACCTCTACAAACAAGCGATATCATGATATCAATAGCTAATTAATCGCTTAGGAGTCAACTGCTTTTTACAGTGTAATGGCTGTTGAATGCTCCACCTGTTTCTAATGAATGTTTCAAAGTAAAACTAAAAGCTTAAATTTTGCAACAATGTCTGTGTTTTTTTGTTTTTGTTTTGGAGTAGCACAGTGAACTATCCTGGTTTATTGTATTTCCTTATAAGCAACCTAGGTGGCCTAGCCTTATGGGATACATTATGCACACAACCTGTGATGAATGACAATCAAAACTCTGTGACAGAAAAGACATTTGTGTCCTACATCAAAACTCTCGTGACTTTGAAAAAGCATCTTAACTTCTTTATTTTGAGATATTAAACCAGCAAAAGAAAACTGCATCACGTTATAGAATTGCTTTGAAGATTAAAGTTAACTTTATCTCATTCGACATTACAGTAGGTACTTCATGCTCAGAAGACATAATTTATTTTCATCCCAGATCTGTCAATTATTCAGTTGCAGGCGAATCCCGGCCTCTGTTTGTGATAGCTTTGACTCGCTGGCGCTTGAGGGAACACCTGAAGGTTTTAAAGGGGACAAGCCCTCCTGACACTGATGGTTCCTGGAGCAATATTAGTCCAACTGACATGTCCCCCTAAGCTATTAGTGGAACTGATCGGATGACCAAATAATCCTGCCAATTCCTCCCAAAGTGGGAACGACAAAAAAATGTCTAAGTCTCTCAAGCCCTCATCCCTGAAAGGCTGGATCAGCAGTTGTGTCAAAAAACTCCGTTAAGAGCACAAGATTTCAACTTTAGGTAATTGTGGAAGGACTTTCCAATTTCATGGTTCACTTTTAATTCATGTTTAATCACACAATGGTTTACAGGATCACAGAGTGAGTGCTGATGGAGTGTAACAATATTGTTTAAATCTTGAGCAAATGTCACAGGCGTTGGTATTGCTTTGGCCTGAAATTAACTGTCACATCACTTGTAAACCTCTTAACATTACTCAGGTAATGAGCCAAAGCTTAGGAACATTTTAATGTTGTCTGTTAGTAAGTGAGTATGTCAAGGGCTGGCCTTGAAACTCCCAAGCGCTCTGTCATTCATCTCACTTCATAAGCTTCAGGCTTCGAGCACCATAAGTGCTGGAATAGATTATTAATCAGTGTTTTTTTTGTTTTTTTTCAGAAGCGATATAGTCAATATAGTTTATGAAGTTGAGGTCTCCTAGGTCACATGAGGCAGGACATGAAAGCTGAGTGCTCAAACTCCCATACAAACAAGCTGTCCCTACTTCAAGCGGGTGGCAAAGCCTTTGTTCTTCTCTTTTCATTCCAATAGCCAACACTGCTAGTATTGGCCCGTGACTCTCTCCATCTCCGTCTCCACCTGGCAATAAAGTGAGCTGGCCCAGCATATTCCAAAGAGTAGCCCCTGAACCGTGACAGCGCTTGGCACAGCACATAAGGCTTTTTCAACACAGCATTATCAACATTCACTTAGAAATTAGGTCATCATTCAGCAACTGCAGTTGAAATACTATAATAGTCTTTTCTAGAATCAAATTGATTTGTAATTTTTTTCCCTCATTTTGTCCAAAGTCATGTTGTGACTAAAACTTACAGTAAAGAAGGTCACTATGCAACTAACAAGGTCAGAAGTGTTCAATGACAGAAGTGAAGAATAATGAAACAGAAGAAAACACACCAGCCTTATTATCCCTTGAATTAAACAGTAACCGAGAGGGTGTGCTGATGTAAGCTGACCTGACCGCATCACTGTCGTGCTCAAATGGCGTTAAGCACACCCACCGGGTATAATATTGCGATTATACAACTAGCCTGTATTAAAATCTATAATCCAAAATCTGTTCATGTTGAGGAACAATTTGCTCTCTCCAAAATTAAAAGGTTTGGCGGTATTTAATCCACGTTTCATGGAAATACAGGATCTAATAACTGGAACACAATCCAGTCACGTCAGTAGACTCACAATAATAATGGAACCAAGTTTACCATGACAAATAATCAGACCCTTAGTAGCGACCTAGCAACAGAAATGATTTTCTAGTCCCAGATGAGTGAGCGCTGAGCTGACATTAATGATTTATAAGGGTCTCTAGATTTACCGAACTAAATCAATAGCCTACTGCACAATTAAATGCTACTTTTTATCAACCACGTTATAACAAAGGCGGCTGCATTTATTTACTCACACAGATGTAGCTTCTGCTAGCATAAACTTTACATGAATTTTAAGTTATGGCGGCTGCGTCACCGGCTGGCCTGATGGAGGAAAACCGGGCGGCACTCAAATGGCGGTTAAAAAGACACCCTCGAGTGTAATCTTGCGATTAACTAGCTATTACCAGCAAAGTAAAATGTGGCGGGTAATATTTTTAGTGATGAAGTGGGTGTGTTGTCATGCTGATTTGAGCGCGTTCTAAATGTCTTATTGACCAATCAGATTGCTTGGTGGAACTACTTATTGTATAGCCAATTAACAAAAAATAGAAATAGTTTAACACCGATGTTTTCCCTGCAAGTAGATACTTTTATAATCAGATTTTTTCTTTTAGATTTTTGGCATTATAATTTACCTTCTATAAAATTCTAATTTTTAAAATCTTTTAGATTATAAAACAAGGAGAAAATCAGTTTTCTCTCAAACAATTAAAGGAACATACATATGGACCCTTGTTTTTGTTTGTAATACTGTATTTTATTATTTTATCTTTTATAAACCTCTTCATTCCCTGGTTTCTCAGTCTGTCTGTTCTGTAGTCATGAAACAGATATCGGCATCACACACATTTTCTATAAGCTGGAATTATGCTTCTGTGAAACACATGTTAAAGTTGTAATGTAAGTACATGCAAGTGGTGGAGTTATGGGTAAATGGCAAGGCATTCCTCTCATATATCAGCAACACATAGGGCAGACCCACATCCAGCAATCTGCTTGGTTGGTCCAACATGGTGAAGCTCTCACTTTCTGTCAGGGTTGCAGTGTATATTTCTGCATAGTACTGCCACAGCGATCCTCTGCTTGAGTACTGAAAACTAAATACCCTTCAAGGGAATGACTTTTATATTGTTACCCATATTGTCACCAAATTCTGTCACATTTGTTCCATTGATCTAGTGGTTTGTTTACACTGTCACTATCACTGTCACAACTGATTTCGTTTTATGATCTTTCTGCATTTGCTGTGGATGAACAGCATTGACCCTGTTTCCAAGTGGACCGCATTACCGGGTACATGTATATATACAGGAGAAGCATAGATTCCATCTTAAAAATACAATGTGTTTATGACTTAATGTTGTCGCTTTATTCTCTCCTATTCTTTACTTGCACTATTCCACTAAGCTATTATGAATAGAATATCATGAATATTCAGCCATATATATAGCAGTGTGAAATGTTGTTTGCACTGTTTTTTTTCCAACATGTTATCTTGATTTAAAGATCTTTTTCCCTTTCTTGACCCTGTACCCACATGTGGCTCCCAGTCCTTAAGTGTGTTTCACCCCAAAATACAACGTGCACCCCACGCAACTCCTCATTAGATTAATCAGAATCGTGTAACCATGTAAAAATTTAATTATTAAAGAGAATATAAGACGATGTGAGGGGTCAAAAGAATAAGCTTCACCTATAAGCCAACATTAATTACTCCCTTCCACATTAGCTTAATTGCGTCCTGCCTCACCTCTGATATCAGACTGTTCACATGCTGTATGTGCATGCATGTATACATGCAAACACAGTTTATGCGTACTTTCTGCTCATTTTGCCAGAAGAGGGAGCACGCAGGCAATGCCTTCCCTGGTCTGTCTGCTGCCGATCATCTCCACCAGCCCACCACCCAAATTCCCCACTTTAGCTAGTGTGTAGGGGCCCCTCCCTCCACCACTCACTGTGCATAATTTGACTGGAACAGCGAGGTGCAGGCAGGCAGCCTTCCAGAAGCCTTTCTAAAACGGCTGAATATTCATCTTCATTAGGGTATCACCACCCGGCTTCGTCCAGGGTTAGGTCGCGCAACAGAACAAGTGATCCAAATTGAGTTACCAGGGTGTGGGGGTGGGTCAGACTCAAGGGTTGAGTGGGAGGTGAGAAAAACAGTCTTTTTCCCCTCTCTTATTCTTCTTCTGGCTTTCTGTCGGGCCCTGCCCTTGTCAACATATTTTTAGTATTTACCTGGTCTTGTTGTTTTGACACAGTTGGGGAGAAGAGCGTGGGCTGTAAGCAGTTTTGGAGCTGGTGCCATTGATTTGTCACTGCCTGTTGAACACCAACAACAGGGCAGAACACTGAAACGTAAAGAGTTGACAAATCCCTCTCAACATAAACAGCAATTAAACCCCATGTTATTGTTGTTGAATTCATATGGCACACACTTAAAGTCTGCTTTATATGGTTTTAATAGTTTGCTTCATAGCTTGGAGCAGGTTCTGACTTCACATGGACATGGAAGTCTGTGTCAAAAGAGCAAACTATTATTTAAATAGTTTTACTGATGCAGTCAAATGATTTTCCATTGTGTTATATCTGGTGCAAAATGACTCACTGAATACATGCACTGAGAGACGAAGGAAAGGTCTATATTTTGCATTTTCTGCAATGGCAATGACAACCTCAGATAAACCCAATGTAAAATACGGTTGTGAACATATAATGAGCATGTTGTATTTCTAATACACTACAAACAGTGACACTATCACAAAGTGCTGCTTATTGACAGTGAATTGGAAAACGCAATGTAATGCTGAGTGTGGTGAAATGTAGCATATAGCATTATTTGATATTGTAACTTGACAGCTGACTAAACCACTCCCCTGTACTGCAATTCTCCAGTGAAAGCTCAGAAACTGCAGCTAGGCACAGCAGGCCTGTCAGTATTGGTTCTGTATGGTAAGGCAGCATACATGGGGCTGAGACTCTGCATCTAGAGAGACGGTTGTATAAAAGAAACCAGCTGTAAACATTACAAATTCAGGTGGAGGTGATGGCTGTGTATGCAACCATCCCCTTGTTCATTCTTTCATTATATAGCGGACACAAATTTATCAGTGGTGAGCTGTAAATTCAGATTTCAGACATTTAATAATTGTCATCAATTTCTTGATGATCCACAATGGTCATTTTTACATCTATAAAGTGCAGTGCCTTGGAGAAACTAGTCTATATGTCAATGACACTACTCTTTCCATTCCCTAAAGGGGCATCACACTTAAAGATTAGGTATAATAGTGGATGGTAATTGTAGCAACTAACTAAAGAGGGAGTGATTTCACAACATAAGTGGAAGAAGTTTCCAACTTAGCATATATTAGCTAATAGAGGTAGGAGTCTCTGGACACCTCACGATTCAATTCAACTATGATTCAGAGGGCTGCGATGTGATGATAAAACAATTTTCGATGCATCTTGATGCATCTTTTTCCTATACAGGAGTTTCTTTTTTCTCCTGTGTGACTACTTGGCTCTTTCAAGCATGGTACTTGTAATGATCAATAATAGCGATTTTGAATCTCATTGCTTGAAGTGCGGGATAAGCTGTGTTGATAAATATCTTCAGATGGGACGTTGTATCTCAGTTCCAAAATGTGCAACATAGCACAAAGCCCAGTAAGTGAACCACAGCCAATAACAACACACTGGTTTGATTTGTCGGAAGTTATTACTCCAATCTATCTTAGTGCTTAGCATGGTTAGTTAAATCTACTTTCTCTACTTCTTTTCTTCTTTCTCTCTCTCTCCCTCTGCCTCAACCAGGAATCACCACTGCGGACCACCACTATAGTATACAATGGGAAACACCATAGACATAAGTTGAGCGTCTTGTTTGCTGGCTCATTTATGAACTCCTGCTGCACCACAAGTGTTTCTCCTACCAGGGTCTTTTTCTTACTGTCAGCCCAGTAACTTGCTGTAACACCAATAGTTTCCCTACAGCTGTGTGCATTCCCATTGACGGGCATGCACCGCTCTCCAGCAGACACAGGTCACCTGACACCCAGGCGGAATGTCGAACCAGACAACAAGCGTGTCACTCTGCCCTGCCCACTGCCCTGCCCACATACTTCCAAGATAAGTGTTCTCTTTGAAATATTCACCACTGAGCTAAATAACTCAATATTAATTCGTCTTTAAAAAGAATAATCGTTATTTATTTCCAGATATTTTTTAGCAAAGCTACAGAGGCCATGCAGAGGCTAAAAAGCAGTGTGTGGCTCAGCAGCACATGTGCCGATCTGAGCTAGTGTTCTCTTATTAATTAATGCTTGAAAATCAGTTCTTCAACATTTGTGATTGATTCAGAATCGTCCCGTCCACATTGCGATGCATTTAAGAATCTATTTTTTCCCCCACTATTAGCTAACTGACTAGAATCTGTCGCGACAGTTGTCATTACATCGACAAATTCAAAAGATAACTAACTGTGAGAAACCTGTTGTTCAAACTACCACAGGTCCTGAGTGCTAAGGCACTGCATGTGCTGTGCTAGAATGCTCTGTTGGTAAAGCATCAAACTTTTCCATATTTTCGGCCCAATCAGAAGAAAAGGCCCTCTGTGTTTTTCATTCAATTGACAGAAGAGAAACTAACTGTTAACGTGCGTGCTTTTCCACTGGGAGGCGTATCAAGAGTTGAATCGTTTTCATGCAGAGAATACCAGGCGCTTCCCTCAAAACTATGAGGCGGGTAAATGTGAGGTGCCTGGCACAAAACCAGCATGCATGCTTCAGACTCATTAAAAACTATTACACGACGATAAGGGTGCATCTTGCTGCCTAAATGTCTCACCATGAGATCACGTCAAACCGCACAAAACATGCATTAACAAAAGTGTGAGTTGTTGAATTATAGTGGTGAAATCATGTGTGTTGTTACTGAGCTAGGGAAAAAGGGTTTGAAAAGTAGGAGCAAATGAGTGTCTTTAGAAGGGATGGTAGATCTCCGTCTCTCTGGACCCATGAACAAGAGCTTCTAAGCAGGCAGAGCTTCTGCAATCTTCCCAGTCAGGGCTATTTCTTAGTTATTGCAGTATGTGTATAAATTTTACTCCTCTGTCAGAACAAATGGAGAACTTCTCAAAACACAAGGCTTCAGACCCGAGACATTTCTGACAATTACATCATTTATTTCTCCCAGTTCTGAGTCAAGGATTTCCTGCATTTTTTTGCTCTATTCCCTGATGCCTGTCAGATTGTGCATTGAGTCTCTGTAAACCCTTCCAACAGAGCACTAAAATATACAGTAGCTTTGTTTGGGGTTTTGTTTTACCTCCCCTCTCAATTAGGCACATGATGTGTCGAGCCACAGTGTTTATTGATACATCAGCCGAGAGCAGTTCGCTCACTCCTGCTGAATATGCATCACAATTAGTGGTCAGAAGGGAAAAAAAATGTAGACAAGACTTGCAGCTAATGATGTATAGGTTAGTTTATATAATCCAGGTAACTTTTCTGCTGTTGTTGTGGGAGGTAACGACACCAATGCATAAATCATGAGGCGTAAAGGAATATAAAACAAGATGGCTGGTTATCAAATCGTGCTTCTCTGTTGTCTTGACACTTGAAATCATTTTAACTGGGTCAAAGTGTTTGCAAGCTTTGCAGACCTTCAGCAACACTGGCATATTTATGCCTTTTACAATTACTTGCCAAAATAGATCAGCATTTATTTGTGCCCAATTTCTTCAACTAAGACTGCCTCCTCGAGAATTTCTGCTCCTCAGTGACAGCCTTTTTCTATAAAAGTATGATAGAAATTAATATGACAACCGCCCTCAAACTGACCCTCGCAGTATAAAGAGGAAACCAGAACAGGCAATACTATTTATAAATCTCTGAAATGGCAGGGTTTGCAGGAAGGGTATGAAGAAGGAAGAAGGGATGGAGGTAGGAGGTGGTATGTGTTTTTTTTTCTTCAAAGCTTCTTATATGACCTTAGTGTTCCTCAGTCTAAACATAGTCCCTCCAAATACAATGGAGCCTTCCAATCCAGTGCATCCCCTAAACAAACATGCATTTTAATGGCTGTCACACTGCAATACTATACTCTTTGTGTTTAATGGAATAATCTTTTTTTTTGATAAAGGCAACTATTTCAATTGCTTCATTATTCATACTTTTAATATTGTGTTCACATCTGAATCTTGACATAAAATCTTTCTTCCTTTCTTGGTATATTTCATTTATTTTTTAAAATGAAATATTCCTAATCCCAAAATAGTTTTATCCTGCACCATAAATTTCAACTCTTGACTCTAAGGCTCCTTACTTTTCCAAGAGCACAGCAAGTGTTCAGTCCTACAACATCAGTTCTGAGAAGTCCCAAAGTTAAGCAGATTTATTGGATCACGGCTTTAGATAATACCATCAGTTACAGTTTACTTCTGGAACAGATGCAAAGGGCAATAATAATGATATTTGTAGATATTACTACAATAGTGGCAGCAATTTTCCTCCAAATAAGCAGATGCGGTGAAGTTTGAACAGCTGTCAAAGCGTGATGGCGTGACACGGCGCCTGCAGTGGAAACTCCTGGGACTTTTTCCTGTGATATAAGCGGCCTACACAGCAGAATATACCAGATGACAAATCACGCCTCTGTGGAAACACCTGGTGCTTCTCTTTGAGAGGAGATTCAGGGTACAGAGGAATTATAATTTAATCAAAGACAGTATGCACAGGTAAAGTTAGTATAACAATTCAAATATTACTAAAAATGATGATAAAGAAATCAGCTTATATCCAATTTATACACTGTAGACTAGAAAATGCTTCAATGTTTCAAACTCTAGAGATATGATCATAAAGACTATGCATTGGTATACATTGCATATGACACCCCTCAAATGCTCTTCAATCCTCATATTATTGGTTGTAATCTGTTCATGGCACAGGATACTCCAGTATTTATTTCCTGTTTTGGGTGTAAATACTTGATGGACAAAAATCTCTGGAAGCAGTGTAGTGTGCACTTAAGAGCAGTGTACCTAGTCACCTGAAACAGCTGCTGCAACAATGTAAACAATGCAATTGTCTGTATCAATACAGTTGTCTTGTAGGCGGACCATACTAATGGAACCAAGAATGGCAAGAAAAATTTTTTTAAAAATCATTAGTTTGTGTTCTCTCCTACTTCACGTGCGTCTCACATATCGTCCACACACACAGGGGTGGAGTGACAGTCATTCTAGAAGGAAACACTGGCCTTTGCGTCCATTAAGTGCTCGTTTTCTGGCGGGCTCAGATGGTTATTATACATGCCTGACAACATTATTCAAACTGAGAAAGACCTTTTTATTAAAGAGTAAGGCATTGGCAAAAACAATAATTTCACTGGGAGCTGCTGGAATACCGCTGCCTTGATCTGTTAGCTTGTTTGTGTTATTGTGTGGTACTTTCATTTTATACAAAGGATCTGAATACTTCTTTCACCACTGAAAGTCACACATTAACACAAACAAGATTGAGACAGTATTCCAGCAACTCCCAAGTTCTGCTTGGTAAAATGACTATTTTTGTTGATGGAGTCTGGTAAGAATACATAACAATATTTCTGGTTAAACAAAAAGGATCTAAGGATTTAATAAAAAGGCCTATCTCTGTAATGATATTTTCCAATATGCTTTCAGACACCTACAATAACAATCTGAGCCTGTCAGTGGCAAAAACAAGCACTTTGGAGGACGTACTTTGACGTGGACAATTGCCCATTGGATTACATTGCCGCAGCTGTTTGTGGTGGCCAGGTACATCAGCCTTGCACAGTACTGCACCGCTTGTAAAGATTTTTGTCCCTATCAATCATTTACACCCCAAAACATGGGAAAATAAGGCCCAGGTTTAAAAATACTAGAATTATCCTTAAAGGTCAAGTCTCTTTTAAGGGTCACTTCATCAGAAAACAACGGCATTTATCACCTACCATTTGTGGTATCTACCCATGCAGATAAGTTTGGTTTTGTGTGCTGCGATTTTGTCTCTGAGATTTATGCCTCCACTGCAAAGCAATGGAGGTGACTGGAGTTTTGTTTGTGGTGCTCAAAGCATCAGAAAATTGCATTTGAAAGACTCAACAACAGTGTGTCCTTCTCAAAACCGTTCCAGTTACTCTGGATGATCCACAGAGGCTGCAGTCAACATTTTTAGCTGGAAAGACGTTTTCCTTTCACATCCCTTGTTCTTTTCAAACTATATTCATATGCAACTATGGTGCAGTAGTGATTTATCTTCACTGGCAATATGAAGTATAAACTATACATATAGGATATTTTACAGTCTTTGTATATAGTATGTACCACATAATAGTCTATATAGTATTCTGTTTTTGCTGTTGGCTGACAAGAAATCAACATATACAATGAGAGATACAATGAGTTAGATGTCAAACTACAACTTTAGAATGTCACTGCCAATTAAACCTCAAAGAGAAAGCAAAATGCCTTCATAAAAAATTTATATTGTTTTTGCTTTGTTTTCCAAGATCTTTCTGAAGTTAAGTTCACAATTTGGAAATTTTTTGCAGCCTTGAGAACCGTGTGCACTTCACTGACAATGGGGAAGTGTCAACAGCATATCCATCACATAAATAAACAGTACTATTAAAAAACAAATTTTGCATATAATGGCTTTTTTCAGGATAACGAATCTTGGTCCTTTTCAACTATGAACACCGCATAACCATAAGCAGTATTAGCAGCCACAATATACAAGAGGCAGATGATGTCTTGGAGCACAAAATAATAAAACTACTACTGATTCTGAAAATATTAGATAGTTGTTGGCAGCCCTACATATGAATGCACCAGTATTTGTAGAATGAATGTGGTATCATGCATGTTGTCAGTATATCTGATTTCATATTCAGTTCCATAAAACTTAGGAAACAGCAGTGATGAACTAAAACATGTTCAGGAAGATCACTGTTGTGTTAAAAGTTTTCACAGTCAATCTGTAGGAAGACTGAATCTCCTTCACCTCACATTCCTCGCTTGACAAGCTGCCACAGCTGCCTCCACTGCTGTGTTCCGTTACAATTACAAGATTAATGGACAGGGTGGATTTTGGTTCACAGGAATTAATTGTGTCTCATTTTACTCCCATGCCCCAACAGATGAAACAATCAGGGCAGTAAACCTGGTGGTGATTCTTGTCAACATGAGTGCAGATGCAAATTAATAGATGCTCAACAGGCCATAACTTCCCTGAGCAGTCTGGGCCAGTTCAGGATACAGTGTATGTGCACAAAGCCCTCTGAGCGTTACAGCACTAAAACGTTGTTTTGTTGGTTTTCTCCTTCACTTGTTTCCGCAGTTAGGGTCAAAGTGTTGTGTACAGCACATGCATCAGCTGAATGTCCTACACAACAACATTCATTGGTGAAGCTTAAAACTTCATTTCAAATGTATTAACAACCAAATGCAACACAGAAAACAGCAATTTCTAACCACTACTGTATGACAACCTTGCAGAAACAGACAGTCCACTTCCCCACAGAGGCACAGCAGGCTTGGTTGAGCAAGCTAAAAATAAACACCACATGCTATTGTTTTGGCGTCTGTCTTAAAAGTAAACAGCTTTTGTGGATTAATGACATAATCAAACATCAGTGATGTGGCACTACTTTGGCTATTTAAGGCCCTGAAAGGCCTCCGTATCGACAAGGCTACTTAAAACTATAATAACTATAATCAATATTTTTATATTAATAACCAATCAAATTATTATGTGTAAATTAAAGAGGTGGTCACAACAAACTCACAGCCCCAAAAATCAGGTGAACATAGCAGAGTGTTCAGCAGATAAAGAGCTGGATACTTCCCACAGGGGTTGGTGGGGACCAAAACAGAACTAAAAAGACAACGACTATTGGGCTTACATTTATCACCAAACAAACAATACAAAAATGACTCCAAATTAATACAAAAGTTGACACTATCAGTGGCTGGGAGGGGGATAGAGACAGGTACACGCCACTACTCTATATTTGCTGGCTCTACTCATGCTAGTTCACTCATAATTTTCAACCACATGATTTTATCCAGATATCAGTTACACAAATGAATGATGAACAAACAGTGTGGTATTTCAGTAAATAATAAGACCAACCGATACAACATAGCCTATAGATATGTTACTTACTTATCGTCTTCAAACGTATCAACGTCATCCTCGTACTCCTCATCCGTGTAGCAACTGTCAGGGCTTGACCCGTCAAATGTCGTCAAATGAAATGTCCAAAACCTGCTTCACGTTATTTTTGTATTTTTATTTATTTATCTATCTATTTTTCTATTACTCCCGTAACAACTGCGCGCACCTGTCAAACAAGGGACTGACTGCCCGAACATTCCCACTCCGGTGAGCCCGCACCTTCCTGTTAACGTAATTGCACGCACCGTAAATCGACCTTGGTTGTAACGATGCGTCATTCAGGGTGCATCGGAAAGCGGAGAATCTTGCGGCTCAGACACAATTCAAATCTCGTCTCTATCATAACCGGTTCAAAAGTTATTTCATGTTTTGTAAAACATGTGCATGTGTAGCAACGACGCTACGGCTTCTGTATCTTTGCTTCAAGCTCTGAAAGACTAAAAAAAAAAAAAAAAAAAAAAAAAAAATCCAAAATGATGTCATCTGAGTTTTGCAACCTGCTAAAGCCATACTCCCTCATTCTTCTTGTCATAGGGCACAAATCAGTCCCTCCAATATGTTGTTTGGGAAAAGCTCACACTTAAACACCACTGTTTTTAAATAGAGAAGTAATTTCGTGATAAATTGTTGGTGCTACTCTAAGGGGGCCTAATGTAGAGCTGTGAATCAGATGCAAAAGTGTATGGAAGAAAAGGAGGCTACTGGAGCTTCGCTACAACTGGAGCTGGAAGAGAGGCCCTGCAGCTGGATGGTTCACTCCACTGCACCCGCTAGTGCTCAGTGGTGACTGGTGTGATGTCTGTGCAGCAGATGCACTCTCATGGAGACAGAACTGAAATCGCCTCACTGCAACTCACTTCACTGTGCTCAGTTTCTTGCTTATTTATTTACTTAGTTTTGGGATGAAGGCACTGACTCCACTGAGGATGAAGATGCACAACATTAAATTTTGAGCCTTTATGGATAGAAAAAACAGATCCTAAAATAATAATGATGCAAAAAGATAAACAAATGCCATTGTATTTGGAAGAAATTTAGCTTCCTTCTTTAACGCTGAAAACAGATATTTCGCGCTGCTGTTACAAGGCAGAAGTTGTGGAATTTGACCCAACGGCATAGGGAGGAGGAAGCAGCCACTACAGCTTTGTGACAGCTGCAGCCGAGAGAGAGGCCCTGCAGCCGGGGTTGCTCACTCTGAAGCAACCGATGATGTCTGGTGGGATGTCTGTGTGGCAGATGTGTAGCGATGGAAACAAAATTGAAGTCAACTCACAACAACGCAACAAACTTCACTGTGCTCAGCTTCTTTTTTATTTATTTTCTTTTGGGATGAAGTCGATGATTCCACGGAGGATGAATAAACAGTGAGTCTTAGGCCTCATATGGACAGCTGAAAATGTATTTCTGCCTCTCTAAAACAAATAGGAAAAAAACAAAACAAAAAAAAAAAACAAAGCCAGCAAGATAAAATTAACAGATCAACATCCTGTAAGTGCAATAGCATACTCTCAAATGCTTTAGATTATAATCATATGGTTTTAGGAGAAAACTTTTCTCTGCTTGCAGCCTAGTGATACAGACTGTCCTCTATATCTTTAACTTTGGTAAACTTGACTTGAAAGTTTTAACTGTTCTCCACAGTGCTCTCACAGCAATCTGGCTTGCAGACACAGTGCAGTTCTTGGATTTGGAATGATCTGCATAACTCACTCCAATGCGCCGATTTTTGTTTTTGTTGTCCATATACACTGGTGCGATACAACTTGACTCCATGATGAGAGATAAAAGCTCGTTGTAAATTAACAAAAGCGCCCATAAAGAGACATAATGCTGTTCAGTGCCAACCTCTCTGTTAAAACACATTCCCTGCCTGTCTTCTGTGAACACACCACCACCAGCGGAAGCCCCACGGAAAATACTCATAAAAGGAGTGGCCTGGGAGCTGCCTGGCAGGCACTGCATGCACTGCATCCTGGTTGTTGTTTGATTTTCTGCTTTAAAGTGACAGGAAAATATACAGCCTTTCTCTCAAGTTTTCTCTGGCTATAAGGTCCCAATTTCGGAAATAATCACACATCTACTACAAAGGTCACCTAATTTTAAGAAATGTCTCCCTTTCCAGCAGTGAAAACCCCCTTTAATTTATATTAGAATTTTCAGTGATACCAGTTGACATAAAAGGTTATTTTACTCAGCCCTAGTAGATAGAGAGAAAAGAGGAAATGTAGGTAGATGGGTATGGCCTTCAAATATTACAAGGTATTTCCAGACAAGATGATGATAAATCACCTAATACTTATACTCTGATGCTAAAAAGACACTGACACTGGCCTTGGTTTTACCTGCATGAGGGATACTGTACAGTCTTTCAGTCAGCGTGGAGTCTAAAACAGCCCTCATCACACAGAATCTCCTAACCTGGCCAGCTACTGGCTCTGCAGTGTTGGGGAATGTCAAGGATCCTTTGAGCCATTTTGAGTTTCCAGTGATGGATATTGGCAAACAGCTTGCCTCTGTGAGTAAGGATAACCTTCCATTTGATCAATCTTGCACCCGTCTCTAAGACTATACCCTCCAATAAATCAATAGCCTAGATGTGTTTGTCCTGGTACTTTCCATTCTCCTCAAGGCCCTTCCATACGCTCTCATCCCGAAGTACCTTTCTTTCTTTTTGCTACTCTCAACACGTCGCCTTTGATATCCATGTCCCTTTGTTCTTCTTTTACATCTTATTTTTAAGCTTATTTGTGAGGCATGATCTAAAAGCGGTTGCAAATTGCATCGTCTGCTAATTTGTCATGATACAGTATTTCACAGTATTTCCCAGTGTTTGTCATCAAACA
Organism: Lates japonicus; assembly: GCA_033238685.1. NCBI lineage: Eukaryota > Metazoa > Chordata > Actinopteri > Centropomidae > Lates > Lates japonicus. The sequence goes on along the minus strand of BRZM01000022.1, from coordinate 2,309,232 downwards.
GTACTTCACACTTGGCTGTCTGTTTTGGTTAATTTTATAGAGAACAAAGGAAACTTTTTGTATGCAGCACCAAGGGAGAAACCTTTTTGGACTGTGAAAGCTACAAGATATGAAAAACCAAATAAAACACAAAGGGAATTTGATTGAGCGTTGGGACAAGTGGCAATTTATCATCAAACAATGAAGTAAGGACATCAGGACTTAGGGTGTTAGCGTTAATATTTTTCCATTAAGATTATTCCAGCCTGGAGAAAAAAACATTTTACTTTTAATTTCATGTTAGAACAGAGTCATTATTTTGTATTACTCATAGGAACAAGTTAGTAGATGCCGCAATTAAATTTCCTGAACAAAACACTTTTGGTGTGGCTGTGCAATCCCTGCAGGATTGCTGCTGCCTTCTTTCTCTCCTAAGATTTAGTGGAAGGGGGTGTTTTCTAATGACTTCAAATAATCTCAAAGAGCGTCAGCCACATATACCAATTATTAATTAGAAACTGGAAACCCTCTGAGACCTTGTCTTGGTGCAAGAAAAAAAGAATGAGGTAGTCCCACAGTTGCCGAGCTTCAAGCCATTTCAAGTCCATCTTCAAATGCAGCGTGCACTGCCAAGTATCCACAAGAGATGTATAGATACATAAATCAAAACATCTGTACCCAGATAGTGTGTATAAATGCACAGTGACACTATCCTGTTGTCCAACTGCCTGCATCAATGTACAGCTCAAATTCTTAATGTCCTTTTAAAATAGGATGGTGGAGATACTTATTAATGAATGAAAAATGCGTAGCTCCACAAGAAACGACCCAGTTTGAAACAGAAATAAATCGCTGCCAAAATAAATAGTTCATTATTTGATTAAACCTGTAGTTGGTGATTGATTTTGTGGACACTTGGGGGCAGCAGAGACATTGTAACACGGTGCTACATGGTGTAAATACAAAGAAGCCTAACTAAGGACGACAGAGCAGGAGACAGAGTGGCGGCCTGCTCACACCGTATCACAGCCGCTCTGACACAGCAGTTCTGCACTTTTTGATCCAATAATCCACAGAGGCAGACCAGGAACAGGAGAGGCGGGGCGTGGAGGGGGTCTTGGCCAATCCTGGACGAGGGCCAGCACACCTGCCCCTTCAGTGTGTTGATATGTGGTGACTCTACACAGCCCTGGCTTTACAACTGTGGTCTAAATTAAGTGGGTCGGCACGATACTTTCCAGCCAATCATGGCGCATGTTCCCGTGCACAGGAGGTGGGAAGGTATAAATAAGGCAGCGTGAGTGAGATGTAAGATGGAAATTCCGGTGCTCGTTAACGCATCACAGCGGAGTTGGGGTAATGGCAGATGAACAGCCTAAGAGGAAACAAACAGAGAAATGTAATTCAAAAAGAAAGGCTCAGACCAGGGGGAAGCACCGCGTCAATATCAGCGCGGTGGAGAGACCTTCAGGAGCTGAAAGACCTCAAAACAAACGCGGGAGATGCTTCGTTTCTGATTTATAGGTCAGTAACATTAGTTTTTCTGTATTTAACAGAGGCAGTAGCGCAGTATTGTTTTGTTCTCTTTGTTCTTGGTGTAATATTTGTTATACTAGGAAGAGTCGGTGTCTGCAGCTACAGTGATAGCTCTGAGAAACTCGTCCACTCTGCATGTTAGCTTCGTTGCGGCTAATGTAACACAAAGTTAGAACAAGTTCTCAGTCGTTGTTCGCTCTGTACTGTGGGGTCTGTACAGGTCTGTAAAAACAGTTTAAACTACGGACTCTTGCTAATATGTACTCTGTTGTGTTGCGGATGCAGTGTTTGTGTGCATGTATTATATTGCGTTTGTTTTACTTCGGCTGTGAATACGTGGACGTGGTCAGTTCTGCCACTTTCCTCCTTGGCCAGTTGCCAGTGTCGGTTTCCATGGCGATGGGCGTTTGCGAATTTGGGGGGCGGGGCTTCTGAGGGAACGCTGATGGGAGGGGTGCGTTTGTTTTGCTGCTCAGTTCGAATATCTTTTTCTCCAGGATGCTTTACTCTGTCTATAGCTGTATCTAAAGCAACAGTTAAGTTGTCATATATATGACTATAAGTGAAACAAAAAATGAATTCAAAATGTTAGTATGATCTGCACTGAAACACTGGTGCTTTTTGTTTACAGCTTAATAGAGTTATAAATGGTTATTTATTGTCAACAATTAAAATTCAAACTAAATAAAGCTGTATATAAAATAAATTAATTATCAGTACAGTTTATTATTGGTCTAGAAGCAGGGTTTTAAATTTGAACTTTTTTTTCCTCTTGTCTTCCAAATTTCCCCCCCTTCTTTGAGTGTGCAACCCTGTCTGCCATACCACTCAAAAATTTCGCCACCCATTCCTGCAATTTTTTCCCCTCTTATCAGCAAGGAAATTCATAAGACTCTTCCTCTGTCTATTGCCTGACGACAAATGGCAGTGCTCATCTTTCATCCTCGTTAACCAAGTGGCTAGTCCTCTTAATGAGCACTATTAAAGGTAAAGTGTCATTACTGCAGCACTCTGTCTATTCATTACAACCATCAATGTCTATTGATGTCTGTCTTCATCTAATCATAGAACTCTTCTGTGAGCACTTGTCTTCATCTATAACCTCCCTCTCACATTATACCAGATTAATGTCAAATGTCTTCCTTTTTGCCACATGTAGTTTTGCTATTGTGTCCCCATGCTCATAAAGCATCACAACTGTCAGCTGCTGTCTGGATATGTACTTCAGAACTTGAAATCATGAATTGGTGGCTTGTAATTCTGAGTTGAATGAGCATATGGTTTTTACCAAACATTCACCATCAGAGACGCTTATTCTTTGGAATTGTGAGCACAAATGGGGAAGCCCTATTTTGGGTTAACCATATAAGAAAATGAGGCTGTTGTCCGATGAAGTTAAATAGTCGATTAGAAACACTATCAAAGTAGAATTTTAGCTGTGAGCCAAATCTTGGCCATTGCTGTATCTAACTTTTTTGGCACCCTGACAGTCCTCTTTGCATTTTGCCGCTGGTTTCATGGTAATACAAAAAATGTGCCATGTGGCATCCCCTCCTTAAACTGCTCCCATCTGACCTAATTGGCTCTAACAAGTGCACAGTAACTTTCAAACATAGGCTGTTGCATCTGGTATAACACATCCAATCCATTAGACTTCTGAACAGAGGGTCACTTTCTTGCTATGTGAGAGGCTCTAAGGATGCGAATGTTGGTCAGCCTGTTAAGACTGGTCTACTTTTTTCAGACTGAAACATGTCAACAACTATTGAATGAATTGGCAAGAAATTTTGTACATTCATGTCACCGAAGGACAGATGCTATTGACTTTGGTTATGCCCTGACTCTTCCTTTACTTCAATAATCTAAGCTAGTGGCATTTCCATCAATCTCATCTTTGTGTTTAGTGCTATTGGCATATACCAGCATGTTCACATGCTAAACTAAGATTGTGAAAATGGCAAACATTATTCCTGGAAAACAGAGGCAGAGTTCTACTCTAACACCAAGGCATCCAGGACCACCACAATGAGAGGTGCTATATCCCGTCTCTCTTGGTCTGTGCCTGTGTATAGTTCAGATATAGTGTTTTGTCTGTGTCGATATGTAATGGTAAGGAGTTTGTGCAGGATTTACACTGCTTAATGCAGTTCTCCACCAACAGCAGCACTTAAGAAGCGTGGCACTGTCATGAGTGTCCATCTTGAATAATGCTAATTTTTTTTCATCTATGTTGTTTTCATTGACTAATGTCATTTTATTTGCCCAAAGTTATGGTGTAGTCAACATGTGATTTACAACAGTGAGGGGCACACGTTCCTCCCACAGCTATGTCAGGCAATATAAAAAAAAAAAAACATAAATTAATCAACTAAAAAAGTTGATAAGAAACTTGGTGGCCTCATTAGCTTGATTTTTTTCATTGTTAGAATAATTTACAATGTCAAGTAAACATGGTTATTTGTTATAAAGACATCTTGGGTGAAGTATTGGTGTTTGTCTGATCGAAATAAACCATGTTCAAATATAGAAAAATATAGAAAATCTTAAGTTTTCAGCAGCTGTTCTCTGGTCTCTGCTACAGAAACAGTATATCATTCATCAATTAGTTCAGTTAATTAATGCTTCAGATATCCTAATTCGACATCTGCTGATCCACCTTGTTATCTTAAATTCACCTAGTATGTTTTTCTCAGTACATACACTAAAAACAACTGTTCATTACTGGATTAGGCAATTTGCATTTTTAACAAAGCAGATAAACTTTTTCTTTTAATATTTGTGGGTGGGCTGAATATAATGTAATTTGTTTGTGTCACTAGAGATGTAAGTTGAACCTTCTCGTTACACATTTCATTAACCTTAAAGGAGACTCAATATGTATATAAATTAAGAAAGTCTAATAATCATTTCTGATGCTCTGGGTGCTTGTTGCTGCAGCTCTTCAACCTTGGATACTCATTTGTCCCTCCATTCCCTCAGTGTCTTATTACATGCATCCCCTAATGAAGCAGGAATGGAATTACTGTTTGTTATATCAGCGGGGGTCTGAGGACTGTCCTGCATAATTGGGAAGTAAGTGGAATAGATATGTGAATGTGAATAAATAAGCCAAATGTAATTAATGAGGACCAATGATTCGACCGGTGATAATTAAATCTGCCGTGTTTTTCAATTTGCATGATTAAGATGTTAGTTAACGTTATGTTGTACCCACATGTTACAGGTTGTTCATTCTCAAAATGTCAACATATCAGAATTCTCAACACTGCACTTAATTATCTTCAGGAGCTTTAAAACTATCAGCTAAATCAATTAACTTTAATCTGCAACCAATTAAAGTGTGACTTTTAGGAATGCTAATGTGCCACATGCTGTACTTATATCTTGGCCTGCTCAAACACAGACGTCACCCAAAATTTCCTAGCGACTTCAAGTGCAGGGGATTGGTTGTGCACTTTGCATATCGTCTGAACAGGAAGTATTTAAGCAGGAGGGATTTCTTTTTTTTTTTCTTCTTTTTTTTTCATATTTTTCTCATACTCAACAGGAATTTAAGTTTGCGTTTTATGATTCAAAAGAGGTCGGAAGTGATTTGCATATTTTGACATTTTAAACAATTCACAGCTGCTAAAAAAAGGATTTTAAAAACCTGCCTGAAATCAGCCACGGCAGTTTTGAAGGAGACGAATGGAAGGAACCAGTCTGGGTACTCAATTGTGCTGTTAATATTACACTGTCAAATGGAGAGGACAGCACTTGACAATGAAGAACAATGAGTATTTCCAAGCCTTTCATGTCCACCAGCTACAGGCCTATTGAATAGAGCACTTTTACTGATATGCTATTTTAATGTTTTATTGACTAAGACAGTGGGACAAGGTGAAGGGGAGGAAGACAATTTGGTCACTGTAGACACAGAACACCACCTTAACACCTAAACTACACTGTAACTCACTGATATTGTCATTGTCACATCTCTTCTGCTCTAATGATTGTGGCAGTAGCCCAAACTTTAATGAAACATGTTTGTGACTGGAGGGAAACTACAGTAGTTTCAATTTCTTGGGCAATTACAAATGCTTGGTCGAGTCCAGTGTTGATTTTTGGTTAAACTGTCATCCTCTAAAAAATGAGCCCATAGGTCATCTGTGACTGACTGATAGTTACATTTTGTTGTGAAGCGACATCTGGCCGCTGCACAAATCAGTAGTTATTGTTGTCTGCTAAATCCATGACCATTCAATTTTAACCCAAGCTGCAAGCTTTTCTTAAACTGAACAAAGTACTTTTATGCCTAAACCAAACCAAACTGAAACCCCTCGACAATGTTAACAAAGTGTTCATTATTGTTACTATGACGACAAAGCTCCCATAGCGACCTATATGGTCATTTAGGTTGGAAGACTTGTTGCTTTTGGTAGGCGTCTCTGATGTGGACGCTCACAGGAGGTTTTGTGGCACCAGAACAATGTCATGCTATCTCCATCTTTGCTTCTGAGAGAATGATCAAGTAAAACTTTATCCTGGAGCTGCACCGATTAATAGATTAATTAATAATCAACAAAATCTAAAATCTAAAATTGACAGGAAGTCAGTTTAACGAAACCTGCACTGGGGTAATAGGCATAATAAGATGCTGTAATATGACACAGGGGCAATGAGACACTGTATACAAGACAATAGTCTTGAAAATTGCAAATTATAATAAATGACTTAAAATGTCTCTCAGCTGGGAATCAACAGTGATCTTTCTGATAATATTTTTATTTACGCAACCCCAGGAGGTCAGGTGTCAGAAAACCTAAACATGCTGTCATATTTGTCATCTTCCCACACACTTAAATATCTTGCAGCATATATTGTACCAGCATGGATGAGCACGGCCAGTCATGAGCCAATTGTAGCTGTCAGGATGAGGCTAGCAGTCACGCAGCGGGGGGGCTTGCCAGCAATGACAGCAATGAAGGACAAGTAAAGCAAGCTAAAGAAGGAACATCAAGTGAAAAACATAGTTTACGGTTGCTGGTTATCACAACCTCGGGCTGGAAGCTGTTTCAAGGTAGACTGCTCATCAAGATGAGTGATGCGTGTTGAGTCGGAAACTTGGCTAAATTAGGGTGCAAGGGAGGTGGTGGTGCTGCTGCGGCTTATTGGCTAAAATGTGTCTTTGAGGATGTTTACACCTGCTGTAAGAGGCTCATGTATTTGCTACTGAGAATATCCTGGTGTGAATATCCATACGTGTGGGGGAGAGCTGTTGCTTTAAAAGATTGGTCAGCAAACCAATAACATACAAGAAAATCTAAATCCAGCAATGAAATCTCCATATGTTAACAGTCCTTGTGGTGGTGGTGGCTTGTTGTGCGGAGTTTGAAATGTGGAAGACTGTGGCGCACACTGCAACAGCTCTGTGATTAATACCACTGACAAAGCAGTAACTAATGATCGATTGAGGATGCTTGGGTTCTAAAGACCATTTCCCCTTCACTTACTTTGCCTTTTTCAAAGCCATCTGATATTTTGATCACTGGCAGGGGCCATGTCAGTGGAATTAATCACTAATTTAAAGCTGGAACCTTCTCATTTGCACAAAACTCAGCTCACAGAAGGAGATTTTGAATGATAGCTTCAGATTCACCTGGTGTCAATGGAGCTTTTATCTTACCTTTTAAAGAAAGTGCCATCAATAACATTTTTATAACAGCATATATTCTTGTATTAAGCATGAGTAAGGGCCCGTGCTTTGAAGTTTGACACTTTTACTGTGTTGTGTTAGGCAGTGCATATGTGTGTGACAGAGCGCGGGGAAGATTAGACTGCATCTAAAAAAATAATTACACCATGCCAACAGCTCCAGTTACCATCATGTGCTTTTTGGCTGTTTATTTACCTTAACGTAAAGTGATTTTAAATGAACACTCCACCCCCTGAGCAGTCTCTTTTTATGCGATTAACTCTATCCACACCTACTTGATATGCTCAGATATGTCCATCAATGAAATCTTCATTCATATCGAGCGAGGGGAGACATGGCTCAACATTTACAGGCTAATGTATTATGCAGCAGAAGCTTTTAAAAAAGATGATTGGAGAATTCCCAGCTGAAACGCAGCTGCAACATCAAAGCACGAGTGGGAGGAAAATTAAATGGTACAGAAATAAATAATGGCAGACTTGATGTCTTTGCTAATTGGGATCTCTGGCACTCGGGTCAGAAGGTCTCCACCAGGCAAAGCCTAAGAGGAACAGCTCTGTTGTGTTAAGGTGATAAGGTACAATAACATGTTGTGCTCTCAGATAAACTCTTTCACTCTTCGACCAAGTCTTATTCTCACTGAACACGTGTGCTCCTTACACTTCAGCGCTATAGGTTGAGACGGTGGGAAATGTGACATTTCCATCAGAACAAAGGGAGTGTTGAGGCAGTGTTTAATGTTTGCTGGGCTCAAATGAGTTAGGGTGAAGAGATTCTGACGGCTGAGGAAAAGTCATGTGTGTCAGACAGAATACTGACCATCCTCTCCAGATGCACTAATAAAGGCTGCTCCCCCTAAGGCCTGCCAGGCTGCTGCCAAGTAGCCGCACAAACACTAGAGGGCTCTCTCCGTGGACAGCAGCATGGGTAACCCCCCCCCCCCCCCCCCCCCCCTGCTGTCACTCACACTCCGCTGCACTCACACACAAACACTCACATTCAGCTATGCAATGATGAGCATGACCTTTTCACTAACTGTCTTAATAAGACCTGTGTAACACTTCCCCTGCTCCTTGTCTTTTAATAGTCTGGGCTTTATTTTTTATTTATTTTATTATTTCTTTTGTACAGAATTTCCTCCGTGTACATTCATGTGTCGGGAATACAAATCAACTGAACCCAGAGCAGTCAGCGTAACGGATAGGAAACGAAGTAAGGCTGAATGGACAGAATAGTTCTTTACTTTCCATTGTGCCAGCAGGGAAACCGTGTGTGTGTCCATCTGTTCATTACTTAACCCTATCAAATGACAGTGTAAATGAGCAGCCTCGGTTTCGTTTCACTGATCGCCTGGCCTATTTCATTTCACTAATAACCGAGAGAAGTGAGGGCAAACTCATGCTCCGTGTCCGCAACAAAGAGGAGAGTTAGAATATATGTATATATATATATATATATATTAAATTTTTTTTTGTTTGTTTTTTTACCTGCACGCACCTATGTAATATCTGCAGCTGTAGCAGTGTGTGAGACGATAACCTCTGCGCGTCCGTGCCTGTGCAGAGCGGCATGCGTTCATTTGTGCGCCTGTTGACCCGGCTCCTCATCAACCCAATGAGCGCCGTAGAGGGGAGGCTCTCTTCGCCACCGTGCATCTCTCCTCCATCTCCTCCTCACTTTTCCAGTCGGCCAGCGAGCCTGTCGGAGCTCTTAACTACGACCCCCCTCCCTTCAACACTGTCACTCCGCCTTGACAAACTGCAGGAAGGATTTCTAGCCTCTCGCCTCTCCGCATTTTGCTCATTTTCCCACCGCTTCGAATGAAACGCGTTGGACTTTTTCCTGTATTTTGAAGGAGAAAAAATAAAATAAAATAAAACGGTGAAATGATGCAGCAGCGGAGAAGGATGCAAGTCTCACTAGTAAGTATAGCCCGCCACCATTATACATATGAACCAAACAGGTATTACTGTTGTAAATTGGTGTTTTGTGGAAGGGGGTCTAACAGGACTTTCCCCCCCCCTCTCTCTCTCCATCGCGGGGCTACAGTACATTTTTTCCCGGCACATTTGCAGGAGCGAGATGACGCGGAGAGACAGAGCAAGTCTACAGAAAGGTCTGCAACTTAGGCTGCCTTCTTTATTCACATTTCACTTGCCTCTGTCGCGCTAGAAGTCGCACATATGCTGCTTATATGTGCTTTATTTTCCCTAATTTGGACCGCTTGTGCGCTCTAGCTCCGCACTTGATGCACTGAGATGGACTCATCGGAAACACCGTCTCCTCAAAGGGTAAAAAAAAACTTCTAAGAGAGGGCGAATGTGGGTAATCGGGGTACGGTATGTGCTGCTGACTATCGCAGAGGTGTAAAATACAAGTAGCAGCCTCAAACTTTATAAATCGCGGATCAGTTCGTTGGTTTAATTCCTTATCGGGTGATTAGAAATTGAACCGCTCCCGTGTGTGGATCTCCTACCTTGGACAGCTCCTCCGCTGCCGGCGCTCGGTTTTCTGCAGAGCCGTCTGGACCGGCTGCCTTCTGGAGGGGAGCTGTCCTACCCCCGTGGTGCTGAAAACGCTTGCTTAGTCACGCACTAGAGAGACTTGATAATGCACTAAAAAGGAGGAAAAAAAAAATCACCAATTCATGTCAGTTATTTATAGTTACATTTTATTCACCTTTATAATTCTGTATTTTAACAGGTTTACGTTCTCCTCTTGCGCATCGCCCCCTCGTATATTTTTCCATTTTTTTTATTAACCTGGTCCTTTTAGCCTCCGGCTCGGAGCCTATAGTTGGGGAATGTCACAGTAACTCGGATATCTCCACACTTTATGATGTTGCAGTTGCCTTCAGGTGGAATACGTTACAGCTTATTGTCCTTGGAATTGCACTGCTGGAAACCATGTATTACTCCACACCGCATATGACCGCGGTGACATACTGTGTGTGGTAAAAGTTATCAGAACTAACACTGACACCGTGCTGAAAGCAAGCCATTCGGTGCTGTGATAGCATGTCCACCTGCATCAGTTTTATCTGAGGACAACTCAAAGCCAACCCTTTGTGTCTGGGGTTTTTTTTTTCCTTTCTTTTTTTCCCCCCCTCTGGTTTTGCATTCTGGTGAACATTGCACATCAGTGTGTTGTACACTGAAACTACCGAGCTGGTGAAAATGGATCTTAACACTAAAACTGTTTTTGATTAAAGGTAACACTATACAGAAGGTTGCATTCTTTCAGTACAGCAGTGTCACTCGGTTGTATTTGGTTATTTTTGTTTGATTGCAGTGTTTAAAAAAAAAAAAAAGTTTATGTCCATGCTTATCAGAAAACAGTTCCAATGTAATATTACATATCGGATTCAACATGCCTCTAAATACCTTCACAATTATCTGATCTGGATTACTATGATATCAGTGAACTGCAGTGCTGTTGACATTGTAGATCTCACCTGCAGCCAGCCTCTCCATTTAAAGCTCACACTACTGGATACATACATGCACTTATGTGTGAGGAATTTGATTGGAGCATACGAGGATGTTTCACCCAAAATGTATTGTCAAAACATTAATCATAAGGAACATGTAATTGCTCACAATCTTTCCAGGATAATCCCCAGAACAACAGATTAAAGCAAGGCAATCTGATGTTGTGGGCTGAACAGCTTCAGACTACAGACATTCCCATTTGTTGTTCAATTGTACCAGGATAATATGAAAACAAGATTGGAATAAAGGGTCATAGCTGCTACAGATCATTTGTGACGATGTAGTGACATCTTGACTTCTTTTCCTAAAATGAGAATTTCCTTCCTGTTTTTTTTTTTTTTTTTTTTTAAATCCCTTTGCTTGCCTTAGAGAGAGACTTTTTTCTTCTCTCTCTCATCCCGGCTGTCTTGTCTGATTTGTTCAAATGTTTATTTGACTCTACTTCCTTATTCCTACCTCCCGCTTTCTTCCCCACCTCCTGACAACTTCTCACAAGACTAAAAGACAACTAACAAACTGTGATTGTTCCCTTATAGGTCTCCCCCTCGGAATAACGCCAAATGGATGCTGTGCTGAGCGCCTCAGCCCCTCACCAACTGCTATGGAGGCATGCCAAGCCATGCAAGTGACCTTTATCACACCATGAATGCAAGCTCTGCCGTTCAAAGAGGACACAAGTAACCTTTTCTTGTTATCTAAGGAGCTGTTGATCTGAAGAGAGTAAGAGGGGAAACGAGACAACGAGAGAGAAGAGTCTTGTAAAACAAACAAACAAACAAAACACACGACGACAGGATGCCAAAGCGGTCCGAGGAGATGCTCATGGATCTGTGGATGTCCTTGCTGCTGGTCTGGATTACTTGTGTTCCCTGCGTGTCTATGACTCCTATCATAGGCCAGTCCAAAAGTACACAAACTGGTGGGTCCACAGCAGCGGCGAGCGGTCTTGGCGAAGGACAAAGATTACTGAGCCGCGCCAAGAGAGGATGGGTTTGGAATCAAATGTTTGTGCTGGAGGAATTTTCTGGACCCGATCCAATTCTAGTTGGCAGGGTGAGTGCTGTGATTGTCAGCATTATATTAAGCTCGCTTATCGTGTGGAAACATTAATTCGGCCATTTGAATGCTCCCTCCATTTTTTTTTCTTCCCATGGGCAGTGGGAGGGTTTTGGTTGTCAAGGGGATGCAGAGATATGGGGACAAGAGAGAGGGAGGCGAGAGGGGGTGTCACAAAATGCTTTTGGAAATAATTAAACTCCCATCAAATTATGGTGGAAACATTTTTTTTTTTGGGCGTTTTGAGTGTCCTTGAAATCCAAGATACTGTACAGCAGACACACAGATTGTTATGTTAGTTACTCTCCTCCATACAAAATACAGATGCATGAGAACAAAATGCCTTCATTTTTTTTCCTTCCTTTTCTCCCATTTTTGCCCACATCAGTTTCTTCCTGCAAAGACATGATTTACTAATTGTGCATACTGTGGATAAGAGAGGGCTATCTTAGTTATGGTTAGTTTTTCCATTGCAACTCTGTAATGAACAGGACTGTGGGCTAATCTTGCGGCTAAGGGCCACCTGCTCCCTGGCCTGTGTGGTAGTGTCAGGCAGGTTTCAGAGGGGAAGGGAAGGCTCCTGGCCAGCCCGGCCAAAGCAGCTTGTTCACAGCTCATTGCTGGGACTCACCTGGGGAGAGTCAGCCTGGCAGCCACGTTCACCTCCCTCCCCCAGAATATCACCCAGCCACTCTGGCATGGGCAGGAATGCAGGCCATCAAGCATAATATTTGATCTTGTTCAGTAATAGCTTTTGCAAACAGTGTTTTGGTGCCTAATATTTGATAATTGGTGGCTATGCCTTTCTTGTTTATGACATATTGCCATAGTGATACACTATATTTTTTCAACCCCTCAGACTTGGCACCTGACAGTACTAAAGCAAAAAAAGCCACTTAGATTTTTATTGCAAAAGAAAAATAAGTTGCTTTTGGTCCAAGTAAATGTTTTTTTATTTCACTTCCTCCTCTCCCTCTTGTTTTTTTTTTTTTTTTCTTTTTCCCCTCTATCTCGAGCATTGTCATATGGCAGCATCAATTAAACATTTGCCACCATGCGGGATTTGCACCTGTGTTTTCTAAATACCATACGAACACAAAAATGCTGTTAAGTGATGCATTAATTTTTCAGGCAAGTCAATTAGGCAGCCTCTGCTGGATTCGACAATGGCTGCTCATCAGAATGCTGAAGCAAACAAACACTCACCGGGGCCACAGTGACCATACGTGAGCTTGGAATTTGAAGGTTAGATTGCAGCTGTGAGATACTGAGCATCAAAGATTTGACAGATCACCTGGCAAGCTGTTTTTTTTTTTTTTTTTTAGATAACCTGAAAACAAGTCCTAACAAAAGAAAGAAAAGGCAAAAATGGAAACCAGGCACACATAAGGTAACAGTCAAAGACTAAAAACAGAGTTTTGATGAATATTTACAAGTTCACACGTATTCTTACTCTGCTGTTTGCCTCTGGCCTTAGTGTAAAATGTTCTGTAGATTGTCAAAAGAGGGTTGGTGGCACAAAAATGCTGTTCCCATTCATGAGCGATGTTTTCTCTCAAGGTCTCAGTTAATGTTTTGCAACAAACTTGACTGTAGGATAGGTTAGTCATAGGTATAAGCGTCTTCCTGTTGAAGGACAGTGCAAGGATTGAGCACAGGATAAGGGGTGGTGTGTGGGGGGGGGGCAGCTCCGGGCGAAGAAGAACGTGGTTCGCCTTTTGCGAGGCGGTGATGATGGGTTGCGTTCACTGCAAGGTTAAGTGCTCATGAGTATGCCTGGCAGAGCTAAGATAAGTCCTATGTTAAACCACGATGGCACTGTATTGGTTTAAGAGTATAAATCTCTCTCCCTCTCAGTCCCGCTGTCTCCTTTTCTTCCCCTTTCTTGGTGTTTCTCACGCTTAATTAAAAAATGAATCAAATGGGTGGGAGGTGTGATTCAAATGGGTCATACAGCTCTGTGTATTTTGCACAATTTCCTCCGCTGTGTGTGAGGCTGCCTGTGTCTGTGGTTGTGGGCTGATTGTCAAGGAAGTCCAGGCCAAGATTGGAGCCTTTCCATCTAACGGTTTTTTATATTGCTGGTGCACTCAGAGGTTTAATTATACTTGCATCCCCAATCTTTGTCAGTGACCGGGCTCCCCTCAACTACACCAACGCTGGGACTGAGAGTGAGAGATAGTGTTTGTGAGCGGGACAGAGAGAGATTGTGCCATCGATTTTGAACGGTGTGTCATTCCCTGTGTTCTCTCTCCGCAGAGACTATTAGCATAAACGCAGGAAAGCAGGGGGGGGGGGGGGGTGGGGGGGTGGAGTGAGAAGGACGGCCACAAGGCGTGACAGCACCCTTCCCTTTTGCTGTTCTTCTTCAGCGCATCGTTTCTTGACATTGTGATTCACTGAGCAGCGGCGTTCGTCAGCCCCCGTCAGTCCCGTTGGTGTCGGGGAGGCAGACATGCAGTACCTGTTAAAGTGAAGCAGGGGAGACAGCTGTGAAAGCTTGTTGCTCGGCTGTAGCTTAAAACGAACACGGTGTTGGAAGGGATCTTAGGATTACTCATCATGAGCCAGGGACGGTTCAGAAATAACCCATTATTAAGAACAGAAATAGGCAAATGGAATGTGAAGGTAGATAGGCTTGAACGTATCGCTCGCACGGACTGATCCAAGGGACGCACGTTCGCTCATTGTTGACGACGAGTGGGAGATACCACTTGAGCGAGTAAAGACTCTCATGTAGACCAGTGGAAGGCAAGGAGAGGGTAATTTTAGGCAAAGCAGCTCTTGATTTACCATTGCACAACCATAATGGAAAAGTGTAGCCTGAGTTTTAAAATAAAATGAGAGCTCTGTGGTATATAAGGTGGTTGTAATCGCGTTGAAGACTTTTCTTCATTTTGGCATGAGGGTTATCCAAACCTTTCCGCAATGTTTCAGCCACGTTTCCCCAAAAGTTTGCCTCTTCAATCAAAGCCATTTCAATTATTCAAACATACAAAGAAGCGGCTCATTTACATCAGGCCATTAAAGGCAAAACATTGCCTTGGAACAAAAGACAAACAGTGAACAAATTGCTGTGTTTGCACCAAAGAGAAAGCAGAATGTGTTGTCTTTGTAGTGAGAGGCAGATTGATGGCAGTTAGTGCTGGAATATCTCACAGCCTCAGACGTAACTTTTCTGGACTCCTTCACTTCCTGGCGATCATTTAGCATATGTTGTGTGAGGATTAATAATGATGGATTCAGTCTGCTGAATTGTAGTGCAGATGTGGAAAATTGACTGATCCCTCATCTCATTGGCCAACACTTTTATCCTCCACAGCATTGTATGTGCTTTTCCACAAAGAGAATTGATAATAAACCATTAATATTCATCAATTCAGGCTGAACTGCAAGATTGCAAGGACTGACAGCAATACAGAAAGAAAAAAGGCTTTGATTATTGATTCAGCAAAGACAACGGATATGTCCGTAGGAAGAAAAAAAAAAGCTTTCTTCGTGTATGTGCTGGGGGAAGGCAGCACAAGCTTCATTCTTCCAAACAAGCTGTTTGACAGGATTCCCAACAAGAAGGGCCACAGTAGTATCAGATTGGTGGTGTAATGTAAGTCTGCAGGGTGTTTTGCTACAAGCAGAGGTGATTTTCTGTAATATAAGTGATGTTTCCCCCAAAAAAAAAAATTTGAAGAGCCTTTTCTAGTACTGACTTGTCTGAAATGGTTCAGTCCTTCTCTCTTGTTTTCCCCTTTAGAGGTACATTCAGGTGAAACTGATAACAGATCACAGCCTGGATTCATTGGTTCTCTGTGGTCCTCAGAAAAAGCAGGTGCCGCAAGTATGTGATTATTTATTTACCGAGTGGTGTATCTGATAAAGTGAAATTATCATGGCTCACTATGATATAAATTGAGATTGGAGGGAGTTTTTTTTTTTTGTCTGTTTACCACCCTGATCTGGACCTGAGTTTACCTTTTTTTTTTCTGGGAGACTTTTCCGAATTCAATTCAGACCTTTTTGTTGCTTTTGTTGCTTTCTGCTCTTTGGACTGCTAGTGCAAGATGTGGGACATCAGTCTATAAATACTGATGCGAGCTACTTCTGCTCGGCTGGATTGCCTTTCTCTGTCTCTGTCCCCCACCTCCACCTCCGCCTCTCTCTCTCTCCTCTCTCTCTCTCTCTCTCTCTCTCTCTCTCTCCTTCTCCCTCTCTCTCTGTGATGGGGTGATTATGGAGAGAGTGACTTTTGAGCACAAGTAAGCTTGCCTCCAGGGCCGATGGGGTGTGGTACAATGACATTGTTAAAATTTCTCCAAGTGTTTGGCTTTGTCGATGCAAGGCAGCGAGGCAAAGCTAAGGCGAGATTGAGTCCTGAATGCAGCTGCCAGAGCAGTCTGAGACTCCCAGGTCCTGCCAGAGGCCCTACTGTCACTGGTTTACAACAGATCAGAGGTTGATCCCCCCCTCCTTGACTGAGTCGTGCCAATGAAGCCTCTGATTAGCGAGGATCCCCCACCTTAATCTGCGCACACTCCGGCTCCAACAATTAAGCGGATATAAGGTCCGGCCTTTGATTGATGGATGAGGAGTGGGAGTTAACGAGAATATTAGTCGGATGATTGCCAGTGATTGATAGCCATTATGACACACAAATTATAAGCGTTGGCTCGGATATAATAAATTCTCAAATATAGCCCAAATTAGACACAGGTTCCAGTGCCATAGTGGGAGGGTTGAATCAAAAAGCTGTCATTAAATTCAGGAAAGTAAAGCCCATCAATGTTTGCTGGACTTAATTTCATTCCATTTAGTTTCTCACACCACAGCTCCTGGAATACAGCTCTGTAATCTCTCTTCAGGCAGCACCACAAAGATCCATATTGAGCTGCAGTCTAGCTAACAGCTCCTCTGTCTCAATATGATCTCCATTCCCTCCTCTTGTGTAATTTAGAAAAAAAACATGCTAACATCCCTCTGTCCTGCCTCTTCCTCCTTCTCTGCTCCTGTTGCCCGCGTTCCTCTCTTTTCCCAAGGCTCACCTGTACAGTATATCACTAATGCTTGAGGCCACGTATATCAATGAGCCATAGTCACAGTCTCCCTCTTCTTTTAAAATCTCTCCCTGTCTGTCCTCGGTCTGTAATAAAACACTGGGCCCAGCGTTAGCTCTGTTATTCAAACTGTGGGATCACGTGTGCTGCCCTCGAGAGCGCAACAGGTTGTCCATAGCTTTTGTGTTGTAAGTCTGGTTCCCATTAACAAGCTGTGTATGTATGTGTACGTGTATGTCGTACAGTAGTATTCAGAGTGTTATAGACTAGGATGAGATGAGACCTGAGCTTGGATAGACATATTTAGACATGAGGGTTATTAATAGTGTGCCCAACAGTATCTGATTGTCCATTGAAGCTTTATAAGCTGGTGTGTGTTTGGAAGCATTTGCAAGAAGTGAGTGGTCATATATGATTTCTCTCTAAACTGCTCTGTATGTGTTTTAAGCAGAAATTGCAGCCTGAAATCTAATAATTATTTCAAATTTACAGGTGACCTCATCCTCACTGACATTATTACTTTCTAGCAAACATAGCGCGCCATTGCTTGTATCCTAAATGTTATTGCCAAGTAATTTTGTTTTACCATCTGTCAGTGATCATTTTAATACAAGTACTGTTGTCTACACTCTGAATTTGCTGCCATTGGCAGATGTGTCATTTTTAAATACTCCTCCTCTATTTCCTCTTTATGCCTTTCTAAACACACACGCTACAAGCACAATGTCATATTTCCTCTCACGGCATTACCTAAGCGACTGCCATGCATTCGATACATACTATATTTTTCCGTGTGTATTTCACGGGAGGTGAAATCATATTTCAGTTCAAGTATTCAGTATATCATAAGGGAGGCACACGACGTCTGTCCGCGATCCCTGGGAGCTCTCTTGTGTATACAGCCATCAGCTGCAATAATAATTTTAACAGGAAAGCATCCATTCACACGGCTTGCAGGTCTGGGCAAAATAACAAGCTTGCTGCTATCACTCCATCTGGCTCAGAATCGGTAAATCCATGTTGTACAGTGAGCAGCTCACGTGGGGAACCCACTTCCCTGAGTCTCTACATCGGCGCTAATTCCAGCAAATGGCCTTTTATGGTTTCACCTTGGACTACGTGTCATACGATTAACTCCTCCATCAGTGTTTGTCAGTCAGCGGTGTCAAATTCTTCCAGTGGAAACCAGAAAAGCCCACCTCCTCTCATTAAGTCAAATTCCCCCCACCCCAATCCCAGCCCACTTTTTAACTGCTTTCCCCTTTCTTCATCTCCTCTGCCTCCCTCACACTCACTGGCTTACCAGGCTTGGCCTGGACAGCTATCTTGGAGGTGGGCGTATGAGCTAAAATCATCTGACCTCTGCCTTGACTTTGCTCTAACTAATTTATAGGAATTAAAAGCGGTTCACCTCGGGTTTTTCTTGGCTTGTCATGCTGGCTAAATTAGTCTATTTCTTTTTAAAATGGGGAATTTGCTTTGTTTGGTTATATCTTTTGAAGCATCAAGAGATACATTTACCAATTTAACGAAGCAAACCTCTTGAAAGCTTTTGTTGCGCTGACATTTAAATAATTGTTTATTTCTTAGACAAAACACCGGTCCGTGTATAATCATATTTTAAACAGGCGATAGATGGAAAAATTAAGGCAACGTTAAAGGAAGCTGATGTGGAATGACTTCTGCTTGCTATGAATCTGGACTGTGTTTTCTAGTCAAAACACTGTTGACACATCAGTAGCGATAAATGAGTTTAATTATTAAATACGTTATTCAAATCCGAAGGGTGTAGTTATCTGAAACCTGCTAATTGTTACCTCTGTTTTGCAAATGGATTTGTGAGCTGCGACGTAATGCCTTCAAAGATTCTGCTCCCCGCGCCAATTAATGCTGCTCTTATTAGGCTCGATGTTTGGCTCCGCAGTAGCTCCTCTCCTATGGATAGAGCCCAGCGTATGTGAAATGCTGCAGGCGGCTGCAGGCGGCTATCCCTGCGCCTCTGCTCCCATACACGTCCCATCAGCCAAACTGGGACTGCCGGAGTAATCTTGTTAAGAATGGATGTTGTTATTGTGTGACTGGATGTGCATTTGGCTTCATGGTTAGCTGGGAGCAGACGTGGGCTGCAGCGGGAGAGACAATGGGGAGGGAGTTTTGGATCGGGGGGGAGGGAGTGAGTGCCTATTTCTGGCACTTAAAAGATGACAGTCCTCAATCCTTTTCCTCTGCCTCCTTACCCCCACCCCAAACGACTTCCTACTGTCCTCCCTGCCTTCCTCACCCATCTCATGCACCATAATAACAACAAAGTGGCCTCAATAAACAGTGGATCTGACATTTACTTGAAGATCGGTGTCTTCACCTATAACAGGTATTAAAGACGATGATTATCATCACCACTGAGTGGAAGGCAGAGGGTTGCTCACCTCAATCACCGAGTTGACAATAAAAAAAAAATAAATGGAAAAAAGAAAACACACACACGCAAGAAGAATTGATGGCTCCGTCCAGTGCTCCCTTCTCTCTCTCAATGCAACCATTCCTAACTCTGGTATCTGGGTGCCAACAGACTGTGTCTTTGACCTTTCTCACAAATGAATTATTTCGGTTTTATGATCGCTTCTGCAGGAAGAACAAAAAGATAGCTGAAATAATAGCCAAGGGAGGAGAGGGGGGATGTAAAAGGGCAGCACCCACACACACCCCGTATTTTATTCTCCAACCTTACCTACACTCTACCTGTGAAGACACCTGTATGCCTCTAATAATGCCTCTTCCTTGTGTTTGTGTCTCCAAGGTGCATGTGATACATCTAGCCTGAGCCTTATAAATGAACAGACTTCAAGAAAAAATACCCTGGATGTAACAAGCAGGTGGTGGTGATGGAAGTGCGCACTGCTTTCTCTCTGTGTATGAAAGTGACACTTTAGATTTTTTTTCTTTACTCCTCCAATGTTTGATTAATTCTTCTCCCCCTCCCGTCGGATGGGAAAAGGGGGTGGAATGTGGAGGGAGGATGTGGGGTAGGTTGGGGGGGGTGTAGATGCATGAAAAATTCAGAACGTTATAATATAAAATCCAGATGAATCATGAATGCTTAATGGGAATCAGGGCCGAGCGTGCAGGATGTTGAAATTGTTCTCAAAGAATCCCGGTGTATGTGCGTCGTCTGCCAGCGCAGCGTGCACAATGAGGGACACGGCATGTTACGTCGCCTCTCTCAGCTGCTCTCTCCTCTCTCAATGGCAACAAAATGAGGTGTTCAGGGACACTGAATAGAGGATGCCAGAAACATGTGAAAAGCTTTTAGGGGGCTAGAGGCCGTCTGTTATCGAAGTCTGGCTAATTGCTTTTATCCTAGCCGCAACTGCTTGTTGTTCTGCTTGTGGATTGGACATGCACCGATGGTCTATCTGATGAAATATTAACAAATCTTGGCTAACACCCGGTCGTCTCTATTGTGTTTTAATGAAATGCAGAGTTTCAAGAAAAACTTCTGCTATTATGAATAATAGAACATCCAATTAGTGTAACATCATCACAGATGAGTTTGATGAAAGGCTGGGGCTGGTGTAATGTTGGAGGAGTGTGAACATTTAGTTATCAAAGTGTGTGTAAAGTAGCAGCGGTGTGTAGGTTGATTGCTTAAGACTTGATGGTGACGTCATAGAAGATTAAACCCTGTGAAGATCTGATCTTTATCAGAAAGGAAAGTCAAGGTGAAGTTCTTTTCACTTTTTGTGTAAGGAAGTTTTTCATTTTGAGGATAAAACCATTTTTCTACATAGTTGTAGAGGTAGCACCTAAGCTCCTGTGGCAGCAGTTTACTGGTATTTGAGAGCCAACAGTCCTGGGATACACCACCCTACTGACTGGAGAATGCCATACTCTCTGTGTACTTTGATACAAGATGTGTTTTCCTCTTTTTTCAAACAAGCACACAAAGGTTTTCTTATGTACAATTAGCAGTTTAAGCTATCTGTACTCTTCCAACATGAAACACTTGGAATGGCCCGTCGTATATATTCCACTCAGAAAGTGGGACTCTACTTTGCCAATGTCAGCATGGATTCCCACAGGATGGTACTTTCCAGTCATTTTAAATGAACACCTACTGAGTCACTGGCACCAATGAAATTATAGTAGCAATACTGACAGTCAGAACACTAATGTAAAGGGCACCGTCACTGCAGAGGAATAAAGAAGACTTGAATTTCTTCCTTTTGGTCATTACATTTTTGTCCAGATAACTACACAAGCCAAAACCAAAAATTGCAGATATACTAATAAACAGCAAAATGAATTTAATTTCACTTCAACTTTAGGTATTATAAAACATTTTGAACGATTCCATGTAGGAGTGCATAAATGGCTTTGTCATAAAAACAGCTATCCAATTTCTAAGCTTATCCTGCTCAGGGTTACAGGGGGCTTGGAGCCCGTCCCAGTGTGCATTGGGCAAGAGGCAGGGCACACCCTCGCAGGCTGCCAATCTATCACAGGGCTAACACACATAAAGACAACACATTCACACTCACATTCACACCTACAGGCAATTTAGAGTTTCCAGTTCACCTAACCTGCATGTCTGTGGGTGGAAACCAGAGCAGACGCAGAGAGATCATGCAAAATCCACACAGTACCACTGAGCTGCTTTTATTTATAAATGTTATTTTTGGTAATGTTTTTGTGGCAATATTTTTAAAATAAGTATAAAAGCTGCTAAATAACAGTTGAAATAAACATAAAAGCTTGATTTGTTAGTCACTTTTAAGTGCACACAATTAAGAATGCCGTTTGAGTAACTGAAAATCCAAAAATACAACGTTGTCAACAATATTATCCTTTGAGGAAATTCTCTTTAAATACTGAGCAATGAAAAGATGTGCAAAGATACTTTAAATTTCACAAAAACAAGGAGCTGCGTCTTGGAGGGAAACCCCCTCCGAGTCTCATGAGATGACTCTCCTCGCCTCTAAGAGGAGGAGCACTCTGCCAAATGGCACAGTGCCCTTTTATGTTACTTTCTGTGCTTTATCTGCATCATGAAGCCGCGTTTGCTGCTGTTAGCTGATGAAGACGAGGAGCAGCTGCGGTGAGGCAGCAATATTTTAATGGCTCCACAGATCTTTGAATGGTTCGTCATCGGGGGGAAACGACCTGGGCCAACCCCAAAACCATTGTAGCCTCCATCTGGATGGAAGCAGTCACACAGGTCCTCATTTCCCTCCATCTCAATCTGTGCAGCACTCCCAGTGTTTACAGAAGCCGGCGCCCGCTTGAATCACCACTTGCCAAGATGTGGCATGTTTATCAGCGTCTCTCCGCACACAGTAACGTGCCGGCACATAAACACAGATGCACATGCAAACACAAACACACATTGTCTATGTGTCTCATTGAGTGGCCAGATAAGAAAACATGACATTATCTTTTTGGTGTGTCTGTGTACCTGTGCACGTGCATACACACACAACGTCTCTGTTAGCGCATGTGTGTGCACATTGTGTGTGCAGTCAGAATGCTAATATCATATCTGTCTTGATGACCTTTTCTTCTTTGTTGATGCCCGGTGTTTTTATAAATACCATGCTGATATCCTGGAATGTGTAATTACTGCGCCACAGCAACACGCTGCCTCTTTATTAGTTTTCTGACAATGGCCTTCCTCGTCACCACTGAGTGCTGTGTGTGTGCGTGTGTGTTTTTTAGCGTGTTTGAGGCTTCTCTGTTGTCCTGTTTACACAGCTGAATCCTATAGTACACTAACAGTCCTCATGCTGCTGCTCACACACACACATCTGATAAAGACAATGGATTGAGTGTGTGATGTTGCTTCTATTTATATGTCAGTTTGGCTCAACAATAGTTATAATATCCATAATATCCCCTCCCTTATCCAGTTATTCATCCACAGGAGCGTCTTAGAAATGATCTCCAGGGATTCATAAATGGATCATATCCAGTCCAACACAGATGAAATTAGGATGGAGGGATTTAACCGAGCAGATACCTGAGTGCGCTGTTTTACCTCAACAAATACCACATCAGATGGAGGCAGAATTTGGATCAGATGTCTCGAGCAGGATTTCTGCACACAATACGTGTGCTAACATTTACAATGCAAAAATAGGAGCGGGATCCCTGCCTATGTTGCATCACTGGTGCGGAGGGGGAATGCATGTCAAAAAGGTCTCTGTGCATACGTAATTGGATCGTGCTCTGCACCGGCTCGGCGTTTGTCGATAAGGATCACACTCCCCAGGTTCGACTCCGGGGATTAGGGCAGAGGCTGTTTGATCTCAGTGGTTTTGCATAAAAATCACAAGTCTCCTGAATCCAGTAGCAAAGGAGCTGAGTTAGCTAATTGGGAGGTGCTGCTGCATGCGTGGACTTACACTGTAGATTCACATAGTGTCCTCAAGATGCCTTTGACAACGCCGCAATTACAGTAAAGTCAGAGTGCGGTGTTAATGATGCTTTCAGAGTGGAGGAGAATAGAGAGGGTGTTGTGGAGTCATGGAGCAACTGACTTACTGAAACCATGCTTTCAAAACAGCAAAACACACACCCACAAACACACTTAATACTGTGTACATGTGAACGCAAATAGCTTAACTTATCGCGATCGCAGCAGGCAATCAGAGAGGAAACTAAACTTATCCATCATCAAATATGAGCTATGGTCAGCCTCAGTGTACGAAAGTGTATCCTGAAACACTCTGGAGCTGCATTCAGGGTCCCCTGCGTCCACATCGGATCCACATGCGCCTAAGCAGCTAACGCAGCAAAAGCAGAGAGGGGTGTGCCAGTTACGGAACATAATTGCTACTAATGACCATTAGGAGTTTGGTTTTCATCCTCCAGGGGCCATAAAAAAGGCCTTTCGTCTTATCAGTTGATTAGAAGCAAATAGACGGGGCCGGATCCTGCATATTAAGTAAACAGGGGGCTAAAATGGTGTTACTCTATCAGGGGAAAGCCTAATGGAGTGGCGGGGAGCTCATCCTCTGCTAATGCCTGAGCTGCAACAAATGGACAACTGCTCACAAACCTCTGCTCCACTTGTCAAATATTAGTAGCATTTTTTTTCTCCCGCCAGCTGAAAAACAAAAACAACAACAAAAAAAATTGTTGCATCAGTGTGGGGCTTCAGTTTACTTTCCTGCTTCAAACAGCAAAATGCTGTAGACCTTTGTGCTGCTCTGTGGTAAAGACACTGATGCTTCTCCAGCAGCAGTGCTGGTATCCAACTGTCAGCGATGGCAGCAAAGTTGTTTTTTTCCTCTCTGTGGATTCATTTGCATTATGCAAATGAACAATTGATATGGATCTTCTCCCCTCCGATGAACATTTTGCACAGCAATTTGCCAAGCAAGTAATTACTTATTGACAGAATGATATTACACAGGAAATTGTTGCATAAAATGGCAAACTCATCTCATTGAAATGGTGGGAAAAATAATATGAATAACAATAATAAAATTAGAAATCATAAGTTAAATGGACATGAGTTATGGAGGTTTGCACTCATCACGGCTGTTCTCACTGCGCTCCCCTCACCACCACCTGTGGTTGCACTCTGGGCTCGTGGCTTTGCATTTTAATTAATTCCAAACATTATTAAGGATACAAATTCACTGTCTCACTCCACTGCACTACGCAATGTAGTTGAGCCGCAGGAATATCAGCAATTATCCATACAGTGATGGAATATTTCTGCGGTGTTGGTGTAACCTGCATGTCACATTGTGTCGTGACTAGTGATAAAGCCTTTTTTTTCTGCTCTTAACATGGTGTCACTGAAGAGTTGGAAATTTATTTTGATAAAAGTCAGAATTCATTTTTAAATTTTACATTGGTAAACAGCTTCTTTAAGTTTACAGAAATGGATCAATTGGCAGCACTTCCTGCACTTTCAGTATATGTGTGGTGAAAAGGTGACTTTTCAACATTAGTTTATTTCTTGTTTATGGACATCATATTTTAGTTGCAGTACACCTGTGCTTAGTTTATTTCAACACAAGATTCCCTCTGTTGAATTATAAATCAAAGGCTGAATTCAAAAAACTGTGTAAATGCATTTATTTATGTTTTTTTTTTTTCAATCCAGTTTTCAGCACAGTATTCTATCAGCTCTAAAGCAACATCAAAGAACCAATACCATGCAACACTTCAACACTTTGACCTCTAGTAACCTTGAATAAAAAAAAAAAAGAAAACTAGCCACCCAAGTGAGTAAAAAGTAGGCTCTGTGGTCAGTGGCAGAAAGACTTATTTTGATTAACTAATTCATAACGACTAATCTCACAGTTATATTTCCTTTTGTCTGTTACCACCTTAATTGCAGAAAGAAAGAATTTCCTAGCATGTTGATGTTGGTGTGTGTTTGCGTCAGCCATTCCAGCTCTAATATCGAGCATCCCGAGAGATTGGCACCTGGAGGAAAGCAGAAAAGGGAAAAGAAAAAAGGGCCAGTGTGCAGCTGCATTTTCTTTCTCAGTAATCGAATCCCTCAAAAGGGGTCCATTTTTCTTCATCTCCCCAGGTCCACAGGACCTTTAAACAGAGCAAGGCACCAAAAGAAGGCGCCATAGAACACAATTATAATTCCAATATAGTCTTGTAAAGAAAATGTAAACAGATAGCCAGGCTGCAAAGCTGCCCCCATTTTCCCAGAAGACTGGTAATAAAGTAGAAAAGATGTAATACTGGAAGAGGCTTTTTACCCCCTGTCCTTTTCTCACTCCAGAAATTGAAAAGTGTGGCTTTCTGCAATGACACTGGTAGAGGAAGGGACACTCTGAGATTTATGGGAGATTTAAAGGGGAGACGGGGGGGGGGTAGATTTTACCAGAGGCGTTAATGCGGCTTTGCAAATGAACTCTAATACACGAGTATTGATAAGAATAAATGGTGCTCTGCAGTGCTGGGAGAGCCTCTCTTTCCAGTACAGTAACTGTTTTGCCACAGGCTTAATTTCATAACCCTTCAGACTGTGACGGGGGTAGAGCACAAACAAACCACCGTCCCCTCCAGAAATCTGAACAAGAGCAAATTGGTGGCAAATTTTGATTTGTAAAAGTATGCTGCTTTCATTTTGGCAAATGTTGAATTCTTTGGGCGAGAGGTTTTTATTTTTATTTTTATCCCCTTCCATAGTTTTCTCCTCTCTTGAATATTCCATTTGTTGTGTGCCGTCATGGGGGTAGCATTTGTTCTAGGCCCGATTTTGTTTCTTCTCC
Organism: Lates japonicus; assembly: GCA_033238685.1. NCBI lineage: Eukaryota > Metazoa > Chordata > Actinopteri > Centropomidae > Lates > Lates japonicus. The sequence goes on along the minus strand of BRZM01000022.1, from coordinate 2,283,182 downwards.
AGTTTCTTCTCCAATCATTGCAATGCAGAGAAAACAGCAATAGGCTGCTTATGATAATTTCCTGGCAGTGGCTGCGGCCATCCCAATAATTACTGGTAGTGGAAGCTGCTCAGGCTCACAGCTCAAGAGTGTGAGTGCGTGCAGGACTGGATGTCTTTTTGTCACACTCATTCACAGCAGTCGTCACCCTTCAGATCATCTATCATTTATATTTCATAAACTGTTGTAACAGTCATGTGGGATCAAGAGTGTTCAGTTTGTAAAACACGCTGGGAGTTCAGACAGCTTTACCAGAGGTTTGGCAATTTTATGAAAGTTTACAGCGCAGTGGTGACAACTGAACTGAACTCTGCTGTTGAGCCATATGGGCCGCGTGGTAAGATCTAGTGCCGTGACCTTTACCGTTACAGTGTGAATCCAATCTGGTAGAGTTACTCACTTATCCTGGGAGAGGAGGCTCCTGTAGTCAGCTAGTTGGATGATTGTGACTCCCTGTGCAGTTTCCCGCTGAGTGCAAATCACAGAAAGAAAGAGAGAAGCATGGATGTTTGTACTTGTGTGAGTGTCCGTGTATGAATATGTGTGCGCTCGTCTTGATGTCTGTGTATGTGTCTGTGTGTGTGTGTGTGTGTGTGTGTGTGTGTGTGTGTGTGTGTGTGAATCTCAAGCCAGGAAGCAGGCAGGCCAGGAAGGCGTGGAGGAGGGGGGTGGGGTGACAGTTTAGTGTGAGAAGGGGAAATGGCATGGTGCTACTGAAGCTAGTCATCCGTCTGCTGTGACACCCAGCGTGCATGGAAGATGTCCCCGGGACTCGGCAAAGCAGAGAGGAAGTGTGGCCGTGCAGAGGAGTGGGCGGCAGAGTGGAAGTGTCATCCTCTCTGTAAGTGTCACTCTCTCTCTGTTTTCTTATCTGGCTGTCGCACATGAACGCTGTATCTTTCGTCGCACTTGCTGTCGCTTTCCAAACGCACGGTCAGACAATTTTTTTTTTTTTTCCTGTTGTAACACCTTGACACCTATTGTTGCAAATGAGAGGACTGAAACATCTAACTTTTGACATTACCAAATCCACTGGAAAAACAGAGACTAAACACTACTAAAGTTAGTACGTTGTGTGTCAGTTTACAAGTGTAGGTACAAATTTACCATCACTGAAAACTAAAAATACAGTTGAAAATTCAGTTTGCAAAACACATAAACCAGCACAGGTATGTAGAAAGGTAAGCAAACAACAGTATTTCTAATGTAATGTGAAGACAGTGTTCCGCTGTGTTGTGAGTCCTTGAGAATCAGCAAACACAACAAAAACAATTCTATGAAGGCCAATCTATCAATCAGAGAGGTTCAATGAAAAGACTTGTTTTCAGATTATATTTGTTAACCTTTATTGACAGAAGACACAGATAGGAAACATTGAAATTGTTTAGTTGCAGTTCCCATCATGTTCCCATTGTGCTTTAGGCTGGATGTACAGACATCATTTACTTCTGATACTGGAAATAATGTCAAAATATGACTATGAGTCACCCTTTAACTGAAATCATTAGAGGCATCCTTTTTTATATGATTTCCAGTGGTGTAAGAAGGACTTACATCCCTTTACTAACAGTAGTACTGGTACCAGTGTAAAAAACCTCAAATTTCCTTTTACAAGTTAAAGTCCTGCATTTAAAATGATACTTACATACAGAAATACTGGAAGTAATTTGTACCTACAGTCTCAAAGGTGAAAGTACGTTCTGTGCAGAATGGGCCCCTTCAGAATGTCCTATTATTAAAAATATTAGATTGTTGTAAAAGTAGCATTTTGTTGTAGGTGAGGTGAAGTGAATTGTAGTATCACATGGCATAAACTGAAAACACTCAAGCAGAACAAATACTCCACATGTAATACTTGAGTAAATGTATTAAAGTCACTTTATGCATAAGCAGACATCCGGTATCACTAGAAAGAATAAGTCACACTGGTGCCGTCAGTATGCATATAAATAATCGGTTAGTTTAATTAATTCTCTCTTACAGTATTCGATTACATTTTGTCATACCCAGCCTTCACCTTCACCCGCCTCCCTCCATTACAAACGCCTATTAATGGTGTTACCTTCAGTATCAAGTCTCTCGCATTGGGTGACCCAGTTGGGAGAGGGAGAGAGACAAAGAGAGACTGAGGGGGGAGCCAGAGTTGCTGGGATTTTAATGGCTCCAGGCTGCTAAGTGTGGTCATGAGCCTCCAGTGCACAGACAAGGCCTAACCAAAAGCCCCACACCGTGTGAGTGACAGCATCAAAGTACATCTGCATACTGAGGGGAATTCTCCCAGCTTTCTGATTTCTTCACAATTAAAACGGGTGGAATGGACCACTAAAATGAAACCAAAAAAAAAGAAAAAAAAGAAAGAAAAAGAAACAACATTAGTGCCTTTCCCGTTTGCCTGGTATGTTTGTGTACATTTCCCAACCCTTTGGAGGCCCGGAGGAGGAGAGGGAGAATGAAAACGGGAGAGAGAGAGCTGAGGGGTGAAAATGTAGAAAAGAACGCTGCTGAGAGGAAGACAGAGTGGGGAGAGTGCAAGAGAGCTGCATTTTCACACTACTACTGTTTGTAAAGCGTTTTAGTACCCTGAGTAACTACACTATGTCAAAAAAAAAAAAAAAACAGCAACAACAACCAAAAAAAATGCGCTGCTATATGAAAACATCTTTCTGGAATACGACAGCATGACCCACAGCAACAACAGCTGACCACCAAACTACAAACACAACAACACAATGATTTACATGCTCGCAGACATAGCTCGTCTTTGCTCAGTGGCATTAAACTTTTCCTCTGTGTCTGTTTCTCCACTCTTACATATTTTGCCATAAATATTTCAAACACTACAAACTCGTCAAAAACATTTTTTTCTTTCTTTTTTTTTTGGAGGGGTAGGAAGCAGAAAACTCCAGCAGGATTAAATTTATTTGTCAGGTTTATACTTTCTATCTTCATTTCTCTCTCTCTCCCATTAGTGGATTGGCTACTCAAGTGCTGTTTCCTGTCAAGGGAACTGCAAAACTCTGCACGAGCCAGAATGATGGAAATTACTTTTCTGGCTTCTCTGTGTGATGCTCATATGAGGCCAGGAGTGTATTTCAAATGTAATTGAGTTTGGTGCGTTCACAAAGGCAAAATGATGTGTTTGTGACCAAAACGATGCACATTATTTCGCTTTTTTATATGTGGCCAATTTTTTTGCGCAGCTACTATATAGCCACGTCCTTCCAAAATTCACCTGGAACTGGTCCACAATGACATGTGAGTGGTTTTGTTTTATACCCGTGTCCTTTAGACCTTCCAGTCCCCCCCATTCCCTCCCTCCCTTGTTTTCTCCCAAAGTGACTCCAAAGCTCCTCCGTTTGGCTTTGCTGTTATTAAATGAAAAGACCTCAGGTTGCAGGGAGTACACTGGCACTCGCTCACAGCATCACACTCGACAGCTAGCTTTGGGAACACACCAAATTCAATTTACAATTTACTCTTACAGCCAGCCTAATGACGGTGACGACCTCACGGAGCGAACGCAAAGTTAAACTTTTATTTGTCACAAGCTCTCAGACATTATTCCTGATCCTGTGACGTCCTTTTGTTTTTTCATCCACCCGTACTGACAGTGCAGGTCAATAGGTTTGGCCACCCCGTTTCTGTGTATGTAAGCATTTTTGCCAGCATCTGGAGCGACTAAATGGATATTGGAAGCTGTTGCTGGAGCTGAAAGAATGTTGGACAATGGTTGAGATTGATGAGTGTTTGGGCGCTTTCCCTGTGACCCCACCGCACGTCTGGCAGGAACAAAGTCAGGCAGGTGTGACAGCCAGCATCCATCTACTAGTCAGCTGTAATAGGGAGGGGGCATTTGTACAGGGACACACATGCATGCACGTACACACAAACACATGCACGCACACACATAAGTACACACGCAGGCACATAACGCAAAAACGTACGCACACTACAGCCTGTGTTTTCCACACATTTTAGCAAGCAAGGATGCACTCGCATATCTGTCACACACACACACACACACACACACACAAACAAGCCTGGCGAGCAAGGCAAGTATGTGCGCATTCATTCAGGCACACATACACACCACCCCGAGACACACATACTGACTGCCTTCCTGGCAAGCTTCACTGTGTGTCTTTCCAGGAAGGAGTCGTTTTGCGATGCTGACTTCCTTCAAATGTCTGCGAGCTCTCATGTCTTATTATGGGAGACAAATGGCATGTCGTAGCAATGCCGTGTCCTGACTTGTTAGCTCCGGACATGACAACCATCACAACACATTTTCACTTAACCGTGTCCTCCTCTGTTGGTTAGACATGTGTAACGCCCAGACAGCACACACGCTGGGATTTTACATGTGATCGCGGATATATGAGGCTGATTATGAGTTTCAGTTAAATGACAGACATTAGCCCGTTAGTGTCATTTCTCAAGTGACAGGTCTCTGACCATAAGTACATCAGAAAAAATCTCCTCCTCTCCTCTTTTTACAGAAAACTGGTTTATTAATTTATGTTTTAAAATGACGTTTTCTGTAAATTAGTGTAACATAACCATAAACAACACCTGCCAGTATCCTGTGTATTTTGATGCATCTGCACTTGACATTTTACTGAAACAACAAGGGTGAATGGAATTTCATATGTGGCTCTTACAGCACTGCACTACATTAAAAAAACAGACACAGTGCCCTTATCACTCTGGTTAACCCACAGAGCACCCTGTCAACAGTTTTCAGTGGTTGAACTTTCTGCCAAACTGTTGACAGCATGTTTTGATTATTCAAAAAAAACCAGCATGGTACATTTCTGGAAGAGATGTTGCTGATTTTAAAAAAACAAAACAAAAAACAGATAATTGTGTTGCACACAAAATTTCGATTTTCAATCTCGAGATACATATCAACTGTTTTTTATTATGGTTTATCTTGAAATACATTCAGAACCATGCTGTTTGTTTTAACCAACTCAACACAGACAAAAACACAGCAGGTATATTTTCGCACACTTAAGTCAGGAGGGTCATGATCGGTTAGTTGCTAATGCCTAAGTTACTATTCTCAATACCTCCTTACACACCCTACCGGCTTTCCTGAAATCCACATCTTTGGAAATTCAAAATGTAAATTTATACATGCTTGAATTCAATTAGTTTGTAATACATTACAAATGTTGTTTACTTTTATTTAAATGCTGCTCTACCTCACTTCTCTCTAAAATTCTGGATACTGTTTCCAGACCATATCACATAAAAATGACTGAATAATGTTTTAATGGCTGACTTCAAGGTCTTCTTGCCTTTTAATATTAACAGTGTAAGGCAGCATACGTACTATTTTTGAGCTAACAAAACTCTCATTTAGGGGGTTAACATTACGCCCATAGTTTGGAGGTGATGTCCTCTGTGTTCTTTGGGGTCAAGTGGAAAGTGTAGATTTTCTCTGGAAAAGGAAGGTAGCTTCTGTTGAGGCGGAACACAAAATACGGATGACGGATCAATAAATAATTAATAACTCCAAAGTGGATTTTGTATTGTTATATATGTGTGTGTATATATATGATTTTTGTCTGTGTGTGGTCAAAATATAGAAAAAGTAACAGCTCAAGCCTTCAAAAACATCACATACACTTTAGCTAGCAATACATGTATACATACGCAAGATGAAAGCTGGCCTGGACAAATACATGCAGTCTGTTACATCATGAAATAACTCAGTCGGGCTTGTGTGTTGTGTGAGGAGGATGGTGACATTTAAGGAACAGAGGCCTGAATTCAGTCATGCAGGTTCTCTTTGCAGTAAAAGCTGCTCTCAGCCGGGTGGTCTACGCCACCATTGTTAGAGTGCCTTACTGTGTCAAGCCCCAGGGTACTGGCTCCATCCACCCCCCCCATATGCACCCTTCACAGCCTCCTCCACCACCACCACCATCACTGCTCCTCTCCCTTCGTTGGCATGGAAAATCCCCCATGAGCCTCTTCTCTGATGTAAATCACAGGTAGGGGAAATGTGAGCTCGGCTGATGCACCGGCACTGTGCCGTGAAATCTCTGTTGACATTACCAACGGGCGATTCCAGAAAGACACAGAGCAAGAGCAGGAGAGGAGGAACGGAGTGATAAAGAGGGAAAGGGAGCGAAAGAGAGAGAGATGTAAGGAGACATGAGCATGTCAGGGAGTCACTCTTGACTTTTGACTCACTGTCTTGTCTTTGTCTCCAGGTTGATGGACTGAACTCAGTGGGCTACAAGCTTTCATCCCCAGTCTCTCATTGAGATTTGGCATGTTTAATGATTTTCTTTCTCTGCCTTTTATAGGCTGACACAGAGAAACTCCCTGTTTTTATTGGTCTTAAAAAAGACCCTTTAATTCAGCGACTGGATCTTACCTTACAGCTCTAATACCCCTTAGGCCTAACCTGTTTTCTTACTTTTCTTTAGGTAACCTTTTAACAGACAAAGATTGATTTTTTTTCCCCAGCTCTGGTAGCTTTGTTGTGTGATAGCAAGAGGTGGAAAGATGAGGATAACTTGGAAATGAAGTGAAGGTAACAAGGGAATCAGGGAAATGGGTTATGAGAGGCAATTTCCATGCCCACTCCCCTTTTCCAAGCACCTAAGGGAAGAGTAAATGACTTTTACTTTAGTGTATGAAAATATTTAGTTGTGCTTCATCTCAAGTATGTTATTCCATGAGGGCTTTGCTATCATTTGTCTTGCTGCTTCTTGGTTTTGTGCTGTTGGACTGGTGCAACGGGCTGTAAAAGTTTGCCCTTTTTAGCCAAAGGATACGATTATGTAAGTGAGAGTGAGGCCCTGGATATCCGTCTAATGTGGCAGAGGAAGGCTGGGGGATTTTGTCTCTGAGCGATGTGGTAATGCACTCGATGGTCGCCCGTGTGGGGTGAGGGGAGGGATAAAAGGAACATGTCATCGCTGTCCGCTGCGTAAGACAACAGAGATGACTCTGTCTTCTCTCCCTTGTCTACTTTTTCTCTGCTCCTTGTTCCTTTGTTCTCCCTCCCTCTCCTCCTCTCCTCTCCTCTCCTCTCCTCTCCTCTCCCCCTCCCTCCCTCCTCAACCCTCCGTCTCCAGGTCTGTGTTCCAGACAGAGTGTGAAACGCGTATAGTGGCATCATGACACACAGAAGGAGTGCTTGTGCTTGTAGCAGCCGTCCACTCCAAGGTGATCTGACATCTTAAAGCGATGCTCTGCGCAATTGCACATTCACTCAGACAAGCGTGTTGACGTCGCTGCCTAGCCAAAAGACCCCTCCTGCCCCCCCCCCCCCCCTTACCAGTCTGAAGCCGGCTGCCAAGTGCTTCCGCGAAGAGGATAGCTTAATTGTTTCTGCCACAGCCATGCCTCTTCTTCATTTTTCTCTCTTTCCTTCCTAATCCCAGGGATGGGAAAATGGAGCTGTTATTTGCATGTCTAATGATACTCGATATCACAGGCCTCTCAAAGGAGAAGGCACAGATGATTATTAATATAGCCAATGAAGCCCTCATTTATACTGCCTTTTGTTCTTAGGCCTGAGCAAATACTGCTTTCCAATACCTGCCTATTAAAAGCTGTATCCCCATAGAGAGACATGTTGGCATTAAATGTGGAAAAACTACAACACATACATGCGAAGCCTTTGTGTGTGTCCGTTTGTCAGTTCGGATGCTGGCGTAAGCTGCTGATGTACAAAAAAGATACCTTGTCAAAATGATGGCGCTGGGATATTGATCCTCCTGCAGATGAGATCAGTATTCCTATTCTTAGATGTTTTACACATACAGGTCATGATCCTTTTTTTTTTTTTTTTTTTGGCAGCAGTCGGTCTCACTCTATAACCTGTTCGTGAATCTGACAGTCCGTCTCTAGCTGTCTTTACATGATGAAGCAGACTGTGTCATTAAAAGTTACAAACATCTGACTGATTACTTGCATTTATTAAACGTTAACAGTCAGTATAATAATGCTATATCATGCGGTCTCATACTAAAGAAGGACCGACAGTGGGGATTTGCTATAAGACAAACAAAAGTGCTTAGCCAAAGCCGTCAGAGCCCATTATTCAAGACCCCATAGAGAAAACTTACTGTATACCTGCAGGAATTTCCAACAGCAACAATGCATACCTTTCCAGCAGTGGCAGTTGGCATTGAAACTGGCTAATTTGCAAGGCTTCTCAGGTTGAGAACAATGACTTTGACAGCTAGAACAGGCACTGTGGAGCACATCTGCATTTTTCTGCAGGAATAAGCCCCAAATAATGGCTCCAACACTGCATGTCTTCCAATTATGGAAATTGTGCACATCTATATATACTTTATATGAAACACCTATTGAAACATACTGATTGGAATGCAAAAGAAAAAAGAAAAGAAAAAATCATATCTGATTCTTGTCCCCTGCAGGTTTCATTTTTAATGGTTATTGTTAAAGTTTAATTCATCACAGATTCAGTCACCATTAAAATCCTTACTCTCACGTATGGCACAGTATGTGTGTGATTTAACATGAAATGTGTTGTGTTCTCAGAATTCACAAAGTATTTAAGACGTACCAAAGTAACTAAGTACATTTATACAAGTACTGTGTGAAAGGTTGTAGTTAATACAAATTTTATACACAACTTATGATCACAATTTAAAATATGATTCCTATAAATTAAACCACTCAACAGTATACAGAGCAGTTAAAAGTATTTGTAATATATAAAAATATATTTTGAGAGGGGCTATCCTGAGTACTTTACTTTTTTAAAATATATTTTGCTGATAATACTTCTGTACTTTAAAGTAATGGAATATGGAATATGGAATATGGAATATTTTTATAATGTGAGAGTTAGGCTTCCCACAGGGTTATTAATGTTTTCTTTGGATTCTCCTCTATAATAATAATAATAAGTAGTAGTAGTAGTAGTAGTAGTAGTATAATACTAATAAGATAAAGAATTTTAAAAATATTGTTATTATTATAAAAGTGTAACATTTGTATGACTTGGTTATTGTTTACCCTGATTTACACCTCAATGTCTTAAAAGTTCTATGTGTAACATTCAGGAGACCCTTGTATTAACGGCACTGCTGGCCATTAAGTGAACTGCAGTTCGCATCCTGTTGTTTGCACTTGTGTGCTCTCACACTCATTGGTAGGGGCAAGCTAGTATCCTGGGCATCAACCAGGAACAGTGATGTGACATAAAGGAGACTGAACATGATTGATTGACATCATCTTGATAAATGAAGTAACTAAAGTTACGCTGCTAATATAGTTAGACTATAGACTATATTTGGAACTACAGACCATCTTAACTCTCCAGCACCGGCACAGCACAAAAGTGTGGAGATTGGTCTGGCTATGTGAGACTATAGTTTGACTAATGTTATATTTTTTTGAAATAGGACGGTAATATTCTTATCGCCTTGCTAGCTAGCATGATATAGGCTGATATACCGAGTCCCATGCCACTGTTGACTGACGTTTCTCCCTGATGTCAGTCATGTTCTCATTTGGCCAGATAGGTTTCACTAAATAAAACTACTTCTTTTTTGTGCTTATGTGGAGTTTATATTGGATCTTGTATCTTGCTGGGAGCCGATCATTTGATGATATTAGCGGATTCTAAGCTAACGTTAGTGGTTGGGGAAACACTAGTACCCTTATGGAGCTTTTCATGTGCACCACCAATGTACACATTAACAAACCCCTCATACAGAGTCAGAATCAGTGTCCTCTCCATATGGCAAAGTGTAAGTAAAATCAGAATTTTCATGCAGTCCATTACCAGAGTAAAGAATCTGAGTGCTTCCCTTAGCAATGCCACTCTGAAATATCATAGTGATCATTTTCTATACCAGCTAGGACTCTCCTTTTTCTGCTTTACTTTCCCAAACACGAGTTCCAACACCTTGACCGTGAAACTCACCCGTCAGCATGTGTTGTTTGCGACATTTAACAAGATCACAGGATCGCATGTTTGACAGATGAGTTTGTGATACATCAACACTCATTCAGTCACAGTTAAACTATAAGCAAAAAAAAAAAAAAAAAAACGGGAAAAAAAGGAACAGAAAAAAGAGCCTGTGAGAGAGTGAAAGAAAGAGGGCGGGAGGCAGGGAGGGAGTGGAGGGGGGAGTAAAATGTTGAAATATGAATTACAAACCCGAGCAGCACCATCTGGACCGAGAAAACACACATCATAGTGGAGAGCCGGCACACTGAATTAGACTTGCTACGGGATCCATCTGCACCTCGTGAAATCAATCTCATTCCTTGATTTGATTAGGTCAGCCGCACAGAAGAAAGAGAAAACTGTTGTGCTCCTTGATTAAGCTTGTTTTGTTTTGCACCCCTCTACACCCACCCACCTTCAGCATGCTGTGTATACCGATGAGTTTCGGGCCCACAGGTAGGGTAATGACAGTAGTTGAGGTTAATGCTAAAAAATCTCCCTCTATTTAACACGCAGCATGTGAGCCACAGCCCCCGTAGCTGAGCTCATTTACACTTTTTCACGGCTCTGTTTCTTTATTGTTTAGAACATTTCTTTCTTTATTCTTCTGGGGTTTTTTTGTGTTTGTTTGTTTGTTTTGCTCAATCACCTTTTTTTTTCTAGCAAAGGCTTAATTCTGGTTGCAGAGCTCTTCAGATGATACATGTGGAGCTGCTGTGGATTGGACACGTGTGTTCTACCACAGGTCATGTTTTCTGTTTTCTTTTTTAATTTACTTTTGTTTTTTTGGAATTGAGGGTTGTATCGGGCACACATCAATGAACAGGCTGAATGTCTAATGCTCTCTTGTTCTAACAACAGGGTGTAATGAGCAGGAGGTAAAAATCTATACTGAAGATTGCTTTCATACAATAGGTCACTCTCGAAGTGAGAGCCGATGTAGCAGACAGTCTAGATGTATTATGCTGATTTGTTTTATTTTCCTGTTTCCCATTCTCTCTCCGCTGTGACACTGTACCTTCCTATGATTAAAATGCATCCTCCCATGCATCCACACTCACAAACAAAAGGCTTTTCATGGGTGGCTAAATCTAATTGTGTTGCCCTCTTGTACTAAAGGTAGCTGCTTTGACTTATTCTCCAGAAGCAATGATACGCCAGTGGCTGTGAGTGCAACACTTGTGCCATTGCTCAGAGTGCAGGAATGGACACAGCACACATTAGCCCTGATTGACCTCGGTACAGATAGCACACAAATCCAGTGCAAATTGTCTCTTTTTTTGTCTGTCTCATTAATTCTTGATTGTCCACGAGGAAAGTAAAACAGGATGAAAGCGGAAGGCGAAAGCTTGCCGATGATTCGGTTCTCTGCAACATAAAAGAAAAAAAAAATGCTGTGTGGAGAAGGTACAACACCAGTAGTCTCTGTGCTGATTGTAATTACTGTACCTTTTCCGAGTGGAGCTGGCTTCAATTACAAACCATCACCTTTGCTTGAATGTGGGTCATGACACCATCTCTTTCCCAGTGTCTGCAGTGATAATAAATGAACAGCAAAACATGCAAGGCACTTTTTCCTCTCTATGGTCTCCATGAATACCATGTCTGACTTCTCAGGAGAGTAATACTGATTATTGTTCTTTGTGGCCAGTGCAAGAGAACAATAATATATGCATTTAAAGAATATTATTTTAACTGAAAACTGCTTGTTCCCAAGAGAAGTAAAAATGAATTTTAAAAATCTATTTAAGCATTTACCTAACACTTTTAAATTTGGCCTTATTTGTTAATGAGAAATTGAGGCTACAATATTTCTGAATGAAACTTCTTATTTTCACTGATGTTCCCTATATGGTTTCCTCCAATAAAGTCTGTTGTGGTTCACACCAGAAGGGAACTTTTCTGTCCAATTTGATAAAACGCTACATGCCATGAGACAGACTGGAGGGAAAATGTTCCCAAGAATAGCTAAGTGTATCATATATCATGCATCGCACCATCTGTTCCGTACATTCAAAATGTTATTGCAATATTTAGAATTACAGATTATTCATGTAGGTGTAATTAACAGAGTCGATCTCCAACGAATGGGAGGAAACTACAATTAATTTCCAGACATGTTTGAGCAGAATCTATCTAGAGTAACTATTTAGGCTACAGTTGCCTAAGGGTGTACAGATGGAAAAAAAATGGTAGCTCTAATTTTACCAGTTTTGGCAATAAATTACCCCCTGTTGATCCCTCATTGCAGTATGAAGCCCTCTTGAATGAATTCTTTGGATTTGTTCTGTGAGGCTGGGTCACATTGACCAGATGAGGAGAACTGGGCCATGATAACTGACTGAACTGAATAGAAAAAGGTCAACATCTGGCTGTTACAAAAGGTGCTATGTTAACTCCACACAGCGCGTGGCCTTGGGGTTCCCATACATTTTACATAAGCACATGCAATCCACTACATATTTAATCGTTAACATGACATTTTCCCCAAGTATGATCGCCTGGTCTGGTCATGCAATCTCGGTTAAACAAGCCTGTCATCTTCATCACATCAGGATTGGACTAAACATGACATTTAGAGTCAACACGGTGATGCATTATACAGCACATTTTCATGCTGCTCTTTGTCTTTGCCAGTTTATATCATTTGCTACAATAAATGCCATCAAATGCAGCATGCTGTATAATTGTAACCATAACCCTAGCAATGGTGGGAAGTAACCACATACTCAAGTACTGTACATTTATACAAATTTGAGGTACTTGTACCTTCATATTATCACACATACCAATTACTTGTTACTTTTAAGATTGACTACTTAATCTGCTGCAACAATACAATGCTGCTTACAACACATCAGTATTAAACTAATGATCTAATGTAATTTATGATAACATATCAGTCAGAGCCATTTTTCTGGAGGAGTACTTTTTCTTTTGACGGTATAAAGGTGCTATATGTAAGTTTCTGCTATTGCTACATAGCCAACGTTAGCATTAACAGCTGTTTACGTACCAGTCTAGAGGAAAGATTGCAAGTTCAGGATCAAACTTGTCACTGCCCAGAGAGTGTATTCTAATGTCTTGTTGACGCAACAGTGGTGGAAGCTCTTGGTCAGTAAACAGCTGTTAATGCTAATGTTGGCTATGTAGCAATAGCAAAAACGAACATAAAGCACCTTTAAGTACATTTACAACACTTGTGTACTTAAGTAGAGTTTTGAATGCAGCCCATGTAATGTTGTATTTCTACACTGTAGTATTGGTACTTTAACTCAAGTAAAGAATCTTAGTACCTCTTCCACCACGGAAGCAGTATACATATCTATATTTTCTCAGACTAAAATTAGAAAAAGAAGTAATATCTGACCCCTATCAAGGACTAGCTGAGGCAGATTTTGGAGAAGGCAGTCCAACGTACTGTGTGCAGTCTGTTTTAGCAGACAGTAGCTGACAAGCTGCATCACAGTGACAGCATCTCCTCCCCCTTGCTCGTCGCTTCAGTCTCCCTCTCCTTTTCCAGTCCTACTTGTACATACATAGGAGGAGCACATGTCCTATCCACCATTTGCCCTGACAAGGAGCAAAATCATTAGTTCCCACTGTAGGGCTACACTTAAGCATGTGGAACCCAGGCTCAGTGGGGGTGGGGGGCGGGGGTGGTGGTGGTATTAGGGGGTGGCAGTGGGAGTAGAATCTGTAGAATCTTCCTCATTAGGACACAGTGATTGTTCAAGTGATTGCCGTAAAAGCTCATCTTCAGCAGGGACTGACATATTTCCTCCTCCGCTGACAGGATAAGCAGTCCCATGCAGCCCCTGATTGGGAGTTGTGGTTGGAAAATGGAGGTGTGTGTGTATGTATGTGTGTGCGTGTGTGAGTGTGTGTGTGTGTGTGTGTCTGTCTGTCTTAGTGTGCAGGAGCATGCACAACAGTACTGGCATGAAGCAGAGAGCACTGCAAAGTACTGCCATGGGATAATTTCTTCAATCAGCCGAGGCTTTCTTCGTCATCCTGAACTGCAGCTTCAGAATATATGGATGTCTTTCTTTTTAGCACCCAGAGTGCAGCGACGAAGGCAAGAGTTGTAATAACCCCCCCCGATCCAGCCTTTATAAACACACTTCATTCACTGATGCCATTATTACATCCTTTTGATAGATTCTGTTTACGTTCATACAATAATGCAATCACTATTTACACCGGTCAATCACTATTTACACATGACGACTGTTGTGCATTTCAGTATTAGTCAAGGTGTCACTCTAATACCACTGTTACTAGTCAAATTTAAAATAAACACAGGCTGGGCAATGATCCATGTGTCTAAATAACCTTCACTCTGTGCTCAGAATACTGTATTAGTGTTTTGCAACTCCACTCTGCATTGTAGCACATAATCATCATGACTACGATATGTTGTTATCCATTATCTGCCTGTTTCCTGAATGCCACTATCAATGTCACTGATTGTTGGTGATGTTTTAGTTGCCTAGGCAACTCAGTTAATGACAGGGACCTGTGACAGACTTTTTTCTCCCCTCCAGTAATTGTGCTCTTTGATGACCATTTGTGCACTTCAGTGCGAAGGCTGTCTAAGAAGTGGGCGACCAGGGCATTTGGAGGAGACATCAGTGTTGAGAACTGCAGCAAGCTGGTTACAGCCAGCTCGCCTCAACTTTCAGAGCCAAAGTGGCAGTTTCTCACAAAGTGATGATTGAATGCATGAGTTTTCTTTTTGAAAAGAAAGCACACAGTGTGCCATTTTTTCTTCTGTTTTTTTTAAGTAGAGGATTTATTCATCCACCTACAATTTTTGTTAACCTGTCAGCCAGACTGCACCATGGCTTGTGCTACCCAGACAGCTATACAATGTGGTAACTTAATTAAAATGTTAAATGTTAAAACTGTCCACAAGAAGAGGAATCAATAACCTAAAAAAAAATCAAGGCACAGTGAGAGAGTCCTTTGTGCAGTCTCCTCATGTTGGTTTTGTTTTTAATTGTGTAGCCATGATGATGACAGCTTTTTAATTTTCCACGCTTGAATGAAGAAGTCTTGATTTTTCTGTGGAGCCTGTCCCCCTTCTTGTGGAAAATGTTAACCTGTAAATGTTTTAGGAGCAGCAGCTCTGTGTTTTTATCACTGTCAGATCCAGCAAGCACTTCCCGTTTTGTTTCTCCTCGCAGCTAAATGTTACAATTTACATCCTAACTGATGCAGCTTTCTGAAATAGCCAGCTGGTCCATGACCAAATGATCCATTGCTGATCCTCACTGGGTGTGTACACAGTGCTTGGCTGGTGTGTCTCTCACCCTTGATTTTATAGTTTTACAAAGTACTGCATCGAAATGACTCCAACTGTGGCGTATGGATCAGAGGTGGTAATTACGAATCACTTTGCTGATTCAAATCACTTTCTTCAGTTAAGTTCAGAGATTTGTAGTCAGTGACTACTAGCTTTTTGTAAGGTATGTGGTCGCTTCACTATTCAAATGCACCTCAGTGTGTAAAACAGTAAGCTGTTAAGCAGTGTCTTCAGATCAGTGGTACGTTCAGCCTGTTTCTAATCAAAGCTGTCACATTCAGTTAACTACAAAACTGTCCCATACAAGCGCGGCACATAGTGTAAGGTTAATAGCTCAGCAGGAAACTGTATTAGACTGTGATAGTTTCTGTGGCATTCGCAGACTTTTAACAGCTTTTAGGAAGGAAGCAAGGAACTAATACTCTGTGAATCACGGCTAAGATGACGACTGTGCTCTCAGTCACCAGTAAGTGGAGCTCCACTGATAAAAGCTGCTGACTGCTTTGGTCATTGTCAATGTTGAGTCAGTATAATCATTCCATTTTGCAAATTCGTTGATAAAGGTCAGTCAGTACATATACTGTGTGGACATCAGGAGTGGTGAAGTTATGAGTTTGTAAAGCACTAACATGGTCCAGTCAGTGATGTATGTGCCAGCACCAACCCTCAGTTCTCCAGACTGCCTGAACTGCCTGCATTAGGATCTATGAGCACCTGATAATGTTGATATATTTAAATGCAAACTTAAAACCTACTTCTTTAGCATGGGTTTATTTATTATTTCATTATTGTTGTATTCCTGTTTTTTTTATTGCCTTTTATCTGTTTTGTTTTTAATGTCTTTCATTTGTTTTACTGGTTTTGTCAGTTCACTTTTATCAATTTCTATATTTTGTGTGCATGTGAATATCAATGCGATACTTAAGTCCATTTCCTGACCAAAGAAAAAATGCACTCAACTTAATTTAATCAGCTTAATCAACATAAATGTGCTTGACTGTTCACAAACAGAGGCTGACAAAATATTTTCAGCTCAAGGTCCAATTACTTGCTTTTGATTGTATTACAAAGTTGTCTGGTAGTTTTTTCAGTTGCCATGGAATTATACGTTTTCAAACATTCCATGATTGACGTGGAAGTAGAGCTTGTCAGTTCATTCTGACCTTGAAAAAAAGATCCAGATTGAACTTATTCAGACATATTCTGACATATTTTAAGACTCTGGCATTATAGGGTGACCTCACCTGACAGTATTAGTGCCAAGTGAAGTAGTGGAGTGTCAGTGCCAAACACACCAGGATTAAATTGTTGCTGCCTTACTAAAAATATGTACTGTGTGATATATGGCACAACTAAAACCAATATGCAAGCTAAAATAGTCAAGTTGCCACCCTGCGGGGGAAATGCAGACACGTGCAGTCATATATGCTAAACTGCAGGCATACCGCTACACACAAGAAGTCACACATAGGACAAAAAACTCAATGACAGACCGTCATTAATTTGAGCTCATTTAAAGAGTTTCTCAGTGTGCAGGATGTTGTGAGGCATTTGCGTTAATGAGCTACATCATTCATGTGAAATGATGGCACAATTAGGAAAACAAAAGTGCAAGGTGTGACAATTTAAGTGAATGTGCTTTGTCAGTGTCTGCAAACAACACCTCAGAGACGGTATATGCATAAAAGCCGGCTTATAAAAACATTGCGGGGGGTTTAGAGGTCGGGATTTTCACAGACAGATTTTTACCTTGCTATTCTGCACCCTAACCGTGTTCCCACAGGAGTCTCTGTTGAAACACTGTGGCAGGAAATGAAATTAAAGCTGCTGAATACAGATGTTTTGATGAATGCCTACGTGCTCTGTTGTGTGTCTGCATGCGCGCGCGGCTGTGTGTTTTTGAGAGGCATGTATATATTAACAAAAATACAAACTGAAATGAGGAGGGCTGCCAGCTGTGTCGCAGCTACACTGAGCGTAGTTGGATTTGTAAATGTTCTACTCGGTGCCTCTCTCCTCCTCTCTGAAAGTCACTCACCTTGGAGATCAAGAGGCTTATATGACAGGTGACTTATACTAAAAGAAGCACTCTTTCTGTTTTTGTAAATATAAAGAGAAGTTCTCAGCTTCCCTTGTGCCAAAGCCCTGGTGTTTCTCTTTTTCCCTGACCTCCTTCTTTCCGCACCGCTGTATCTCCTGCCCTTCCACTTTACCTTTTTAACTTGAAACAGCAGAAGGTTCTGCCTGTTCTTCTGTCCACAGATGTTTAAACGGCCTTATGTAGCATTGTCAGACTCATTAGTTATACTCAGCCCATGTGGCGAGTGGGAGCCAACCACTCAGCCTAGCACGTAATGCAGCTTTAGAGAACTAATGAAACTGTAATTACAAAAATAATGAGGAACATGCAATATCGTCCAACAACTTTGGGGCTAGTTATTTGTGAGCATGAATCATCGTGTGCAGAGTTTCCTCTTTAATTTTTTATGGATTCTGATATTTTTTCTGTTCTTGCAGTGTTGTGGAATGCCCATTCAGGGCACTTCTAGCTTCTTCGTTCTGTAAATTTCCCACTGTAGGGAGCAATATCCCCACAATGTGTGTTTGTATGATGTATTTGCAACGTATAACGAGGAACAATGTAGGCTAAGGTCCATTTCCTGTGCTACTTATGAAGTTATTGTCCCCAGTGGGCCTCATTTAGCAAAGTGTAGGCTATGTTGAGCCACGTTTAGTATCCCTGCTACACTAGTTGCTGCAAAGCATAGCAGCAAAAACAACACATTACAGTCATACTGCACACTTATCTGCATTTACATGGTAAGAACTTCTAGAATGTGCTGAGCTTATCAGCTTGCATTCATTAAAGCCTCCCGTCTCTGTTTACACAGTGGAATCAAACTGAGAACTCTGCTGCTCCTTTTAACTCGATTGTTTTTCTTTGCCTTTTGATTGCAGCTACACACAGACTTGGATGTGGGCAACAAGAACATCAAGTACGTCCTAGCGGGTGAAGGGGCAGGCACCATCTTCGCCATCAACGAGTTAACAGGTGACATCCACGCCATGAAGAGGCTGGACCGCGAGGAGAAGGCTGAGTACACGCTAACAGCCCAGGTCATTAATGCCGATACAGACGAGCCCTTGGAGCCACCATCCGAGTTCATCATCAAAGTCCAGGACATAAACGACAATCCGCCGCAGTTCATTGAAGGCCCATACCGAGCCTCTGTTCCAGAAATGTCTGCCGTTGGTGAGTCACAATAGACAGACTTCATTTCTGGTCTCTGCCGCACACAGCAGCCCAATCAGTGTGTGCGATTTCTGAGACGGCTGATCTCTAATGGGCTATTGCATAAAAATAATGAGTGAATAAGAACAAGAGGAAATGAGTATGCCTATTTACAAGCTTGCCCGCTACGAGTATCTCGCCAAATGAAAATACAAGAATGATAAATCAAATCAAATCAAATCACTAGAACTTCACCCATAACTCAGTGCTGCAACTGAACAACCGGCGTCAGTGTCAACACACACTTAGCAAGGCCTTCTAATGCTAATGTTACATCCTCTACAGACAGCCCACTCACAAAGAAGTTCAACTAACAATATGCAAAACATGAGCCAAACAATTTTGTGTTGTCAAATGAAAATACTCCGCAGGAAATGCTATACTAAAAGTTCCACAGAAGGTGAAAAAGTATCATTAGCACATTTCAGACATGCTACAATAGCATCAGCATACGTAGATACTTCACTTACCCTTCTGACTAGCATTAAAGAAAAAAATGATATTTTTTCACTGTGTATAGGTCAGAGGCCATGCTGTCTTATGATATGGACCGTTTGGGAATATGTGGATTTTTTATTGCATTTAACATCTTCATGTGTGCAGTCAGTTATGTGATACAAGCTGGTGATCACTGCGATCAAATATTTATGGAAAGATTAGAAGGCTCAGACTGTAATATTTTATAGACGACAAAAACTGTGGAAAAGGGACTAGCTGTAGGAACCACTGTAGATTACCTCATTTTATAGTAAAGGCATTTAGAATTGGCCATTTACGTTTTTTTTTTTCTTCCTAACACAGCTTGATAAACCTCACTGTCTTTACATGGATAGTTTTTAATACAAGATTCAAGCATTTTAGAATAATAATAGAGGAAGCAGGAGAAGCCAAACGAAAGCACATAAAGTGTTTGCATTTACACTCACAAATTGTCATCACCACAGTGTCACTTAGCTTGACGGCACTGACTGATGCTAATTGCCATGAGCTGCTGTTCTACAGGGCCCCACAAACTGGTACACAAACCACTGCAAATACCTTCAGTTTCACCGTTTCAATGCTAATGTATTCATATATTCATATTCGTATTGCATCCATGCATTTAAATGACCACTGCATGATGATCACATAATTCAAATGTATAGCTCGTCTAGGATAGGCAGAGGCCTGTAAGTGGATCAGCACACTGTGTGTGTGTTTTTTGATTTTTTTTTCCCTTCAGGGCAGCCTTGCCACTGACCTCAGAGCAGCAGGAGTCTTGTAGAAAATGTTTCCATCAGTAGCAGGAAGGAGATCAGAGTGTGTCTTTATGCCGTTTTGACATTGGAGGAGTTCAGCGAGGGTGCTGGGGTCTGTTGTTGGGCGGTATGCGCTTGTTATTGTGTTTCCTCATCGAGCTTCCTCTTGTTACCTGTCACAAAGCTGACATAACATGCTAGGGCAGATGGCGTTAGGTATGTAATGGAATCTGTTTCGTAAATCCCATCTGTAAGTTGCAGCCTTTGATTCAGTTCTTTGAGGTAACAGTGATTTTGCTTCAGACGCTCGCGATCATTGCAGCTGATTCTTATTAGCTGCTGCTGCGGTGGAAGCAAAAAGGAACAAAACACAATGCAAAAGTATCCGTGTAAACACAGAATAACAGTGAACTCTGTTACTTGATCCCTGCTGCTCATTGTTTTGAATCTCAGTTGAAATGTACTGTAGCTCTCCAAGGGTTTTGTCAGTGCAGTGCAGGGACAGCCATAGTGATGGGGTAGAGAGGAAAGTGGTAGTTGACAGCACTCTGTGATTTGCCAGTGGGAATAATGCATAAGAAATGGAAATCAGCATCTCTTTGTTGACTGTTGTTCCCTTTTGTCACTACTGATTAATTAAACATTCACGAATGCTCAGTTGTTTGCTTGAAAGGCTTTTCTTTCAGTAACTAGTTTTCCTCATGTTAAGTTTTCATGTGCTGCGGCATTATGAGAAGAATTAGAAGCTGTGGACAAACCAACAATAAGTCATTCATCTCTCTCGCCTCATATTCATAAATCACCGGTTTCTTTACAGTGGTGTTTCATCTTTATCACTCTGAAATGAGAATTTGTGCAGGACTCAGTGGATTACTGGAAGTGTGCTGAGCAGCGGATAACTAATAAAGTCCACAGGAAAGGGAGCATACAATAAACGGATGTTGTTGAAGTTGGCTGCATATGAGCAAATCTCCACAGCGACGAGAAACTGGGAAGCATTAAAATGTAATTATGGCACATGCTAAGAGATGCCGCATTATGTCTGGTATTGAGTTCAGACAGTGCTGAGTGTGCTGATGTATTTCTGCTTAGCGTGAACCCACCTGCATCGGATAATCAAAAATCTAATCCAGGCCGTAACAGACTGGTTCACCTGACGATGTTATCCACTTACAGAGCTTGTCAGTTCCACTCCAGACTTCATCAGCATCTTACCAGCCCCTCGCTTATCAAGAGTGTATCCACGCGGTATCAGTGAGACCAGCAACAAATATCAACACCCACCTTTTATCTGTTAAGGACTACGGCTAGATAGATAGAAAACCCCCTCACTGAATGTCACCATCCCCCATAGGAAATGGTCCCCACAGCCGGATGAGATATGTGACATGGGCCACTGAGGTCACCATGTTTCCTGTGTGCGGAGGAGCATAGAGGTTAATGGGAAATGAAGGAGAAAGACCTTTTGTTCTTCCTTTAAAAGGCCCAGTCGGATAAGACGTGTGGCTTTCTGTGACTTTTCTCTGACTTTCATTTCCCTGAATGGCTGAAAATGGAGGTGACTATCATTTTAATTGTTTAGTGGATCGTCTCTCAAAGTACGGCGCAACAGTGAGAGGAAGTGGAGAGCAAAGGTGGCGGCTGTGCCAAGGGAGAGACAGCAGACGACAGTCAGATCTCATTAGTGTAAGGATCCAGGATAAGTCAGTTGGCAGTAGAGAGTTTGAGACCACTTTGCTTGAACTGATGTTACAGTGTGGTCCTGCAGTCAAGAAGACATGAGGCTAGATCAAAACCTTGTGCAAAATTGAGGACGTAGTTGAAAAATCTTTTTTTCTTTCAACTACTTTCAAAAGAAAGTAGCTAAATGCCTCTTGAAAAGTCACCAAATTTCGCGAGATGATGTAATACACTAATTAGCAGTTTCATGACATCATTGCATCGTATTTGTATTCTGCTAAGTGTCAGCCAGTGTCAGCCCTTTATCTGTTTGCTTCTCTCCTTCTACTGTTTTTAATACAGCTGAATTCCCAATAACACTGTTCTCATATATGTGCTCTTCTGTTTCTGTTGTCAGACAACGGAACAAGTTTGAATTGCGACCCATTAAGACTTCCTGTTAACCAGCAGTCACTTTTTCCCCAATTTCATTTGGAACAGTTATTATGGTAACTGTGTAAGCAACCAGTGCCAGTATTTTAATATTTACACATTCTTTCTTGCCACGCGACAAATGTCAGATATATGTAGTTAGGCTACCATTAGTTCACATACTAAGATTCATTAAAATGCAAATGAATCTATTATATTGATTTCAAAATAAGTAAGAGTAGTACTTTGACAGAGAAACCAAAGCCAACAACACTTTTTCTAATTTATTGTCTTAATTAATTTTTCTGCCTTTCTTCTATTGTGAACGAGTTGCAGTGTTTTTTTGTTTTTGTTTTGAAAAATTATGTCTTCATTATTTTGTGGTTTTGTTTCTCCTTAATGCAATGTATGTGTCCTCACAGTGGTTGGAATTTCTTTATTTGCCTGTGTTTTCTTTTCTGTACAGCCCTGCCTCATAGAAATTACATGTACAGTTTATACTATTAACACTTCCATTTTGATGAGAAAGAATGAAAAATACGCTGACCATGCTCCTTGAAGATTTGACTGATACGTTCAGTGTCAGGACTTCATGACTTGCTCGAATATGTTAATTAGCAACATCTCATCATGTTAATAAAAATGTAATTCTGGCAGCATTGCTTTCCCTCCAACATGTATTTGCTGTATCAAATTACTTGTGTATGAATGTAACTCCTAGGAGACAGGGTTGTGTAGTGTTTGATCACTCTGAGCATCCCTTTCCACATTCCATATACTCATCCATTGTTTATATAAAAATATTAATTAGTGCGGCTTTAATCATATGCAGGATTTCTTAGATGATCTAATTGATTTTTAAAAATGTTTTACAAATCCAGAGGTTGTGTAATTTTTTTTCTTATTTTAATCATTGAAGCACGTGGTCTGTCTTTTAATTGAGGGATAAAAATTCAAATCATTATCAAATCCATTTAATAAAATGAATATTTGATATACTCTACCTCTCCACATCCCTCCCATGCTCTTAGTTTCATAACTATATTCATTAGATAATTATGTTTCACTGTCACTTCAATTAAAAGTCAGTTTGTTGCTTATTTGTGCAGGCCCAGTCATAATTAGAGTTCTAATTCATCTGCATGGATTGCACAGATCTCACAGGATTAGTAGATGCTGTTTTTCTGTTAATGGGGTCTTTGACTTTAAGGCCAGTACGAGTTGACAAATTCCCCCCGTATGTCTGTCGACCATATGCTAGAATTATGAGCCTCTGCTACCCCTCTGCAGCTAACAAGGGGTTGAGATGTAGTTGGAAATTACAAAGTCTTGAAGCGACGCTTCAGGTAATTAGGAGGAGGTCACTAGACCCTCCTCCCTGCACTAAGGGGGTGGGAATGACAATAATTGCTACACTGCGAAACAAACTTGCTGAAAGTTGTTTTGCCGGATGGAACTCATGCGAGAGATGCCCCAGGAGTGTTGGGCTGTGAGTGTGCTTCATTATCAGGGCGATTAATAAGCAGGCGCGTAGACAGATGGCCCGTCTCCTCTTCGCATGGACCGTGCTCTCTCAAACCCCACCAAAATGAATACCTGTATGGAAGCACGGATCCCCGCCAAATGTGTCAAGATCTGCTAAATTGGAGTGCAGACATAAAATTGAAGTGACATTAATAGATTACCTGGAGTTGATTTGCATTTTCAGAGTTATTATGGGTGTGGGTAACAGGACTAACAGGCACAGCCGTCTACGTAGGGCCTTAATGATGTTTCTGATTACGCTCTCATCACCACCGGCAGCTGGGAAAATAAGTAAAGGCTTGTCATCACAGATTTGGACGATAAATGAGCAGACTTGATCAAGGGGAGACGTATGGAAATGAGCAAGATGCAGACCTTTATCAGAGCTGATCGTCTCATGCTTCTAACATTCCAGTAGCAGAGAGTTCAGTGTAATCGCAGATGCTTTAATACCCACACAGTTTTATAAGTGATGCACTGATACATAATCCTGCATGAAGGATAACATTGTTAAATACTGTTTCTGTTTCTTCAAAGCATGTGTCTGCGTGTGTCTATCTTTATCTATCTATCTATCTATCTATCTATGATTCATATTGCCCACTTTTCTACACGTTGCCTTCTTTCAGATCAATACAGGGAAAGCTGAGCTATTTTGAGAGCATTTCATGCTCCACTTGGGCCAGATGTTCTATAAAAATCCCCTTCCTAGATATACCTAAAAATATTATTGTACTTTGCTGATCTTGCAGTAAATGTTGAACATATCTTGGCATTGGAAAGTCTGAGTCTGAATGCATTAAATGCAGTTTAACTTGTTTAAACCCTCCCAGTATTTCAGGGTCACAGCAACCCACATAAGTAAAAGAAGCACATTTATAGTGAATCTTTTATCTGGCATTTCTCTGTTGAGCTTTGAGCTGAGAGCTAAGAGCGAGAGTGTCTGGTGTTTGTGTCTCTCTCTTCTCTGATCCTAGACTCTGGTCTGCAGCTTGGCAGATGGACTGAGTGGCAGGGGGCCCTTGGCCCTTTAACATAGTGGGCAGCTGGGCCAGAGCTGGGCCAGTGCCGGGCCGGGACACATCTGACGAGCAGGCTCCTGGGCTGGGCAGGGACGTGGCAGACCGGGGCTGTGGTGATGGTGGTGGGCGGCTCACAGGCTGAGCTGGGGTGAGAGGGGGTCAGAGCAGTGAACCTGGCCAAGGCTCTGACTCTCCCAGGCCTGTCTAACTGCCAGGCCGCGTGCGTGCCAGCCTGCCCTTTTCTGTGGCCGTGCTAAATGGGGATAGGACAGGCCTCCAAGGCAGAAAGGATTTAACTGACATGCTGGAGTTTCTCTGTAAATAACCTGCTACTCCTATCTATCTCACCTCATTTGGCAACAGCATCTGCACTCGTGTATCTGTGTGTGTGTGTTTGTGTGTAGATGTTCCAGTGTGTGTGGGTGTATTTGTAGGCTTGTTTTTATTCACCTCTGTTTCTGCCTGTGATACCTGTCACCTGTCAATAACACAGTGACTCCTTTTTTTCTTTGTGTGTATCCATTTTCCTTCACTGCTCTTGCCTGTAGCTTTGCCCAGCAGCAGATATGGAGTCATTGCTAATTCAGCATCTCTTTCTTTCACACTTAGCCATTACATAGCCCATATAGGAAAAAAGGAGCAAGTTAGGTATTCCCCTACCTAACATAGCAAACATATGTTGTTCGGGAGTGAGAAAAAAAACAAACTAGCAACACACACACACACACACACAGTCTCAGCAGTTCAATATCACGCACAAATGTGTATTACTAATTCATCAAATGTTATTTATTATCCAATGCACCTCTGAATTATGTATGTAACATCATCAGTCACTGGTCCAGATACAGTAATATAAGCCCTGTAGAGCCTCCTGGGGCATTATTGTTTTTTTTTGTTTGTTTGTTTTTTTCTAGAGAATGCAGGCAGATGCACATGCACACCGCATATCACACATGCACAAGTGCATATACGTGCACATGTGCACTAAAACACATACCTTCTCTGTGCGTTAGCATAAAGCTATCATGCAGTTGTAAAGATGCTGTTGTTGAGGTGTAATTTGTCCCTGCTCCCCTGTGTAGCCTGCAGAGATGCACTCTCTTTGTGACTCACTCCCTCTCTTCCCCTCTCTCTCTCTCTCTCTCTTTTTCTCTCCTGCACACACTTTTTTCCCCCGTCTCTATACATTTCCCTCCCTCCCTCTCTCTCCCTCTCTTTTGCTCTCCATCGCTCTCTTTTGCTAAGCTAATGCTCTCTCTCACTCTTCCCTTGAGGGAGAACAAAAAGTAGCCAGCTTCTAGGTAATGAAGCCCTTCAATGTCGATCACAGATTACCTCCCTTGCTGGCCCTGGCCTTTGCCCCGATGAATAACAAAGACTCTCAATACAAGACTAAGGACAAGCAGCCTTTCTGTTGCTTACAGTGCTGTTTTCTCAAACAAGGCTCTTTTTTTTTTTTTTTTTTTTGGCTGTGCCATAAGTAGAGAGGAAAAATAGAAAGGAGGTAAATAACAAACAAAAGTTCATAGAAAGGAAGGTAAATAGAGGAGAGAGAGTGTGTGTGTGTGTGTGTGTTTGAGCACATGCGAGCAAGCTTTTGTAGATCTGTTTTTAATGATGAGAGGATGCAAATATGAGGCCGTCCACAGTTGCCACCCTCTGTTTCTGCTCTGAGTGGATGTAGTTAAACATGATTTCATACCAACAGGGTCCAACAGTGGGTACAGAGGACATGAGAGAAGCAAAGGTTAAATGAAATTTATTTGGCTGAATGCAATTTTTTAA
Source organism: Lates japonicus (assembly GCA_033238685.1). Lineage (NCBI taxonomy): Eukaryota > Metazoa > Chordata > Actinopteri > Centropomidae > Lates > Lates japonicus. The sequence continues at coordinate 2,256,925 of BRZM01000022.1, read as the reverse complement.
TATTAATGGCTGCAGCGTCAGAATTAATACATGAAGGGACCTTTGTCAAAAACACATAACCCGTCATATTCCAGGTTACTGCTCTGTTTAATTAAGTGTTTGTAATGAAAGTTTTTACAGCCATGAAACTCATGCAAGTCTCATCTTATGCTGTCACGCTGTCACACACTGTATAATCATTGTATCAAGGTCCAGTTAATCAATTGAGAGTGATAACAAGGACACTGCATCCTCCGCTGTGGGACTGCAGGGGAGGAGAGGACTGATCCTGTTTCAGCATGTCATCTGAAGACAATGGTATTGTTCTCCAATGGCCACATGGTCGGAGTGAGTGAGTGAATGAGTGAATAAATATTTGCCATGGCACCATGACCATGTGTCTCTGGATGTAAGATGAACAACAAAGTATATTCAACAACCTCCACCAAAGGCCAAACAGTCCCATAGATATACATGCCTATCTCTTGCAATGTTAAGAAAGTGATAAATATAAAATATAAAATATAGAATCTACCTGCCCCTGACTATATAAAATATTGGTTTCCTCCACATTGTGCCCCATCCACTCCACCAAGTTTGGTTGTAAATCAGTTTCAACACAACAGATACAACAGATAAACAAACAGCAAATCAACACAGCAGGCCTAGTAAAACGCAACGCTTAGCGGGTAACTATGGCAGAAATAGATTAAATTCACAAAGAAATGCAACAATTTAATGTTGCACTTCCATAAAGTTGGACACAAATATTTAAAAATAAGATAGGGGAAAATTAGCTGGAGGATAGACAAAGATATCCTCATTTTAGAGCCACAATTTGGTTTGATTCAAAGACGATCCACTGGATCTTCAATTAAAGTCTGTTGTTAGACCTGCCTAGTAAAAGTGTCTGTTGAACCTCACTCTAGCTGTAATACAGGCTTCAGTTGACATGGTCTCCAAGCCTGCGGGCAGAGAGTTTTCTTAGGCCTCTAAAACTTCTTCAAACCACAGAAGACATTACCTTTTTTAAATACTATTTAATTTTGCTTTGGATATCAGTTGATGATTTGGGTAGCCTTTGTTTCCCCCTAAGTGAGACAGCTGTCAAAAATCACATCCTTCGTATGCACTTACCACAGCTTCCAGTCAGCCTCTATTCAGAGCCCTTCTGATGCTGCAGTGAGTGGGTACAACTATTGTTGATGCAAGCAGAACAAATTGAAGGGCTGTTTGAATAAGACATAATGGAGCATTTTTTATACATCTGTGATGGATTTCATTTCACTTTATATAACTGTTTGTAGTTTGTAGTATAGATAAAGCTTTTACTTTTTCCACAGTCCTCAACAGCAAAATATCAATAACAGGATGTAGTGTACTAAGCGCTAATGTACAACTGGCCTTCAACCCATGACCCTATATTATGCGCCAGCATAGCATGGCCTTGAGAATGTTGTGCTTTATACAATAAATAATAGTCACCACATGCTGTGTCCCCATGTTTTGTATTATCTCCATGGAGCATGTGGCTATTTGCATATAATTCTACACTCCACAATATTGAAGTGAACACTTTTATTACAAAACAGCTATGCCTGTGATGGCAATGTCATTTTTGTTATATAGATGACCAAAAAGTATGTGTGTGACTGAGTACAGGTTAATAACTCCTTGGGTGTTGTAGTTGACAGCAATGATCTATGTCATTAGAATATTCCGCAACCTCTTGTGCCTGAGATCTGTAAGTTTGCAGCGAGCATACTAGCTGCATTCATTGGGGCGAGTAGATATCCGTCTTACTGGAATAGATCTGGTGTAGCTCAGCTGGAAACAGTCATTTCTCACTCACTCAGTCATACACTTGCCTCACTAATTGCCCATCAGCCCCTGTTCTACAGATGACACTGAGCTAGGATGGTGTACTTACTTCCTCTCTATATACTGCTGAAGTGTACAACATGTTCTTATTTACAATGTTAGAGAGAGGATTTTAGAAATTTTGCTGTTTCCATTTTATTTGTACACAACACAGCTCCATAATTTTAGAGCTTTAGTTATTAACTTTGGGAGGAATCATTTCTGATGATTAAGACAGAACATATTTCACTGACTTTGTAAATCCTTCAGTGATTTCTCAAATATGACACTTGAAAAGTTCTTCGCGGTTGTGGGAAGTAATCCTACTTTCCTGTGTGTAGAGTCTGTCTGTGTGTGTGTGTGTGTGCGTGCGTGTCATGTGTGTGTGTGTGTCCTTGCTCAGCTGTGTTACATATCAATAGAAGTGACAAGGATGTGGTTTAAGTCATGCTGGTGGTGGGAGAATCGCTCTGCATCATATCGCTACTTGAGCCAAAATGAGGAGGCTCCAGTTCGCTGCCTCCGACTTATGTCACCATCTGCTAAGATGCCGGATGTTCTTTCTCATCGCATTCTTCAATCACATGACCGTGGCTTACCTATTAATTATTCCAAAGAAGAGAGTTGTGGATATTTAATGTTGTGTTGCAGGACCTTTTCTTTTTTGATACACTTTTCCTGCTCTGCATTCATCCTCTTTGCTCCTTCGTCTCTTTCCTGCTGTGTCTTGCCTTGTGCAAACGTCATCCCCCACTTACTTATTGCTTTTCTTCAAAACAAGCTAGAACTTTTTTTTTTCTCTCTCTCTGTGGCTCTGCAGTCAAAGTCAGCGTGAATGTGTGTGTGTCTGTGTGTGTGTTGGGCTGTGCCTGCACCCTTGTCATACTTCAGGTGATTTTAGGCGTTGAGCAGCAAGAACAGGATCCCTGTACTCTCATCCTCTATAACTGCATTATTAATTGTCACAGAGTACCAACTACATAATACTTGGACCCTGCAGGCACCTGGCACTCAGGTACCTAAAATTAAGCAGCGGTGCATCCATTGAAAGAGATAATAACACTTTTTTAAAGTTCATTTGGCTTCCACAAAGACTGTGTAGACTTAATTTAACAAACAAGAACATAAAAAGGGGCTTAACAGTATCTTTATTAGTTGGTTTTGTATGTGGTTGTGTGTGCATGCGTGAGTACACCTTTCCAAGTGACTACAATAAGATTCATGTATACTGTGGCTGGTGGAGAGAGTTGGTCAATGCAACATAAATGGGGTGGAACACATTCATCAAGGGTGGCGAGATTTGAGACTAGAGGCCCTCAATGCAGCAGAGAATAAAGGGAGGCGCAGAGAATCCGTGCAGCAAGGTCATTGAAAAAGAAGCTGATGAGCGAAAGGATCAAATCTCCAGTGCAGGCGAGGCCCTTCGCTTGATGTCTGTCCCCATTAACTAAAGCCTCGCCTGGCTTGTACAGACACTGCCACGCCTCGGCTATCTGATACAATGAAGGAAGTTAAAAAAAAAAAAAAAAAAAAGACGACTTGTCTGCTGTGGTTTTACTGCTTTTATTTTGTCATCTAGTTATATAGCCCTGCTTGTAATTTTTGTTTTAATCCCCCGTATTCTGTATTCGGTATTATTTTTAAATGTGCTATTTTTATTTATGTATTCTATCTGGACTAATACCTAATTCAAGGTCTGGTTACTCTGTGTTTTACCCTCATGTCTCGCTGTCATGGAAGTGGCTGATTTGTGGCATCACACAGACTTCTTCTTCTGCTCCGGCTGGTTGTGTATTGGAGCACTGGCAGCTGTATTGCTCTCAACACTGCAGTATGGATTTAGTCAGTTTGTGGTTTTACTACAGTCACAGTCTGCTGTCCACACACACACACACACACACACACACACACACACACACACACACACACAAACACACACATGTAAAAGCCACACACACAAACACAAACACAGTCAATCCTATAGCAGGTTTACTATGTCACACTGGGGGCTGCTGTGTAATTGGGTGAATCTGCTCTCCAGCACGCTACAGAGATAGCCCTTTAAAATTTCACTTCACTTCTGGGAGTGTAAACAAACCTTGGGATTACTAGGGGTGTAAATCCACATTCCAACATTTCTGTCGCTCTCCTCCTCTATCATTTTTTCTCCCCTTTTTTTTCTGGTGGCCACCTACTTTGAGAGTTAAGGGGTGTGTTAGGTTTTAGCTCAGTATTTGGAGTGTGTTTGTGCATCTGTCTCTCTTCCTATGTCTTAGGACTGTTTTCAGGTTAACAAAAGCATGAATGTGTGTCTGTCTCTATCGTGGCGTATACAGGTTGGTGCCGGTAGGTGAGTGCTGTAGGCGCGTATTTCAGCGTGTCTGCCGTGCGGACGCTTTATGTGGCAGCATGCAGCTTTCTGTCTGTGTGTTCTCTGTGATGGATTGCTTGTCAGACAGCAGCATAGCTCCGCTCTCACCGGCTGACGGAGACATTAAGTCACCAGTCACGTAGACGTACTACGTTTCAACGTTCCCCTGGGAGAACGCTTTAACCCTTCTCATTCCAGGACGGCTGTCAGATGATAGAATGTGTTACTTAGAAGGTGCTCGCCGCTAAAAATCCGCAGTATGGCTGGATTCAGTGGAGTTCAGTGTCTTAATGCAGTTGTGTGGGAGGTGAAGGACCTCTGTCACGCGTTGCTTTTAGATAGGCCAATTGCTGGAGTTATGGGCCACAGACTGTGTGCTACCACTGTCACTGAGAGGCTTGAGGTTTTATTTTACCTCTGCAGGCTGCAAGAATAGAAAAATATGTAATTGACTGAGAACATCTTCGTGCACTGCAGCAGCCTGGGGGAGTCGTTGCTGAGGGAGGGACAGCAAAGCTTCCCTCCAACTCTGTCCTTTGTTTTTAATGAAACGTCATCCTTAGTGCTACTGCTGCCCCCAGAATATGAAAATAACACACTCTGAAAGAATGTGAATGTTTAACTGGCACCTAAAGCAAATTGAGTTTTTCTGTTACATATAACTGATAAAAGTTCTTGAGTATTACCTTTGGTCTCAAGCTATACTTTTGCACAGGACTGTTTTGCAGGAATTTTCATTTCACAAAGAGTACAATTTGAGTTGGAATTTAGTCCTTTTCTCATGCCTTATTTTTAGTTTTAGTCCAATTTTATTCATTAGATCATTTTACTCAGATCCGAGATTACCTTTTGTTCATTGTATTAGCGATTCAGTATTACAGTTTTTTTCTCAATAACATTAAATGTTCATGTCTCAGCCAATCTGTTTCATCAGGACTGTGTGGATGTAGTTTGATCTGATTTGATAGATCGTATTTATGCATGGAAACTTGACATCACGTTTTTATGGTTGAGCCACATCCACTTCAAACCAGTACTAAGAGGACAGATAACAAACTCAGAAAAAATCCCTCATGTAGAACCACACTTTTGCAGATTATTTTGTGTTCATTTAGGACTCCATAGCTCATAGTAGGAAGCTGATTGAAAAAAAATGTTCTCAGGGCCTTAAAAAATAATCACAAGCTAAGATAAACTTTGTAATTGAAAATTAATTGACTTAACTCGCTGTGGCAAAAATATCCCTCAGTCGATAATTTGGTAGTGTTCTTCCACATCTTAAATTGGCATGGCTTCTTCCTTGTCTGCACAGTGCTGTCTATTCCTCTTTTTGTCTGGGTTTCAAGGGGAGTTTGCTGAGATATCATTTGTTCTTTCCCTCCCACTGATGTGGCCTAATGGTTGGCAGGCACTTGATTCCGAAGACATTTGCTGCTTACTACTGCTTACTGCTGTGAGAAGCTTGAACTTGATAGAGCAGCAGGGAAACTGCACAGTTTGTGGTTAAACAAGAATCCTTAACCAGGAAGTCTAAGTGGGCAGGACATTCTGCTGGATTTCAATCCAGTGGAGCATTTTATTATTTTGTCTAGTTGTGTCATCCCATGCTGGTCCCATCCTGTCATAATTTTGTCAGAATAATCTTAACATAGATTTTGTTCTGTATGAATTTTTTAAATGAAAAAATGTAACCCTAGCAAAACATATGGTATTACTGAGTCCAGTCCATCAGAACACACTGTACATTTTGTAAAGTGTTTCCTCTCAGTTCTCAGCATGTACAGTAGCTCTGCAATCACACAAATAGACACAGAAATATATACAAACACACACACACACACACACACACGGGGGGTTGTCTGCTGTTGGCCACTGAGCAGCTCAGCTGGAACAGTGTTGGGCTACACGCCTCGTTAAGGGCATTTTGGCAACAGCGTATACATAAGTAATTCATTTCTGGTATTAAGTAATAACTTTGATCTCTGGTTTCCACTCTCAGGAGCTAGTGCTGATGTAGTGCAGCAAAATATTAACCGCAGGTTCATTTCCCACCACAGTTTTGCATTATGCTGAAACTTCTTTTTTTTCCCTTTTTTTTTTTTTTTTTTTTTGAGGAAGCATAATTCACATTAAACACCCTTGCCCCTGTGGCAGAGTTCTCAAATTAAGCAACATTTTGTTCATTTACCCATGATAAAGTTGTTCATTAGAAAATATACTTTGCCTTATTCTTTGTTATTACCTTGCCATTGTAAATGCCGTGGGAGCAATTAAACATGTGAAGTGCCCAATTTTCCGTCCTCGACTTCCAGTCCTGAACTCTATCTGCATGTCACACACATTTCCTATGAACTAATTAAAGTGAATCAATGACACAACCCTTTAAAATGGCGGCATATGTCACGGCCATCAGTGGGGAACAAAGGACCCTCTTAATTATTTTGTTCCTGCCGTTCCTGTAAACGGCTTGTCAAGGCAGCAGACTCAGTAGCCAACTCCTTGAAAAAGGGATGTCATGTGCGCACACAGACACATATTGTGCGCGTGCACACACACATAGACGAGCACGCAAACACAGACACACACACACACACTGTCCCCTGTTTCTCTGTGACGGCTCCCTCTCTGTCTTATGAAAGACTAGTAATTGTAGTACAACAATGACAATGTAAGTGCTTAAGTGTGACGGTCCCCTTGCTCTTCAAAAGCGCAGCATCCCTTATCCATCATTGGCTCTGGGGAACAATTTCTTGGATGCTGACAACCATATCTTATCTTCAAGATACTTTTTTCCCTTTGTAAACCCTCCTCTGGCCCATGTTGTATTTGGCCAAGTCTAATTTTGAAAAGTGTGTTACAGCCTGATATAAACACATATATCCTGATCTTTTCAGCCTCCGCAGGGCGCTCCTCATTCATTTGCCCTGTTCCTCAGCTGCATTCTGCAGCCCTGCTGAAACATGCAGTTTAGCATGAGTATGCATTAGTCCTGTTATGAAGACTGATGTGCTGGGGGAGACCATGTTTATTTCTGCTGTGCAATTATTTACTGTGCCTCCCTGTAATCTGAAATACTTACATCTCCCTGATATAAATATAAAACATCACGGTACAGGAGAGCCTCCACTTTTAGTCACAGCCGGGGCTGTAGATCATGAGTGTTTGGTGGAAATGGTGACAAATGAAGTGGTGGGAGGTTTGAGGCTACACTGGCAAATGACAAAAAGTTCACACATGCCAGTTGTTTATGAGCATGCTTATTTGTTTAAGGGTTTCCCTTAATGCCCATCTGCAGTGTTGCCATAAATGCCCATCTGCAGCCCAGGAATCTAAAACTGGCTTTCACTACTGTAGGAAAATCAACTGGCGGTCCTCCAAGTATGTCATCTTCTCCTCTGAGAGAAAAGACGGACGGGGATGGATGGATGGATGAAAGGATGCCTCGACACGCTTGTTTTCTCCACCTCGTTACAACCGTTTCTGTGTTTATCAAGAGCTTTGGCCTGCCGCACTACAGCACAGCACAGCACCACACTTTGTATTTGACAATACTCTGCCTCGCGGTGCTAATCGCCTCTTAATTCTTGCGTTATTCCCCATACGTGCACATGCATTTCAATCAAATAGGTGGTACTGTCCAAAAATAGTGCTGGCGGCATTGCCTGGAGAGATGGGCTGTCAGTCTCCCTGTCTGATCATGAGCTATTATCCTCTCTGCCCACAGACAGGAGAGAGAGCTACACCAGTGTCTATGTGATCATGATCAATACATAATCACTTTCCTGTCACCACAATGGCGCTATCAGGGGACAGTCCAGCCCCACAGACCAGCCATTTTAGAAAAAAGGCTTTGGCACGCCATCTTTCTGACCTAGAAAGTGTGAGGGAGGGGGTGAACAGTAGCTAAGTGAAGGCTGGACTCATTTAAACAGTCACTGCCATGGGATGCATTATTGCATTTTCACTATATGCTGGGGTTCATTACATTACTTTGCAATGTGCTATTGTAAGAAATGATAGCTATGAGACCAGGAAAAAATATTTACTGACCAACAAACAGACTAGCCCCTGTCTAATACTAAACGACAGCGGCGCTGCTATTGTAAGCATGCAGTTAACATCATTTATTACATGGCTTCATCAAACAATTGTCTAATTGGCCAATGAATGCATTCTGAGGTTTGCAATTTATGAATAATAGATGGCTTTTTCACATTTAATCATGTCACTCCACAGTCAAGAAGCCTATTTTTGTTGATAGTAATCAAATTAGCGCTGACAGCAAGTGGGGGGGAAAAAAGTAATCAACTGTGAAGCTTTTTCCAATACAATGTCAAATTTACCTGAGCGCAAACATTATAATGTCAGTGAGAGGCTCAACAGTCTTTCTGCATTTCAGGCAGCTTACTTAAAACAGATTTAGAAATGTTAGATATAGGGCCAAAACAGCATCACAGAATATTGTGAAATAAACCGACATTTAGAAAAGTATGTAAGGAAACATATTTTAACATCGCATTTCAGTATGGTAAGTATGGTGCATCGCAATTCCATGCTTTTTAGCACTTACATGCTTTACAGGTTCACAAGGATCTCATGCTTGTGTGGTTCATTACATTTGCATGGTTTTCAGCACCTATATGCTGAACAGGTTCACAGAGATGTCATTCCTCTTTGGTCTAAAGCTATTAAAATGGCTCTCCTGATAAAAGGTCAGTTTTTATTTTGTAACTTTATTGATGGATATTGTGTCTTTTCTCTTTATACTGGCACAAATGAAGTCAGTTGACTTGGGACAGATCACAGTCCAGACCAAAGGACCCAAATTTGGTCCCACAACCAAAAGAGGTGGTCTAGGTCTGGATCAAACTGAGCCACGGTTTGGTTCGTCTGCAGTGTGTGAACATTTTTTTTCAAGGATTCAGACTCTCAAACCACTTACAGGATGTTGAGGCAGGCTCATCAGCACTTAAACAATAGAGGAAGACAAACAGCTGGAAGAGAAGTGAAAATGAGCAGCGCTGGCAAATGGCGAAAGGAGGAGACAAATTATTTAATTGTAATTTGGTCTGATGATGCAATCAATCAATCAGTGTCATGTAGCGGGAGACGCAGAACACATGGGTGGTCATGACAGTACATAGATAGTGTGACGATTGTGTACTTTCAGGTGAGATAACACCCCATGCCATTTTCTGCTGGCCAGGTAGTGCTCAGATGGAAACTAATGAAAACAGTGATTGGTTAGTTGGATTTGTCAGTACAAGTGACTTCTTTCACACCACACACAGACATCTAGCCCATAAATAATATGAAAATATTAATAAGAAGAGCTTTACCAACAAAACTAGATTGGAAAATAGCTGGCTTTGTTGGACAGCTTGTCCAGTAAGGTTAATTTAGCAAAAGCAATATCAAAGCAAAAGCTTTCAGCTGCTAGCTGCAATATTGTTAACACCAAGTAGCTTGTAGCTAACAGCTGACATTTTATAACAGCAAATTATCAAAAACAGCCATGTTTATTCAGTTCCTCTGAAACAACAGCATTTCACCTTATTTAGCTGCTCACTCCCACTGTTGAGTAATAGCTGTAGAATATGGCCACCAGACGGTGTGGTGTTCTTTTTTCTTCTATTTTTTCTTCAAAGAAAACTTTGTAATATCTTAGATCTGCTTTGTGCATAACTTAAGGTTACAGTTCTGTGCTGTTATGCACAATACTGCCCCTCTCTCTGTTTATCCCTGTGTTCCCCCTCTCTCTTTCAACCCCTGCAGTGTAAAGCCAGTCAGACATAAACAGTATTGTTTTACCCGGGTAGGGCTCACAGCAGGGCACTGTTAGCCCCACGCCTCATGCAACCCACAGCTCTCCCCATGCCTCAGTGATATCCCTTCTCTATGGCTCAGTGCCTGCATACATATGAATGCCCCCCGTCTTCTACCCTTCACGCTTCTGAGCTGGTCCGAGCTGAACAGAGCCGGGATGTTACACAGCTGCCACGCTTGTTGGACGTAGGGATATTGTGGAGAATCTAGCATTCCAGCAATAGTAAATGAATCGTAATGACACATTCTTTTGAGTGATTATAGGTATGATGGTACTTGAGCTGAGAGTGCTTCCCTGTGGTGCGGTTTGCTGAGTTGTACTAAGCATGCTAAGGGTGAATTCTGGGCAACGGGGAGAAAAAAAGTAGCTCATGTTCTTGTTAGATCAACTGGAAAATAGAACCTTTGTGCATGAAATATTATATTGAAGATTTTGTAATAGATTTGCGCTATGCAGAATATCCCATAAAGTGAGCTGCATCTTTGCAGAATCATTTTTGTACAGTAGTATGATGTTTTATTTCATTATTGAAAAGCCCATCGCATGTCCAGTTTCAAACAGTGGTGTTAATTTGACAAGGAAAAACAGTATTCCTCATTTTCCTTTTATCATCCAGCTGCATTTTTGATGCCACTAGCTGGAGTAAATAAGCATCTTTGATTTGTAACATTGTGGACACTTAATCATGCTTATGTATTCCTGTATGTCCTCATTTGTAGATAAAGCTATGGACAAGTGTAGTATTTAATTTTCAAATTCATTTTCTTTTCCTGCCACCCTGCAGTGTGCAATAAGTGTCTGCAAACGAGCATCTCGTGGAGGCTCAGGCCTACATCTTTATGACCTTCCACTGTTTGATTATCCTTGCAATACTTTCATGGAAATAAGCAGGGCTATACAGATGAAGCTGTGTTGTGGGATAATGTATTACAGAAATAAGCTGCAATGTCCTTCCACAGCCATTGTGTGTCACATCGGGCTGCATCCCCCAATTTATCCCATCTCTGGTTCAAGGGAGATTCCTATTGATTTCCTATCACTGAGCCAGCGTACAGAGTAAATAGGAAGTGTGTGCCCTATTATTTGTGTCGGTTGATAAAACAGAAGGCTAGACCCCCATGTCTTTATTCTTGGGCCTTTTCAGGAACCACAGGCCCTTAAAGCAAAAAAAAAAAGAAACCAACAGCTGTAAATTTGATGTAAATGCCTCATATACAGTAATGGCACTCTTGAAAATGATGTGTGTTTAAATTATTGGCACGGTATTAAATCCTGTGCACTTCAGGACGTGATTAATGAGATTACACTCAGTGGGGGAAAACAACCGTAAATGCAGGCAGTATTTTCATACATGCTTAATACGTGTCACCCTGTAGGTTACTGCCCAAACCAACAGAGGGAGATTTGCTTTCCCAGGAGAAGGTTACATGCAATCTCTCAGTGTCTGGGCATCTGCTAGACAGCAGGAGAAAAGTGCGACAAATCCATTTAGATCGGAAATAGCGTGACAGTACCTACTTCCACGTCTCTAACAGGTTTGACCGAGAACGGTGTTTAAATAACACTTTTCATGTAGAAAAGTTGCCAAAGCAGTAAAGCACACAGGACTCCATGTTCATTCTATGTGAACATTTTCAACTGTACATATCTAATTCCTTCCTGCACGGCTTTTGTTTTCAGCAACCATTCGGCTTTTTCATCCCTGGAAGTTTATAGGTGTTGTGTTGCTATTATTGTAATTGCCACAATGCTACAGGCTTCAAATAAAAGCCAGAGACAATATTCCTCCTACAATTGAGTTTCTGTGCCCATTGCCTGGCCCTACAGCTGCATCCATTTCTGCAGTGTCCCTGAAATTTCTGTGCATTATCAAGGGGAAGGATGAACTAATCTGCAGTGATTTGAAACAGGACCAAAACACTGGCTTTCCTAATCCCTCATTTTTTTATCAGGGGTGGTGAGGAGCATTTTACCCCTGTGGGAGGGAAAGAAAGAGGGAGCTATTTCATGCTTCAGCGGTTCCACTGTTTTTATGAAGATTTTTTCGTACCCTCTACTACCCCCACTTCAATCCATAGTGTAACTGAATTTATAAAGCCTGTTTGCAATAGTCAGACACCTTTTAGAAGTACGAAGGTACTTTTCATAATTAGGGATGTGTAGATGGCTGCCTTCTCCCTCTGTAGTGGTAGTAATTTAACTTTAAGGCAGATAAGGCTCTGTATCTCTGAAAAAAAAAAGAGGCGCAATTTCCTTAGCTGTCTCTCATTTTATTCATTTGACAATTGGCAAACACCTATGGCACACAGGATATAATTTGTTTCCCAGCATTACTGCATGAGCGCACCAATTTGGATTATTGCACACATCTGTGGGATATAATTCATATAATTATGTTTCCTTACATTTTATCAACCAGTTTATTCAGTATTTTATTTACCTAACACGTTTGTGGGAAATTTCCAGGAAACTGCTGGGCAGAGCTCTGAATAGCATCATACTGAAGTGTTATAGTATGTGGTGTGTAGATGTAATGTGATTTTCAACAAAACACATGCAGCGTTGGGTGAGTACAGTAAATGCAATAATGTGCAGTGTTAATACCTATTGTGAAATGTGATAACTGGAGTATCATGCTCACAGAGTATTTCATGTTAATTGAGAGTAAGTAATCTTAGTGGCAGTTCAGTGGGTTTGAGTAGAGAAAATTCCAAGTCTATCAGCAGCTGACATCAAGTTATGATGTGCTTTTTTTTTTTTTTTTTGCTGAAACATGGCAGAAACAGAAAAATAAAAAGAGCCCATTGATCTGCTGTGATCTAAACACTGCAAAAGGCATTTGTAACAAGCAGTAGGAAATTTACAAGGTAAGCTTTGGCAACACAACAGCATAGGTCATCATAAGACTATGAATTACTAGAACACCTCTGTCTCAGAGGACCACTTGAGGCTCTCTCACTGTGAAATAATTGGGTTGCAACAGTGAAACTCCTTCTGCAGTTAGAGTGTAAAGGTGGCTTTTGCTTTGTTTTGCTCTTCCAAGACCACAGACACAGCGGTGACTATTAATCAATGGTGGACACGTGTAGCTGACGGCGTAAAGAGGGAGATAAGTTCAAAAACTGTAACAAAAAAAAAAAAAAAAATGTATTGAAGTGTTGTTTATGAAAGGCCCTTTCTTTTTTCCAGTAGTTATGCTGCGCTTTGAGATAAAATATGTATTCCCAGAGTGTATTTTGAACTCCTTGTAGGTTACAGTAGATGTATCTTAAGTCATCACTTTGCTCCACATTGGTCAGCAGGTCAGTTGGGAGTTGTTTCAGGGCATGTAGAGCCAGCAAAAGCCCATATGCCGGCAGAATACAGATGTCTGATTTGTGGGTTACACACTGTAAACTTTACAGGGAACTGTGTTTCCGTCACATCTGGCACTGTGTTTTTTATTTTCATGTTTTAATTCATAACTGCAACCTGTGAATCACAATGTCAGAGCCAAAGCCCGCGCTTGGCGCAGGTCTTTACTACAGGCCTTTATTTATTTATTTTTGTCTGCAGTGGACAGACTCAGGTGCCTGTGGCAGGACCTTCGCCGTCTGCGACGAGGGACATCTCCCTTTGTTGTCAGTACACCTCTAAACATCTTTCACAGAAACAATTACCATACCATCTGTAGCTTCCTGCTAGCGTGTTGCTCGCTGTCAGCATGTCAGCGTCTTTTCTCTCCTTTCCCCCCTCTCCCTCTGACACACACTCCCTCTCTCTGAGACTGATGAGGAGCTAGGTCACTGTGAATTAAATGGATACGTTTAATTGCGTTAATAGTCACTTTATATTCAGTTTTTCCTGATACCCTATAATGGAGCTGTCAATGGTGGATTGAATTGTCACTAATCTATTTTCTGATTTGCCTTGAGCATTTGGCAGAGTTGGTATATTGATGAAGGTCCCTGCCTACATTTCCCTCAAACCTCATAGAATTGGTTTAATGAAGAACCTCATTTCTGTTACACTGAGTATTGTTGCTGTGAAGGTGATGGCTGATTGCTCCAGTGTTAAAGAATACATGTGCCAACAGTTACATTAATATAACTTTTACCTGGGCAAACTCTTTAAAGGAGTGTTTTCTTTGTGTGTTAAGGCTTGAAGTTTGCTTTAAGTGAAAAGGCTCAAAGACATACACTGCATTCGATTATCTTATAACCTTCAATAGTGTATTCAGGTGACACAACACATCAGTTTTCAAGTTTGCACTTCTTGAAGACTAACAGTTACGAAAAGAATGAGGTAGATGCAGTTACTTTTCCCTCTGTGTTATAGTAAGTATGTGACACATCCATCACTGTCGTGTTGATTTGCACATTAGCCAACATACCCAGCAGAAGCTAGCGTTACAAGAGGCTAGATGACTAATCAGCACTGACATGACTGGTGTGCCGCAGTTAGGCCAGACACCCATTATAACATATTTAATCTGAAGTCATGTCACATTTGCCGCAAGCAATTGACACTTTGACGCCAGAACTGTACACACATGATTGGAAGACAAATTAAGGGCATGGGAAGGCACATTACCAATTACAGTTTGTTTGGTGATACACATGCTAGTTCAAATATCATTTTGTTTGTTTAGTTCAGACTCAAAAAAAAAGAAAAAGAAAAATGTAATTAGTTTCTTTGTTGTTTTGGTTAGGGACTGTACAAAAATATTAGGGGGACTTAGGATCTTTGAAAAATTTCCCACCCCAAAAAACAAAACAAAAACAAAAACAAAAAAGCCTTTTTATTTCACAGAGCCACCACCTGTCTCAGCTCATTTACTCACTGACAGTGGGAATAAATATTCAGTTAGTAGTTCCTGTTATAAGAATAGCTAGATTCAACTGCTCTCATCACCCTGATCATTTTCATACAGTCTCTTACTTATGAAATTAAAAATATGCACATGAAACACTCAGAAAACATCAGATTTCATGTCCTGATATTTCAGGGCAGCACAACTTGCATTTGCAATGCATTGCAAATTCCAAGCAAGTCTGACACAGTTGAGACAGGACACATCAAATCCACATACGGTCAAATAGTCTCATCCTGACTGGCTCAGCACTTCCAAATTTCAGTCTATAGTGATGTAGAGATGATTGACTATAGAGTTACAGTTCTTAATTCTGCCTCTCTGCCCCACAGGTACCCCAGTTACCCGGGTAACAGCTACAGATGCTGATGATCCAGTGTATGGGAACAGTGCTAAACTGGTCTACAGTATATTGGAAGGACAACCATATTTTTCCGTAGACCCTAATTCAGGTGAGTACAGTATTTGTCTACTTGTTGGTGTTTTAGACTTTTGCATCTTGCAATCCTCAAACTTACATTGAATTAGACGACATAGCATGCTAAATGCAACACATGCAATAATAGAAACGACCAATATAGTCTCTATGACTCAAAAAAAAAAAAAAAAAAAGAGGTGACACAAAAGGATGACACCTCTGTGGGGCAGGCTAGCCAACGGCGCTCTTTGTGCTGTTATTCATTGTTTGCCTGACAAAGCCTGAAGAAGATCTCTGTGAGATCGAAACGTTGCTTCATTAAATTTAATGGGAGCTATTAATACAGTGTGCAAATCCTTTGTCTGTTTCTAACCAATGGAGAACATAATGTATTACAAAATGTAATGAATGAACGCCACGCCCATAATGGGACAAAAAGGAAAGAAATAGGCTTTACAGTGAGACAGTGATTACATCTAAGGGTTATTTCAATAGATTTTTTTTTCTTCTAGACAGGGCCAGGCACATTAGGCCAGAACCTTTAAGTATTTAAACATTGTCCTTTTTCATTACCTGCTTCAGCTTAGATAAATGAGCTTACAAAGTCACTTCAGGTCAAGTAGTGGGCTATCACTGTTAGACCGCGCCTCTGGGTAAGTACGTCCAAATGACAGTTAGGAATAACTTTACCTTAGAGAGTTCTAACTTATTGTAAAATAGATGCAATTTGTGAAGCTTTCAGGACCCAACTGTGTATCAGACCACCACAAGACAACTGAATGCTAAGACTGTTGATGTAGCCACTTTTAAAGGATAACTCTGGTTATTAACAGAAACCTTTGGAATCTGTGCTGTAATGAGAAAGAACGGTGTACCCAGCAACTGTGAATAGCTGCTGCAATGTAATCCAATGGGTAACTGTCCATGTTAAAGTGCGTCCACTAAAGTGCTTTTTTTTTTTTTTTTGCCACTGACAGGCTCAGATGTTTATTGTAAATGTCTGTCATTACTGGATAGGATTCCTACAGAAAAAGAGATTTTTTTTACACTACCAGACTTCATTGACAAAAACAGTAATTTTACCACACAGAACGTGAGAGCTGCTGGAATACTGCTGCCTTGGATGTGAGCCCCAGTCTTTCGTGAGAGTGGAGCACTCTGTACACCTGTCATCCACCCCAGCCACCTCCTGGTGACTCCATTGCAGATAATAAATGCAATGGGGTTCAGTCCTTCAAAAGACGATGTTGCCTCTGAAGATAATCTAAACAACAATTTTGTTACTGCCAATAATTTCGGGGAGATAGGTTGATGAAATCAGTTTTGTTTTTGACTAAGAAGTACTTGATAAACTGTGACGTCTAAACATGAGATGAAACAAAAATGAGACATCTACACCCTGATTACATGAATATACATGAACATTCTGCTGTATATCAACAGTAACTCCCTTACACTGGCATTTAGGCTGGAGGGTCATCCTACTCACTCTTTTAAAAGAGACTTAACCATCAAATTCATTATAATTCATCAACTTTTCATTCATATTCATAGTAAAGGTTCATATTTATTCATATTCATTCCTAATGTTGCCTGAGTTTTGGCAGCATAGGTTTCTGTGCTGCCAATACTGTGGATTTCAATGAAAAAGAAAGACTGAGGTGACAGCAGTGAGTGAGAGGGTGGCTTTTTTTTATGTGCATGTGCACTGCCTGCAGGTGCTACAAGTTGCACAGGTTCCAGCAGGTGGAGATGCAACAGCTTCCCCACCTGCTGGCCCACCTGAGGTAATCCCCCTCTGTTGTGGTACATTAGGTTTAAAATGCATATAGTTTCTGAGAGGACAAAAAAGGGATTTATAGTAAAAAAAATAAAATTAAAAAAAAATCACCTATCAGAAGACCACATGGCAACTATGTTAATGAGTGTTGTTAACTGCTATGTATATGTTGCTGCTATTATGTAACCTCACCCCTTTTCAGCAAGCCCGTAAGGGACAGCATTATCAAACACACACTAAAAGGGAGCTGACAATGTCGGTTATAGCTTTAAAAGTTGTGTAACAACAACAGGACTGCAGGTAACTCAGACCATCTGTTTTCTGAAATGCTTGTAGATTATCGCTGCATGAGGCTGCTGTTAAGTCAGGCTCCCAGGCTCGCTCCCCTCTCTACCCCTCTCCCTCTACAGCTGCACACTCGCTTATGTTTCAAAACATGAACAGTACACCGGGGCAAAAATGCGTTGTACTGGGGGTAATATAACTAAACTGAGAAGTGTGCGACTTTAATTAAACAGCGAAATAATGCAGCCTCATGGTAAGAAAAATGTTACTGTGTTAAATAAGAAATAAGACCCACACACTGTGTCAGAGGTTTCCAGTATACTTAGTAAGGTAACGCTTGGTCGCACCGAGATCTTCATCAGGCTTCGCCAGACAACAGTTAATGACGTCACAAATGGAAAGCATTATATCTGCACAATGTCACGCACATAGCGTGATAAAATCACGCTGGCTCTTATACTGAACCAGTCAGGATGGTGCTGAGTAAGAAAGGCTGATACACGTGTAGCCTTTCACAACAGGAAGTCTAGGCTACGCATGTACGTGGCAGAGGACAAAAGTACGCCTCTATCACTGGAATACATTAAGACAAATACAAAGGTTTCTGCATTATGTTTGTCCTGGTTTAACTAGGTCATCTGATCGTTAGTGATATATTCAATATCACCATGATTCGACAATGGGCTGCAAGAGATTCATTATTAAAATTACCAAGTTATAAGACTCATATGAGCTGAGCTTGGCATCACTGAGTTGTGTGTTTCCATCAGCTGATTGGTCGTCCTGAATGCTAAATGGGCCAGTACTCATATGCCGCTCTGTAACATCATCGGGTTATGAAATAATAATAATAATAATAATCACTTCTTCTTTTCACAAGGCAAACTCTTCAGCAGCGTCATCATGCATAAAGTTATCTCAAAAAAGATTCCAGATTGGATCTTTAATTGCTTTTTCAGCTGACTTTTTAACATGTGTCTGTAAGCAATATGATTAAATAATGGTGAAATTACATTAATAAGAAATGAGATGGAAATCGGCTGCTCACAATTTGGAAAACAGCGCACAATAAACAAGCTGGAAGAAAGACAGTCTCAGAATTTATGTACATAATTAGGATGAACACCGAGTTCAACACATAGAAATTGGGCTCGTCCTCAGTGCTATAGGCTTCACGATCTCGAAGCATCTGCAGCCGGAGCGTGGCTATAGAAAACGCGCTGAACGGACAGTTTAAGGATTAGCATTCATGCTTTGTGTGATTGCGGAGCACATGCAGATGGCTCATTCAAGTGAGCCAGATGTTTTAATGAATGTTAATGAAAAATAAAAGGTAAGGGGAAAACAACCATTAGAATGCATTTGACACTTACAACGCCACATTGGAAATGAAAAGCATTCAATAAATAAATAAACATCATGCCCCAATTCATCACTTGGTTAATGGTCGGTGAAAAAAAAAGTTGAGGCAAATATCTATGGAAATGAGTGTTTGTCTATCCTCCCTTCTCAGTGATTAGGAATTAATTTGAATAATTAACGATGATCAACAGAGATGAGAGTGTTGCTTCTAGCAGGATAACTGAAGTATGTTTGTATGCTTGTGTGTGCGTGCGTGGAAGAGAGGGTACGAGTGACTTGTTTGTGTTGCTCTTTTTATTTATGGATTCATTTGTTTGTGTGAGTGAATGGGAGGTAGGCCTACCTTGTTGACGCCAGTCAGAGCTCACATTCAAATCTAACTTGTGATGTGGTTTTTATCACTCAGACTAGTTACATAACACAATATGTGGAGTATAAATGTTGCTTATGCACACTACACATACTGGATTATTTCTATAAGCAGAGTAGACATCAGAATTAGAAGGAGAGTCCTTTACGTAATTGGGCATGTTAATGGTATAAAATGGCAATGATTTCTTGTTGGGATTTTAAAGTATCCCATGTACATTTACAAGTACAAGTGAGAAAAAGTTGCATGGCGTGACGCAGTTAATAAGTTTTGTTTTAAACCAGAGACGTGTCATAAGTCTGCCCAAATGTAAAACAGGGACTGAATACAGGGTATGTTCATACACTCATCAAGCACTTTATTAGACACAACTGTGCAACTGCTTATTCATGCAATTATCTAATCAGCCAATCATGAGGCAGCAGTGCAATGTATAAAATCACGCAAAATACAGATCTGAAGCTTCAGTTAATGTTCACATCAAACATCAGGGAAAACTGTTATTTTAGTGACTCTGACTGTAGCATGATTGTTTGTGCCAGACTGGCTGGTTTGACTGTTTCTGAAACTGCTGATCTCCTGGGATCACACACAATAGTCTCTAGAGTTTACACAGAATGGAGCCCAAAAACAACAACAACCCAAAAAAAAAAACATCCAATGAGTTGATTAGAGGGGTAAAAAGAGAATAGCTACACTGTTTGGAGCTGACAGAGAGGCTTAGGTAACTAAGATTCAGATAACCACTCTTTACAACTCTGGGGCAGAGCAGAACGGCGTCTCAGAATGCACAACACATAGAGAGTTGAGACAGATGGGCTACAACAGCAGAGGACCATCTCAGGCCACTACTGTCAGCCAAGAACAGAAATCTGAGGCACAATGTCACAAAGCAAAAGTCAGCTAAACTGGCATCATGAACATGACAGTGTGTTCAGTGTACTTCAGTGGCCTCCCCAGTCAACAGATATGAATCCAATAGAACACCTTTGGGATGTGGTACAACAGGAGATTCACAACATGAACGTGCATCTGACAAATCTGCAGAAATGATTTAATGCAGCCATGTCAACATGGACCAGAATCTCAAGGAAATGTTTCCAATATCTTGGATAAGTTCTTGTGTTTTTTTAATGAGTAGCTTTTTGGTAATCAAAATGGTATGTATTTGTTCATTTATAGCTTATATATTATATAAAACATGACATATTTCCTTATTTGTTGGAATGACAATGGTTGTCTGGTCATTTGTGTGTGTGTGTGTGTGTGTGTGTGTTCTCCTCCATCACATGTGTATTTCTAGTTTGGGGCAAGTTGAAGGGGATGCCACTGCATATTTTTCGACATAGAATATGTTTAGAAATTAAGAAAAACTGGTATCTAAGAGAAAATAATTCAAAATCAAAATAATTTTTGCGTTGCGTCTTTGTAACTCAAAAGACGTAAAATCAAGACCATGCTTGGTGGACGGGAAACATCTATAAAGTACAGGTTGCTAAATATTTGAAAGTAAACTTATGGTCTTGCATCTGGAAGTAGTGGTCTATGGCACCACTGTGACCAACTGGTCCAAAATTACTTGCTGTACTGATCCCATGGTCAACAAACCACCATTTCTTTTGCCAAGAAAAATGCTTGTTCAGTCATTACTGTGAAGACATTAATCATTTATAGAGTGGGGGTGATGGTAATAGCAACATGTAATGCTTGTGGTGGAGGACAAAAAATGCATTAACCCCAGTTAGACAGTGTACAAAAAAAATGTAGCTTGTTGCTTTTGATAAGATTCCTATTCATAAGATTTTTTATTTGATAAGATCCAGTGCATTCCTGCTGATAAAGTTTCCTCATTTCGTTTAAAATAAACTTTTCTCCTTCACATCGTCTAGTTGTTAGATCGTCAAGCGTTGCATATGACCTCCAAAAGCAAAACTGACCCTGAAATTGTGTTACATCTCTGAGGAAAATCTATCTCAAGAATAGAAAATGGAGGCACAGACAACATCCTAACCCCTCCCATGTTTTTCATCATAGCCAAGCATATTCTCATTGTCTGAGGCAGCTCAGGACCAAGGCAGGGTGTCATGCCAAAGCCTGGCTTTTATGAGGGGTTTTATATTCATTTGATGATCCTGCGGGCCTCTGTTTCCTGAGTGGATTATCTGTATATGCCGGTGCTGAGCCCTTTTTATATTCAGCGCTGTGGCAGAGTCAATAAGGTCCATTCTGCATACAATATTCAAGATTATACAAGACAGACAGCATAATTCACACTCAATCAGAATACAAATGACTGCAGACAGCGAAACAGCGCATTTGAAAACAAACACAGCTGATTCTCAGTGCTGGAACTGGCTCAGTCATGACCACCTTGCTATGCTCACATAGACTGTGCATTTTCAGAGAATAAACCTGCAGGGAATTCTTTACCTCTGCTTGGTATGGAGTCCTTGTTTTGTAAAGTCATGGTCTAAAATAATGCATGTTATAACCCAGAGAGTAAGGTGGGCGTGAAGGTTACCGTGTGCCTTGCTTTTCCTCGTGCTTGCTTGTGCATACTGGCATGAGCATCATTAAAATGATGTGCAGACTATATCAGTCATGTTTATAATTGCATTAATGTGTTATGAACTGTCTCCACCTCCAGCGACCATAAAAATTGCTCTCCATGGGATGGATCGGGAGATGAGAGAGGAGTACCTGGTGGTCATTCAGGCCAAGGACATGGGAGGTCACATGGGGGGCTTGTCTGGAACCACTACAGTCACAGTCACACTAACGGACATCAACGACAATCCACCAAAGTTCTCTAAAAGTAAGTAACTACATGACCTTTAAACATCCCAAATCAAATTACGAGGAGAAACAAATTACTGCCGCTCTAAATGAGTATTTCTCTGATTGGTTATAATTGGGAAAAATAAATGTTATTTTGTAAATTTCATCAAACAGGCTTCTCAGAAACAAATTCCTCTGACTGCTGTAATGTCTAATGATGATGCAGTGCTGTAATATGCTTCCATAATTTTGTTTAATTTGATCAACATTTCTAGAAACAAAAGGGCTATGTCTCTTCCTCGCCAGGTTTGTATGAGTTTGTAATCCCCGAAGACCTACCGATAGGGAAAATGGGCGGCAAGGTGAAGGCAAATGATAGAGACATCGGCGAGAATGCCAAGTCAACGTACAGCATCATCGAGGGAGACGACCAAGGCGTGTTTGAGATTATTACGGACTCACAGACACAAGAAGGGATGCTTCGACTGAAAAAGGTAGGACATAGAAACTCACTGCAAATGGCTTAAGTCACCTCTTCATTCTTCCTGTATTTGTAAATCACTGAGTCAAACACACCAGGGGCCTAGGTTAAAAAGTGCATTCACTAATGTTAGCTAGGTAAGGTGCGTAGTAAGCTAGCTAGCAGCAGCTACATCAACCGTGTGCTGATTTGATTCTAACGCTTGAGAGAGACCGAAGAATGACTCAGCAGAGTTGTGTTGCGGGACACGACAACTAGGGGTTGTTAACCCAGGAGAAACAAGGTTATCTCTTTGTTGGTGAGTGTAACTATGCTGTCTCTGTTCAGAAATTTACCATCATTCAGTTAAGACATGTTGTTTACCAGGAACATACAAGAATGTAAACTGGCTGTGAAACCATGATTGACCAAAATGTCTATTTTGTAGCTCTACTGTTGTACTCTGAAAAAGTAAGACCTAGAAATTTGCTACAAATGGCTAAAATCAGCTCTTTATGCCTTCTGTCTTTGTAAGTCACTGACTGACTGTCGAACATACCAGGGCCAAGTTTGAGACATCAAAATGCTACAGCTAATATCCTAAGACATAAGCAAATACTGTATATAAAAATAACGTTTTAATGCTAAATGGCGTGCTAACATAAGGCCAGATTGCTCTGCCTCTTCTGTACCACTTCTAGTGAAATTGTGTGCTTTAGAGTGTGAGAGAAGGCTTCACTCAAAATATAGTGTAGTTTGGTGGCTAAAGGAGCATTTGCTTTTCTGTATATTTTGCTAAAACATATTTTTTGTCCGTAAAAAAAAAATCTGTGACAGATAAAAATAGTCACAATGAATTCAAACGTAACTTTGACATGTTTTTGTGTAAAGTAACAGACAAATTTTCTCATTGGACTTTCTCTGTGTGGACATTCAAACAAATGTGGTAAATATGGCAAATATGTACCAAAAAAAGGTCTGAATTGCTTTTTTCTCCTTACAATACTCTTATTTTCACATCACAGTCTTGCCCGTTTAGCTGTAGCTGTCTTTGCTTAAGGCAAACTGCTACATATTGTAAATGTATTCAGCCCTCATTTTAAGTTAAGTTAAATTCTGTTTTGCTGACACCCACATTACAGTCACCATAACAGCAGATGGACTGGACCTCAAGTTCTTTGCAATTTTAACACATTCACATCTGATAGCTGCATATTTGTACCGCTGTCCGCTAAGCAACTTCATCAGAGTGGTTACTGGGTAATTGCCTTGCTCAGGGGGTACATTGGCAGTAGTTGTTCCAAGAGGAAAAGACAATGCACATTAAATGTGTTCATCAAGATATTCCCAGGTGTGACGTTCCTGAAGGCAAACAAGCGTCATTCCTGTCACAAAATCATTTTTTTTATACCTTCAGGCAAACACATTATCACATAATGACATGGTACATTGTGATGTTGGTGTAGCACGTGTTGGAATTAGTGGCATTGTATTCATCAGATTAGTTTAAAAGTATGGCAGAAGCAAAGGCACATGCTTTTCTGCTGATAGAATTAAGTTTGCTGGGATCTGAGTCATTTTTGTACAATTTCACACAGTGTAATAAGTTTCTAGATATGCAGTACAAATGCAGTATGAATATTTCCTCCAGGATAAAAGCTGTTAAAGTTTGAGCCAGGATATCATTGTTCGCCTGTAGACATGTAGAGCACAGTCCTATATTTTGCTCAATACTGAAGCATGCGAAATTTACATTTGAAAAACGCAGTGCATTTAAATTACACAGTGACCTGCAAGCAAGTTTAAACAGACCTGTATCTCAAGGATGTCTGTGGAAAATCAAACTGAGATTTGAACACATGGTACCAAAGACACCAAAACACATGCTATTTATATATGTATGTATTCTTTATTCTAAGTCTATAGAAGCCCTGCATGGTAGAGGATGTTTGCATATATTGAATCATACACGATTGATGGATGGGTATTCTCAAGTCTTGAGTCATGGTTGGTTCAGTGTGTCTGGAGAGAACGGCTATACATCACTCAAATCCAGAACGCCATTGTGTTGTGATGTAAAGTGACATTACCCCAAGGACATGTGGTGTGACTTTGTCAAAGTGTGAACAATGAACTGTGTGGGAGGTGGAATGTATAAGAGCTAAGGCAATCTGCTGGGACTACAATTCACTGCCACTAAAGAAAACATCAGTGCTGGAGAACAAACTCGACACAAAGTCATAAAATCTCGAACTGTTGACAAAGCAAATGTCAAATGTGTTAGTCTTTTAGGCAACCTCCACTTCTGTGTCCCGCAGAGAGCCTCGCTCTTCCCATGTCTGCTCAGCTTTCTCTCTGTGGCCCTGAGTTGGTTGCCTACATCACTAACGCAAGATAGATGATAATGTGTTGGGAAAGTAGCAAGGCATTTGCACACTAAGTGTTTTTGCATCCCTCCAGACAGCAGCGTCTCAAGTTTAGATGAGTTAAGAGAAGCAGTTGCTATACTTTTGCTCTTTTGTTCTCTGTCCTCACCAGTGTTATCCTCCAACCAGGGTGACAGAAGAAAAGAGTCTTTCTCTCCGACACACCCTGTCCCTGTCAACAGCTGTACGAGTCTATAAACTGCCATCTAAGGCGGAATTCAAATTATTAAAGATCCTTTTCGGCAAGGTTAAAACATATTGATCTAACTGAGGCTGGAGAGGCACAAAACCAGGGCAGAGATTCTTTGCTGTTTGGGTTTTAAGCTTTTTATCTGCCAGCCCCCAGGCCTGTCGAGGGATGTTAGTGGGTTGCTGAGCTTTCACCCCTGCAGCCAGTGCTGAACTTTGAAGTCCCTAAAAGGCCCATGTACATACTGATTTGATGCTAACGCTCGAGAGAGACCGAAGAATGAAACAGCAGGGTTGTGGTGTGGCGACACGACGGCGAGGGGGTGTTAACACAGGAGAAACAAGGATGTCTCTTTGTTGATGAGTGTTGAATTTAGCCTCATTCAGTTAAGCCACGTTGTTTACCAGGAACATACAATTATGTAAACTGGCTATGCAACCCTGATTCCAAAATGTCTGGTACATAGCTCCACCGTTTTCTTTCTACACTTTTGAATCCCTTAATAATCAACAGTAGCTGTACAACAGTAGCACCATGCATACTAATAAAAATCAAAGTGTCTCTCTCTGGATTACTCATTCAAAGCACTGTGTGCGTTTGTTGAATTAGTAATTTGAATGGGTCAAAATATGACTTGCATTCTGATGCCATGGCCTGGATAACATACAGTATTTAAAAGAGTGGTTTGCATAGAAGCTTTATTTGATTTTGTAATTGATATTGATACTGAAAATAATTTGAATCAAAATTAACTAGGCTAATCAAAGATGTTGTTTACCACTATGGGTTCCCTAAACCATTTAAGTGGATTTGGTGTAATTAAATATGCCAGCAACAGTGAGCCCCCTCTCCCCTTTCCCCTCTTTGTTAGGACACTGGAAACAAATATAATGAGTTGTTTCTACATGCTGTCAAGTGGGAATAACACTGAAATTTTTGATAAGGGAAAGCAAAGCAATTTGAGCCAGTTTTCCTGGATAAAATTAATGTGGAGTACTTTGCTATATTACTCATGTAAGGGTGAAAAGCAGCTCACAAAAAATACTCTCTAAAAATACTATTTGAACTATGTTAATCATTATTTTATATTTACAATAGATATTACAATGGACAATGTGAAACTGGTTAAAGCAACATTATGCAACTGTTTTACCTTAAAGTAATAGCACCAAATAAATGTTAAAATATAAAATAAAACATCACAAATTCTAAACAGAGTTTGGCATGTTTGTTGCAGCAACAATCACTTTGGGTTCCAGAGGCTGAAAATCATGAAAAATGTATACTGTGTTTCAGTTAGGTGAATCTGATCATGCATTCAGCTCTCAAGTCAAGCAAGTCATGAAAATCGCTTAAATCCTCACACTTAGAGCCCAACAGAATTAATTACCACCCGTGGCTGCAGAGGCCGCTGTTGCTCAGCAAAAGTTACACTTTGTTGCTTTAAATGGATGAACCCACAGGGATTCATGATCCCACTCCGCTATGGATTGTTTGACTATTTTGTTTCTCAGCTCATTGTTTTGGTTACATGCCCCTTGACCATTAATTTAGCAGCTAAAGAAAACGAAACCGCTCTCAGTGGAGAACAAAGCAGAGGTAAAAGGAGAGTGAATGTTGGACATTAATCAGTTGACCACAACACAGCCCAGAATGAATGCTCGTGTTGTTCAATATCTGCTGGACGTAAAGGAAACTGTGTGCTAACAACTTTATGATAGCATTTCGATGTTTCGCTTTTCCAGTGGCAAAAAAAACCACAGTGCACTTATCTTGGATGATGCCACTTTAATTTTGATAATGAAGCAATTTTGAGTGTTGGTTCAGTAAGCCAACTGAATCGCAAAGATTACAACATTCAGACATTACAATCTGAAACTATATCCCACACAACAGTGAAGTGTCACATAGTATCACTTCTGCTGGACACCAACTAGTTAAATTCAACATTTGTACCAGTAAATTACATTCAGATAATAATTCATATTTAAACTTAGGCCTTCCCCCTCTCTCCATTTCCATATAATCATTTTGACTATCCAGCCCCAACCTTATACAGGCTCTTACTCTCCACTACCCTCTGAATTAAAGTGTAATCCATTGGCTCGGGGTCCAGCCGCACTCTGTACTTTCTCAGCACAGACGGCAGGATCAGAGAGAGAGAAAAGGAAGGAATGGAGGGAGGGGGGTTGGGTGTCAGGAGTGAGGAGGAGGGGAGGTTAATAATGAAAGTGTTCCAAATAGCTTCTCCGACCATAGAGGAGTGGGGCTTGGAGAGGCTTCGGGGGCTTAGGTCTGTCTACTAGTGTCCTGATGCCAGGAGTGTAGGAGTGTGGAAGTCAAAGTCCAGGGTCGCCTCCCCCTGTCCCAGCCCACCCCCCACCCGCCCGGCTGCTGCTACTGTCTCACAGCTGGACCCCCAGACACTCTTCCACCCACCTGCCTGCTCTGCCTCCAGAGCTCTCAGTGTTGGCCCTGTCTGACCTCAGGGACAATTCCTCCCGCTCTCTCCCTCTTTTTCTAACTGAATACATTTCTCGTTTTGTTCATCTCCCTCCTCTTAGTCTTCCACTTTCCCCAAGCCAACTCCTATCCCCTCAAGCGGCAAGGCCCAGTTTTGATTTCCCTATAAATCCTGGTTATGGAGCGTGGAAGTGACTTGATCCCATTATTCTAGTAGTATGAGAGCGACCAGAGGTGATTCAGAATGAAATTGTGACAGTCTGGGGTGTCCTCGGAGATGCCAAGAGAGTAAAATTGTGACTCTCCTCTTTCTCTTAAATATTAATGAAGAGCCATCTTTAAAGGAAATACTGTATAGCAATTGAAAACAGGGATTAAACAGATATGTCAGTCACATAACGACATGTCCTCTACAAAATGTTTTTATTTCTCTTTGGAAAATTACATCCTTTTTTTTTTTTTTTTTTTTTTTTTTGGATCATCTTGAATAAGCACCTGTTCTCATTTATTTTATGTTGGTGGTTGTGCTGGTTGTGTGAAAGCTCTAATAATCTGCTGTCACAGTGAGCATTAGCAGGGAGATTTGTGTTCTTTCATGCTGATAAAGACTGGAAAATATTTTTCAGGTTGTGCAACTCTGGAAATTACAATTATTGTGACTGATTGATTTAAATCAAAACGATGATCAAATAATTTATGTTTGCTGCGACAGACGGATACCATAGACATGATCACAGTCTTTCAGAAAACTCTTTCTCTTCAGAGGAAGGTTGCCACTATATGTATAGTGGCAAGGTTGCTATATATACTATATGTATTTACATGTAAAAGTACTCCTTTCCAAGTTTTACAAAATAAAAGTATAGAAGCATTTTCAGCATCAGTATCAAAAGTAAAAGGTCTCATTTAAGATTGTTATATTGTTTGCAATCTTGTAGCTGGTTGAGGTGGAAGTAACTCTAACTGCTTTGTATATGTTTGTTAGTTTAAAGGGGCACTCCCAACAGGTAAGTCTTGCATTTCATTAAAAAACAAAACAAAAAAACCTCTGTACTCTCTAAGTCAAGATGAGGTAACATTGCTGACAGGATCAGTAATAATCTCATGACAGTATCTCAAAATTGTACTCCATGATTTGAATAGAAAAGCAGGATGACATCCCAGCTGGATAATGAAGCAGGTTTTAATCATTTCTCTCTTTGCCCCCCCCACAGCCTTTAGACTATGAGAGCAAGAGAGCCTACACACTAAAAGTCGAGGCCACCAACATCCGCTCTGAGCCCAGCAGCGGTGGACCCTTCAAAGACACAGCCACAGTGAAGATTGTGGTCGAAGACTCTGATGAACCTCCTGTTTTCTCCAAGCCCATGTACTTACTGGAGGTGAATGAGAATGCCCCCATCAACACGGTCTTAGGGACAGTCACCGCCAGGGATCCGGACTCTACTGCGAGCCTTGTCAGGTACGAGAATGGATGCAGTTAACAATGTGCTACTGAAAAAAACACAGCTTTACTACTTAACCATTTGCTATTGACTGACTTGAGCAATACACAAGATAAAAAAGAAAACGTTCTTTTGCGTAACTTCAAGAAGTGATGGAGAGAATAGGTTAACAAATTAGGCTTTTCAGACTATAATGAGTTGTTTTAATAAAAGGGTCGACACTGAGGCATGCAATTAAATCTCTTCATGCCTGCCTATGACCTTTGGAGACTGTGGTAGTGTCTTTGGCAGTGAAGAAGTGACTCAATGATCGCTCTCATTTCCACAGATGTACCAAAAAAAAAAAAAAAGATTATGAGTCGAAGGCAGCACAACTTTCTCTTTCACTGAGTTACCAACCGTGCTATGCTCTCCTCTTGTGTGACTTATTCTTGAAATACCACAAGGGCACCTTGAGGATAGGTTATACAGGCAATTTCTCTCCCTCCATCTTGGCATTTCATTAATTCTCCAGCGACTTGCTGACCGCATTCCCGGGACAACACTCAACAGGTTGTGTGTAATTGCATGGCGAGCAGAGAGCAGGCTGGGTTTCATAGATTGGCTGAGGCTATAGAGCGGGGCTAGTTCATTCTACGTTTTCTCTCTCTTTTTTTTTTTTTTTCTTTTCTGGTGGCATCCTCATGTTTAGTGATGAGATTGCAAGAGAGGAATTGAGCCCTGGGGTTGCGTGATGTCCCTCCCCTGGTAAAAAGAGAAGTATATTTCATGTATAATGTCATCTTTGACATTTCTCTGTCCTTATTTCATGTTGTAGCGCTCCTGTGTTTGCCGATGCCCATCTGTGTTTTAGAGAGAGACGGAGACAAAGTTAAAGAAAGCAGTTTTAGAAATCAAGGGTATAAAAGTGCAGGGTATCATTAAATTTAATCATCTCAAAATAGCATTTTTTTTCTGAATCATGTGCAGTATTAACACTAGTTATGTTTGCCTAGTTTCTTGTTCTTCGCCTCCTTCAGTGCATCATTATTGAAAGAAAAAGTGACTAAATAATGAATGAGTGTGCATGCAGATGGCAGCACCCTGCTGACATGATCTCTTCACACATTTGCTGCTATGAAACTGTCCAGATATCAACATCCTGTCTTGGCACTTGTTAAATGTTTTGAGCATGATACAGTGAAAAAAACTGAGTCAAAGGCTGCCATCTTACTGCACCAGGTTATTAGCCTTTTCTGCAGATCATTTCTCTCTCTCTCTAAATTTTTTTTCCTGAAGTCATTCACTTTCACTCACTGTGTTCATTATGCATTTAATCACCAATTTTATAATTTTGTAGAGAAGTTGTTATTTTCAGAATGGATTGTTGCTCAAGGGCTTCATGTGAGTGTCAGACCCCCATATATATATATATATATATATATATATATATATATATATATATATCCACCACAGTCAGAGAAGCAGAATACCGCCTTAATGAAAACTGTTCTCAGGAGGTGATTTAAAAAAAATAAAGCTCATTCACAAACTTTCAATTTTATTCTCCAAGAGAAAGAAGAAGATGAAGTAAGTGGCTAATACATTTCTGCATTAATCATCTGCCAACCTCTGTAAAACCACAGATCACGGGGAAAATAACTGCTCAGAAATTACACACACAACCAGACATTTACTCACCATTTGCATTTTGTCACAGTAAATTGCTTTAACTCTGTGATTTTCTCTGTGATTTTCCAAAAAAAAAACAAAAAAACAAAAAACTTCAAGATCAGCATGATCTATCACAGATGTCAAGTGTTTTCTTTGTGGGGGAAAGAGATGAAACAAACTATTGTCACAGAGGGATTAATATGATGCATCACCCTCACCAAAGACCATTTGATTTTACTTCCAGCCAGGGTTTGTATTAGCCTGTAACTCTGAGCTCTCGGCTGATAAAATGATTACAGTCTGGAAGATTTTAATCCTCCACATATACTGCTGCAGAAGGCTGTAGCCTCAGTAATGGCTCTCACAAGGACACAAGTATGCTCTAAATAATGGAGATTCTGGACAAAAGCTTCACCTGTCAATAAGCCAAATATTTACACTTTATAAAGCTTTACGAGCTTGTTTGCAATGCACTCATGAGTGCACCTTACAATTACATTCATTATTGAGTAACTTGCCTATTAGTTTGTAGAGTAATCAATAAATAATTTGGTCTATGAAACATCAGAAAACTATGAAACTGAATCCAAGGTGTCATCTAGTTTAGTGTGACCAACAGTTCAAAACCCAAAGATATTCAATTTGACATGTGACATTAAACAAAAACAAAAAACAGCAAATGGAGATGCTGCAACTACAGAATTTAAAATGATTAATCATTTGCAAATGCAAATTGTTCATCTGATGATCAGCTATTCTGTTAATCAGCTAATCGTTGCAGCTCTAAATGCAAAAATAGTCTTTATTTAGGTGACTTAAGGTGACTGTGAAACTGATTTGAAATACCTTGGTCAAGAAAACTGAAAAAGGTGAAAACCAAAGTATTCTTGTGAAAGTAATAGTGAATGTATCAGTCGCAGCACATGCAGCTTGTTAGTCTTTACACTTTCACAATAGCTGTAAATTATACTTGTCAGCCTACAAGTGTCCACCTCCCTCCCTTCTGTCTCTTTTTCTCTCTGAGTCTCATATTCTCGTAGGGTTTTAAAAATTGGAAGGAGAAGGGGCTCCCAAAAAGAAAGGTATAGTTAGTGGAGGTGGATCTATAGTGGAGGAGTGGCAGCAGTAATAGCAGCATTACTGTGACCGTTTGTCTGATCGCCATCTGAACTAGCTGTCAAGTTGACTGCTCTGATTAGAATCGCTCTCTGTCTCAATGCCCCCTCAAAGCCAGACCAGACCAAACCAGTCTGAGTCTAAACCACTTGAGGCGAGTGCTCTGGTGGGCTGCCATGTCCTCTGCACTCAGGAGACAAACAACCCCGTAGCTGTACTTAATGCATCCAACCAACAACATTTCAGGTGCACTCCATGAAATACTCCCGCAGTATTGCTTCTCTCTGGAGTCTGTGCTCGGTCGTTTTCTACCTGACTGATCACAAATAAAAAGCAATGTGGCATCTGGCAGTCACTATAGCTGTCTGACACGAATGGCTGAACTTCATGGAATAGCTGTGACTGTATTTTATTCCAAAATATTGATTAATTTGATTAACTTTGATTAATTCATATTGGGTAATTGCAGGAATGTAATTGAATTCTCTGAATTTTTTCTTTCTGCAGACTTTCTCATGTTGTTTTTAGCATAGCTGACAGCTGACATGCTACATATGGTAATACACGAAGTAATGTAAAGGAGATGGCTTTGAAATGAATAGAAATTTAATGTCAGGATGGCAAAGGTTCTCTATTCTGCTGTGCTGACTTTTTGTTTTTTATATTTGGTTATTTATATTTTACTGAAATCATGCTCTTGGACCCAACCTGAATAAAAAATAGTTTTAAAATACAACTGGTCAGCATTCAGGGGACGGCAAAAATTAGTTCTACATCTGTGATCCTCCCAGTGGAATTAATGACCTAATAACAAGCAGGAATGTCACAGAGGCATTTTGTTCTCTGTGGGAAAAAAGCAATTGTTCGTGATCTTTTCACCTCTTCTCTCCTAAACTTGTACAGACACTCAGTCACTGAGATGCACACATTCACACACATTTCTGCTCTAACAGAGATAATACCCAGCACCCACTATCACACATACACAGGTGTGAAAAAATCACAAATGTATACAGTGCTTGTACGTAGTGCTAACTCGAGCCTGACCAAAACATTCTTCAGTATGTTTTAGTATGAAAGTACATAGACTGACAAACAAGTAACAAGTATAAAAATGTAAAGTGAAACTTTGTAGCTTTTAAAGGAAGAATGTACAAGCTATAAATCATTAATCAATTTAATATGCGCAGTCTTGCTAATATGATCTTGCTTGGTCTGGTATGACCATTAGCTAATCATGGCTAACCTGAGATAGAAACTGCTGTGTAACTTAAGTCTCAAAGGCTGATATACATCACTGTCTGTAATTTTTTCAAAACTCCCATATATGGATCTTGGCCTCAAAATGGCTCTCGTGCTAATGGGGCGCTGTGAAAGTTTTTTGACACAAATAGATGTTTTACATTGAAGCGGTACTCCAGTGGGTCACTTTGCACTTTTCTAAACTTGGGGGACTGACAAGAGATATATCAAAAGAAGCAGGAGCAGACACTGAGAGATCCTGACTTTTTGTCCCAAGTATTGACCAGCTCCACAGACACCAGATCCTACATTTTCCAAAATGCAAAATGATAGCACCTTTAATCAGAGCAGACACCTTTGTCCAAACTGGCTTACATTTTTTCCCTTGCAGACAATACAATATATACAATTCGGTATCAAATTTATGCTAAAACACACTAAAACAACTTGCACATAGTTTCAGGTTATTAGAAACCACAGTGTACTCCATGTATCCTGATATCACACAGAGATTCTTGGTTAATTCAGTGTTTTGCTGTTCGAATGAATCATTTTCAGTTCAACCAGTGCTCAAGGATCGATGGTGGCAGACATTGTGGATTGCTCCTACGTGTTATGTTCAATCTTGGTTCAGCATGTGCCACTACAACCTCAGTCAAAATTCTATATTTTTTCTCAACATTTTAACATTTTCTAAGATTTAAAGACTAAGTAATACAAGTCTTTGTTGCCAGTATGTGTTGCTGACTAGTACAGCAGCAGTTAAACTGTTATGGTACATTTAGTTCATGAACGCTGTTACACTGTCCCACTGTCTGATGTGTCTTAAAAGCAGAAAATCATTTGACACCCATTATGTGGTGGGGGAAAAAAAGGTGTGTGTGAGCAATGATAAGCTGAGAAACTCAAACAGAGAAGATTTTCAGGCCATGCTGTTTGATTGACAGGTCATTTTTGGTAATTGCAATGCACAGACGCCACATCGATGCAAAATCGTAACCATAAATGAGTGTAAAAAAGAATAAAGATCTCAGTGATTACAGCTTATCTTTTTTATGCACAGAAGAGCTTCTGTTACACTGATGCATTTTATGTTTAGCACATTATGTTTGCTTTACATTGAGGCGGAATATTTCTGGATGTCTGTCGCATCAGTTGTGAGAGAGCCGCTCGGCTGTAAAGCATTTGGCACAAACATCCTCCATGTGATGTTTAACTGCTAGACTGAGGTCAGTCCAATGCCATTTAAAGGCCTGTAAAAAAGTAAAGCAAAGCTGAAACGAGACGATGAGCGCACACACACTCATTGACGCACGCGCACATTTGCACACATCCTCACATCACACTCAAGAAAACCACGCACGTATAATGCTGGATATCATTTTTTATTTGCTTTTAATTCTTTTCACATCATGTTGTCAGTTTGAGTGACAGGTGGCAGAACATTTCAGGGTCTGTCTCCTCGCTTCCACGTGAGGCTGTCAGAGTTTGACTGGGATCCACTCAGTCTGCAGGAGAGAGGCTGCTCCCAGGTGGTTTGCTGCTGTCTGCCTGTCTTGAAAGTGCTCTGCGTCTGCAGGGCAAGAGAGAAAGAGAAGGGGGGAGGTGTGTGTGTTGGGGGGGGTTGGAGGGATTGGGAGGGGGGGGGGGGTCCTCATGGACCTCTCCCAGCCCAGCGTCTAGAGGATTTTACACCATTTCATCTCAAAAATGGAAATGTCACGGCTCGGTACATCTCCCCAACAATTGGAATCTGGGCCAGCGGTTTATTTATTTCATTCCCTACCATTCTTGTATAAGCAGCACTCTCCTTCATATAAATTGTTGTTGTTGTGACTTTGTCTTTGGCTTTTTCTAGTCCTCTTTCTCTATTTTTCTTTCCATCTCTCTGTAGCCCTTCCTTCCTCCTTCCCTCTCTCCTCCTCTCGCTCATATAAATACTGCAGGGTTCCAGCCAACAGGTCTGCACTGATAGGGAAGAACGGTTCCACTGCGAGATGGTACGAGACCCAGGGTTAGGAAGGAAGGGAGACAGGGTGAGCGGGGCGCTTGGTGACTGAGGGATGTCTGTGTGGGGGAAGGGGGTCTGAAAAAAAAAATTGGACAAGGGGATTGGATTAGGGAGAGCTTGAGACCCAGCTGGATGGAAAAGAAAAAAAAAACTTTCTGTTAGTGAGGAAGAGGGGGAAGAGATTGTGAGGGAGGATGTGAGAGTGAGAGTGAGACAGAGAGAGAGAGAGAAGAACGGGGACAGTTTGTCCTGGAGGTATGGAAACACTTGTGCGGTACACGGTGTAATTAGCTCACGTGAATCACCGCAGCCTTGTGTTTTGGGTGAGTAGGATGTTTATGACAGTCACACATAATGGCTAATGAAATGTGTGAAACCAAAGATGACCCATAATGACAGATTCTTTTTTAGTCGGTTTTGTGTGGGCTCGTCCCAAGAATTGGCGCTGCGCGTGTTGCAACATGAAAGAGCGATTTCACAGCTTCAAGTGGCATCGGAAAATTCTCTTTTATGTGCATTCCAATTTCATACCCGCTGCTGGAGTTTTTTTCCAGAGAGTTTTATGTCTTGCCACTGTATTTTTTAAGACTGTACAAGTCTCAAAAAGTCAGTGTGTCACAGGCAGGATCACAGAGAAATAGAATCGGGGAAAAGGGTAGTTTTTCAAATGTATTCTTTGAAACAGTGTTTGATTCATTGCAACATGAGCTGCCTTTATTGACAGGAACCTAAATGTTGCTTGTGGCTTAAAAAGAAAACAAAATCATTTTTGCCTACGATAAGACAAGGTCGTATGTCACAAACTGGTCACTGATTCATTTCCATTACATCCATTATCCTTTCTCACCCCCCCCCCCCCCCCCCCCTGTTGGTTGAGCTCCTGTGTGACACAGTGCTGTCCTAACTCATTAATGCAAAGCCTTTGGGAGCCATTGAGTGTTGACAGAACACAAACAGGGTTAACAACACCCCATCTCTTACTCTGACATAACATGTACTAATGGTCTTTTTTGCAGGAGGGGGACGTAACCACAGTCAGAGGGTGGGCTTCTTGGACCTTCTCAGGGTTTAATGCCTCCCGCTGCTCATGTGAAGCCTGTAATTATTCCTCAGATGATAACTATTGATTTCCTACTGTTTTCAATGTGCGTTAATCTACAGGTTTCTCTTGATGGATAAGGCCCTGTTAGCCACAACGCCCAAAGGACTGCTAAAAATGCTTCGGTGGTGCGGCCGCTAAAGAGTTTAGGCTCAAATTTCTGATGATCGGTTGTCTCTGCAGATACTTCATCGATCGTCACACGGACTTGGAGAGGCAGTTCAACATCAACGTAGATGACGGGAAGATCACCCTGGCCAAGCCACTGGATCGAGAGACTGACATGTGGCACAACATCACAGTAACCGCCACAGAAGTCAGTAAGTAACTGACTCTGTTCTCCCCTGCTGCGCACGTCGTTCCTCATGAATTGTAATGTCCTATTTTCAAAATTGGCGTGCTGTTAGACATTCATTGGGACGCATGTTTTAAAAATGGAGAGCTGCGGGAGGACACGTACGATGTCTTCTTCCTCCGAGTGACTTCATGGTTTGTCTCAGTCAAAGGAATCACTGACCTGCCACACACAATCCTCTGCTCAACAGTGTAGCGCTTTGTACCAGCCCTTTTAATCGCTTCGAGAGTATGGCACAAACAATTAGCATTTGAATCCACAGAGGCATTAAATACGTTAATTTGCTGAGTTTTGATTGAATTAAACAGCTCAGTAGTCAATTTGTGGAAGTGCAAGAACATTAAGACGTATCAAATAAACAGTTTTAAAGACATGCTCCAGAGTGGATTGCTCCAATGCCAGCATCCATTACAGATTAAAGAACATCTGCGAACCACAAAACTCACTGACTACGTAGAAAATCTTGCCGGCAGAGCTACAAACAGCTCAAACCATATGTAAGGCTTTATTTGCATACAGATTGTTTCAGGGGGGCTGTATGTTGTGATAAAGCTTAATGTACCCCTTAAGGCTACTGGAAGAGAAATTTACACAGCTTGTAACTTTTTTTTCATGTCCTCTTCCGCTCTATCTTTCTCTTTCTCTCTCTGTCTCATCCTCTATCCGTCCCTTTCTTTACTTAATCAAAGGAAACACACATTAATTGTCAGAATAAATGGAAGCCCAAACACTGTCATAATGTTTTGGCCGTGCAGTACAGACAAATCCCACCACCGTAGCAGCCCGTTGGAGGAATTGAATGTGTCTCATTTGATAAGCTGGTTGCCTTGTCATGTCTTGCACCCATACATTTAAAGTGCGTTTTCATGCCTCTTGGCAAAGTAACTGTGGCTCGAGATAGTGGCATCTCTGAGAACACCTAATAGGAATTTGCCAAAATAAATATGGCAGCTTTGCTATTCTTCACGGATGGGGAGGGGAAGCCAGTGTTTTCTCTGGCGTGAAGAGGAATAGATGTGTTCCCAGTTCTATCCCGATGCCATTTGCCACCCAAACGGAGACGCGTTCTGCCGCCTCGCACCGGTTGACATCTGACTAATCAGATTCTATTCCCTGTCTGCTGCTGGGGGAAAGTCACTTTTGCAGGGGGGGGGGGGGGGGGGGGGGGTGCGGGTGGGGATTCTGTCTCCCACTCTCCCTCTGCCCTAATCCATCTATGCTGTCTATCAGACTGTCAATTTCCACTCTCCTCACTGCTTACCTCTTTTTCAACTTGTCTCCCGGTCCACTGGAGGCCTTGGATTTCTGGAGCATCCTGTCCACTGCTCTGTGTGTTGTTTATTATTGCGAAGAAGAAGAAAATGAAATAAAGACAAATAAAACATACATATTTGTTTGTAAAAGACACAGTGATCTGTGACAAGTTAAATTCACAGACAGTAAAACCAGGCCTATCTCATTTCATTATACTTTAACTTCTAACTTTTGATAGATAAAGTACCTTTGCTAAGACTGTGACTTTTTCTCCACCTATGTTCCAGTTACACTCCATTTTAGGACAAATAAACATGATGTCTTACAGCTGACTCAAGAGAATTTACGGAAATGAGGACAAATAAAATTTTTCATTATCTTATACTTACAGCAATTGCCACTGTTTAGCAAAAGTTACAATTTCTCGCTTTAAAAACCAGATTTAAACCAAAAAGTAGACATATTCCAGATTAATATAATTAAAATGACTCTTAGCTTTACAAGTAAAACATCAAGACAATGCACATCATCACTAAAGTGGCTTCATTGTCCCAAATAAATAAATAAATCAATAAAATAAAAGATGAAAAATAAAAACAAACAGGTGTCATGGGTCGCAGTGGCATGGCCTTCTTGGGGCCACATTACTAGATAATTGCTTTAAAAATTGGCATTTGCACCACTGATTAATAAATACAATGGTTTACGTGGACTCTCGAAAGGGACTGTCAATTACCAGTGATGAATAATTCCAATCAAAATCTAATCTAATTAAACTGCCTTTTATTGTCTTTTTAGACTTCAGTTACCAATGACTCATTAATATGCATGTTTTAACCCTCATGTTTTAAACATTACAGTGTACAGGGGATTTTCAAAAGCACTTTGAATGGGATTTTTTTTTTCTTTTCTGTTGCCTAGAATCCTGTTTTGCATCACTGATACCAGCTGAAATGTAGATTGATGTGGCTTATCATCTGTCCTCCCATCAGCTCAGGAAATGAAGGGAGAAATAAAGATGGAAAATAAAGGAAATTAAAACTAGGTCACAGAATTTACCTGGGATTTCATGTGTAACCTTGTTTCTTTTTTTATTGTTTTGTTTTCTCCCAGTTTTATATTTTGCTCATTGTCTTTTCATCTGTCTTGTTTTGTCTCCCCATTTTGATTTCCTTATTCTATCTATCTATCTATCTATCTATCTATCTATCTATCTATCTATCTATCTATCTATTTATTAGGAAATCACAGTCAGATTTCAAGAGCAATTGTGGCCATCAGAGTAATGGACATAAACGACAATGCCCCTGAATTTGCCTCTGAATACGAGGCCTTTCTGTGTGAAAATGGAAAACCTGGACAGGTAAGGAAAGCGGTGGTTCATCCATCTAACCAGTGATCTATCACTTACTTTCTCTCTCTCCCTTTCTTTCTCCCCCTCTTTCCTCCCCTCTAATGATTGGCCACAGTGAATTATAGCCTATTTATTTCACTGGGAAACTACAGAGGTGGGAGTACGGTCCTTTTTCCCTGCTACAGTCCTCCCTTGACACAGTGTGTGCAGAGCAAAGGGGAAATGAGAGCAGTCAGGATTGATCAGAGTGGATCATAATTCAAGACTGTCTTTCATGTCCTCCTCCAGATGGCACAATGCTTCCCCCAGCCAAAAATCCTGGACAAGTACTTAGCATTCTCCTTCTCATCAATCGACCTCATTCAGGGGACCTGTGTACGTACAATAGGGAGCTTTATTGAAAGGGGGAGAAAAAAAGGGAAACTGTCCTGCAGGGCCTGAATTCTAATTTCCAATCAATCATAAAGACATACAGCACGATAAGACCTATGATGACAGATTAACAGATAGAGCCAGGAGCCTGAAAGTGTGCCAGACTAGACAGGACCTCATTGATAATAATCTCAAACTCTAGGAATGAATAGAGCATATATTTCATCAGGTGTGATCCAGCCAGTATTACACTGAGGCAATCTCGGGTGGCAAAAACAGAGTAATGAATAGGCTGCCTCCTCTAATGGCTTTGAGCCCTCCTCTGTATATCTTCTTGTCTCTCTGTTTTCAACACAGGTGATCCAGACTGTCAGTGCTGTGGACAAGGACGACCCAATCCAGGGCCACTACTTTGACTATCGTCTAGTCCCGGAGATGCTCAACAACCCCAATTTTACCATCAAAAACAACCAAGGTGAGAGACAGAGGAGAACACAGAGAAGTATCTCTTTTGTGGCAGAATGACTGAAGTTTCTGTAAATTCCTACAATGGCTTTCCAGTCTAATCTCTCACCCGCGGCATGTTAGCCGTACTGGAGATGAAATCTGGTGGATCAGTGTAGCTCACAATTAGCAGATGTGAAATTGTCTGGACACCAGCTTCTTTTTACTCCCCAGTGCGTTTTGAGGGAAACTAAATGAATGGGATCCAAATGGCTTTTCCTGGTAGTCTTGCAGCTCAATGTAGGATGACTTCCTAGGAGCTGTTGCAGCGTGGCAGATGGTGCTAAATTTATTTGCTAAATACTCTGATTGGTTATTTGCCGTTTTTCTCTTGTCTTTATTCAATTCCTCTCCTCCTGCAATCCCCTCCATACTCGGCTCTGAACAGGCTGCGTTCATGATGACGTTGTGTAATGTTTTCAGCTCGGGGCAAAAAAATCTTCATATGGTACTAGCCTTCTGTTTCGACGCAGAGCCTGCAGGCTAACTTACAGCAGCCTCTCTTTGATGGAGGAAAGAGTCCATAAAAATCAGGTCATCAAATGGACTATCCATCTTTTGACAAAAATAAAAACCTTTTACCATTGTAATAATCACAGACAACACAGAAATAGCCTAAGTATAGTCATGCCCCTTCTGACATACTGAGAAATAATTAAAGAAAAAAAATACATATTTCTCTATCTCTCTTCTCTTCTATCACATATGTGCAAAAGCCCTGTCAGACAGTTGGAAGTCAAAACTGAAAGTCTATTTAACAGGTACAGATTTACTGCATAATACTCAGTCTTAACTGCGGATCAACCTCAAATTACATGCATTTTCCCGAACTCTGCCCTTTTGTTAAAAGGCGATTTAGTAATAGTTTCTTAGGATGATGTAACAGATAACACCCTCACTAGAAATGTTTTACTGGGGTAGCATAGCTCTGTTTTAGTGCAAACAGCAAAAAGGCCTGCATTTTTCCCTACTTGCCTGAGACCAAAGTAAATATGTGTTGTTGTTCAGCTCTATATATTATGTACCATACCAAACACTTGTCTATGGTATAGCTAATTCCAAACAGAGAAAAGAAGCCCATTGCACCACATCCCCCAGCACTTCAGTGACTATTTCTATCTGAATCGGCAGCTGTGGGAGACACTTCATTGAAGAGCGTCAGGCTCCTGTGAGCCTCTGTGTGCTGCTTTTGTTTGCGATGATGAGTCTAATTGTAGGGACTGCACAGTGAAGAGGTTAGGGGTTGCCCACAGTGGGTAAAATGGCTGAGGTTCTGACCAGCTGTATACATAATATTGAGCACCCTGACAAGTCTGTGTTTAGGGGGCGGGGTTGCAACAGAGCAGAGCATTCTGTTCTCAGTAACTGAGACAACATACTGACCATAATGCCAAAAATGAAATTGTGCTGATAGAAACTCATGTCAGACTCATTGCTTAACTTTTAAAAGAGGAAATAAATCAGTCTTTCTCATACAAATGTAAAGTTAAGCTCAGTGGCTTTGC
Source organism: Lates japonicus (assembly GCA_033238685.1). Lineage (NCBI taxonomy): Eukaryota > Metazoa > Chordata > Actinopteri > Centropomidae > Lates > Lates japonicus. Next base: position 2,215,594 of record BRZM01000022.1, on the reverse strand, counting down.
AGAAAGAGCTTACTGTGGTCTGGTATCACCAGTAGCTTGTGGGTGGTAACGTAAGATATTGCTTTATAACTGACATTACTGAGTCATTGACAATGACTTTATGACTCTTCTGTCCTTATGCTAATGTTACACCATGTTTTAGCCTTTAGCATTATCCTGTAATTGTCACTTGCGGCCACAGCGGCTGCTGTTTAAGTAAGAGCTAAAGAGACTTTTTTTTTTCTTTTACAGCATATAGGTCTATGGTTTGTACCAAAAAGAGAGAAATTTATATTTTGCATTTCTTGGTTTTGTGTCGGCACAACCTTTCTGTGCTTACTGTAAACCTGCACTGTCTCTGGTCACTGAGTAACAGCCAGTCGGCAGCAGGAGACTTTGAACCAAAAGTCTGGGCGTACACAAAAAAACACCCACACAGGGAAAAGTGCCTGCTAATGTAATTTTCCAGGCTCACTACATAGTCAGACATAACACACTGAAAAGAAAAAAGACTCACCGTCAAATGTCAACATCAGTCTCTTAAGATTTAAATTGGTGTAGCACTGTCCTTAGCTTTTAAGCTACTTTACTCTTACAAGTTTGCTTTTATTGTGTCGGTGTCCTGAAACAATAAAGAGCTGTCAATCCGCAGCCCTCCCACTCAGAGGCTTCTGATGTGTGTGTTTCCAAAAACCTTTTTCCCTTTTAGCAGTACAGTAAATAAATATTACCGGTTTAAAAATAATTTTCATAAATATTTGGGGCTGCAGATAAGGACATCAAGCTACTCCCTAGCAGTTTTAATGTGTTGTAAATAAGTACATATAAGACCAGTTATTTCATGTTGTTTGTATGCATACACATGGAATTAGTAACCACTTTCATATTAAACTTGCACAATAAAGAAAGACATATTAACATATCCACACAATCTGTGGTGTAAAAAAAATCAGACACACTGAATGTGGTGAGTGGTTGGAATACTCCTCCACCAGTAGGAGACAATTGCACAAACTGTCACCTTAGCAATAGTCAGTATCTCTGTTCAGATAAACTCAGACATAAGAACATTACTTTTTGCTTCTTGCAATAAACATTTAAGTCCTGCTGAATGAATGCACTGTGTGTATTTGCTCACATAATCTTAAGAGACTTCAGAAGTTCAGAAAGTTGCCAGACTGTTGGTGTCACTTCTGCTGTCACTACTGTCATTTGGAGCCTCCCACATATTAAGTTATTCATAGCAAAAATATTATTCAAATGAGCTTTTGCTTTTCTTATGGTGATGATTAATATTTCAGCGTACACAGTGTTTTCATCAAAATCCATCAGTCACTAGATGAAACACTGTTAATGTGCCCTAATATATAAAAGATAATAGGAAAAAAAAAGCATTCTTGTAACTCCAGTGGGTTCAGTCTGTTTGAAGGTTATCTACATAGCTGTCTTCTCTTTGAGTAGCAGGAAATATTTAATTCTATTTTTACCATCAATAGTTGCCAAGAAAATGAAAATGACCTGTATACGAGGACAAGCCCTGATGGTTTACTACAGTATAGTAGACACTTGCACACTCGCTATGCACTGCTGAGTGATCCAAATGAAATAGGACATGTTGGTGCTCACAAAGCAGAGCGTACTACTTTGTGGCAGCACTCGTAAGAAAATAAATCTGAGCATATGTTCACATCAATTACAGATTGTGCAAAGCAAATAATTCTATCATGAAGCATTCCATCTTTTGATTAAGTTTGCTCTGTCAACGCAGATGTTTCAACATGGCCCCTCTCTCTATAGCACATATCACCAGATCTATTTTCCCCCTCTCGTCACTGCACCCTCAAGCAGAGAGGCAAAGGTTAGACTATCAGAAACCTTGTACATTTTCCATAAGATCCGCAGGAGTAGATTCTTATGGGAATGCAAGTGTTTGATAATGTGAGCAGGGTAAGGAGAGCCAGCTAATGAGCAGACAGCTTCACAGAAGTGTCATCAAAGAGCAGCTGGCACCTTTCTGGGTCGACATGTGCCATCTTCTAAGTCAGTGTCGCCTGCCGTGGTCCCTTCATTTCTTCGGCTTTCAAAGGGCACAGCAAACTTGGGTTCGCCTTCCCCCAGAATTCCCAAATTGGACTGTTGAGAAAAAGGAAGGTGACTGAAATCCATCTACAGCACTGGAATGTGAGAATGCTAAAAAGCCCAGTGACGATTGATGTGAAATTAGTTTACCCTCATGCTGAACTGATCTTCACACAATTTAATAATAGCCATGAATAATAATGGCTTTTTCACACATCCTCACAAAAATTCATCTCTGGCTTTACCTCTCTCTGACAGACAATTCAATCAGTGTTCTAGCCAAGCATGATACCTTCCGACGACAGAAACAGGAGATGTACTTCCTGCCAATCATTGTGACGGACAATGGGAATCCACCGATGAGCAGCACCAACACCCTGACTATCCGTGTCTGTGGGTGCAGCAAAGACGGCATCGTCCAGTCATGCAACGTAGAGGCCTACGTCTTACCTATTGGCCTTAGTATGGGAGCTCTCATTGCCATCCTGGCCTGTATTATACTACTTTTAGGTGAGGTATTTTTCTTGTATTGTAACATTATTACCATGAAGTGGTTGAAGATATGTAGATGAAAACTTGCATATTCTGACCTTGATGAAAGATTGACTCGTACTGACAGAAAATCCACTTGTCAAAGCTTGACCTAGACTTCCTCTTTGTCTTCCTTTCTTTCTTTCTGTCTTCCTTCCTTTTTTTCCGTCTTTCTTTCTGACAGTAATAGTAGTACTATTTGTTACCTTGAGGAGACACAAGAATGAGCCTCTGATTATCAAGGATGATGAGGATGTGAGAGAGAATATTATCCGTTATGATGACGAAGGAGGCGGCGAGGAGGACACAGAGGCATTCGACATTGCCACGCTGCAGAACCCAGACGGCATCAACGGCTACTTACCGCGCAAGGACATCAAACCTGACCTGCAGTTCATGCCCCGGGCAGGCCAGCACTCGGGCCCCAATGGCGTGGACGTGGACGAATTCATCAACGTGCGGCTCCACGAGGCAGACAATGATCCCACAGCGCCACCTTATGACTCCATACAGATCTACGGATACGAGGGCCGTGGATCCATTGCTGGCTCCCTCAGCTCACTGGAGACGGCATCATCAGACTCGGACCAGAACTATGACTATCTCAGAGAGTGGGGCCCACGCTTCAGAAGACTTGGGGAGCTCTATTCTGTGGGCGAGAGCGACCGTGAGACCTGACCTTTGGTTTGTTAGAAAAAAGACCTTTCAGATTTTTTTTCTGTCCACATACTTGTGTATTAAACGCTAGGGGGTTTGCTGGCTTTTAGAGACAGGTGTTTAAAAAAAAAAAACAGTTAATAACAAGGGAGGCCACCTTTTTGTATTCTTCTTAGAGTGAGGTATAGCAGTCGTCATCCACTACGTCAAGCGCATTGTAATTGTTGAGCCAAACAATGTCTTTATTAGGAGATCTATGATTCTTGTGGAGTGTAACTTAGATTCCGTCGTGGAGTGTCTAGCAGTATTTTGGGTGTTAGTCATTTGCTGTGACTGCCAGTAGCAGAAAAACCTTGGGTTTGCTGGTAGTTGCCCAATGAAAGGAAATTATGGATATTCTTGGGTTTACTGAAGCTTGAGCGGACAGCATACTCCATGTCCCATGGACAGCAAGCTGGACTACAGAAGCTGCAGAAGGACTCTTGTTTCATGTCTGCCTAAGCCACCCAGCTGATCGGTGATCTGAAACAAAATGACGAAGATAAAGCAATATATGGTCTACATTACAATGATGAATGTATGTATGATTTGAAAAAAGCAAAAAGACAAACCAGTATTGGCTTTAAGGTGAATTTGTTATCATTTGATATGTTCTCTGGTGGCCACATTTATAAACTAAAGCCCAGAAAGGCTTGCTTTATACAACTTTGTATTTACATGCTACAGGTGTGGGTCGCAAGTGTTACTAGCCTATAAAAGACTGAAGTGAAGACAAAAAAGAGAAATGTAGAAACTCTGAGGCCTTCTTTTTACAGAAGCAACATTAAATACAATTGTAATCTACTGTTTTTTGACAAGAGACGTGTTGATTCTTCATTATTGTTCTATGAGTTTTTGTATATCTGTTCTTAAATCATTTTTTCTGTGCTGACAATTTAAAGTGAGTGTGTTTAGATTATTTCACATTCAGCTGTTTTTTCAACCACTTGAACACTATTTCATAACAGCCAAACCTTTACTGCAGTTGATAACATAGATTAGATGTAAGCAGGCAAAAAGAGCTCTAACAATACAGATGATCTAATTAATTGGGACTGCAGAAATGGGACCTTTCTGACACATGTTAATTCTGTGTAAAATATGTCTTATAATACTATATTTCTGGGGTACAGCCAGTGACCATCCGAGCACAATAGTCCAATTGATACCTGAGTATGCGACTCCCTCCAAACTTCAAATCTCATTTAGGAAAGACTGCATTAGCCCAAGAAAAATGAAGACACAAATCCAGACCATGTGCATATTGTGCTTACACTGTATGATATCAATAAAAAAGACTTGTACTGTACATAGAGTTACTGCTAACGTCATTAGCTTTCAATGAGGTGGTAGGTTTTGTCTCTGCACGTTAGCTCTTGCACATAATGAGAATCTCAATGGCACTACAGCTGCGTGCATACTCAGTTCGTACTGATACAGTATTATGGCAGTTCTCGGTAGACTAAACAATATATATGGAATAGTCCTACATGCAGATCATATTTTCTACTGTGCTTTAATGCTTATAAATGTGTATGTTCAATTATTTACTCCCTGTACTGTAATCTAAGATACCCTGTATTGTTTCCTACTTTGTGAAATATATTTTTATAAATATTGCTGAATGGGTGTGGTTTTCTTATGCAAATGAGATGTCAGTTTACTCATCCTGGATACTACATAGCTCGTGAAAATTGTATAGTATCTGTGGAGAAAATTACTCATCAGGGTTATCAGAGCTTGGGCTTGCAGACAGTCTGTGTGAGTTTGAAAGACACAGAAGTCAGACCTCTGTGGATCTAACAAAGATGTTCACACCGTTGGTTGCATTATGGAAAATTCAGCATCCAGTGCTTTTGGAGCATGACTTATGCCAGGGACAAAACTTTAGCCTACATAATTGGCCTCTTAAAACTTCCTAGCAGTGTAATCTGTATTATATTTCTGGGTATGTTTGATGGCATTTTTCTTCTCTCAGTTTGACTGAAAGTGGACCCATAAAAAATGGGACGCAACGAGTCATTGCAAAATAGCTCCAGAAAAGCCTTGAACATCATAGAAGAATACCCAAGAACAGAGTCTAAGGGCAGGAAGCACAACTGGACTCAACAACAGGATGGCTGTGCTGAATCTCTTAAAATGCTTCTGGCAGGCTTATGCGTCATAAAACAATGTGATATAGACAAAAGCAGCCCTGTAGCATTACATTTCCCAGACTCATCTTCACTTAGTCACCTAGCATATTCTGGCCCTGCACTCCTTGAATGCTATAAAAATCTGTTTCACCGTCTTTCCTGATGCAGTAGAAAGCAAAAATGGACTTTTAACCCACTTGACTCAACATTCTATTATTACAGCTTTAGATTGAACCTGCACCCTAAAAACAGCAACAAGATAGGAAAACACATCAACAGGGAGGGAAAAAAAAGTCAAATGCTTATCATTTTCTCCTTCCAGCAGCTTTTCCTTGGCTTGAAAATGTCTCTGATGTTGAAGGCAACCTTTCATCCCTTAAAGTTTCTGTTATGCTTGCTCAGAAAATATACTGTCTTAAGGATGTGCTTTATCAGTTTGACATTATGAAGTTGGGACAATTCAACTTTTAGAAGGATATAGCCGACAGTGATGTTAAAAAACTTTACAGGATTGGTTGTGTGGCTCTGTCACACTGACTGGAACATAGCAGTTTTTTAAATGTGGTAACATTGAATCACAGGGAATCAAGGATGAAATCTTCAAGCACTATACTGTGGTGTCACTTTGTTTGTCAACATCCAAGACATCATTTTCAACATTCTTTTAACATACAGTCTTATTAGATTGATGCAACCTAATCTCCTGTGTGTCATCATCTGTGTCTTATCACAGGGAGGCTGGGAGACCATTGTGTATTAATTCTGGTTTGTTATTCCAATCTCACAGAAACTATGCACCCAGGCAGAAACACATTTTGCATGAGGCTGTCATTATATTAATTCATTTGTGATGTAAATTGTAATGTTGTGTTACAGCAATACTCATCTGCCGTTATTTATTTGACTTTTTTCATAGCAAAGATTAGATATCATGAAATTTCCCATTTTCTTGCCTTTTTAGCCTTCTTTTCTTCTCTTTTTTTAAATTCTTTTTTTGAACATTGTCTCCTCTTCGTTAATCTTGAAAGATTAGACTTTTGTTCGACTTTATCTGATATTGAGGTTTCTCACAAATAACAAAAGCTTTTGATCGTATCAATTACTGACTGTGCCTCAGTGAACTCAAAGGCACAAAATCACACAATCCACTATGCCTATATATAGAGCTTGTAGTACACACACACACACACACATTGAAGACAGGGATAATGTTCTTGTAATGAAAACAATATGGATACTAGTCACAAAGATTAAATACACTGATGATAGAAATCAGAAATCTTATCATCTGACTCCACATTGCAACATACAGTACATCTACCTTTTCCAAATTGCCAAAGCCTTGTTGGTATTTCAGATACCTTTGCCCTCTGGGATTGGAGGTGACGTTAAACCTGGAAGCTGCTATCTTTATGCACCTGATCCATTAGTCAAAAATCAGCCATGGAACACATTTTACCCACTGATATCTCCCGCTAAATGATAGCACAAATTGTTTTCTGGAATGTGCAACCCCGGCAGGTCAGCAGACTCATTTGTAGTCAATCTTCATGCTCCCCCAACTGCTGTGTATGGCTGCAGGTCTGACAGAGGTTGCCTAACTAAACAGTAAATCAAATTATCTTCTCACTTTTGTCACGTAATGGAAGTGTCCCTCGGGTGACAACCTTGCACTTGTTGTTCCCTGCTGATATGTGCCAGATTTTATAAGGCAGGCCTGTGGCTCTGGCTCGCGTGGTGTAGAAACTGTAATTACTGTTGCCTGGCAGAGATGCCCTCAATTACAAACAAACTTTGGTGCATACAAATTAAGAAAACTACTTTCTGTTCTGGATTTTGAGATATGAATATCATGGGTTGATATGTCCCAGCCCGTACTTTTTCTTCTTTTTTTTTCATATTTACCATTGTAATGTTCTCATGGCTTATTTAGCCCCTTTAGGGGGCCCTAGGGCAAAAATGAGCAGTGGACCCCTACTGACCCCCTGTTCCCATCACTTTGTATTGTGTATGTATCTCGACTCATCAAGTACCCATCTCAACAGACTACACATGGCAGATTAATTATATTTTGCCTAAAGCTGGATTTCTACCTGGCCTGAGGTTTGCTGTGTGCCAATTAGTTTCTGGTAATTTGATTAAACACTAATTCCTTTAGCAATATGCACCATGTAAGAACAGTATCAACACAAGTAATAAAGCTTGTAAAACTAGATTTTCACATGAGGGCCCTTTACAAGTAAGAACCTCAAGCTTAGTTAATAATGCATCATTTGTACATTTTCCACTTGCATCCATTAGTATCCAGTTCTACCTTCAGTTTTTAAATGTATTTTTTTTCTTTTGTTATGTTTTTTGTTAATTATGTTGATGATGAAAATTAGTCAACAGCACGTCTGCTCCAGAAATAATGTGGCAGTTACTTCACCGACCTCCCTGTTTACTGTTTTATCAACCACATTTGATTATAGTGTATGTGATTATATGAGTACATGAAGCACAGGAGCCATAACCATACAAACACCAAAGCTGTAGCGGATGATGCTGGATGGTTGTGGGAAATATAATCAACACAGTCCTCTTAAAAGTAATTGGTCTTCCGGACGCTTTTTTTTGTCCAGATGGAAATCCAGCACTACACACACACTTCTACCCGTATAAAGGTTATTACAACGTACCTCACTCTGCTGCTCTAGGATTCAGGAATGACTATAATTAATTACATATCTGTGTTCTAATTAACAGCACTGTTCAGAACGATTTTGTATTCATTAAAACTAGTTCATTAGCCTCTACAAACATATATGTGTTATTGTATTAAAAAAAGAAGCCCTGTGAAATTCCTCTCAGACAAATAGTTTCCTTACCTTTCCTCTCAATAACAAAGTCCCAGCAGAATTCACAAATAAACCCATTTCTTTATGATATGAATTTATTCCCTCATTATGATTGAACTTATTCAGGCAGGATAACCTTAACTGTAACTTTTTAATTAAGTTCCATCAAACAGTGTTTACATGTCTAATTTAGTCCACTTTGATCTTCTGAGGTTGCTGCGAGAAATGTTCCACAACATCACTACAAAAGAAAAATCAAAGTAAACAGTGTGATCAGGTGCAGCTATATGTAGTGGAATAAGTGGACGTGTCTAAACAAAAGATAATGAAAATCATCAAACATTAAAGGCAGACTATCTCAAAGTTTGTTTCTGGAGTGGACAGAGAATTCTGGGGCCCATTAAATGTTCTGCACTGAAAAAGAATCACTCTAATGGTCTAACCAATCTCGTCTTTTCACCATTGGTCACTGAACCGCCAAACCACGTAAACACCATATGGTCCCAGCTGCTGGTCTAATTCATTCTGCTTGCAGTTTTCAAAGTTTTTGTTGACATGAAGGACTATGTGGCCAAAGCTAATTCAGCAAACCTTGACATCCAGTTATGCTAAACTTTTATTCTTTCATTCTTTTATTTTATTCTTTTTGGCTTGTTCACTTGATTTGTGGTGACCTATAATTAATGTGACGGTAAAGTCATGCTTTAGAGGAGAAAGCAAACCAGCAACACTAGAAACTCAGAGGACATGTCTAGCAAAAAGACAATGTGTCTGCCGCATGGTTTGTTTCAGCATCCTCAGCTGCTGAGCAGGTGGAAATACAGGTGGGTGGAGGCCAGTAGGAACTCCATTGTTTTGGCATTGTAGTGGGTGTAAAGTTATTGTTCCAAACCAGTACAGGCTGGAAAGTAAGTCCTGAAAGCCAGAAATCTGCGCACAGATCCAAGTAATTGTTAAATTGTTGGTTTTGAGTTACAGCTCTGTCCTTCCCCCAGAGAAGCATTACGATCATTTTGTGCTGAGGGGAAGAGAAAATCAATCTTATTACACCTTTAATTCAACACCAGAATGTTTTTGTGTTCTGGTTTCAGAGGAGGAGAGGGTAGCTGTTGTTTTGATTCATTGGTCGCTAACACGGTGGTCCTAATCATGCACCACGGAGTGTATAATTGACCCCCTCTTGCAATTAGCATTAATTAGCACCTCTGTTGGTGGATAGCACAGCCAGCAGAACTGCACCATAACTGTCATGCCGTTTCCGCGGTGCACCGCTGTCTCGGCTTCAGCCAAATAACTGCTGGAACCTAAATCAGTTCCTGAGCCGGCCGGTCCCTTCACAGCTGCTCATGGGATGAAGGAAGCTTCGCCCTGCTGGACTACAGAGCCTGTCTCATGAGCAGATGCATGGGACTGTGTTTGGATTATCTTTGTTTGACACTACTCTGTTGGAAGTTATTATAGCTGGTTACTTTACAGCAACATCGTGGAATCATGGGTTTCCTGTTTTTTCATTATCTTTTCATAGAAAATACCCTGGTAGATGAGGCTTTATGCTGTGGTTATATTTTGCTCTTTTTGTCTTATTCCAGTTTCTTTTGCCATTCCAACATAAAAGGTGACGTGATTATTGTGCTCACAGCATGTTTCTGCTGGTTTCTAGTTGGTTGTTGAAGAGAACAATATTTTTATGCATGATAAATTCATTCCATTCAGTTTATGTATATATATATATACACATATACATACATACATACATACATATATATATATATATATACATACATATATATATATATATATATTTGTTGATAACAAAGAACAATTGGGTGACACTCCAATGATAGCTTCCCATTACAGCCCAAAGTACAATGCATCACTTTACTGGAGGGAACACAAAAAAGTAGCTAATCTGTAAATAATAAGGAAGCAATGATTAGTTATTGGTTATATGCCATTTAGCAGCTGATTCAGAGGAAATCAGGAGCGATTCACTAAGCCAGTGGTCAGAATGTAGATACAGTGATGTCTGGGAACTAATCATTAGACAGTGGTTCGTTAACATAGTGTGTAGCAGTCTGTTCTTTGGTAACATATCATCTTAGTCCTTGGAGTTACTAATGTATTCGGTGCCTCCGAAAATCTTGTATAAGCAATGTGTCATTGTTACAGTAGCATCTGGAGTATAGCTAAACTATTGTGTGGAGGAACTTTGGTTAGGCCAAAATGACTTAGACCCATATTATCACTTCAAAATGTGATGTTTGTGGTGTATGTTTGCACAAAGATCTTTGCCAGAGAGCTTTTGAGAACAGCCTTTTGCTTTTAGTTTAACTTACTTATGTGACAGATGGGTGCAGTTTGCTATGTGCTATGCAATGCTTCCAAGTTTAGACAAATCAAAAGAAAGCAAATCAAAAAGGCCTCTTCTGTATGGCAACTTATGTGACACTATCTGAATTTAAAGTGTAACAGAACAATAAAAAACAGTGACAGTCTGCATGTGTACGTCCAACAACAATCAATCAATCAACTAATCAAGACTAAAGCACACAAAAGATCATAATGGTTCTGTTATTGTAGGCTACATTTCTTAGTCACAGTAGCAACATGGCTTGAGGGGGGTGTGCTGAAAATTCAAATTTGTTGAACTTTGACCTAAGCTACGCTGACCTTTGCGGTTACAGCCAATTATTGTGTTGACCAATGCTTGAACTGAAAAATGGAGACTGTCCTGAAGAAGAGTGACAAAGTCTATTTTAGCAGGAGAATGGATCCATAAAACACAGGACTTCAACTCGGGAGATTGCTGTTAGTTTCCTGCTTGAAATCAATAGTCATTGTTGTTTGTTTTATCTATATTATATCCATTCCACAACCTCAGTACATGTTTAGCCTGACAACGTGTCCTCTAACCTTAAGGAATGACTTGTTTTAAAGGTGCTACATGTCAGTATTTTAGTTTAAAACACTCAAAAAATTAACTAAGATTTTTAACAAAATGTAAAGAAATACGAATTTCAAAGTCATGTCGAAGACTATGTATTGTGTTACAGAGATATCTACTGAAGTTAGCATGCTAAACAGCTAGCCCTGGCTCAGCTCAGCTATTGATGCTACTGCTCTAGCTGCTCTCCCTCTCCCTCATGTTTGTTGACCTCTTGTGGCTCATCCTCTACTCCTCAAGCACGACGTCTTCCCTGTCTGTGACTGAGCTGACTGGGTGTGAAATTATTGTCGTCGGTCAAACAATAACCGAAGAAAACAGCCCTCCAGATCAGATTTCAAGGTAAACCTGGGTGGAAAACATTATTCCCCAATCCATGCACGTTTGACAACATGTCAACAACTGCTCTGTCCAGAGGTTTATCCAAGCAGACATTAGCTCAACATGAGGGTTGAAACTTGTTTGTTAGCGGCCAGTGAGTCCAGTCCCAGGACACGCATGCACTCTGAAAGACAGGTAGCTGGAGAGGGGAGTGGTGGCCCACCAGCATTTGTCCCAGTGTGCTTGATGGCCAGTCGGACAGCTGCACATTTTCTTGTAAATTTCTTTCTTTCGTAGGATAGGGTTGGACACCCCAACCTTCTGGTAATATGCTGCCCCCTATTTGTTTGGAATATGAATTCAACAGCTGGCCAGTTCTTACACACAGCCCCTTTAACCTAAACCTCGATCTTTTACTAAATCTAACCAAGGGGATTCTGAAGAGCTAAATACTGCACCAACCAATGTCGAATTCACAGTGCGAGATCCTTGTTTTATGGTTGTGAGGTGAAAATGCCTTTAGCCTTGTTCGTGAAAATCATAGCTCTTATCTAAACATTCTCTATAGACATTTTAAAAAACAGACTAAACTCTCATGATTAATATTTTATTTGTCAGATCTTCTATTTTAACATGTATACTAAATTGTAGAAACTATTCTCACAGGGTTTATGTATATTTTGATGTTCCCTGGCTTGTAATCCTGTTGGTTTAAACCTAATATTCTTCACCCCCAAATGTATTATTCATCCTGGGAGATGTTTTGATGTGGGAAATGAAAGAGTTGGCAGTCTTCTCAGTCCAAAGCCTCAGGTAAAAAAGATGACTGCAACTAACCTCCAGCTGGGCTCTGTTATAAACGATCAATACCATTAAATTCAAGTGAAAATCAAAGTGTTCAAATCAAAGTATTCTGCACATACCCTATTGGAAATAGATAAAATCGTCATCTCTCTATCTTTCAGTCTTTCGCCTTCATACTGCCCACATAAACCCACACACTCTCATCCACTCAAATTACAGTTTATTCAAGTAATTTATTTGTAACATCTCAGCTTTGCACAATGTGATCCACCGACGCTTATGGTTTCAAGGAGCGCGTCAACTCCGGGTTGTGAGCTCTTGTAGAGATGCTGTCTCTCTTGCCATCACCTTTGATCGTGATATGCATATTTCATGACCAATGTAATGTCAATGAGTCCTAGACTAATCCACCTCAGAGCCAGGGGGAGCACACCCAATGATAAGGGTGAGTGAACTCAAACAGACTGAGATAAATATTGTATTTTACGAGAAGAAGAGTGAAAGACGCGGTGGGGCCGAGGGACGGGGAGTCACTGGGAGGGGAGATAGTGCGAGAGATAGTCAGAAAGAGAGGTATTTGTGGAGCGAGCAAATGAGGCAGACATGGAGACAGGGAAACAGCAGGGGAAAAAAAAAGGGAAGAGGGCTAAGGTTATTGTAGGCCAAATGTTGCAGCCCAGACACACAGAAAGCTGGTTGAGCTGAATTTCTGTCAAGTTTACATTTTCCCTGCTATGTTGATCCTGACAGCACGCAGTATTCAGGTCAACAGCAGCTTGTTTCAAACACTTTATATACACTCTATATACTCATCTCAAATCCATGCATCATTAAAATCAATTAATTCCCTGAAACAACTGTGAACTGATGAGACAGATTGAAAGTTCCAGAAAGCTGATTTAAATCTTTCATAGCCAATGCATATTTTAATCATTACAAATATGTTCTCACCCCAAGATCATTTATTTTCTAATATAGCCACTGGGAGACAGATCTAAACACACCCTGGTGAGCTGGCAAATGGCTGACACCTACCATGCAACTGAACAGCGAGGGAACACAGGAACTTAAACGGCAGCAAAATAGAGCAAAATAGAAAACTCATTCATAGGAAGACAGAACATACGAGGCTTGGTAATTAGCCAGACGTATAGCCCCCCCCACCACACACTTTCTCCATCTCATTGAGGGGCAGAAAGAAAGAGCACTTCAGTTACGCATTCCCATGAAATGCGTTTGATTCTTGGAAGCTTTTGATGCAGATGATTTTTGCCTTAAACTGCCTTGTCACAGCCCTCCTCACAGGCTCTTTGGAAGTGATCCGACACCGGATAAATGATTATGAGGTCCTCCATCCCTCCCGGCAGTGAAGGGAAGAGGTTATGTGTTAATACAGGAAGAGAGGTTGTATTTTATGTCCAATGATTAGCCTTCTTGGACCTAATTATGTCCCTGGGGACAACTGCACTCCTTCTTCTGCTCCAAACCTTTTTCCCTTTTCTCCCCTTTCCTCTCTCCTTTCAGCTCCATTCCTCCTCCTCACTTACTCTACTCTACCCCACACCCCCAGCCCTTGTCTTTCTTTTCTTTCTCTCTAGTAATACACACTCTGGATTCCGTTTTCTTTCAAGATGAGTAGCAGGCTCTCCCAGACCCTTTTCCCCAAGTAACCATAGTCAGCCTGAACCATCGACAGTGGTGTGTGAGGGAGAAGGAGAGGTATAAGATAGGCAGATAAGCAGGTGAAAACAACATGATTTTCAGGGGCAACAGAGACGACGGAAAGAGAAAAGAAAGAGGGGGAAAAAGACAGAAAGAGAGAGAGAGAAATGATTTCCACTACACTGAAACCCTCCTCCCTTGATTGTGCATCAATCCCTGGCTATCTCTCAGCTGCAGATGGAAGTGAAGGGAACCCGATTCCACCTCAGTCTGAAATCTGAATAAAACATGCTCTCTGCTTTACAGTTCAAGGCTGCAATAAAGCGTAATGCGGCCCTAAACTTCTAAAAGAAGCTCCTGACTCAGATGCCAAATTGGCTTGTTGTTAAGGTAATAGGAGTGTGGTGGTGATCATCGAAAGTTTAAATATAACACCTTTGTGGGTGATAAACTGAGTTTTTTCCAAATACGTTCCTGCTTTTCGTTCACAGTTTCTGAATCCTGAAAAGACCCAAACCAGGTTTCCTGAAGTCAGGCTTAAAGAGTTTTGAAGAAGCAGCTCATTGTTTTGGAACAGTTCAAAATTATGAGCAAAATACTGATTGGTGCGTTGGTGCGACTTACAGTTGTTTATTCTGGATGCTAATTATTTATACAGTAAATACAAGAAAAAGAGGAAGTCTAGAAAACAATGGATAAAAAAAAAAATCTGATATTAAATGTAACAATTAATATGCTGCTAATAAGTTGCTTCATCCTAAAAGCCAAGACTTACATCTATTTTAAAATACATTGTGTTTTGGGGCAACGCAGCTAAGTATCTAAAAATAACTGAGAACAAAGGGTGGTCATACAGAGGTATTTGCTGTAGGCCAGAAGTATTCAAATTTCAGCACCAATGTCCTTTGTTTTACTGTTATATTGTTTTTGCTATTTGTAAAATAATTATTTAATTATGACCATATGGTTTCAGAACGCTTTTAATTTTATAATCCTATGATTTTAATTTTACTAAACACAGTTGTAAAGATATCCATGTTTGTATTTTTTCAGGCAATAGCCATTCAGTGTCCTATATCCAGGACAACATTGTAAATACAATTGGGCTGAATTCATGTAGTGTGAACTGGGCCTTAGTTTGTGGACTCTAGTTGAAATTCTATCAGGCTAAATCAAAATAGGAAGGGAAATCTGTTTCACTCTTCAGAACTGAGGTCAGACTAGCTTTTAACCATTCAATTATTATCAGAAAGTTAGGCAGTGGCTAGTGCAGAAAAAGAATAAATATGAAGGAAATAAGAATACTGATAGAAAACAATTTTTATAAATAAACTATGTTGTGGCCTGTTTCTTTTCCTTCTGCAGCCACAGCACCTCATAGTTACATTCCTCCATCTACAGAAAGACCAAAAAACACAAAGAATAAGGAGGTAGTCGACAAAACACCACATGGTGTTTGAGAAATAAATAAATATCTAACGCTGAATAAACAATTAAATATTATATCCTAATGCACAACAAAGGTTCCAAGTTATTTTTCTTTTGATGAAAGTGTGCGCTGTTTATATTTTTCTTAGTTCTTTTGACACTTGCTAAAGTTTAAAACACAATGAAGCCAAACACAGACAAACATGAACGGTGGATTTCCTGTTTAAGCAGAGGCTCGATCAACTCCCTTTCATGACTTTGCATCTATTCAGCCTAAAAATGTTGAATCGTGATTGGAGGGCAAACCATCTTAGTTTGTGCATTTTGAAAGAAATCCTCGCGTTTAATGTGGGGCTGAATAGAGAGTGAAAAGGAAATGTACACCCCTGACACCAAAACATGACACATGAAACTGTGATAATTGCAATTGATTGCTTTTAGGAGAAATCAGATGAATCCCATGACGAACCAAAGCTGGGGAAAAAGGAAAACTCCCAACAAATGCTGTTGATTTCGATTGGAATTACAACACTCATCACTGTGATCATTGCACAAGGGTAAGTGACACATAAGAAAGCACAAAGAGTTTAGCTTTCATTTAAATTATAATTGTGTCTCTAGTCTAAATGGCACAGTCGCTCTAAATGTAGGAGTGAGGAGGTGGAAGTACTAACTGATTACTTAGATGACTGCAGAATGTGCCTGAATTGGTGCCAGGCGGAGTATAGAAATTGGAAGTGAGTTCACTAATTGGCTATGATGCAAGTGTTTGTCTCTGCAGCTTGCTTCTATACACAAGGTCCTTATGTTGCATGATGAATCTCTTTGTGTATGTGTGCCTAAAGTAGGATGATTGTATACTTAGTATTAGAAGAAGCTGTAAGTGACTGTTTGTTGCAGCGTTTCTGATTGGCCTGCATCTGCAGTGGTCATTACCACTGGTGAACAAAGAAAAAATGCACATCATTCTACCTTCTTCTTTTCACGAGGGATATTATTTTGAGTTCAGGAGTGTAGAGAAATTATTATGTGGGAGGCTGAATATATCACTTGACTTATTAAAAAGTGATCTCCCCAGAGCCAGTATTTTCGACTTAGAAAACCCAAAACAAAACAACGTGTGTTTGGTGAATGTGGCCTACTAAATTTGGTCATTCCTTTTGCTATCAGTATTTAATCATAGGAGATAAACAGTGATTTGATGGTTGTGTTGTAAGTGTGCAGTGCAGTATGTTAGTTGCTAACTGTTGATTACAGAGTGTAGATCTGGTAGAGGTTAAGTATAGTTTAAACTAGTCAAATATAAGGTGTAACAGTGAGTCAGATGTGAATTAAGGAACTCAAGACTGTTAAAAGTGAGTATCGAGAAAAGAGAATCAGGACAACATTACTTCAAGTATTCATTATTGCTAATTAAGTTAGCTGTTAAAGAACTGAGGGCCCTTACCTGGCTAAAATAGGAGTGGGTAGGCTACACATTATATTTCATTGTATGTATATATGATACATTTAACTTTACTGCACAACTGCTATGATTGAGAATAAAGTGAGAGAGCCTGTTGGCTAGAGAGATTAAGGCATGTTCAATCTCTACTTACTATAAATATCCATAACTACTGCTTCTCAAAGATGACAGTGCTGATCTGCTAGTTGTACTGTGAAGTGTAAAATAAAGCACAGATACAGAGAAGTCTGAAACCACTTTCCCATTCACTTGAAAGTCAGAATGGGAAAGTGGTCTCAGACTTTTGGACCCCACTGAGCTTATTATATTTATACTCCTCCCACCCCTTTTAAGTAAATCTTGCAATAAAAAGATGTTAAAACAGCGGCAAGCAAAATCTAAAATCTCCTCAAACAGTCGATTTTAGCGAAATAAACAAAATCTATAACCCTCTCTTTAATGTGACATCACCTCTCCCTTAATCATTCTTGTACAGTCAGTTAGCAAAGTTCTGCTGATAGAAAAAACACAGAAAATTAAATGTGATGTGTACATATAGAGAAAGCTGGAGGAAGAAGCACACACATTAACCCTGAATTATCCTTGCATGATCAATATGTCAAAGCTGTGGCCTTGGCTTTAATGATTAGATTGTGCTAGTATATTATCTTGATGCATTATAAATCCAATAGTTTTGTCTGCGTGAGTGTGTGTTTGCTCCAACATAAATGATAGTGACATAATAGAGATCAAGCAGAGTATTTAGTCTTAATTTTCCACAGCATTGTTAAAAAAAAAGTGATTATTAATATTCCTCTGTAAGCACACTGTGAATGTCTTTATACTTTCTCTCTCTTTCCGTCCTCCTCTGCTGTCTCTAATTAAATGGGGTGAAACAGCCTTGTGTTTCACTTTTATGTGTTTCAATTTTGTCAGCAAGTTTCCCCACAATGCACCCATCTGAATTTCAAATGATAAATGAAAATCCTGCTCTTAGTGAAGTAATTCCATTAAAGTTCCATATTATGGAAATAAAGACAAAAACCTACAGTATGTAATTCAATTTTCTGCGTTTGGTTTCTCATAGGGACCACAGTGGATGAGACCATCTATCGAATTTACTAATATTTAAGTGCCTCGTCTTTCCTGAAAACCACATTACTCTGTGCATAAATGAAACATTTGCATTGAGCCATTCCTCTAAAATGTATTTCCTTTTTACTTTACTTAGCCTGCATGAATTAGATATTTGGAATTTATTTCCACAATAACCAAATCGCTGTGTCTACTCGACCACATGGTCCATCTCCCCAAAGTTAAAAAGCTTATCAGATTTGATAAAGTCAAGTTTTGGGAGTTTCAAACTAACAAACAACCTCTCCATCACTCTGAAGATTGATGAAGCCTACAGTGCAAGTTTGAATAATGTGTAAGACATGACAGAGGCCACTGCCAGGGGTTATTTTCTTGCTCCTGGCATGTGTTTGGCTGCGGCTGTGGCAGCTTTAACAGGGATATGGATTCCGGCCTGGGGAGATGTCTCAGCCTTGCTGTGGGATCATTATTCCGATGGACAAAGCCTCAGTTATAAATAGGTTCATGAAGTTCTTGGGCGGCACACTCTTTGTTTTCAGACCATCCCTATTTGTCTTATTGATCTGAATATGTGTGGCCACAGAGCTGCTGTTTGGAAGTGCAAGTGAAAAGATGGTTGGGTGCTGTTTTTACTTCCACTCATTTGTTGTAGCCGACAATAGCCTATGTAATTTTGTCTATTATAGACTTACTGTATACATTATAAGCATAATTTGAGTAGTTAAATGTGCCAATCAATATTTTAACATATTACTACTAGTAAAACATATTGTATTAGTAATATGAAATGTGTTGCTTGTAGTTATGAATACACAGAAAATAATCACCCAACTTGGACTCTCAGCACAGCTCTACAGAACCTTTTAACTTCTTTCAGCTCATTGTTTTTGTTTTATGGCCCAGAGCTTTACTGTTTGGTTTAGTCTCACCACTCCCATCAACACAGCAGGCAGCTGTTTTTGGTGAGAAATCTCTGATAACCCGCTGTGTCCTCCCTGTGCAGACAGCAGACAGACAGAGTTAGCAGCTTGCTGATGAACATTGAAGATCATCTAACAACAGCCAATATTTTTTTTTGATAGAGTTGATGGATACCAAAGCAAAACTAAATGGAGAGTGAACATTGGATTTACATCCTTTGGGTGATCACAAACAGGCTCCATGTTAATGCTGTTATTACTCCATGTCTGCAAAATGTGTAGATCAACTATAGTTTGCTAACACGTTCACCATATCAACTTAGAAAGGTGATATTATGTTAATATTGTGTTCACCTTGTTCTGCTGCCCCCACATAGACAAAAAACAACAAACAACATAATGGCAAACTATCCTTTATGCTGCATTACTGCCCTGTGGCGTTTTCTTGTAAACTGGCAGTTATGTATACATTCAGTGTATATCCTTGAGGCCAAACAATATTTTCCTCCTGATAATACATTTGCAAAGCATAATTTATCTATATTTTAGATTGTGAATTCTTTCTGGCCATGTTATTTAGCTTGCAATCATCTTCTTCACTCCCTTTGTGGGCATGTTGCCACACTTGGTGCATGCATTACTGCCACCAACTGTCAATCAACAGTATAGTGCAAATAGGGGCAGGAATGAATATGTGCCTCCTGCTGCGGGTACACAATACAGTCAAATCAGGGGGCCACTCATCAAAACATTGTTCCATAGCAGTACTAGTGGTCAAGCACATCCAGGGATATGATGATGCTCAAACTCTACCAGAAAGATTTAAATCAACCAGACAGCTATTAAACAACCCTTGCATTATATTTTAGATAAACCACTTATTTTAAATTGAAACTAAAGATGATCAGTGCTGTACCAACTGTCCTTTGTAAATTTCCATTTGATCTTAAATAGCTGCTTCTTGGTTGACTCACTGTACTTACCATGGTTGGGTGCACTTGCAGATGTATGATGAAAGCAAACATTTCTGGTAGATTTCCAGAAAAAAATGTTGCTATAAAGACAAGAAAAGAAAATAATGGGATGTCAGTTAACCATTAGTGTAATCATACCTCCCCAGTCGGTGCATGATTGTACTGTACATTAAAGGATACCCAAGAGATAAAAGACATGCTTTTATCATTCAGTCAGTTGAATCCTGAAGCTGACAGATGCCCTTAACTGAGACCAGGAATTCATTAGGAGAAATATGACAAATCTGCAGTTTTAGAAGCCTTTCAGTTTGGCAGCTGTACTTGAATGCAGTTTCACATGTGCAGCTTTTAGGAACAATGAAAAAAAGACAGAAAAAGTTGGTGGTATTTGTGAAAAATGAACTTATTCTAGCCTTCCACCAAGTGTGTACAAGAGGAGGTTCATTTCTGCTGCACTGCATGGTCTCAGTGAGGGCTGAAATCACAGATGTGCTCTACAGGGCTCCACATTGTTACACAAGCGTCAGCAACTTTCCCTACCACCTAGCATATGTGGAAACTCAGCCTGGAATGCATCCATGAGGAAGAGAGCAAAGGAAGCTTTGCTGACCCCAGACAAAATCAAATGGAGGGAGGTGAGGGATGAAGAGAGGGATGGAGAATGGAGAGCGCTGTGCGTGTGTGTGTATGTGTGTGTGTGTGGAGGGGTGGAAGCTTTCCATTTTCAGAGGATTAAAATGTGGCTGTAAAACTTTAATGATTCCCTGTCTATTGACAAAACGACCACGTTACTGTCTACTACTTATCCACTCTCCACATATCACGCAGTCTCAGAGTTGCATAGCGTGCAGAGGCACAGTTAAAGAGATTATATAATTATATAAACCTATAAGGCTCTATAGCAAAATAAAAAAACAACCTTTTCCTTGAAAATCCAACACTGTCTGTAAAAATAATACGAGTGGGAAAAAAACCCAAAACAGAATAAGTAAATAAAAGCAGGGGTGACAACTCTAATATTCATTCTGAATCAATTATTACGAATACATGAAATAAGGATGCAGAGTATCCATAAACAAGACAAGGTCAAAACCTAGTAGATGGCTGGACCACATTGTATTTTCATTCTGCCTAATGTCAGCTGGTTTCAGCTTTTTATCTGTTTGCTTCCCTCCTCTCTGTGGTCACATATAATATTTGAATAGCTGTGTGTTGAAAAGCTGAATTCCCACTCTTTTCTATGGAAAGTAGCTAGGTTTGTCCAAAAACTCACTAAAGTAATCGCTAGGTGTTTTTAATGGGGTCTGAAAAGTCGATAAATCTAGTGACAAAAGCACTACGTTGTTAACACTGACTGTAAACACCCCCCTGATAATGTAAGAGAAACTGTTGGTGCCAATTCATTTGGACATAGAGAGCAATGGCCAATGTAGAAACTCCAACAGTAGGCAGACTGACCAATGGTGTAACTTCATCACTCAGTCAGTGACCGACATTCTCATTTATAGGGCTGGCCCTGCTGTTGAGGTCTAGCCAAAAATCTACAGCTTAGCATTCAATCATCAGCCTTTTCCATGTCCTTGCAAACTGTCTCCTAAACAGCTAAATGCACTCAGAGGAGCTGACCTCAAAAAGAAGTGTTCTTCAACACAGCAGGAACTTTGGCATTGAAAACCATCTCCAACTTTGGTGATTTTGAGTTTTTCAGATAAACTAGAGAATTTAGTGTTACTTTTGGGGTTGACAAAATGCTACTTTTTATGCTAAATAAACCATTTAAAAATGCATTGGATTTGCTGATGCTACAGAATATTACAAAACCAAACACACTTTATGGAGATTCGTGGTTTCCACAACACTGCAACAATATATTCTTTTCTCAGCTTTGGAGAAGCCACTGTGTAGTGTTATATAGGCTGCAACTGTGCACAGTGTAATTCATGCAAATAAAAATACAATTAGACTAATACGTTTAATTCCTTAGATGTAGAATGTTACTCAAAGTCACTTCACTTAACAATCACAGACAACCGCCTAAATTGTCATTACTACATCAGATCCTGTGACCACATATCATTTCATAGTTCCGCCAACCACGTCTGTGTGTGGGCATCTTTGCTTTATTTAGCCAGATATCACAGTGAGTGTAGGAAACCTGTTAACCATCAAGCATTTCTGAATTATAAGAGTAGATTTTAAAGGGATAGTTTGTCATTTAGGGAAATTCATTTGTTGCTCATTTGTTCTCTTGCCCAGCATTAGATGAGTCTGTTACGTAAGACGGAGTTGGTTGGCTTAGCTTAGCATAAAGAGTGGAAACAAGTTGAAACAGCTATCCTGGCTATGTCCAATGATAACAGTATCTGCCTACGAGCACCTGTAAAGCTCACTAATTAATGGATTAGACAAATTAGTGTGTAGTTAGTGTATTAATTAGTCAGCTTTAGAGATTAAGATAATGGCACAGCTTTTAGGCCTTTTTTGATAAAGTGTTATTAGGCATCACTTGTTCTCCACTGACTAAAGACTGCCAATGTATGGATTGCATTTGTCTGTAAGCATTAAGGATGCGACTTTATAGCATTTTGTCATTATTGGCTTATGGATTTTGGTAATTTTATGACTACTAGTGATGTTGCAGCGCACGCATACAGCACAGTGGACACTTTGTACTGAGGGCACTTTGACATGTTCTAACAGGGAAAGCTCAGGTGTCACTGTGTAAATGAACATAGTCTCCTTTACATTCAGGTGTCACAATAAGTCATTTCAGTGAGCCAGCGTGGGCAATATCAGGGTCCTTGAATTTGCATGCAAGGCATAACAACGATTTGAAATGTCCATTGTGAGAAATTTCAGCACCCATTTTTTTTCTTTTCCAAAATACAGTCAGTGCACTCATACCTTAATACACATTGCAGACTTGCCTCTTCTGTGTTTTGGTGACCATCCCACTGTAGCTTATTCCTCCAATATTAAGAATCTGTCACCATTTCCACCTGTCAGAGTGAATGTACCAGAATGAAGCAGTTCAAGCAATTAGAGGTAATGTAACAGCACGGAAACACCTACAACCAAGTAATATGAGGCTATATTTGCATTCCCTTATGCTTGCTCTGCCCACCACTGAAACATTCCCACTGTGATGAAATCTAGCTTTTAAGATGACTTCTTGCCCCCCTCTCCCCTTGAATTAAAAGAGAAATGTGTCTCACTAGTCACAACCTCCGATATTGCCCTTAAGCTTACATCTTTTCCAGCAGCCAATCAGAGTCATTTTCATTTTCATTTCATGTCCACGACTGGACTCTGAGCAGGAAATTGTCTTGTGCTCTAATGATGCCACAAAATGAACCCGTGCATTGAAGTTTAACACAGATTGTAATAGAAATGAAAAGGAGGAAACTAATAAAAGTGTACGAGGATACAAAAGTATGGGTTAATGTGTTGTGTAATGTGCGTCCCCCTATGTACACATTATGTGTCTGAGAAAGAATCTGCCTTTGTGCTGCATATACATGTAATGAATAAGTGTGTTTGTAAGTGTCTCTGTTCCTGTGTGTGTGCGCAGCTTTCTGTGTATGAATATGAGGGAGCAGTGGGGAGACTGGCTGACCTTTCAGGGGACCTCCCTCACTGAAGCTGTCCTGTAGTGGTATTTACATTACCATTTCAATACACTGCCAGGCCTGGCTGGCAATAAAATATTCAGCTGACCTTTAAGGCAAAAAAGACTTAGTTAGAGACTGTCATATCATTTAACCTTAAGACTGTACAGTGTAAGTGTGAGCTGTGTCTCTGTGTGCCCCTCATTACCGGCCACACTCTGACAGAGTGGTCTCTTTAACTGAAAGCGAGCCTGTGGCAAAGGTACTAACCTACTGTTCCCACTGAGAGCCATTTATTCCATCTCTGCCTCTGAACATTCAGCTGCCAAATTGAAGACTCAACCTTATGTCTTATTGTCATTTATCTCAACACTTTTCTTTTAAGTATGCATGAGATTTATATACATGTAGAGCACATGCAGCACTTGTTTATACTCTACTGACCTTTAAAGAATGAAGTGGGTTTTTTTTCTTCCAGCCTTCAGGTTTGGTACACTCTATTGCAATATTTATTTTGTCCTCATCCACATGTCATCTCATTTAACATGAAAGTGATTTTGTCAAACTCAACACTTTCAAAACATAAAAACACATTTATTTAGATATATGATCAATGACCATTGATAGTCAACACGAATGAACGCACAGTCCCAGTGTCAACAAAGAATTCAAATAAGACATTACATTGAGCTGTTTTATTGACAAGTGATATTTGGGAAATGCAGTGCAAAAAAAGCCAAAGCAATGGTGGGTGGTTAAGCATTAACAAGAGATAAACATGAGGAAAAGCTGTAATGATGACGATCCAAAATAATGGTTTGGGTCTTTTTTTGTTCCTGGGCTAGACTGACAGAGAGTACAAAGAAATGATACAGTGAAGTCAATAATCAGTTTGTTATATGGTTTTCTGAGTCAAATACTCAAGAGATTTCTTCAAGACTCATGTAACAGAAGGCAGACCATTAAAATGCAAAAGTAAGCATAACATAAACAAAGGACTTGTAATTATTTTGAACCATTGAGTTACTAAATAACACCACACGAAAAGGCACCACTCAATGAACCAGATGATGTCATCATGAGTTTACAACTAATCCTTCAGGTGAAAGACAGAAATATGCGGAAGCACTCTTTTCATCAAATTTATCAAGCTGTGAGTGGCTCCCTATAAAATTCATTGTGAAACAAAATTCTAGTTGGGCGCCATTAAACTACCACGTAGAGAAGGGCACAGATGACTGAAAAGAGCTCCACTCAAACCTCAAATGGTGGAAAATCATGTAGTAATGGAAATATGACATTTATATTTGTTTTGTGTAATCTTAGTGTTGTCGCTCCAAACAGATCTGATATTTCATCTACTGATGTTTTTCCCAGACCCATAGGAGCATACCAGCAGGACGTATACCAGACCATCATCGTCATTAGTGCTTTTCACATGAGAATGGTCTGTTTTTCATCCTTTCAGTAGAAGGTAAACTTCAATGGATTTTTAACATCATGATATATGTCTATTTCCATTGCAATTTTTTTGTCTTTCCTGATGCACCAACTTTTCCTTCTCAGCCAAGTGTAAAACCTTTTTTGAGATATTTGTACATATTAAAAAAATATATCCCCAGGATTTTGAGAATAGCCAAACAAAAAGTACACCTAGTTTTACCTTTAGTTTTCTTATAGGATGTCTAAACTCAGCTATATTTCAAGACACTCAGCCAGACAGAATAGGTCAAATGCACATTCATTCATTCATGTCATTCAATCAATAGTTAAGGCAGTGTATGTCAGTTTGGGCATGGCTAAGATGAAACAGAGAAAACGATTGTTTAAATCCAAATATGTCCTGAATGCATGAGATTGACCTGCAAACTCTGAGTTGAAAAATTTGTAGTTGTGGCAGAAAGTGTTTTACAAATAAATTTCCATAATCTTTGAGGAAGCACTTGGTTTTCTGCTCATATCGGTCTACATCTTTGTGACCTTAAGGGACTTTGAACCATGTGGGTCAGGAGTATACTCTTTTTTTTTTTTTTCCTTTTTCCTAGTTTCCAACCATCTTTTAATATTTGAATGACACTGTCAACTGTGAAGTAAATTTTAGAGGCCATATTGGATTGTTGTTCTGGCCTGCATTCAGTTACCAGGTACAAAGGAGTCTCTAGTGTTTTCAAGTCCTAGTTATACCCCTGCTAAAAAAAAAAAAAGTCCCATAGTCCCATCCATCATGACGTATTGTTCAGTTTACCCCTTTTTTGAGTGCAGTTGAACTTTCTTTGCATTGTGTAAATTAATCTATGCATACAAACATATGCAGATGTAGAGGCCGTTAAATCTGAACATGCATTCTTTGGTACACAGAGACACATGCTAATATGTGCACCACCAATATGCAACATATGCATAAATAAAAGCACATAAGAACATGGAGCTGACACGCACACACATACACAGGGAGAGAGAGAACCCATCTGCTTGGAACAAACAAAATGGATGCATGCCCTTTGGGAGTCCTGGCAAATGAATACTGTCGACAGAACAATTAGCATCTTAGAGACAGGATAACCTTTACTCAATACATCATCTTTATTATTCTCGACCTTCATTCTCACTCCATTTTATAGTAGCCCTATGTTCTTCTACGTGTGTGTTGATGAAAGCATGCTTGTGCATGTGTGTGCGTGTGTACGAGCATTTCTTCCGAGGCTGTGTGTATGAGTATAAAGAACAGTATGGAGCTGGGACCCTGAGGAACATGTGAAGTGTTTAATGTGGTGAAACAGGTGCAGCGAGACAGAAAGGGCAGCCCAGCCAGAGCTAGTAGGTTAGTCACACTCTGACCCTCACATCACAGAGCTGGCAGCGCTGTGGGCGGAGATGTACAAATTGCTCTTTCCTTCCCGTTTCCCCTCCCATTCTCTCACTCTGTCTCTCTACTGCTCTACCTCAATCATTCACTCACATGTACACACACACACACACATATACACACACACACACACACACAAATTCACACCTTCCCCTACAATCATTTTTCACTCACACTAATATATTAGTTTGCTGATGATGTCCTCTTGTTGAAAATCTGTGTGGTTCTTCGATCACAGCAAGTCTGTTTTTATTGTTATTGTTGTGGGAGGATTTGGAGGATTTTACTTAACAGCTTTACGAGTTTAGGTGTGCCTCCAAGGGAAACTTCCACTTTATGAGATTTTGGCTCATTGATCACTTTGGACCCTAAATGTGGTGAAAGGATTGTCCCCAGCATCTTCACTGTGTCCCCTGCAGACTTTGTCCTCAGCACATGATTCTACAGTACGGTGTACAGTTCTTGTAAAACATGCAGATATCAGCTTTAACAGTGACGTTAAGTCTAATCCTGCAAAGCTACTTAGCTAGTAGAGAAAAAACAAACAAAAAAATACATGTAATTTCAATGGCAGATGATCTATTTGGTTGGCAGTTCACAGACCGCTAGTTTTTTAGCAGACAAAGAAAAGCCATCCAAACAGTTTTGCCTTGCTTATGCACTGTGGAGATTTTATACTCATAAAATAAAACTACGTCAGCTTTGGATTCTTTGGATGTGTCTTTGTTTGCTTAATACAGCTTATTGCAAATCATTATTTAACATACTGTGTATCAGGCACAACATCGGTTTGGAATCAGAATTCAGTATAGCGAACCAAAACAAACATCCAAAACAAAAGCAGTATAAATTTAAAGGCAGTAAGCATCTTAGAGACAGGATAACCTTTACTCAATACACCAACTCTTATTGTTTCTAGAACCTTCCATTCTCACTCCATTTTACATGACCCTATATGTTTCTTCCTAAGTGTGTGTTTTATAAACGCTTGTACATGTGTGTGCGATAATGTCATTTGTTTCTTCGAGGCTGTGTGGTGCGAGCAGTATGGAGCTGGGACCCTGAGGAGGTGTTTGATGTGGTGAAACAGGTGCAGCTGAGACAGAAAGGGCAGCCCAGCCAGAGCTAGTAGGTTAGTCACACTCTGACCCTCACATCACAGAGCTGGCAGCGCTGTGGGCGGAGATGTACAAATTGCTCTTTCCTTCCCGTTTCCCCTCCCATTCTCTCACTCTGTCTCATATAATCATTCACTACACACACACACACACATATACACACACACACACACACACACAAATTCACCTTCTAATCATTTTTCACTCACACTAATATATTAGTTTGCTGATGATGTCCTCTTGTTGAAAATCTGTGTGGTTCTTCGATCACAGCAAGTCTGTTTTTATTGTTATTGTTGTGGGAGGATTTGGAGGATTTTACTTAACAGCTTTACGAGTTCAGGTGTGCCTCCAAGGGAAACTTCCACTTTATGAGATTTTGGCTCATTGATCACTTTGGACCCCAAATGTGGTGAAAGGATTGTCCCCAGCATCTTCACTGTGTCCCCTGCAGACTTTGTCCTCAGCACATGATTCTACAGTACGGTGTACAGTTCTTGTAAAACGTGCAGATATCAGCTTTAACAGTGACATTAAGTCTAATCCTGCAAAGCTACTTGACTAGTACAGAAAAAACAAACAAAAAAATACATGCAATTTCAATGGCAGATGATCTATTTGGTTGGCAGTTCTGGTTTCAAGTTTTTTAGCAGGCAAAGAAAAGCCACCCAAACAGTTTTGCCTTGCTTATGCACTGTGGAGATTTTATACTCCACATAAAATAAAAAACTGCAGCCAGCTTTGGATTACTACTTTGGATGTGTCTTTGTTTGCTTAATACTGCTTATTGCAAATCGTTACTTAACATACTGTGTATCAGGCACAACATCGGTTTGGAACCAGAATTCAGTATAGCGAACCAAAACAAACATCCAAAACAAAAGCAGTATAAATGGCTTATATTTCACAACACCCTAATTTGAGTCTACTATGTATATATCTTGGTACAATAATATGCCAAATATGGAAAAACATTACTTTATATCAATACTGATATTTTTGATGACCTCTCTTGAGCCGGACCACCACATAAAACCAAAATTCACCATGCTGGTGGTAGGTTGCAGAGCATTATTACATGTCAGGGGCGGCTGCAGCTCAGGAGGTAGAGCGGGTCACCCACTACTTGGAAAGTCAGTGGTTCGATCCCCGACTGATACTGAACCCCATGATGCCCTGATATGTATATATATGAGAGCCCTTCACATATATAGAACAAGCTCTGTATGAATGCGTGTGTGAATGTGAGCTCTAGGGTAAAGCACTTTAAGTGGTCGATATGACTAGAAAAGCTAGAAAAAATTATAACCTAAACTACCCATTGCAGTTTACAGATGGACCTCCTTCAAGTTCCACCTTCTGTACTTACTGTAGGAGTGCACTCACAGCTTTCCTGTGCGATATACAGTATATGTATACATTATATGTATGCTCACTTTCAGTTTTACCTCCAAATAAAGTGGTGTAGATAATCTGGCAAAACTGATGGCTTGGCTGGGATGATCTACACATCGCCTGATCTCCTGTTTTTCTTGCGCTGTCCGACTTTAACAAGCCTTAGAATAGCTTCGGTTCCACTTAGTATTGATTCTCCGAGTCTCTGAAACTCTGCCGGAGAAATGAAATGCACAATGTTCTTCCGAAAGATATTCCCGTATTTGGTGTTCTGACAATGATTGTAGAAAACACTGTCTAACATGATCGTCCATAATCTCTCATAGGTGTTTTCCATGGGTGACAGCATATGATTTATGTTAATTTCCTACTCAACAAACTAATGATTCATTGACCTTTTGTACTCTGTATTGAAGCATTTCTTATGTTCCTCCAATATCCAAACAATTTTGTTACCTGTATGGATTCTGATCTATCCAGGATCCCATATTACCAAATACATTTCTACAGAGCTAACTCTTCTTGGTTGCCCAGTAGTCAGGTTTCTTCAGAGGCTGGGGTATTACCATCCATGACACTTCTGATGTAACTTTGTAAAATGAACTTGTTTGAAATTGATTTTCAAAGGCAAACAGCTATTGTACGCAGCATTAGGAGGGTTGTACCTGAATAATTGTATTGCATCAGCTCCTCTGCTCAGCTCCCTATGAAAAAGCATAAGCTATAAAAGCAAGCATGTTAGGAAGTACAAAAAATTATTCAATTGATGGCTCCATCAGGGAGTTATTCCACATTATTCACAGTTTGATTAGTTTTTCCTTTCATTCAGACTGATCAATCAAGTGAATTGTATATTCACTGCACTACGTGGGGTTCCCTGAGGAAATTGGACCTATAATCACTGTTTATTGCACTGCATTAATCTGGGAAAGGCAGATGTATGATTTCAATTTTTGAAATTTGGTTTTGTCTGGGAAGAGATACATAGCTGCCCACAATATACTTGCTGAGTTATAGTGCCATCTTTCCGTCAGTGTCATTCTGTTGATGCTATTTTTTTGCTTATTTGTCCTTTAAGGTTTTGATCTAACAAGAATGGCTTGAGGAAATGGAAACAGACATGTCTTAAAAGCACTCTCTCAACCTATGGACACCATTTCATTGGCAGAAAAAGTCTGCGAGACTGGTAATGTGGAAGATTCTTCAGAGTATATTGATTTTATGCAACACTTCAGGCAGTTGTTTGATTTACTTGTGAAGGCTTGCCTAGTACCATGTGCCATTTATGCAGCATTTAACTACTTGTGTTTACTGGAGCCAGTGATTTACATTTCCTCATGTTAAACCACCCACAGGATGACTTCAGCATGTGAGGGTTGAAAATCAGGTGCCAGTTAAACTCAAGACGTTGAAATGGCTATGAAAGCTGAAAGGCATTGTTAAAAACATGAAAAACACTCCCCCATAAGGTTCAAGTGATGAGTGCTCTCGCCACCCTGTATAGAAAATGGAGCTTATGAAAATAGTTGGACTGGTTAAAGTTCAAGGCAGTTTGATTGTAGCTGGCAACGTCTCAGGGCAGAACAAGCCGATCCACACTTGGAAATGTGACTAACTCTCAAAATGGATTGGAAACCAGGAGAGGCTGGCATGTAAGTGGCTTGACTTGTGATGCATATGGGGGACTGCAAGCTCCCCTGAAAACTCCATGCCCGACCTCTGATGAGATTTAAACGCAGTGCATCCAACCTGTTTATCATCTACAACTTATCATTTATATAAAAATGTACTTTAAGGCGATTTGTAGCTTGTTTCGATCAGAACTCTCCTTCAGCCTGTTGATAGAGTGGTATATCACTGCCAATAGAGAACTACTTACCCCATATCTCCTTCCGAGCTGCCTCCACACAGAAATCCGGAACCACCCAGACATGAAATGTCATAAACTCATTTGTGATATTTCTCTCTCTTAAACTGAACATGCAATAAAATACTAAGTAAATATGGTCAGGATAAATCCAGGGCCTGTAAAGCTGTCCTTTTTTGTGTATTTAATTTCACACATATTTGCACAGGGAAATTACATTTTACTTATCTTATATAGTCGAGGACCACAGGTAAATACCATATTCCTGGATTTTCCCTTGGATATTGAAACACGAACATGACCCAGGACATTTTCTGGCTCCTATCCTTTTCACAGGTCTACTGCTCACACAGACAGAAACAATATACTAGAAAGGTATACTAGAAACAGTGTACTAGAAAGAATATATCTGTATCACATTCATATGCAACGTCTTTGCACTATAGGGATAGTTTTTAGGAGATTTGTTATGTTTTTTATTCAGCATTTCATAGGGAGATGACAAAGTTTGTCATCCAGAACAGAAAATTGTTACACGTAACTGTCACAAAACTACTTGGTTAAAGTTAGGAGAAGATGGGGGCCGAATGGTTGGGGCACGTACCACATGGGCCTAAGTGCCCTGAGCAGCTGGTCCCCGGATTGACTCCCGGTCTGGCCGGACCTTTACTGCGTGTCATTCCCCCACTCTCTCTCCCTGTTTCCTGTCTCCTCTCCACTGTCCTGTCAAAATAAAGGTGAAAAGCCCAAAAAAATAACTTAAAAAAAAAAAAAGATCAGATCAGAAAAGATCATGGTTGTCATGAATGGGACCTCATGCAGTCAGCATTAGGTTCAGCATTAGTGATATGGGATGCTCCAAAAGAGGTTTTGTGACCCTTGTATAATGTCACACTACTTTTACTTCTCTTATCATTTGTTCAATTACAAGAAGTCCTTATTGGGAAAATACTGATCATTTTGTTTGAACAAATGATTAATGCTGCCTTTCTCTGTAAAATATAACCAGTATATTATAATAAGGTAAAAGTCTTGGTTTTTGCCAAATATTTGACAAGGTCATGTTGGGCCAGACACAGGAAGCAATGGCCAAGTGATTCATATCCAGATGCAATTTAATACACTTTCATTGAAATTTCAGTGTAATTTCAGCTGCCACTATCTCAAGAGCAGTGTGTACGGCCCACTTGTGTAAGCATCTCTAAGAGATGCATGTATTTCTGTCCTTGTGTTATCTGGCTAGAATGCATCTCAAATCATCTCCAAACATGTTTTGAATCAGATCCAGTAATACGCACACACACTTGGCTAATCACTTATAGGTCACTTTTTCCTATATTTCTAAACACATTGGGTGAAATTCAAAGTTCTGTGCCCATCCTGACCTCCTCCCTGTGACTTCTGTACAGTGGTCACATGGTGCAAAGTCACATTTTACTGGACATGACAAAAAGGCACTAATCACTGCACTTAAACATACACAACATTTGCTAATACTACATAGTTGCATATGAACAGAGTTTGTTGATGCTTGATGTTCTAGTTCATCTTAAACTTTTAAAAAGTTTTCTGTTTTGTTCTAAGAGTTTCCTCATGGGAGATTTCACAGTTTCCTTTACAAGTGACAAGTTTTTCTTTAAGTCTTTAAGTCTAGTCTTCACACTTCTTGAATGTGATTGTCCAGTCTGTTGTTCTTAACAGCATGATAACTGGTTGGAGTAGAGTTTTCCTCTTGCTGTCCAGTGGGAGCTTTGTGACGCCTGACACTAATAACACCAGACTAGTTATTTAAAGGCTCAAATATGAAATTGCTTCTAGATGACAAGGCATTTATAGGTGAGAGAACAGTGCAGAGCCATGTCAACACCTTTATCATGGCTTAGCAGTCCACCATAAACACAGCAGACTGCACAACACGCACAATGAATATCCTCCACCATATGTAGGAACTGCACCGAACAACAGATGCCGGTCGACAGCGGAGCATATGCACTACAACTACTGCATTAATGATCTATAATAATTGCTGTAGTGGTAAGCACAATAAAATTGTCGTGATCATTGTTGTGAATCACAGCAACATGAATAAAAATTACACGTGCATAAAAGCTTTACCTAATGCTTTTCCCTCAAAGCCATAGCTGCTCTTCCAGCCAGTAACCGTTAGTGTGCAGACTGACTGACTGACTGTAGTGATGCCCTTTCCCCCTAGATTTTTGGTCATATGCTCGAGCTCCAGAATTTTAACTTGAAGGAAATAACAGTGCGATGTTGCAGTCAATATTACTGAGAATCTGACATGTTCTGACTCATTCATCTTTTCACCCAGGCTAGGGATTACTTCTGCTGAAGTCAAACCGAATGTCAACTTATAAAACCTACCTACAGAGGCTTAGAAATACTCTTTCCTAATGTAACTTAGCGTCAGCAGGAGACAACTTACATGTGCCTTGTGCTATGGAGTTATGTCGTGCAGATTTATGTCAGCTTGTAATGAGGGGCGTGAAGTAGGTGTGATTTTAGCATTTGTGTTTCATCAGTTAAATGGTATAGATTTTTTCCAATCACCGCTTATTGTGTGTAGAAGAAATGTATAAAAACCTATGCAATTTTATTCTCTGCTTGAACTAAGAAATCAATATAGGCAGTGTCTTAAACTTTTAATATACAGATGTTATGTTACTATACTGCATTTGATCAAATTTTTGTCAACTACTTACAGAAATCATGCTTGTTCAGTATGTTATTATTATGATAGATATTATTGTCAGGAATGTGATGCTACAGCCAAACCTGAAAAGAAATATAAAGTGGTAACACGAGTTATGCAAGAGGAGGATATATCATCTGTGATCACATTCTGTTTGTGCTGGGCAGCTTCCAGGTGTGAATGTGTATAGCTGTGAGATTGTGAACAGGGCCTTCCTGAAAAATAAAGCTTTGCTCTCGGTGAAGCTTTCCTGTCTAAATAAAGACATCAGCCAAGCTATTTTTCTCAAGCTGAAAGCCTAAAAGTTGCTCTTACAAACTGAATGTTACTGCTGTAGAGCTCTATGATTTATGATTTATTTACTATCAATAAACACGTTATTTAAAGCAGAGAAATCTTTGGCTTGATATCGATGATAAAACATCCTACACTCAAGGTTTGTTTACTGGGGTTTTTTCAGAGCTTTTGACTGTAATTCATAGCCTTCCCCAGCAGATTAAACTTGCATAGGTGACATCATGTAAACGAAATATGGAGCTTCTATTACTGCGGTCATATGTGAGGTTGATTGTAACCAGGGACATAGCTACCACAGAGGACACCAAGGTCATTATTTTTGCAGGGGTTTTATGAAGACAAGTTTTCATGTATGTATGATAACACAGATATTACATATGTTGGATTTCTAGGTCTGATTCTAGTGTACAAATAACTAGATCTATTAAAATAAAATGTAGGTTTTTTTTCAGAATTATATACATGATATAGGAAAATAGGAAAATAACATTTCTAGGAAATATTATTGAACTCTGTTGGTGGCTTGTCAAAATATCTGTACTTGGGTGGGGTTTCGCTGCAGGAATTAGGACTCATGACCTCGGTATTTGTAAAATCACTGTAAAACTGATATCAGTGTCCGTGTTGATCTTTCACAAGCCATCCACTCACTCGCGGTCAATGACCTATGACCCCTTTCTAGTCAGTGTTGTGTTTGTATGTTGTGGTGTTTTTAGGAGGTGCTCTTTCCAACCTCTTGTTTCGTGATTAAAGTTCTGTATTTAGGTCATGTGATGACACCTGAACAAGTTCCAGTCGCTGGACAAGGTTGCGGAATACGGTCTGGAAGGGATAAAAGCTAGTAAGCGAACCTATAGTTACAAATACTTCATCACTGCACTTATAATTCCAGTAAAATAAGTGGTATCCATTGAGTAATCAGAAAAAACAGAAACTCTTTTATACTATAATGCAATGTAGTGCCAGGGTTTGCTGTAATAAACACTGCTTTTTTTTTTAACATACAGCACATACTTCACACCGCCGCACTGCCAACTTTTCAAATGGCAAAGACCAAAACCTCTGAGGGATTGAGAGGCAGCGGGAGCAGCAGTCTGATCTCTGACAAAGCGATTACCATTTTTAACAAGCTGCTGATGTTGGTGTTCCGTTCGTTCATTGGCCAAATCAAAAATGCAACGATCACCTAACCGAGGTGCACATGTTGCATGTTGTAAGGAGGCTTTTTTGCCACTGATCTCAGTGAGCAGGAGAGAGAAGAACAGAGGAGGACGGGAAAGAAGCCACAGGAGGTCCCGCCCTTCCCTGCCGAGAATGTTATGAACTTGTCTGGGAGACGGAGATGTAGGTCCCACGGCTAATACAATATTTATTATTCTCGTTGTACCAGCTGTAGACACAAACAATGTATAATGGATCAAATATCTTTGCTAAACAGCGCTCTCATAACCTTCACCTTGAGGGTGCACTCTATCTGTTCCCTTTCAAGCACTTCCTTAATTACATGTGCATGTCGTCAGGCAGCAGGTTGGGGATCAAACTGGCCAAAGGTCTTGGTTATCACTTTGTGTGTGTGTGTGTGTGCACTTCTGACAACATGCACATCTCCTCTTCCAAACCCGCTTTTGCCTGAAGTAAGCGCGCATCTTCAAAGGCATGGAGAACTTGTTTTGAACTACAAGCAGGTTTGCTTTCTCCCATCCTTTGTTCTACTAATCATCCCATGGGCGCGCACCGTCCATAACAAAGGATAGAACAACAAGCCGTTATCTTGTGAGAAAACAGGAAAGTAGATATCCCCATTGTGCATAATTTAGCGCTGCTCCCATTTCTATTCACCAGTCGTCAGAGGGAATCAGGTTGTACGTTGTGAAAAGGGGAGAAAGAGAGACGGGGGGGGGGGGTTTGGAGGGTGGAGAGGGTGCAGAACATTGCATTTTTTTGTACATCTTCATTGTATAGCGTGATAGATAAGCCAATTTTGGTGGTATGTTCACTGTGCCAAAGCCTCAAGCTTCATGTCATCATCAGTTACTAGAAACTGAAGCTGCTGGGGCTGAAGTCAGGATGCTGCAAAATTTAACAGGGCAAGTACAAAACACATCAAGTGATTTCATCCTGTAGAGGCAGGTTTTGCATTGCGAAATCTATGCAGATTCATGAGGCATGTCGTGGTGTTTTTAGGTGGCTGGTGTGCTTCAGATAAGCTTGTTCTAATATTTTCACTTGTGTGTGTGTGTGGTAGTGTGTGTGAGGGAGGGAAAGAGATTAAGAATGAGAAAAGGAGTCAGTACCAGTGCAATTGAAAGAGATTGAGTCAGACTTGGCTTACCTATGGCAGATCACTGCACATTGACTTACTGGGAGGCTAAAGCAGCAACACTCAGCCAATAAGCCAGACACCACCTGCCTCACACACACACACACACACTACCACCGAGGACAGCTCTGGGCTTTGCCAAGGATCCTGAGTTGGGTGAGACAGCTCAGATGTAAAAGGAAAAAAGTTTGAAAGAATACACCGCATCTGCCATAGTCATATGCATTCAACTAGTATACAGCATATACTATATATACCTGCATATGTTATACATACAGATGTGCATACCATACAGTGACATATACTCCTGCCTCATCCCATCTACAACAACATACATGTATAAAACTCTCTGTCCTTCCATTTCATTGTGACAACAGCAAACTACAGAGGACATAACAACCCAAACTTAGGGTATTTTTGAAGAATTGTAATTTCTTTCCACATCGACCTAAAGCATAATCTATGGTTTAAAAATGCCGCTAACACAAAAATATAATATATTTTTACTTAAACAAAAGAAGACAAGTTTCTTGTTAAAATGTAGAGACTAAATTATGTGTGTATTTTTGTTATGTTTGTGACTGTCTCAGTCCACCATTTTTAAATGTCATTGGTGTTTGTTTTTATGTATTAGCTGACTGGTTCATCTCCGTTCCACCTCCTTGATTGAATTTAAACACACAGAAGGCTAAAATACAATATCTACTATTTTCATGCTTTTCCCTACAGACTATAACAGCGGTTTCTGTTATGATGGTAATATATTTGATGTTAATGGACATCTCATAGTATTTGTATGCGGCACGAGTTTTTTAGAGTCAGGTGAGCGGCAGGAAACAGTCTGCAGCGCCGACTTGCCTTTGCTAGAATATCAGTTTGATACCTCACTTTCAATTAGAACTCACAATGTCAAAACTACGTTTTGGGTTGTAAATGACAGGATTCTAATAAACAATCTGCTTCACTTTATATTTAATAACCAACTTTTCATCTGGTGTGATATGACCCCAAGGCAATTATGCAGATACTTGAGTGGAAAGAATTGGCCTCTATCCTCACGGATGATAGAACAACAATCTACATTCACACCGAGCACAATCATTTGGCTGCTCTCTGTGCTCCACTGAAACTGTCTTTTTGCTCACAGCAGCCCTTTGCATTACCATTATTTGATATATTTTATATTACTGTGATGATAACAAAGTCTTTCATCTGACCTGCTTAATCCTGATTTCTTGAAACAAATGAATGAAAAAAAAATTGGAGACTCAGTTCAAATATGGTGCAGTGCAAACCGTTTTGGACAGTTTAAGTCCAAATCCATCTCCCCTCATCCATGGAAGATGGTGTCTCCTTGCCTCAGGAATGATCAGTCGGGCGTGTCATATTCGTTTTGGGAATGGGAGTTAGAGTCAGGAAGATTTTGTTGCTCTCTTCTTCTTTCTACAGTCATGTATACCTAGAGTTTGAGAACGCACAGAGGGCAAATGAAAAGATATGGCCTAAACAAAACGCAATGCCTGTCCCTAGATGGCTGTCATACAAATACAAAAAAAATAAATAACATTAACAAGAAAATACATACAAAACACTTTCGACAATGCAATGCAGATTACACCAACAATAATAAACACCAGATCACTATTTACTCATTCAAAATGATTCAATTCATGGTCCATTTTGAGCTCTGTGGATTAGCTCACACACTGATGGAGGAAGACATCTGTCCAAATAGGGATACCCTATGACTCCTAGAGATGTCATCCCACATGTTACTGATCCAGAAACCTTTTAAAGGTTTCACCAGGTCTAGATACCTTCAGATCATAGCCCAAACATTAATGAATGAGTCTAGTAACATAAATTCAGTAACATGACTAAAATATAACTAATTTATCTTCGTTCCCTTCAGACCATTTGTTTCTGCAGTTCATTTTAACTACATGACTTCATATTTGTCTCTGGTTTCAGTACAATCTCTATGGACTGAAAGTCTGTATGTAAGCTACTGGGACACCAAAAACAAGAAAATAACACGTGCATATAAAATGTACAAATCTTTACTGATAATCCTAGAATTATTATTATGGACATATACACAGAAACAAGGCAGGAAAATGTAAAAATACTACTGCTTAACACATTGTTTATCTAATTTAACCAATCCCTCATTGATCTTTGTATCTTTGCAGGAAATTTTGTGCAAATCTGTCCATGCATCTGTAAATCACTGATGATATTAATGTTAATTCTTGAAACCGTCAATGGTTTTAGTCATAAATGAGTTAAATTAAGTTGTTGCAGCAAATAAAACGTGGTGTATTTACTGATGACTTAACAGACTCTGAGGGTTAGAAATATAAAAAATACTACTGGATATAATTTGTGTCTGTGCTGAGAACTTCAATTAAAACCTTGTTTAAAATCTTTAAATACATCTAAATCCCTCTCATTCATTTTACAGATCATAATCTGAATATGTAAATGTTTATTTCAAAGTTTGACTTCACTGTCCTCAGTATACAGTATATTACAACAAGATGGAAGAAGTTATGTGGATACACGAAACCCAGTTTCAAACTTAACGATGTCATAAAATCATGCTCAAAATAATGTAGAGATTAAAGACGAACTGAAGCTTTCCACCCTAACAGATTTATAATGT
The DNA here is from genome assembly GCA_033238685.1 of Lates japonicus. Classification (NCBI taxonomy): domain Eukaryota; kingdom Metazoa; phylum Chordata; class Actinopteri; family Centropomidae; genus Lates; species Lates japonicus. Next base: position 2,176,899 of record BRZM01000022.1, on the reverse strand, counting down.
CAAGACTTCTCATAATTCTATAATTGAACTCAAACAATTAATCCAAGTCAAAGAACAAAGCTTATATTTTGACCTTGGGACTTGAAATCATATTATTTCTAATAGAATTTTAATTGCAATTTATAAGATACATAACACAATTATATTTCATCTTAATTTTAAACCAGAGGTTCGCCAATATCTTAAATGCAAAGATCCTTCCTGTAATGGCTGACCACCTGCCTCACGCCACACTACCACCATTGACTTCCCAAAACCCCCCACACCGAGGACAGCTCTGAGCTTTGCCAAGGATCCTGAGTTGGGTGAGACAGCTCAGATGTAAAAGGAAAAAAGTTTGAAAGAATACACCGCATCTGCCATAGTCATATGCATTCAACTAGTATACAGCATATACTATATATACCTGCATATGTTATACATACAGATGTGCATACATGCAAACAAGCCTGTACTCTGCCTCATCCCATCACAACAGCATGCATATAAAACTCCTCTGTCCTTCCATTTCACATTGTGACAACCAGCAAACTACAGAGGACCGCAACAACCCAAACTTAGAGGTATTTTTTGAAGAATTGTAATTTCTTTCCCTTGACCTAAAGCATAATCTATGGTTCAAAAAATGCCTACAACACAAAAATATGGCATATATTTTGTAACAAAGAGACAGAGTTTCTTGTTAAATGTAGAACTAAATTATATGTGTATTTTTGTTATGTTTGTGACTGTCTCAGTCCTCATTTTTAAATGTCATTGGTGTTTGTTTGTGATGGCAGCTGATTCATCTCCGTTCCACCTCCTTGATTGAATTTAAAACACACAGAAGGCTAAAATACAAATATCTACAATACAAACCTTTTTTTCCCTACAGACCTATAACAGCAGTTTCTATTGTGATAAATAATAGCAATTTGATGTTGAAAATGGACATCTCATAGTATTTATTGTACGCTTTGAGTTTAAGTCAGGTGAGCAGCAGGGGAAACAGTCTGCAGCTGAAACTTGCCTTTGCTAGAATATCAATTTGATACCTCACTTTCAATTGAACTCTCAATGTCAAGGCACTGCCGTTTTGGGTTGTAAATAGTGACAGGATTCTAATAAACAATCTGCCACGCTTCACCCCATGTTAATAACCAACTTTCATCTGGTGTCAATCTTAATACAAAACTCCAATTATCCAAGTCTTTACTGGAGTGGAAAGAATTGGCTTCTCCATCCTCACTGGATAAGTAGAACAACACCAATCTACATTCACACCGAGCTGAAATCATTTGACTGCTCTCTACTTGCTCCACTGAAACTGTCTTCTTTGCTATCACAGCAGCCCTTTGCATTGCTACATTATTTTGATATATTTTATATTACTGTGATAATGTTAAAGTCTTTCATCTGACCTGCTTAATCCTGATTTCTTAAAACAAATGAATAAAAAAAAAAAAAAAATTGGAGACTCCAGTTCAAATGTGGTGCAGTGCAAAAATAGTTTTGGACAGTTTAAGTCCAAATCCATCTACTCCCCTCATCCATGGAAGATGGTGTCTCCTTGCCTCAGGAATGATCAGTCGGCGCTTGTCATATTCGTTTTGGGAGTGGGAGTTAGAGTCCAGGAAGATTTGTGTGTGCTCCTCTTCTTTCTTTCTACAGTCATGTATACCTAGAGTTTGAGAACACTGCAGAAGTCAAATGAAAAATATAGCCTAAGCTAGCTTGCAATGCCTGTCCCTAGATGGCTGTCATACAAATACAAAAAAATAAAATAACTCAACAAGAAAATACATACAAACAGCACAAAACCCAAACAATACAATGCAGATTACCACCAAGCTTAATGATAAACACCAGATCACTCATTACTCATTCAAAATGATTCAATTCATGGTCCATTTTGAGCTCTGTGGATTAGCTCCACACACTGATGGAGGAAGACATCTGTCCAAATAAGGATACCCTGCTGTTTCCTAGAGATGTATCCCATGTTACTGATCCAGAAACCTTTTAAGGTTTCACCAGGTCACAGAATGCCTTCAGATCATGCTTATTTAAACATTAATGGATGAGTCTGATATTAGCAAATTCAGTGACATGACTAAAATATAACTAATTTAACATCTTTAAGTTCCCTTCAGACAAGTTTTAACTTTCTGCAGTTCAGGCTTTTACCAACTTTCCATGACTTCATATTTGTCTCTCTTTTAGTTTCAGTACAATCTCTGCTCAAGGACTGAAAGTCTGTATGTGGAAAGCTACTGGGACACAAAAAACAAGAAAAATAACACGTGCATATAAAAATGTACAAATCTTTACTGATAATCCCTGAAATTATTATTATGGACCTTAATACACAGAAACAGAGCAGGAAAATGTAAGAAATACTACTGTAACACACATTATTTACATCTAATTTAACTTAATCCTAAATGATCTTTGTGTCTTTTGCAGAGAAATTTTATGCAAATCTGTATCCACATGCATCTGTAAATCACTGATGATATTAAATATTAATTCTTGAAACCGTCAATAGTTTAGTCATAAATGAGATTAAGTGTGAAAGTTGTTACTGTAAATAAAACATGTGTAGTGTATTTACTGATGACTTAACAGACTCCTGAGGGTTAAGAAATATGAAAAGTACTCTGCTTTGAATCATAATTTGTGTCTAATGTGGTTCTTCCAGTTAAAAACCTTGTTTAAAAATCTTTAAATACATCTAATCCCTCTCCTTCATTTACAGATCATAATCTATGAATATGTAAATGTTTATTTCAAAAGTTTGACTTCACTGTCCTCAGTATACAGTATGTGCAACAGATGGAAGTTACATATTGGACCATGACCGGTTTCCAAACTTATTGTGATGTCATAAAATCATGCTCAAAATAATGTGAGATTAAGACGAGCAGAGAGAAACTTTCCCCCTAACAACAGATTTATAATGTCAAACTTTGCTCATAATTCTGCTCAGTGAACCTCAAACAATTAATCCAAGTCAAAGAACAAGAAGCATGTTTTTGACCTGTGGAGGACTTGAAGTCATATTGGCTTTCTATTAAAATTTTAATTGCAATTGTAAGATACATAACACAATTATATTTCATCTTAATTTGCGACCAAGAGGTTACGCAATATCTTAAATGCAAAAAGATCATGGCATTGCATAAAACTATTTGCGGCATAAAACAGTCTCTAATGAGTCTAAATGTATGAGCATTTGTGTCTGCCAGGTGGAAATCAAACAAGAAGCTAATTAGACCATTAATCTTTAAACCTAACTCATTAATTTCTGACTCTGATGATCATAATCCTATATCTCATTTTCAGTGTATCTCTATGTAAACAAAGTGACCATGTAAGGAGTTTGTGTCATGATTTTACACTTACTTCAAAATTATTGAATTAACCCCTCAGTAAGCATAGAGTAACCTTTAAAACGTATAAACATTCTGTATATGCAAGATATTATAGTAAAAAGTTATCTCTTGTAATGATGGAGCTAAAGCCCTCAGTCTGTTTATAAGGACAACAGTAATGGTGAAAGTTACTATATAATGAATAATGATCTCCCACTAAAGGGAGATCCCCCTCTAAAGGGAGGTCATTATAACCAATAAGTAGAGTGGATGCACCATTCAGGATGATTTCATTTCAGCCATGGCCACATTCTGGGCTGCATAGACTGTATTAATGATATTAATGCAAGGAATGTGGTTTTCCTTTTGGTGAGGTAGAGCTTAGAATATGAATGATGTGCTCAGTTTAAGAATGTAAAAGAGAACAGACCTGACAGTTCTCTAGGTTAGTATTACCCCGCTGCAAAAGAGGCTGCTCCATGGATGACACAGCAAGATAATCAGACTAGAATCTCAAGGCTTCATCCATTTCTCCACCTCAAGTCTAATGGCCGGTAATAGGGATTACTATGAGCATGCAAGCCTCAGTGAGCTTCAATGTCACGAGAGGCTTGCCAGCCATTGGTATCATGGAGGGACAAAGGGTTTTCTCCATTTAAAGGACCATATGTGAAGAGCACTGTGAATAAAATGGCCTCTGAGAGACAGACGCTTTCTCTGCTGTGATTTTTAAAGAATATCTGTAAATAGCAAAGTGTCTTGTTTTGCTGAAACAAACCTTTTTTCAGCAAATAATAAAAAGTAATAAATGGTGGAAGAAAATTGAAGGCAGCAGAGTGGGAAAAGATCCACTGTGTTTTTTGTGTGAGAGAAATAGAGTTCAAAGAAATATTTTACTTTTGTTCCTTTTTTTTGTTACTTTGCTGATGTGTGACCTTGCAGATTGTTAAAAGAAAAGGACAGAAAAATAAAGAAACCTCCTCCCTTGTCCCAAGTGTAGGAGTGTAAGGCTTTGGGCTGTTTTCTGGCTTCTTGCCGTTGCCATTGCCATGGCGCAGCTGCCACCTGAGATATTCCACACATGACATTTATCCAGGGGAGGGCATTGACAGATGCTTCAAAGCAGCTTTGTGGCACGGCCAAGAAAGGCCCCTCGTCACATTAGATAAGGCAGGGGACTATCATATTAACCTGCGTGCGGCGCTGCCATATTGAAAAGCACGTAGGACCAGCCAGTGCACGACTGCCTTGCCTGCAGCAAGATGCCTCATGGCACACGGCGCCCTGACAAGGAAGGAAAAGAATAAACAGCTTGACAAAATGCTCATTGCTACATGCAGACGTGTATTTATATGGACAGGTTGGCTGTTATTGTCCCACTAACGTGTGTGCTACAGGCTGACAGGCTGCAGTCTCTGAGGTGTGGATGAAGTGTATAAGCTTGATGATGCACGTTCTCCTTGCAGTGTTTACAGTGTACAGTACAGCTGCCCCCCTTTGTATGTGGCTTTGTTTGCCATTAAGAGCTTCTGTTTCCAAGGATGTGCTGTTGAGTCCAGATACGTTTCTGTTGGGTCACTCCGAAGGGACAAAGGCAGGTAGTCTAAAAGACCAATCCAACACCTTTTTGTTCAACAGTGCTCTAGTGCCCTTAGAAGCTCCGATAGTGTCTGCAAATCAGTTAACAGACTCTTGTGTAAGTGCCTGGCCACAATAGAACATGACACAGTGAAGTTAACTGCTGTGATTGTACTCCTTATTCATCAAATAGTGAACTACACTGATTAAAACCACCTGCCTAATATTGTGTAGTTCTCACTCATTCCACTAAAACAGCTCTGACCCATTAGGGCATGGACACAAGACATCTGGGGGTGTCCTGTGGTGTCTGGCACTAGGATATTGGAGGATGCACTTGCCAGGGGGGCGTGGGGGTCCTTGGTCTGTAACAGTGTTTAGGTGGATGGTACATGTCAATGTAACAACCAGATAAATGTCAGAACCCAAGGTTTCCCAGCAGACATTGCATTGTAATGAGATGATTGATGTTATTCACTGTCAGTGGTTTTAATGTTGTGGCTGATTAATCTCAAAATCTCAATTTATTGCTGACTATAGAGTAAAATATTCTCTCTGTTGAATAAGGAGAAGTGAATAACTTTCTACCCGCAGGTGAAAGAGAAAACCTTCATTGCTGCTCACTCGGCAGAGCAGGATTATGTCAAATTGGAAGATACGCAGTTCTCTTAAAGTTGTCAGGGTGGTTTGCAGTTGGTCAGTGGTGCAAATGTAAGTGTTTACCAAAGCTGAATTCTAAGCAAAGTCACTGCATAGATGTATTTTGCCATGACAAACTACTCCACAAATTAAGTGATTCCACTGAAATGAACTGAATTCAAATAAATGATGGAATGACCAAGGTCTGAGTTGTCACAATTATTTTTTGTTTTCAAAATTACATTGATTTGAAAAATATTCCCCACAATACAACACAAAGTTAAAATAACCAATAAGACTGATTTTTCTTTCTCAGATTGTTTCCAGAAAAGGCTAAAGTATCCAGCAATGAACAAAAAAGAAAAGAAAAAAAAAGAAAAAAACGTGAAATTTGTGCAGCAAAAATATTTTTTTTTCTAATGAATTTCTTGTTAATCATTTGCGACCCCTCTGAATTATCTTTGGATCCCTTGTGAGATTTGGAACCACTGTGCTTAAAAGTATAAAACCACAGTATAAGCTCTTGCTCTCTCCCTTTCTCTCTTACTTACACACACACACAGTACAGTAATATTATTAAAGACATTAGAGGAACAGAGTACAGTTAAGCCAAATCTAGTTCACACACTACTCTTTCTGACAGAAACTACATCTCAAGTCTAAATCAGCAGACAGACAGACAGGGTGTTTGCGTCCATTCAGGCTTGCTGCTTTTCTGGCAGTGGAGGTTTGGGTGGTGTGGGGGGATGCTGGAGGTGTGTCAAAGTAAAACTAATCAATCTTGTCTTTATTTCCTGGCATTGCCTCTGTCTGCCCCGCAGTCATGCTCCAACCAAGCGGCACAGAAGAGCCAACAACTATCCAGCAACGCTGCAAACCGCTCCCTAGGCACATGCACCAGGCGAGCGTTGGGTGCTGATCAAGAGGCAAAGTCAGGGCTCATCACAAGTTTCACTTCGGTGTTTATCAACAGCTCCACCTGACCTTTACAGGCAACTGTCTCTATTGATTACATGCATACAGCCTGTCGCACCGTTAAAACACTGGTTTGTTCGGGTGTGTTCGGCATGCCAGCTCGTATCCTCCTCCCAGAAGGAGCTCTGCCTGCATGTGCAGGAGGATGGTGAGGCGACTCGAGCCAAAGGTCAGAATGACATTACTGCTGTTTCAAAATGTTCAACAGCAAAGGTGTGTCGAGCCGAATCCAAAACTGCAGAACTTTGAAGCACTACTATTATATATTCTCCCTAAACTGTTCCTTTTCAGCTCTGAGTCGTGTTTATTTATCATTATTAGAAGACGTACCCTGTGGGATGGAGAATGTCAGCAATAACATATTTTTTCCTCTTTTGCAAATGTAATACAGCCATTTCTTCACTGGCGTAAAATAACTATTGACAACAGTGAAACCTAACTAATCTATATTGTTATAGTATCATACTATGTGTGTAACCAGAGTTCTTATAGGCAAGACTTGCCACTCAGTAGTCATGTTGGCAATGTCCTCGGGCAGTTATTTCAGACTAACAAGACCAGGCTCCTATCTAAATAAATGGTGAGAAATACATAACTTTGTTTTAAGTGGTCACTGTGACACAACAACTGCATGTATAGAATCACCAGTCAAATCTGATAAAAGACTACTTTTGCTGACTCTGCTCCAAAATTAAGGATTAACATGCCTTTTTTTCCAACTGGTTATAACCTGGCTTAACCGTCTTGTTCAGATGGTGGAGCATACGTGTTGTTACATTAATATGGTGCACAGGGCATGGTTTTGCCATTCAGTGTGGTATCAAGGCCCATCCCAGGTTGTTTCATCATGTATATATGTAAAATCGCAGTACGATATAGCTGTATTTTCCATTTGGCAACACTTGTTACACGTGGCTTAACTATTAAATTATATACTTTGTTCAGGACAGATGGATTTTTCAATGCATTTTTGGAAAAAAAGAAAAAAAAAAATCTAATTAAGAACATGTAATTGTGTTTTAAATGCATTTCATTCTACTTGGTCATCATAGTGAATTAAACATAATTTACGGTTTATGCTCCAAGCTTTGAATATGTATTTTCTGACCTGAAAACAGGATACACACACAGGCATGAATACCTTATCAACCTGTAAATAGCTCCAGACAGACAGTACAAATAAGACCTTGATTTTTCTCTTTGTTTGAGACAGGGTGCTGTGCAATATTGATCATTCAGGTTTGCCAAAAAGGAGAGTCAAGACACCTTATACATATTTATCACCAAAACACTCCTTTTCAGCACGCTTCTCTCCTGTCTCAAAGTGTTTTTCTTTCAGCCACACAGCCCTAGATTGTTATGCATAGAGTGACACGACCTGCAGGCGTTGCTCAGATTCTTATCGTCATGCTCTCATCTGATGGGAACGCATGCTCTGACAAAGGCTGGTCCTCCTAGATTCTGCTCATATCTGCTTTTTAACAATTCCATCAGTGCCGGATAAGCCAGCTGGCAATAAAGAAGAAATGGCAATACATAGAGGGATCTGGGCAGCATCTGCTCACAAGAATGACCGATAGCGTGGTGCTGTTTGAATCATCAGAAAGTGGTTGAAAAAATGATGAGGGAGAGATAATACAGGGCATCCTGACATAGGCTTAGGTAAGGACATGTCAATGATGTGGCCGGTCAGGTCAAAAAGCATGAATTGCACTTTGGTGATGATGCCTTATGATTTTCTTCAGTCTCTGATATTATATTTAATATGACATTGCATAACTTAAAGATTAAAGCAGCTTAAGTTGTTCTTGCATACATGTATGAACATGTTTTTTAAATATCTCCATCCTTTTCAGGGCAGATTGGAGTTGTATTTCCACAACCATTGGGAAGTAGACTGTCTTATCGCTTATTAAATAATATTAGAGTGAAGCCTGGTGAAGAAGGCAAAAAAAGAGAGAGATGACATAATTGAGCCACATTTTAGTTTGTGCTAAAACCAGTAACTTTAGATTTACTATATCAGGATATTTAGGTTAGACTCTGTTAACTAGCCTAGAGCTGATATTCCAAGCTATGGCCTCTGCCACTCAAGATAGTTAAAGTTAGTTAAATAGCTGCTGACCTTTTTTTTTTTTTTTTCCGCAGAAACAAGCTGTCAACAACGTTATCTTCGGGAAATATGGCTTTTTACCAACTACCAACTTGCCAACTTGTTCCACTATGTTCACAAGCTAGTTGCTAACTGTTGCTGCCTGCTGTTTGGCACTGGACAATAGGTTTGTCAGAATGTTCACCTCCTGTGGCTGGAGATAGTGCCGATGAGAGTGAACCTAAACCTTAAAGCTGTAGAAACAAACTGAGAAGCTCCACAGAGCCGAGAGGGACTGCATAGCAGGGTGAGGGTCCGCCACTATGAGTGAACCCTTTCAAATTACATGTTGTCACTTGATCTGTTGATAATATATAGATTAGAGCAGCTTTAAAGTCTTTCTTGTTTTGTTATTTCTTCTGCTAACAATATCCGCTTATTGCTTTTAAAGCATGATTTGAATTTTTATGGTTATATTTCTGTGACTCTTAATAATATCAATACATCCTGTCTGCTTTGTAAGGTTAAAACCCTAAGCCATCACCTCTGATACCACAGGCAGTTTGTGATATGTCTAAGTCAATAAAGTCCACTCTGTTTGAACTTTCAAACTTACACAGTTGCACAGACTCAACATATTTATAATACATACATTTTTGGGGAATTTTTCTTCCTGTAATTTTTCTAACCTCACTGTAAAACTCACTTTTTTTAACTGGAACTGGTCCCAAACCACAATTTTGTTACAGTCAAACATTAAAAAAATAATCGACTTTTTTGTTGTTCTAGCTTTATTGATTTACATGTTCTCCTCTAAAGAAATAGTTTTAGATGTTAGCACTGAAGCCAGACTCAGAGCCAAATGATCCCCGACCTTTTGATGTAGCCTGTCAGGCAGTGCAGATGTGCGTTTTTTTTTTGTTTTTTTTTAAACAAGTCTACGTGCATGCCTTTGAGTGTGCTAGTAGTGTGTTATGGGTTGGCCCGCTGTCCACCGGTGAAGAGTACCATACTATAGCTTTTGACTCCTCCAGTGAGAGCCACTCTTAGTGCCTGGTTCCTCAATGCCCGACACACACGAGCCGCATCCTGAGTGACAGGCCGCTCCCTGCAGAGCTCAGGAGGGTAATTGGCATTCAGGATCATCTGGATGATAGGGAGGGTGGCGAATTCCATGAGACGCTGCTCCCCGCCTTTTATCCCGCACCACAAAGTTCCCCAAGACCCGTACCCCATTTGCACAGAGAGAGGGAGAGATTGAGAAAGAGAGGGAGAGGGAGAGCCTACTTTGCATGCAGTGAGTTGGCAGTAGCATCCCCGAGGGAGACATTGTCGGTGAGGGGGAAACAGCTTTCTATGCATGAGGAGAAATCTCCTTCAGGTTTGTGTTGCAGCTACCCCTCACCCCCCTCACAACCCCCACCGCCGCCGCCCCCATCATCCTCATCACCCTCCCTTCCCAGTGCCCCCCCCCACCCCCCCAATGTCTGCAGGGATTTATGACCTGTCACCTCGGCAGCTCGTGGGGATGGGAGGGTGGAGAGGAGGAAGGAAGGGAAGGTAATGGCAGTGATGGTATGTGAGGGGTGGGGGTGGGGGGGGGCCTCTTCACGTCACTCTGGTGAGCACGATGTATCAATCTGTCCAGGGATTTTGTCCGTTCAACCATACCCGCAGTGAGAAGAATTAACAAGAGAGCGACAGGCGGGGGGGGGGCAAGGTTATTGTGATAGCTACCACACCTAAACTGTCTCGCAAAACACATCTCAGATCTTTCATTTCACACCCAGAAACCAACAACGAACTGACAGGAACACTCAGCCCCCATCAACATATCATTTACTTTGCTGTCAAGTGGCATGCGGTATTTAAAGAAAAAAAAAAAGGTAAGATAACAGCGTGGCAATCACATGATGCTGTTTTGTTTAGAGAGGAGCGCAAAGAGACATATATACGCAGTGTGTTCTACTGTATATTTCTCTGTGGACATTTGTTGGAGGGCATTAACCTGTAGATTTCTGCCAGCTCCCATAAATTACTCGGCTGTACCTGTGCCCCTGAGGTGGATCATTAGTGTGCTTGATAGGTATAATAACATAGTCCAGTGCATTGCCATTCCGAGGCCGTATAGTCATGACTAAAGAGCTCTCTGTGCAAAGAGAATTGAATTATGCCTTCTGTCATACAGTTACCGTGAATTTAATGCATACTGAGTTGAGAATCAATAATTTGTCAAAAGCTGCTGATACATTATTGTCAACTCTGCCAAGATGAAATTATATGGAGTTATTGAACACAGGAGACAAAACTGATTTTTCTGAAGATTGCAAACCTGCCTTTCAAAAAATATCATTAAATCGCACCAAATATAAGGATTTAATCCTTATAAACTCCTTAGGATGTACTCCAGAGAAACCCTTTTACCCATAATCTACAGCCTGACTGCAGAAAATTCTAATAACATAACATAGACTTGCTGGTTCTTTGTAGAACCCCCCTGATAAAATGATAAATAAATGAATAATATTACTAATAATAATAATAATAATCGAGACCTTGTGCTGCTGGCAAAAAGACCTGCAATGGTATGTTCAAAGCCTGAAGAGGTGAGCTGATTAAAAACTGTGCTGTGTGGGCTTACTGGCTACTGATATAGTAACAGTTTAATGTAACTTTATCTGTGAACTTTCAGCTCAACACTGAGATGCATCAGCCTCCAGATAAACAAATATTTAAATGTAGCTTTAAGGAGAGAAAGTCCCCATCTTAAAGGGACACTCCAACAATTTAAAATTCAAAGGACATAAGACTATTGTGTTGTCAGTATATTGTCAGTGTTGTATTTAAGGACTTTATCCATGTTTTATCTTAAAGTTTAGTTTTATCTGTCATATATCGACATGTACTGTTGAAAAGTTTATTTTCAGTTTAATATTATACTGATATTATGTGAAACTAAAGGGACTGTCAGTCTGTATGTCCTGTCCAGTGGCTCTCCAGATAACAGCGATATCAGTTGTCTGTCACAGGTTCCACTGCAGCCGTCAAACCTGAACCGAGTGAGCGAAATATTAATAACACTCCCGCATCCAGGTCAACCAGCAAATGAGAGCTTCATATTCAGTCACCAAACGTTTACCACTGTGGAACTAGAGGCTGAAGAAGAAATTACATCGCCAGTTATATTTTGGGTCTTTGGTTGTTTTATTTGTCACACTGTTTTTACATGTTTAAATTAGAATCCTTTATGGTTTGCTTGTTTTATTTAAAAAAGGCACACATTAAGTCTTCGACTAAGTGCATAGACAACAATTATGCGGTTTTGCATTGACTCATTTGTCCTCTCAAAGTTTTAAAATGAGATTCTCGAGATCTCAAAATGAACACAACCTCAGAATAAAACTACACTCTGAGACCATCTTAATAAGGTGAGCTAATAGCAAATAACAGCCAGGAGAGTAAAGGGCTCAACCTTCCTTCAACCCTGTGTGTTTTTTTTTACAAAGTGTTGCTGCCTAAAGAATTTATTGTCCCACTAGATGACACGACATCTTAACTTTATCATTTTTCCCCCACTGCGAAAAAGACTCAAATGTTGAAAAGTGAGCGTCGAAAAATGCCTGATCAGGGTGACCGTGTGAGGCAAACAGAGGCCCAGCGTTGACACAGGGCCCTTGCGGGACTGACCTCAGTGGAGGCAGTGACACAGAGCTGAAGCAGAGAAAGAATGGTCCAGGTGTGACCTCTGACCTCTGGGGAAGCAGAACTAGAACACTGAGTTCAGTCACTTACACTTTATCTTAATTTAAACCCAGGCTGTCCTTGCTCTATGGCCCAGACACTGAAAATAAAGAAGGTGGCATAGCTCACACTTTAAAGAAACCTCCGGTAACAAATAGAACAAGGTTACTGGGCTCGTGGCAGGATCAGGGTACATTTGAAACAAAAAGGTCTATCTGAAATCTGGAGCATAGTGTGTTATTATGGATGAAATGTTTTGATATTGATTGACATTATTAAATATTTATCATCAGTTGCTGTCATGAGGACCTGTAACTTGGGTTTCACTGCTTTGTTTTTTCTTTCATGTTTTCACTTAAATAGAAATATTGTACTTTTGTGTTCTGATTGAAAACACGTCCAACTCCTTGTGTTGTTGTAACTCCTGTGCCTGGACTAAAGACGGGAGGAGGGAGACACAAAACATGAATAATGCAATTTTAACCTTGACTGGACATTTGAAAAATTGAGAAAACTCAATTTAATTCAAATAAGAAATATCACTTTGGTCAAACTCATATGAATAAATGCATGAAGCTTAAGACCAGGCTGAAATTACAAAATGTACATCAATGAGCTTAAATAGCAGCATTGTTGCTGATCCCACTATTCAGCAAATGACTGTGGCCTGTGTGTTAACGCGGGTCTGAAATTGTTCATAGTGTCGGTGATTTGATCTCCTTAGTTCTCCTGCTAAAGTGGGTCTTGAGCAAAACTGTGAACCCAGCTTTGGCTGTATGTGTGTGTGTGGATGATGAATGACTGGCATTGTGGAGGCTTGGCTAGATAAGTGAGTTCTATTTACCAGCTAGATATAATGAACATTTGCATAAAATCACTACCACTATAGACGGTGTGTTTTGAAGTACAAAGGTAGCAGGTGGAATCATCCGTCACATTATTTCAAAGTTTTATCTCTTCTAGCAGACGTAATGATTCTCCATCCATGTTCATGAAGAGGTCCATGGGGAAAAAAACTATTGATTAAGTTACCAGAAAAGTATGCCTTTGAATCTGCACAGCCATGACGCTTGAACAGAGCCTAAGCTACACAGAATGGATGAATAGAATATAATTGTTGATTTACAATGGAGGAATATCAGGCAGCTTTTTTTCTTTTCTGACTGCATGAAATTTTGCAGTGTAATTCTACTCAAAAATGCACAGCCGCAACCGCCGATGACATTGATGGGTGACAAAAAATCCTTTCTATGTTTGTAAAGAAGAAGTCTGCCAAAGATTGTAGTGAAAATTTTGCGTTTTGAAGCCAAACCTACTAGAATAAAGGGCTCTATATCGTTATTTGTTTGCTAATCTATATCACATTTGCTGCATGTAAATTACCAAGAATGGCGTACAAGACACGAGTTGGATGACATTAATCAGTGGATGCTTCCCTATATAGCCTACTTTGATATGAATAAATATGCAAAACAGCTTGAAAATGCAACGAGGAACAGAATACTTAACACTGTTGTTCCTCACAACACTCAAATAGAGTGAAAACCCAGGCTGATTAAAATCAAATGAAACAAGGAAGAGATTGCCCAAAGCTTACTAGATGTTAAATCACAACATTCTCTTCCATGTATTTGATTCTTAATGAACCTACTCAGCTGGAAAATAAAACAAAATATTGAACCGAGGCTCATCCTGCATAAAATGAGATGCACGAATTAAAGCCACAGTGATTTAGTAATGTTTTGTTGGAACTGTCACTGCAGTTTTTCTTCTGTGTTTTCTGACAGTAAATCTAAAATGTACAGTGACGCTAGGTATATTAGGACGTTGATATATACAATACTTCTTCCAAACAAAACAAAATGTTAAAGCAGTGTCATTGTAACAATATTTTTGCATCAGTGACAAACCACCTTATTTAGAAATTTTATTACATGCCAAAACCCTTTGGTCTTTGTGTGCCTTGTGCCTGTGATGGACATATCAATATTAGAAAATTTTTTTTGCAAGAACAGAAATTATTCATGCAGATGAATTATCACTCAATATTAATCAATTTCAGCAAACAAACTCTGTTTTTCACTCAGTAAATTTATTTGTGTGTTTATTATCCGGGAAACAAACACACAATAATCACTCTCTCTCTCTTAAGTGTCCCGGTTTGTGCATGGTGGATCTCCTTCTCTACATCTCTGTGCTCAGTCGGATAGTGAGGTGTTGCTCAGTCACAAATTACAGCCAATCAGACAATGGTTAGTAGCTGATAATTAATGGTTTGATTTTGGTCTCAATCCAGTATGTTAGATTGTTGTTACTTGGGAAGTGAAACCTGGGAAACTGTTAGTGTTTTGTAGTCTGTACTTACTATTGCAACTTAGCTATCTTGTACATAGCTAGCTAACCAGATGAACAGTTGATAACATGGTCTCAGCAGTACAATCACTGATATATATTTGCTTTTAAAAACAAGTCTGTTTCAACTGTAATTTCAATTAATTCAAACCAAAAAGGGATACATTTCAATTTTAAGTGCATGCAACAAGGGTAATTACCCAGTTTCTTTATTTTGTCACATCAAAATTGGGAACGGGAGAACAGCGCTAGCTCAGTCTGGATAATTGTAATTCGTCCACCAACACTTCTAAAGCTCAACACCAACTAGAATCTCTAAAAGTATAACCCCCATCAAATGGCAAATGTAATTGGTTATAATGTAAAAAGAGATACTGGGTGTAGTGGGCTTTAGAGGTGCTGTGTTGGGGAGGAGGAGGATGGCTGTTTGCCCAGTTTAGTCATTATGATAAATCAAGTTCTAGCTAGCTTCATATTTATATATAGAGTGTACAGTGAGTAGGTATTGATCCTATGTACATCCTAAAATGTCAAACTTTTCCTTCAAGCCAACTGTGCTTGCAAGCCATAAATTCACAATTATTGTTAAATTAACTGCATAAATGACGACCAAAATATTGACTTTTTTTATGCTGGCAGTTTTGTACATGTGATGGTTTGTGTGCCTCTGACAGGTACAAATACACCCCATAAAAAGAAAAAAAAAAAAACGACGAACATGATAACATCTCTGATGCTGTACTTAAAATGAAATACACTCCTGTTGTTCATGGGTGCATAAAATTTTATTGTCCAACTGATCTTCGAGACACAGTGGGAGCTCTGCTTGACTTGCCGCATCTTGTCCGGGCCAGTGGGTAATGACTGATATCCGCCCACCCCCCGCCCGTCCAACTTGACCACAACCAAGCCGCTGCCTTGGCCCCTCACTCTGCAAACAGCCCACCGTCAGCCCAGGCCAAATGGGTCTAATTCTAGGTGACACATTTAGCGCATGATTTAGCTCGCAGACCTACAGCTGTGTCCCCAACACTCAAGACAAGACCGTTGGGGCGTCTCATGAGCATAATTAACCCCTTCATTATGGAAATAAGCAAAAACATTATGAATAATTGTGGCATGCTAGTTTGGCGGACTGGATTAAAGCAGATGTGGCAGCTTGCTTGGCTGACTTTGGACTGTCCATTTCACCAGAGCTAGAGATTATGACATTCAGTGATCAGGGACCTTGAAACAGGCAGCAAAAATGAGATGTAATGGTTCAAGGGGGAGGAAACCATTTCATACATTTAGGAAACGGCTCCCACCAAGGTCCCTCTACTTTACTCGTCTCATCACTTGCTATTCACCATTGAATTGTAAGTTTGAAAAAGAAATAAAATGATACTGTCAGTCCGAGGCAGACTCTTTCATCCCTTTAGCAGAAGGTAAAGACATTTTAAGGAATGTGCTGTAAGGCACACACCCTAGAAAAATAGAAACTGTGGTCTCAGTTGATACAGAAATTACTTTGAAAAGAGGACATTATATGGACCATGATGTTAACTTGAAAAGCTGACTGCTGGAGGTATCTTGGATTTTATGCAGCAGACAGAAGCAAATAACAGGTGAAGAATCCAACCGCTGGTGCATCAAAGTGTGATATTCAAGAGGCACTTGTATAGATGTCTTATATTGGATGTCAGATTCAGTCCAAAGGCTACAGACTCGCTCTTCCACTCAGATCACAGCCTATGGATCTTTCTGCATTAGGTTTTTCAGGCATTCATAAAGTACATCAACCACCAGAAAGAACTTGTAGTAAATAGTGAATATCATGAGGATGAAATCAGTGGAATAATGTGAAAACATCAAATCTCACCTATGCAGATATTTGCTTGATGCTTAAAGCAACAGTCCTACATTTTGGGAAATTTGCTCATTTGCTTTCCACTTCAACCAGCATGAAACTTCCAGTAAAAATGCAACTTGATGTTTTTTTTTTTTTAGCAAGCTGGCAATGAGTATTTATACAACTTTTTGAAAGATTGCTATGAAATTATGTGCAGACATTCATGGTACCTAGAGGCAACCCACTGACTTTTCGTCTGGCAGCCTCATGAGGTTGATATTTGTAGATAGATTGCCATTAAATTTGGTACACGAATTTGGTTCGTGTCAGGATATATTGTATCACCTCAGGGATCCCCTGACTTGGTTTGGATTATGACCAAATACCAAATAAATGACAGTAGCAACTACAAACCACCCTTAGCAACTAACTAGTATAATAATCAGCAGGGAAATTATTTCTCACACAAAACACAAAACATTTCATCACATTGATGAAATATTATTTTGTCGTTGCTCTCAAGACTAAAACTGTGCAGCCTAAAGTGTAAATGTGTATTTGAGGATTTTTTTGTTTTTGTTTTTTTGTTGCTCCTTCCCTCCACCCAATGCATAGTATAGACAAACTGCAACATAAACATGCAACATTTTTTTGTCACAGAAAAGAAGCTCATGAATTTCAAAATGCATTTTTTCACCTAACTCTCGCCCTGGCTTGAGATCAGTGCATTTAATGACAAATCATATATGATGCCATCACCTGATATTAGACTCAGTTACAGTTATTAATGCATATTTGACCATTACTACTACTTTCAAGTTAGAGCGTATGATTACAATGGTAACACAGCGTCTTAACTAATATTTTTCACAGATGCTCAGTTACAGTATGTTCCTCTTTTCTCCTCTGAAGAAATGAAGTCACTTTTGTTAACCTCTGATCCTGCATGTTGATCATTTATTATGCAAATGATGGACAAATTTGAGATTTATCACACTGAGCACAGTGTCAGTGACATTTATGAATGGGAAGACACAGCTGGGTAGTAGCCCTTCAGCATATGTGTGTGTGTGTGTGTTGTGTATGACACGAGTGTATTTAATATGGAGCGTGGGTGTGTGTGTGTGTTGGGGTTGTTGGAATTCAATAAGGCAGATGGGCCTTTTTAGAGTATTATCTTTATTGCCAAAGATAGGGCCAATCTGTTTCCCCCTTTTGCCAACAATACACATCAATATGTACGGTACATATCTGTTTTGCTTACATTTTTCCATTGATGTGCCTTGTTTTTGTTTTCTCTTTGCCTCTTGCTTCCACTGGTTACAACCGTTGATGAAAACACAATGCACCTGAACCCCTTTCACAACCAGAAAATGAAACTGAGAGATACAACAGGGTCGTATTGCTGGTTTCAAGAGAGAGGAGAAAGCGAGAACCTATAGTGCAAGGCTTTTACTGCAGGGATTACTCTGTTCAGCTTGACAGCAAAAGCGAGTCATGGAGCAGACAACCGGGGCCTCGGTGGAGAAAGGAGAGAACAGAGATGATCCACCTGTACTGTGGCTCTCTGAGGGCTGGCTAAGTCAGAGCTGTGTGGATTCTAAATGACACGAGCACCTCAGCTTTAAATACCACTAAGCATATTCCTCCTGTTCAGCCTGGCAGAGAGGATTCACACCTGCAAAGCTGAGAGCATAAAATATTACAATGAGCGCAGGGATGACATTTAAGGAGAATTTCTTCTTCGTTGATAGGGATAATGCAGGGCTGAAGTCAAGTTTTAGTGCCAGATGTAGTTGTCATGTGATGAGAGCTCCTGCAGCATCAACAGATGGATGTGATTTAGAAAGGAACAAGTAAATAAAAATAAACAGGAAATGAGCACGGAGAAGGAAAATATGTGAGTAAAGTGACATTTCCTGACATCTAGACAGACTTCCACAAAATTACTCCTGGTGCATTTCAATCAAGAATAATGTCTTCTGAAGGGAGAATTGGATGGATTACTATTAAAAGATTGTTGTAAATCCATGTATCCATTTATATACCTGTTTCTCTTGTGCAGGCTTAGAGGGACATATTATAATATCAATGGTAAATGCCAGGTTTGGGGGTTAATCCATCACAATTTAAGGCCAAGGGGTTACTTATAGTTTCACCATTTTGGACTCCAGTCGTCATACTATATATTGTAATTTATATATTGTATTGGATGCTACCATGGTAAACATTATACCTGTTAAAAATCTGCATGTTAGCATTGTCATTGCGAGCATGTTAACATGCTGATGCTAGCATTTAGCTCACAGCACTTCTCTGTTTTAGCACAGCCTCACAGAGCTGCTGGCAGGTTGTAGACTCTTGTGCTCATTGACAATGGCTTCCCTTGTTGACATCACAAAAGTTAATTGCTCCGTGCAAGGCCCACCATCTGTGTTGACTGTAAATGACTTAGGCGGGATGGATGCATACTTCACTGCTGTTTGGTTAGGGCAAAATAACTCTCCCTGTCAATAACAAGTTAGCAAAGATGAGCACATTGTTAGACTGAAAACTGAAGTGAAAACAAAGCGACAATTCAGTCTAGAAGTGTCAGAATAGTCTTGAATGTTCAGAAGCCACAGCGGTAATAGTAGTCAGTAAGAGAGGTAGAAGAAGAGGTGGCAGGAAAGTGGCCATACCAACAAATCAGACGAAGTAATCAGATGGAGTAGTTAAGTAGCTGAAACACCACAACTTGTTATAAAGAATCTCCTGCATAAGATAAAACAACATGGGAAGATTTGATTAAACAGAGGTCACATGTGTCCTGTTGAAATGGAAGTGATTTTACACCCTGTAATCAAAACTGGAACACAAAACACAAGATATGACAATGTCATTTGTTGACACCTGTGGTCTTACCAGAAAAAAATCTTGTTCATTAAAACAGCTGTGTGTGTGTGTGTGTGTGTGTGTGTGTGTGTGTGTGTGTGTGTTTGCGTGTCAGATGTATTAACATGCTGGCACATAGTATTAGCATGTGGTGCCCATGTGCGTTTCTGCATTTAATAAACACATGCATGTATGTGAGTGCTTGCAGGTCATGCATGGCTGCAAGCATGTGTATGTTCTTATGTGTTTGTGCGTGTCTGTTGCACAGCTGAAATGTTCCCAGGCAGAAAATGAGTTATGAATATGCATTAACACATTTTACTGCATATCATCATCAGGAATCTGCGCCAGTGACTCAGGCCAAATAAAGCCTATGACTGACCCTGGGACAAGCTGAAGCTAAGGTCAAGTCACATCACATTTATTTTTAGAGCACTATGTTCGTCTCAGAGCAGTTTGCAAAGCAACAAAGGGAGCAGCAGATACAACTGGTGACATTCTGCAAAACAAATGTGTGAGGCTGCTCTGCTTTAAGAAACAAAGTGGGTTAGAGCCCTGTTGAAGCACTTACGTTTTACGTAATAACAACATAATACATTTTGAGCTATTACAGCTATAGTCCGTACACAGTCCCAACTACTCAGAACCAGCATGATTAAATGACCAACACCACATACTGTATGTCGATATGTTGTATGTTGATAACAGATTTAACAAACACAGGTAACTGGCAGCCCAAGCAAAGACTTGTGGATTTTCACATTTTTTATGGAAGAAACAAGTTCAAATCTCAGATTTATCTCACACTTCAATCAGAGAAAGAAAATGAAGAAGTTATGGCTTGTTGAATACTGTGGCCATGAAACAAGGTTTAAATCAGAGCGTTCCAACAGACTTCTGTAGCAGTCATGCATTCAGAATACAGGCACCAGAAAAAATGGCACGCCTTGAAAATGCCTCACAGTCACTTAGCGCTGGATATTTAGTTCATGCAGTTATAAAATGTCAATTATGTCAGTAAATAATAATGGATGATGAGAAAATAGTATTTGTGCAGGAGCAGCCATGATTACCCGAGCAATAAAATCATGTTTATTAAATTGATACTTAAATATTTTTTTGTCGTTTCTTGCTTCACAGACTTCAGAGGATTATGTCAACAAGAATACAGACATCAGAAAAGTACATAAATAAATGAAAAAGTGACTTATTTAACAATTTATCTTAATGCCCTGATTTGATTTTTATAAGCTGTACATAAACACTACTGTTTATTGGTGTTTATATACAGTGTATAATGCACTATAATGTAGTTAAGAAAACAATATCAACATAAGGTCCATTTGTAGATGTTATGGAACTTTCAGTGATATCACATGATCTTCATCAACAGATGGAGTTTACCCAGTTGTCTTGGAATTGAAGATTGTGTTTCTGTTTTCTTTCTGAGCACTTAAGAACTCATTCATGCGGGCTTAAAAGCTGAGGTTCTCTGAAACATGCAGTAGACAAAATAATCTCATCACAAGGTCCATGTAATAGGAGTAGCTGAAATGGAAAAAAATATATATGTAGAAAGACATGTCTACAAAAACAGACCATGTGGTAGAATTTAACTCTGTTGAACAGCCACTAAAAAAATACTTTTTTCCAAATGCAGTTTATAAGGTGAAGAATGAACTCTGAATGTCATATTAATGTAGTCGTAAGCAAAAATGATTATATTGTTAGATGAGGTAACTTAAGTTACACTGTTATAGAGTTATAGACTATAGACTAAATTTGAGGGATGTCACAGCACTCAAAGTCTGGAGACAGTTCTGGCTATATCAGACAATAGTTTGAAGTTGAAATAATGAATTCTTGTTGCATTAAACATCGACTGTGTTTTTATGATACATCAGCATTAGTTAGCTAGCCAGGCTCATCAACAGCTGATTGTCTGTATCTCTCTCTCTCTCTCATTCTCTCTCACTATATATATATATATATATACACACACACACCTTTAAACCTTTAAAATTTGTACTAATGAAGGCACACTGAACAAATAACCACAGTAAAGAAACAACTGCCATAACAGAAGCTTTGATACTAACTCTTTTGATTATTTTATTTATGTACACACATACATTAACATCCATACATTTGCACCGATGCAAACATCGTTTTACCGCAGAGGAGCTGAAGGGAAATTCCTTCAAACACATTCTCAAGAAAGAAACAAACAAGTTAACAAGTAAACAATAGAGAAACAAAACGAAGTGCAGCATTTACTTGTATGCTGTTGACAGCAGGGTTAGGGGGTATAAATACAAGAGGGCACTGCTACCTGCTACTGCCTCTAATAAATACCACTGCTTGTCCTCCTTTTACTCAATTAACAGATGTTTTGATCTGGGTGTTTTTACTTTCATCCGCCGTCAGTAATGAGACGCAAACTCCTGATACACTCTCTATCTTTGAACTCTAGAGACCACTTCTGACAGAGAAAAACAGAAACATCACACCAACCACACACATGGAAAGAGAGAACAAGAGTCGGAGAGTGACAGAGAGAGAAAGAAAAAAATATGTAGATAACACTGAGATGATAGAGCATCTCAACGGGGGGTAAAACCTTGATTTTATATAAAACAAGGCAGCTCTGTCATCGCTCCTCTGTAGTGCACTGCTGTAGATGATGTTATTATTAATGTACAAAAACATGGCACCCTGCTGGTGTCAGTGCTATAAAGTGTTTAATATGTATTGGAGTGCATCATGAGAACATACGGTGTAATGACTGTGGTTAGTCTCACTGGAAATTGGAGGGCTGAAAGCAGGATGTTCTCTAAATGGAAAGACACTTTCACAGTGTGAGTTTAAGAAATGAGAACCTTTATTTATTTATTGGTATCTGAAATATCTTAATATTTTACTTATGAAACATACAACATTACAATGACCAAATTTCAAATGCATTCAGTATGTGAGATAACTGAAATACATGTGAAATGGAAGATCATCACAACATCGTAAGTGAAAAACATCACACCATCACAAGTGAAAAACGAATCACACTGCACTTGTGATAATTGAATTTACACATCTGTGTGTTTTATCACGTTAAATTCCTGTTTACATACAAAGAATTTATCAATATATTACTTCATATATTCTCATGCCTCATGCATATACATGTATATTTTGAACAAGTACTGACTGTAGATGTCAAATTTACAATATCTAACGTGAAATATCTGAAAATCACAGGAAAAACCCAATTTTATGTACAATATGTACATTTTAAACACATTTCACATGTGATAGATTCATGTAAATGTACATGAGTTTGTTGTACAATGCACAGTGTGTTATATTTCACACCTCTACTGTGGCATATTCACACGATACACTGTATATGTGAAGTGTAAGATATTTTATCTAAATACAATAGTTCCGTATGTAATATGGAATACAGAATGTCAAACTTCACATTCACAAGATGCAGTCAAATGTGATTTTCAGACATTTCACATTCTCACATATATTTATTATGATTTTTTTGTTCGTATGCACTCAACAAACCTAAAGTAGGCTCAGATACTAAATGCCTGTAACTACTTTATAACCCCTATTTTAAAGCTCCAAAAACACACACACATTGTAAGGTATGAAAAGGTATTCAATTTTGCAGCTACATAACAACTTTGAACAGTTGCTATTTGCTAATGCATCATCAAACTAAGGATCCTAATGTAGCTTAATACTTCATAATCAAACTCCACATCAGCAAAGACTGTTTTTAAATAACCTTGCTCCTCGTGAAAATCACTTGCAACAGTGTAATTACTTACCTGATATATGAGCAAAAGTGTTCTGCATTGTCTGGAGTATTTTTCTCACTGATGACGCCAATGAGGGAAAGCGAGCCGTTTCAAATTTATGGAGTCATTCAATGTCATTATCAGACATTTTCCTTTTGAAATATCATGTTTACACAAATATAAAGGCTTCATCCATCAACGGTCTTTTGCTGATGTGGAGTTTGATTGAAGTATTAAACTACATTAGGATCCTTAGTTTGATGATGCATTAACAAATAACAACTGTTCAAAGTTGTCTTAACTGCAAATTAGACTACTATACCTTGTTGTTGTTTTGGAGCTTTAAACATGGGGTTATAAAGTAATTACAGGCATTTAGTATCTGAGCCTACTTTAGGTTTGTTGAGTGCTACCGAACAAAAAGATATATAATAAATAACGAGAATGTGAAATGTCTAATCACATTTGACACATCTTGTGAATGTGGTTTGACATTCTGTGGTATTACATGAACTATTGTGTTAGATAGACTATCTTACACTTCACATATACAGTGTATCATTATTGAATATACGTGAAGGTGTGAAATATAACACATATTGCATTGTACCAACAACTCCGTAACCCCACATTTACATGAATCATATCCCGCTAGTAATGTTTTAAATATACATATTATTTTATAAAATTGAGTTTCCTGTGATTTTCAGACTACGTTAGTATTATGCGTTGACATCTACAGTCGTACTTTAAAAATATACATGTATATGCATGAGGCATGAGAATGCTGTAGTATATGATGGCATTCTTTTTGTATGTAAAACAGGAATTTAATGATAAAAACACACAGATGTGTAAAATTCAAGAAATTATCCACCAAAGTGCCGAGGTGTGATTCTTTTCCGCCTGGCCAGTGGGGTATTGATCATTTTTCACCCCGATATTTGTGATGATCTTCCATTACACATCATTTCAAAGTTATCCACCATACTAGAATATTTTGAGGGCAGTCGTAGTATTCATCGTTTTTCATAAAATGAAATATTAAATATTTCGAATACCAATAAAGTAATAAAAGGGTTCTCATTCTTAAAAACTCCACACTGTGAAAGTGTGCTTTCCATTTTAAGAGAACGTCACAACTTTCAGCCACTCAATTTCCGGTGAACTAACCACAGTCATTACACCGTGTGTTCTCATGATGCTCAATACGCAATAAGCACTTTATAGCACTGACACCAGCAGGGTGCCATGTTTTGTACGTGTAACATCATCTACAGCAGTGCACTACAGAGGGCGATGACGAAACTGCTTGTTTTATATAAAATCAAGGTTTACCCCATTGAGATGCTCTATCATCTCAGTGTTATCACATATTTTTTCTTTCTCTCTCTCTCACCGTCTTGTTCTCTCTTTCATGTTGTGGTTGATTAATGATGTTCTGTTTTTCTCTATTAAGTTCAAAGAATGAAAGTGTATCAGGAGTTGCGTCTCGTACTGACGGCGGATGATAAACACCAGATCAAGACTTCTAGATGGTAAGGAGGACATAAACGATGAAACATTAGAGGCATTAACGGTGCCCTCTTGTGTTATACCCACTAACCTGCTGTCAACAACATACAAGTAAATACTGCACTTCGTTTTTGTTTCTCTATTGTTTACTTGTTAACTTGTTTGTTTCTTTCTTGAGGAAATGTGTTTGAAGAATTTCCTTCAACTCCTCTGCGGTAAAACGATGTTTGCATCGGTGCAAATGTATGGATGTTAATGTATGTGTGCATAAATAAAATAATCAAGAGTTAGTATCAAAACTTCTGTTATGGCAGTTGTTTCTTTACTGTGGTTGTTGTTCAGTGTGCCTTCATTGGTAAATTTTAAAGGTTTAAAGGTGTGTGTGTATATATATATATATATATAGTGAGAGAGAATGAGAGAGAAAGATACAGACAATCGGCACAACTAACTAACTAATGTGATGTGTCATAAAACACGGTCGATGTTTAATGCAACAAATTCATTATTTCAACTTATTGTCTGATATAGCCAGAACTGTCTCCGAACTTTGAGTGCTGTGACATCCTCAATTGGTCTGCAAGTCTAACTTTCTACAACAGAACGACTTCGGGCCACCTCATAACAATATAATCATTGACTACGTGTATGACATTCAGTTCATTGTATATAAACTGCATTGGAAAAAAGTATTTTTAGTGGCTGTTCAACAGAGTTGATTACCACATGGTCTGTTTTGTGAACATGTCTTTCTACATATTTTTTCCATTCCTTCTCTAATACATGGTTCAGCCCACGATGAGGTGTTTGTCTACTGCATGTTTCCAAGAGAACCTCAGCTTTCAGCCCATGAATAGGTTCAGCAGGGTGCTCGAAAGAAAACAGAAACACAATCTTCAATTCAAGACAACTGGGTAAACTCCATCTGTTGATGGTCGTATTGATATCTGAGGTTCACAGCATCTAAATGGACCTTATGTTGATATTGTTTTTCTTAACTACGTGTAGTCATTATACATGTATGTAAACGCCAATAAACGATGATTTATGTGCAGCTTATAAATCCGTCAGGGCGACAAGATAAATTGTTAAATAAGGTCACTTTCATTTATTTATCTTTTCTGATGTGCAATTCTTCGAGCATAATCACTCTGAGTCTGTGAAGCAAAAAACATTCATATTTAAGTATCAATTTAATAAACATGATTTTATTGCTCGGTGACATCTGTGTGCTCCTGCACAAATACTATTTTCTCATCCATCCATTGTTTACTGACATAATTGACATTTATAACTGCATGAACAAATATCGCTAAAGTGACTGTGGTATTTTTCAAGGCGTGCCATTTTTCTGGTGCCTGTATTCTGAATGCATGACTTCTACCGAGAATCTGTTGCTCTGATTTAAACAACATTTCATGACCACAGTATTCAACAAGCCATAACTATTCATTTCTTTCTCTGATTGAGTGTGAGATAAATCTGATTTGAACTGTTTTATTTCCATAAAAATGTAATCCTAGTACAACACGACAGTTACCTGTTGTTAAATCTGTTATCGGCATACAACATATCGACACAGTATGTGGTGTTGGTCATTTAATCATGCTGGTTCTGGTGGTTGGGACTGTTGGCTGGACTATGACGTAATAGCTCAAAATGTATTATGTTGTTCATTACGTAAAACGTAGAAGTGCTTCAACAGAACTCCTAGCCACTTTTGTTTCTTAAAAGCAGAGCAGCCTCACACATTTGTTTTAGATGTCTGTCTGCTGCTCCTTGTTGCTTTGCAAACTGCTCTGAGACGAAAGAGAGAGAGGGAGCAGTGTGCCAGAGGGAGTCTATCTCCTCTTCAGCAGGAGCTGTCAGCCGGTGCCGTCAGAGTGGCTATAAACAAAAAGTGTTTTCTCCCTTAACAAGCTCAACAGGACCTTCAGTGGGGAGACGACACAGAAATGCTTACTCTCTAGGGGTGACAGCCACTGTCTGCCATCAATCAGTCAGGCTCACTGTGCTACCCGCAGACAATGCCTCAACAAGGGCACAACTCAGATTCATCACAGAGGGGAAAAAAAACTAAACAACAGGAATGATGAAATATACACATCAGCACTGCAAGTCATTTAATTTTAATGTGCGACGTGATAGGGTAGATTATGCAGGGAGGAAAAAAATGCAATGACAACATCTTAAAATGAGGATTTTTCTCTTGCATGGCATTAGAATTACAAATGTCAACGTAAGCGACCCTCTGTCGGCGAACATGCGCCAGGGCCTGCTCTCATACTGTATGCATGCACCTACACACTGACTCACTTAGACATTATATCCTTTGAAGCGCTGTCAGTGTTTCGAAACTATGCTCTCTGTCACAGAAATCATTTGAAACACTTCTTTCAGAATGTCACAGCCCTGTTTGGGCTTTGATCAAAGCCAACAATGTCAATTTTAGGAGGAACTGCTGTGTAGTAATGCATGATGAAACTGTCAGAAAGTTGTTTCAGCTCGCTCCCCTGTGCATCTTAAAATAATCATTTGGTTGCTGCCTCCACATATGTCACCAATTTTTATTTTGCAAGGATTTCCTTGATGGTTTACAGGCATTAGCTGACAGGAAACAAAATGGGTTACATTTGTATGATAAAATATCCTATATTACAGCAGGTAATTTACATGTGTAACTGATGTTTGCGTCCTCTGATAAATGCTTGATCTGATGATTGTCAAGATGTCTTCCACAACCGCAATAAACTCAAGTAAACATGCTAGGGACAAGATTGTGTGTTATATGGTTAATTTTACAGCCAATGAAGAAACTGCTACAAGCCTGTATGAGCAGGAAAGAGGCCCAATTAAACTCGCTTGTCTGGTTTGTACATAATACTATAAAACAGGCAGAGAACAGATTTGAATCTGTTGTTGTGATACATTTATCTCTAATGTAGGTAATACCGTTTTTAGTCAGTAAGCAGTGATGACACAGGAGCTCAGGCTTTATCACAAATTGAACAAACATATTTAACTATTCCACAGACCACTTTGGCATCTTTATCTCACAAAAGCACACAGTCCCACTGCTTATTTACAGATATTATTTGGCTATTCAATAAACCAAAGTTCACCAAAAAAAAAAAAAGATTTCTTATATTTTAAAACTCTTACAGTGGTCTAAATCTACCACTTCTTGTGACGCTTTTTGTCTTGTTTCTTATTCCTTCAAGTGCCACATTATTAAAATAAGTGTCCTCAATGCTCAGGGCCAGATGAACACTCTTTTACAAATTATGTTTCAGTACAACTATTTTATTTTATTTTATTTTTATTTAAAATCGTATTTATTTATTTATTTATTTTTACCTTGGAGCCAATTAAGATGACAGGAAATTAGTCTTACAACTGTACCTCTCTTTTTAGTGTCAAGTTTCATTCCATATTATATTTTCATTATTAAGATATTGTTAAACTTTAAATGAAGTATAAAGCTTATGGCACTGTGCCAGCCAATCATGAGTGCTACCCATGGTTTTTAATCTCTACTCTTATCCAAGATAATTTTATCCAAGCTTAAACAATCTGAAGACTAATGATATCATTTGAGCTGGCTATCATTACTAGCCTTGAATAGTTAGTTACTAGTGTACAAAGGGCTAGGCAATGTATGCTTATAGCTAAAGAAGGTAAGGTAGGTAGGAAAGCTAAAAAATCTTTCTTTTGTACAGTATCTTGTCCTTTGTTGTTTCTCACCAGTCATTTCAAATCAGGCTAGCAGTTTTGCACAGCAGCAGTTTTGTTCTCAGTTTTGCTTGTGTCACCTCTCTGTCTTGCAGTGTGAAGCTTAGGTAGGTGATGACCACCAAAGACAGAGTATTAGAAGAAAGAAATGTTCCAGGACCATTTTATAATAAAAAAAAGAGAGAGAAAAGGCTAAACCACACTGTGAATCTATCCACTCTGATTCATCTGTGAATGGCCTTGGTACATTGCAAAAAAAGAAGAAAAAAAAATACACCTTAGATTTGGCATGACACCAGTCAGATCCTATCAGAATCAAAATATCTCAGTGTTCAGGAAAATAACACACACCTGCAAACCTCAATGCAGAAAGGAAAAGGGATTACTGGAAATGAACAGAATTTAATTTGCATTGGCAAACTAATAGTTTGTGCTTAATGTCTGGCCAAGGGAGCGGCAGTAAAGACACCAAAGCAGTTTTTAACTTTGCTGATCAAAATAAGGCGACCCAAAAGCCCACTCACTGACTAAATCTAGATTGTGCTGTCTAGTTTTACACAGCACAACCTCTTGTGGATATCATGTTGTGACTAAATCTGTGAAGTGTCTTCTACTTGTACAGTGTGTGCCGTCAGTATCTCTTAGGTCTTGTCAAGTGGAGAGGATTACAACAGAAGGTTTGGATGACAGCAAGTCTAGCTGCAGTGCATCTCGACTAGTGTGAGGAAAACTCTTGAAGGGTTGGTCAGAATTCATTTTCCCTGCCCTACAGTAGCTTGACTTTGTGGTTAAAGTGAGACTGTCGAACTTTTGAGAGAAAAAATACCGTGAGAGTCGGGGGGGGGGGCTGAGTTGATGGGCAATAAAATAAATAAAGTAAATTTAATACACTCGAGGGTTTTACTACTGCAGCTGGAGTTGGTCTGGTATAACCAGAAGTGTATGACGTCTAATAGGGCTGCTCCCTAAAAGTCTATGAGTCGATACATCTGTCAAGAAACGTGTCGACTCACAAAATGTCTTGTCATTGTCATTACACTTTTTTTTAAGCTGCCTCACAGCACACACACAGAGCAGTGTAGGAGCAACAGTGTGACACGCTGTAAACTTTACAACCAAGTCTTGTCTTAAAATGACCAAACCACAAAACTAACTGTGCTGGAAGTAAAGACAGTGATGGAAACGAAAAGCAGAGTGATAATGGGCAGCACCAGGCAGGGCAGTGCGACTTGTTTCTGTTGACCGCTCTGATACTCTCAGCTCCGGTGTCTGTCTGTCTGTCTGTCTGTCTGCAGCCCGGCAGGAGGGACTCTTTCTTTCATAACTGAGCTGTGACCAAGACACCAACTTGTGAAAAACATCAAAATCATTACTGGGACTTGACTGGGCCCATTGGATTGGACAGCCATACTATCTAATGTTAGTTGATGTTAAAACAATTTTAGTGGGTGTAGTTTGCTGATTTTATGACTTTTCTCCACTTGTGCAGCTGTTACAATAGCTTAGCATTTTAGCTAAATGCTAAATACTAAACAGAAACTGTCACTTGTAGGCACAGTAGTCACTGTTCAGCAGTAGTTACATTATGTTACCTCAGAGTTTAGTCTCTATAAAATAATAACAATAATAATTGTGGGTTTTGCTAATGACTGTTGCTACTTTTACCACATCTATTAATTCTTTCTGAAACACTGAAATAAAAGGCAGACTTTGAGGATGATGTGTCTGCGGCATTATCGAGCAATTACTCCCTCACATCTTGCTTGGCAGAGGATTGCCCATCTGAGTCTATAGATCCAACTGCTCACTGTGCCCTGCATTAGATTCCTATGAGCTTCTGTACATGGAGAATAATCCTTAGAGCAGCTGACGAGGCAGTATATCTAAACACAGGACAGCACCATGAGCCAACATAATTTAACAACACATTAATCTCTTCACTAATGCAGTCAATAGCATATTAAGCGAGCTACAAAAGCAAAATTAATGAGAAGTAATGCGACGCCAGTCGGCAAAGAGCTCCAGTGAAATCCTGAGCAGTCAGCAGGACTGGTCGTGCCAACTCATTTCTCAGCTGTGTCTCTCGCTCTCGCACAGGGATGTGCCCTTGGGTGAAGAGGTGCTCTGATTCCACACATGTCATCCACAAATACCATATTTCAAACGGCTGGGAAAATGATTTTCAGCCTTACTTAAAATACAGTCCCCATTGTGATACTAACAGGGCAGTGAGAAGACAAACTTAAACCCCAAGTCTCTGAAGACGGACTAGTTGTGTGGAAGTGTATACTGCAGCTCCATGAGATTCTCAGAATAGAACTACCACTAATATTAAAATAACACTTTAAAGCTATGATCCTTAAGAAATCAGTTAGATTTAAGTATGTCTTAATATTATTAATCCCTTTTAGCAGCTGTCAGAAATACATCAGAGCACCAGCAACTTGTGTATCTGAAAATGTGATGTCTTCATAAATCGCTTTCCCTGTACTTCTACTTATGTGCAATGTGTGCATGTGCTGACCGTTGTCTGCCAAATTCAGTCAAATATGTGCATGTGTCATTTCCTGTAGATCTCCTCTGTACACATATGAATCCAGCGCAGGAATGGTGAACTCCACCGCTGACAATTCAAGCTACAATATGGAGATATGACTAATGAGTGTAAATACATCTAATGGCTTTAGGAAAATAAATGCCAGCCACAAATAGTATGAAAAATTGGGTATGATGAGGATTATAACTTTAATTAGAGAATGGTAATTGATAAACTCCAGTGTCTTTTAGTGCGCACTGGAACGACTGATACAACAGAGCATGGGGTCTTCAGTAATTGTTAGATAGCAGTTCATTTGGGCCTAAATAACATGTCTCAATTATGTGAACACCAGATATTTAATATTAATTACGATATAGTATTTTGCTACATGCTGTATGGGGAAAATGGTTTCTCAAATGTTGTCATTGAAATACACTGCACAGTAATCTGTCAGTGATCTGTCATTTTTAAGTAGGGGGTTTGAAATGATGAGGTTATGAACTGCTGTCTGCACTCAAGTTCACTGTAATAAAACACTGCAGGATCTCAGTTTTGTCATCAGCAGACAACTTGTGATTTCCACCTGCAAATGGGAGGTTTTTATGCACTATTAGAGTGTAGCCTGTAATATGTACTACATCATAATGTTTACTGTAAGATTAGGCTTTTTTGCCTCAGAGGATTGAATGAGAGCATCACTGGGTGATAGTATAGCAGTAATGGAAGCTCTAAGCTGTGGTATGCTGCAAAAATGCTGGACTTTCAATTTTATTTAGATCAAAAATTTAGATTACATTCAGTGGTTAGAGACTCACCATCATTTTGAATATGGAGAAATCTTAAAGTGGTACATATATCAGTAACTCTCCCCTCAATCACTACTTATCGTTGAGCAGGGAACTTAAAGGTACACCCCCGGATACTCTCACATTCTTACATGGCATTACTCTGTGTTCAGTATGTTTTCCAGGAGTGATTTTGTTTGTTTGTGGAGTGCTGTAATCAGTGTCCTGTCAGGAAAATGTGAGTTACAGCCTTTAAACACCAATCCAGGATTTTTACCAATATCTGAGAAATCACTGAGTGTGTCTCCTGTGAGTCTTGATGTGTGAATGTACATATATATATATATATATATATATATATATATATATATATATATATATGTATGTGTGTGTGTGTGTGTGTGGCTTGAGGAGGAGTGGGGTTTTCTTTTTCTCTTCATCAGACAGAATCTACATAATGTGCCCAACAGCAAACATACATCAGAACAAGCCCACAGTGGAAACATTATGTTTACATTGAGGATAGAATAAGCCACCAGAATAATGCATGCTAACTGTGATATATACCCCAATTAAGCATTCTCAAAATTTACATAACAGAAAAAAAAACAACTTCAATTAGCACATGAGCAATGACTGCTGGCATTTGATTGCAGGAGGAAAATACACAGGACAATAAACATAATTTACAAGATGTTTAATTTTGTGTTTGGAAAATTGAATCCACCGGCAGTGAGAAATACGCTGCATGTTTGTGGGAAGAAGTCGTTGTGATTGATTGGAGGAAACTAATCTGTGTTTGTTTGCGCTGCACAAGCAACATAACCCAACCTTTAACTCTTGGATGGCAAAAACCAACAGAAGCAAAGTACATAGCTGCAGCAGGAGGAGGCACACAGGAAGAGTGTAATTTTGTGGCCGTTCAACCTAATCAAGTCTACCTCTGTCGTATGCAGATCCCCATGGAAATATAGAGATTCATCATCTTTTATACTCCACGGTTCACCGTCCCTGAGTACGAGGAAATAATTTCAATTTCTCCTCTTGATGAGCTTCTACTCATGGGCAATTATCTCAACACAATAGATGGTACCTTGGTGAACAATTCTGCTGCTGCTGTCCACACTATGAGAGAGGCAGACAGGGAGAGAAAGAGGGAAAGAGAAAGTGAGCTTATGAACCTCCTACTGCCATCAAAGCCAGAGAATGTGGGGTGGGACTAATTTGTGCTATGCAAAACATTACAGCACGTGAATTGTAATGACAAAACAACAAACTTTATTGGATTAGGTCATTTCCGATGACCAGATAGTAATAATGACGATAAGTACAACACAGAAGGAAAGGCAGTTCAATAAACATCACAAAAACCACAGCTCAGGTCATCAAAACAACCCTGCATTTGTAAAAATATAAATAATAGATGCCTGATGTAATTAAAATCTAGTGTATTTCAACTGATATGACTTGAACCCCATGTGTACATTTTCAGATAACACGACAGATAACAAGAAGACATACAATACTCAATACCCATGCAAGAAGCTTCATCAGTGCGACTGGAGGGTTTAGATTCTCTAAGGGTTGGAAAATCCATATTGTAGAGACATATGCTTATGCGAGAGTCATTAGAGTCTTGGGACAAGGTGTGAATTGATGTCAAACTGCAGGGGTAAAGATGTTCTGACAGTGCTGTGGGTAGTGGACAATTGGTGTCAGGCGTTCATCCCACTCTGCTCGGGGTTTCTTGTTCCAGTCTGACATAAATAAAGGTCCTTCAAATTATTGGTTTTCTCTGTTCTAACTATTCTCTCCTCAGAGGTGTGTCTCTGAGTGGGCTTGGGGTTTATAACATAGACAATGTGATTGCTATGCTCCTGGTTTGAGTCTGATTGGGACTGTTGTTGCATGTCCTATCTCCTCTCTTTTTTTTTTATCATTCCCTGTCACCTTTGTGGACCTCAGTAAACAATAAAGGTGACATTTCCAGAAAAATGTTTAACCCCGAATTGACTGATTGATTAATTGATTGATTGATTGATTGATTTTATCTATTTTTTTCACCACTTGGTGACAGAACATTGAGTAGCAAATGTACCATTGACATAATATCCTTGGGGAACATGCTATTTATACAGATACTTTACAGAGCAACATTAGCATTCATCATTCATCAAGTCACGAAGCCAGAGGTTGGGATTCACTCTCCTTTTTTTGTCTCCACTAACTCCTGAGGTGAAAATCTGCCTCTTTAGTTTCAGTGCTTTCTTTTTTTTGTCTCTTTCTTTAAAATGTATACTGTTGTATGTTGTCTGCTGAATATGTCAGACACATATTGTTGCTATATTTCAGGAAAATTTCCCTGAAACTGCAAAATATATCTTACCAACCTGCCCACGTTTTTCTGACTTTGCAGCTTTGTGATTACTGATCTTCCACTATTCAGACTTGCCCAGTCCAGATTTAGCCACAAGCTTTCAAAACTTGCCTCAGGTGTTTGTGCTCCTTATCCTTGGACTCTTCACTGGTTGGTACATTCTTTGCCCAGTAGTGCTACTTACACTTATAGCTTGTTCTCCAGCTTGCGGTAGAAATCAGACAGCAGATACTGTTTAGTGCTCTTTTTTTTGCTGACCTCAATGTCCAGGTTTGCAACTTTCTACTCCATAAAAGCCAAATTTGTGGTCAGTACATCTTGACAAGCGAACTTGATGCTGCTGTCTACTGATGGTGTCTGTCAAAGTTAGAAATTTAGAATTTAGATTTCTCTCTCTCACATATCACAGCTAGTGGGTTGGCGTGATGCCAGAAAAACCAGTGACGCACTCGTAGCAAGCAGTAGTATGAGACAATTTGTGAGTTGACCTGGGATTTTGAAATTATCACTCAGTAACTAGATAAGCTAACATATTAAAATGAGTCAGCCTTCCCCCAACACTTGAATTTATGATTTACAATAGAATAATAGAAAGATTACACTTGCTCTCAAGGTTGCCCTGCCATGATGACAGTGTTTCTGGTACATTTCATCTGAAGCCACTCCAATCTCATGTTAGAAAGTATAAAAGAAGTGACAGACCCTCATGCACAGACACACATTTGTAGTGTGTCTAACTCTGTTTCAAGAGTTGTTGGAGCTTTCCTGCACTTAAGCGCGAGTTGTCCACTTGTCTCCTCTGGGGCTCTTCACTCCTGTGTGCAGACACATACGCAGAGACGCATGTGAAACAGGAAGCGGAGAGAGAGACGCAAACGTAAATTATCTTTTAATTTTTTACATTTTTTTTCTTTGCTTTGCACTCATACTTCTTACCATACATGTCTTTCAGTGCTTCATTACAAGGCATCAGAGAGCATAACATCCCTGCAACTGTAAAGAAACAAAGAACTGTTGCAATACCAACAAGTCCTCCAACTCATACAACCATTTTGGTCACTTGTTCCTTCACTTACGACTAAGATGATGTTTCCTTAACTACTGCTCCTACCGGCAGCATGCCAGCTGTAGGCAATAGATGTATCGGAGTTTCATCCTCATGGTGGTAACA
Source organism: Lates japonicus (assembly GCA_033238685.1). Classification (NCBI taxonomy): domain Eukaryota; kingdom Metazoa; phylum Chordata; class Actinopteri; family Centropomidae; genus Lates; species Lates japonicus. The sequence continues at coordinate 2,141,536 of BRZM01000022.1, read as the reverse complement.
ATAATAAACATACGGTTAACATTATTGAATGGTCTCTGTTTGGTTAGGTTTAGGCATAAAAATGAACCTGATTATATTTAGACATGGAGAGTAGCAGGTTATGTTTAGGAAAAGATCCAGGTTTTGGCTAAAATAGCTTAGCAAAGAAACAAAAATAACTGCGAGGTTCTAAACGGGAACCAAACGCAGGTCTCCCGTGTGAGGGTCCTGTGCTTGTTTGAGTCTTCCACCCCAACCACCTCCTAGCATGGACGTTTTTGCTATTTATACTACAAAAAAATACATGTTCTGTATTCCCAGTTAAAACCAATATGTGCACAGTGGCTTTGAAGTAAACATTGTGAATCACATACATCTTGTCACATGTGGAAAATAAATAAAGCTTGTCTTAGGTATTTGGTAGGTAGGTCAAATATTTGAGCTGGACCAAATAAAATTCTTGCACTGTCTGTAGCAGTCCTGTAGATTCTTCAACAGGGCAGCTCAGACAGAAGTGATGGGAGTTTTCAAAGTGTGAAATCCTCATCCACTGGCCAAAGAACATTTGAGTCATTTTGTACTAATCAACATCCCTATCAGCCCCCTACAGATATATTATGGTAATTTTATGGTATGGGGCATTGAAAATCTTACTAATTGCCTCTTGAGTATGTGTAGCGTATAGTAATTAAAGACTATACAGCAGCTGTGAAACATCTCACATTATTAAGTGTATTTTTGAGTGCCCTGCTCGACTACACTACAGCTGTCACAGATCTCGTAGTTCATATTACGAGCTCCATAGCCTCAGAGCGGAAGCATTATTTTATACTCGTTTGATTTTCAGGATATCCTAACTGTCTCACATGTCCGGAATCCAGGTGTGATTCTATAAAAGTAGTGTTTTTGATTTACAGGGCCATTACCGAGCAATCCAGAGACACTGGTTTGGTGTCAAAAGAGCATATCATTATTCTGTTGTATGACAAAGCAGTTTGCCAAAGGGGACTGTAATTACATCGTTGTCTGCTTTTCAGTTGACTCCTGGCAAGGGAATTATTGGTAATCATCCATGTAATGCGGTGCCACTCAGTTTTTGACAGCTGAGTGAAACCACAGCGCTGTGGTTTTGTCCTTTAGATGTAAAATCAGAGCTAAAAACCCCATCTGTTCCCCAGGCTCAGCATGCCGTTTCTTATGCGTGTTTTCTCACCAACATCCATGGTGCTGGAGGACAAAAGTCCCTCAGTTTATATATACACATTTCTACCATATCAGCAAAGAGATGTTGCCAAAAATCCAAAATAAATAAAATATATCAATAGGAAGTAATAATACAGGCTATTCCTTCAGAAGTGTGCCATTATGCCTGATCAAACACACATACTGTAACACGCAAAACACCAGTAACCTCTACCTCCAAAAGGACATCATTATTATTTAAAGCATCCATCTCTGCTCTTAAACCTCTTCACCTTCTTCATGCTGGAGATGCCCTGTCCGCATGAGTGGCTTGCTGTCTTTGTGCTGCCATTTAATAAGCATTCTTTAACCTCAAGGGACGAGACCTTCTTACTGACTCTTGCAGTGCTAGACAGGAATGCTGTGACACCAAAAAACCATATCTCTTATCTGTTGGCTCCTCTGCCTGCAATCGTCAGCACAAACAAAAAAAAAAAAAAAAAAAAAGAGAGAGAGAGAAAAGAAAAAGGAAAAACAAACTCTACTGAAGCTTCCGTCTCCAAACCGGTGGTGCTGTCAGCTCCTATTTAGAATCTGTGTTTATTCCCCGCTCAGGCTTTTTATTTATTTAACAGAAAAATATGTGTTGGGGTGGTGACTTGCAGGAAGACATGTCAAGACACACAATGAAACCAGCAGTGTCAGGGCAGTTAACACTTCAGTAGACAGCGCTGTTGGTAAGAGTGCTCACACACTGATTGTGTTGTGTGTCAATGTCAACAACAAACACCTTGGCAACACCATGTTTTTTTAAAGTCGTGAAGTCCATACACTAGATGTACTTCAAATCTATATTTATAGAAGCAGTTGTGGCGTGTCATTAAAGAAGCAGCTTCAGTTTAATGGTGCAACCGAAGTCAGTTATTACATGACCAGCTCCAATCCAACTCAAACCCTACATCTTATTCTTTAGTACCAAAGGCTTTTTGATTACAGATAGCAAACAACAGGGCACATTTTGACTGTGCATTGTTTGACTTTCAGCGGATCAAGCCTTCAGCAGAAAAGAGAGAGTGAGTCAGATTAATAAATAAGAATGCATAAGGGGTGAGCAGTGCTAGCGGGTCTCCCTTGGATATTGCTGAGGAGTCTGCACACCTGCCCAGACTGTCAAGCACCAGTAGGCTTTAGTGATTTGGTTTAAGGTAAATTTAGCACAGGCCACTGGGGATTTTACATCCAATTCTCTTTTTCATAATACAATAGACGTTAGAGTGGAGGGGAAAGTCAAATAAATCATCTACAGGTGGCCAGTTGGGTCCTCAGTCGCTGACTTTGTCAAATTAAATAGTTAGGATTCTAAAGCTGCTCACCTCACACACATGGCATATCTAAAAGAAGTAATTTTGATGCATTAACGGAGACCTCTATAAAGTGAGACAGGTAGCTAATACCGATTATTTTGTAAGATCAAGCTACGGGCCAATGGAAGAATAACTGTAGAAGATCAAATGTTGTCAATTATCGACAGTTATGCAAAATCTAACATTATATTCAGTGACAACCATTTTTTGTGCAGGTACAGTACAGTTAGGATTATGGAAAAATTGTGGTTGATAAAAGGCATACATTAATTGCTGGTTTGTGACTCAAGATGACCTTTGGTCACGTGCAGTATTGTCCAGTATGGATGTAATTAGATAGATATGAGTGGAAAAACACCTGCTTTGATGATGATTTAGGTTTTGAGTCCTTACACATCAAACGACATGAGTACTTGAACAACATATCCTGGCCTTGAGCTGCACTGGTAGGTTTCACTTGAAGCAACATTATGCGACTATTTTACCCCAACAGCTTCAGAATCATTTTGATGGAACACTGACTTGTAAGTGGGAGAATGGTGCCTTTTTCATTCCTACTTTTGTGAAGTGCTTCATGCTTTACAGCTCAATATCACACACAGAAGAAGCTAGCTCAGTAATTCTTTCTTTCATCTATCAAATCCTTCAATGAATTTTCTTCAGTACCTGTAACCACTCGGACTTGGAGCCCAACAGAATTTAATGCACCAGCATCTTGTAATTACCACTTGTGACTGCATAAATTGCTGTTGCCGCTGTTCAGCAAACGTTACATGGTGTGGCTTTAAAGGTACAGTTTATACAGTCATCCACAATTCTGCCTTTCTGCCCGTACTATCAGAATGATTTTTTTTAGTGGCTCATTGGTTTATACATAAGATGGTCATTCCCAAAAAAACAAAAAAACAAACAACAACAACAAAAATAAGCTTAAAAAATACAGCTCATCACTTTAAGTAGGTACAATTTTATGGGATCTTAAAGTTTACTTGTGACGAAAAACAGGCAAAAATTGCTCTGTAACTCTATGACTTTTTTCACCATTAACACTGATAACACTAATGCACAGTTGCCATCCGTAGCGAATCTCATATAATTAGCACATCTGTGATATTTTCATCTTAACTGTTTAAGAAGAAGTTTATTCACTGCACATATCAGTCTGTCTGTGTGCAGTTTATTTGACCAATGGTAAGGCTGATGTGGCCCAAGAGTACTGGAGAGAGAGAGAGAGAGAGAGAGAGAGAGAGAGAGAGAGAGAGAGGGGTGCTGGCAGTGGGCAGCTGGAGGCACGTACACTCGTTAGCCCTGCTCGCTCTCCCTTTCAAATGGGGCCTTAATGATTTATAGATGTTTGCTTTAAAAAGTCATTGGCATTAATCCCATGGCTCATTAACCATTTAATTAAAATTAAATTCTGTGTTAGGACTAAAGCAGATTGAGAGTATTTCCTCCTGGTGGGAGGCTGTTGAATCACCTCATTTTCGGTAACGCTTCATGTGAGGGGGATATGTACCAACACACAGCTGACATGTAGGAACAACCGCTTGCAAAGTCAAAAACAGGACTGACTCCGCAGATTGATCACAGCCCAGATTCAGGTTACAATCGAGAACACATTTTGAATCTTTATTTTTTGCCACAATATGCCTGGCTTGATTTCATACCATTTATTGATCTGGTAAAAAGAGTAACTAAAATTCATGAAGCACAAAAACACTGAGTAGTTTTTGAAAGGCACAGGTGAGGAGTTCAGAGTTGCGAGAGGTGTTGTCTGTTTATCCTCATCGGCAGCATTGTAAGTGCAAATAAGCTTCAAGTAGACAGCAGGTGAGTCATGACCTGGTTATAGAGTAGTGTCTTTTTTCACCTGCTGGGAATTAGTTGTATAAACATGAGTGTGAACTGTGACACCACACACACCACCATACTGGCTCAGATTTTCATTTTCCAGCCGACTGCCTGAATTTCGGATTCCAAGAAAATCTCCCTGTGCAGCTTTGCAGTCTTTCTGATGGCAACCACACAGGCTGTTATATAACAATACACTTGCCTTATCAGTCTAAATCATAGCGGGGTGGCATCCTCAGTTGCTGAGATTTTAGATTTTCCCAAAATAATTTATGCTGATAGTGTGGTCATTTTCAGCTAAGAAGAATATGCAGTTCACTTATACACTGCTCAGTGACATTAAAACCATCTGCCTAATATTGCGTAGGTCCCCCTCACACCACCAGAACAGCTCTGACCCATCGGGGCATGGACACAGGACCTATGGGGGTGTCCTGTGGTATCTGGCACCAGGACATTTGGCAGCGGATCCTTTGGGTACTGTGGGTTGCGGGGTGGGTCTTCCATGGAACTGGCTTGTTCCAACACATCCCACATGCTCGATTTTTGGAGGCCAGGCCCAGATGAATGCCAGGATCCGAGGTTTTTTTCCAGCAGAACATTGCATTGTACCAAGATGATCAGTGTTATTCACTTAACCTGTCAGTGGTTTTAATGCGCTGACCAGCACCTCTAAAGTTCACCAATTAACACATTCTGTCTCCTATCAATCCATGCCTCCCAAGTAGCCATATTTCCAACTCAGTGTGAATGATAGCAGAGACTCCAGGAGGTCACAGTGCCCAATTAAGGAACAGTCAGGCATATAAACCCCTGTAGAATGGCAAACTGTCACTTTCACACCTTGAAAGTATGAATTAAACAGCATATAAAATGTTAATTATTCAGGTTTAGAGATGCTGGTAGTTGGATTTTTTATTTTATTTTATTATTTTTTTACCTTTGGACAGAGCCAGGATAGCTGCAGTCCCTAGTTTCAAGTTCCAATGCTAAGTGAAGCTAGCTGCTGCTTTAACAATAATATTTTGCTAATTGGTTTTACTGAAGAGCCCATTTTACCATGTAAAACATTTGGCTGAGGCAGTGACGTGATCTCTCTGAAAATGTGTGTTCTGTAAATACACTGTATACCTGTGTTCTGTATTTGGCCTCTAAGACAAAATTTGCTTGAGAACAATGCCCTGATCTATCATTATGTCTGACTCTTTCGGTATCTTGTGCTACCGACAGTAACAGCAACAAGTCATATCAGAGAGCTTTACTGCAACTGTGATACAGTATAATTAAGAGGTAACACTCCATCACTGGCCCTAGGTTCTGTGCAGTACCTTAAATTGCTTTCTAAATAGGTCTATGTTACCCAATATGTGGTTTTCTCTGCGTGTTTCAACAAAGTGAAATGAACTTGGTGGGAGGATGGAAGTAAAAAAGCAAAGATTGATCGCTCGCTCATTGGAGTAATTCAACCCCAGTCATTTTCCTCTGCAGGTTTTTATAGCATTTAAAATAGCAACGCTGTAATGGCTCACACACACACACACACACAGATGTGTGCACACAGAAGTACACATACGCAAGCACTTTGCAGGACAAGATGTGGTCTAAAAGTGCTGGGAAATGAAAGAGGGTCGAAGGGATTAATTCATGTCTCCAGAAATACTCCTTTGAAAGTGTATTTGTTTGCCACCTATGTAAGCTGAGATATGATGGTCCATTTTGGTTATCTGATCATCTCCTCCGCATATCTACTCATTTAGAAGTCAGACATTTTCCAGGCAAAAGCAATGTGTTCTATATGTTGCATGTAGAGTATACACTGAGCCTCTTACAGCCTGAGCAGTTAAGCCTATAACTCTTATCACCGGTAACCACTTGACATGTTGTCCAAAGCACAGGCCGATTTACAGGGTTACTCATTCAAACTATAAAGCAAGTCAAACACAGTGAAACATACAGTAGCCATAGCAGATTTCTTTGCATATCAAATGACTTTTTGACTACTTTGCATTTTTGTTATATTATTTTGATCCTTTGTTTTAAGTGTAATGTGTAAATACAGTTTCTCAGTGTTACATACCAGTCAAGACTGTATGAAACAGCCAACGCCTATAGCCACTGATGTGTAAAGCTAATTGTTGGGCAACAGTAACTGTGAAAAGCCATGCAGAGCATTTTTGTGCTGAGGATTTAGTATTGCATTTCCATAAAGCTTGGAGACTTAAAAAAGACTGTTTTTAAAAAATGTCAAAATGGAATCTGCATGCCTGAGATATTCTGACTCAGTCTCTAGTATGGGTTAACCCCCCCCCAACACTGGATCCTACATTTCCCATAGTGCAACTCACTGGTGTTCTCTGTTTCATCCTCCTTTTCTAGGATACTGCTCATGTCTTTCAAACTTAATGCCCTCAGTTTGAAACACAGGCATTGTGCTTTGTCTATTTTGAGCCTATGTTGAGATAACCCCGATGACATCATTAGAGTTGGAGTCATTCATCAGAGTTACAGGCCGAATATTATTCACTGAGGCAAGGAAGCTGAATTTGATGTGTAAAACTGGCAGCGTACCTCAAATATTTTGACAAAATTATTCACAATTCTTTTTTTTTTTTTCTTTTTTTTTTTTTTAGCCATGTGCTGTTAGCCATGCACTTGGAACAAAAAACTACATTAGCTTTCCTGCTTAAGTCTCACTCTAATTTGCTGTCACTAACATATGTACATGTATACGTATTGTAACACACAGACACAGAATTTGCTAGTTAGCTACGTAGCTAGTCAGCGCATCTTACCAGTGAATATGACTTTGGTCCATTTAGATGCCAGTGTGGTCCTGAGCTCAGCCTTCCAGCTACTTTCAGTGAAAGACAGACACTGATGCACCTCTCCCCTTAAAACCCTTTTCCCTCAATTTCATTAATAAAAACTGTGAACAATAACATTAACATTTCTTATTTTTCACAGTAAAATGGGATGACTGATTTTGATTTCAGTTGGACTTGAAAGGATTGGTTCTCTCAAATTCTATAAAACTTATTTTCTTACATCTGGTGGTTGCACTAGCCTTCACTGTACTAGGGTAGAGGCAGAAAAGCCAGACACCAGAGACAGATATCTATATAAACCTGAACAAACAAAAATATTCTATGTGTATTGTTATGTCCTAGCAGATAGTTATTTAGGTAAAACAACCCTCTAAGTCTGGATTTCCTCACTCTTCACCGTGCACTGCTAATGCTGACATATGCAGCCCTATTTTCATTCCTCGTTAGACCAATCATGTGCTATTTGTTCGTTCTAAATATTTGCCTTTGTTTGACATGGAGGTAAAGCTTCTGAATAATGTAGATGAGAGATGTATTAGCATAAGAGAATGACTAATGTAGCTGCAGGTTACTGCTGTTGATGCAGGTGTGTGTGTGTGATGTAACACATTGCCTCGACGGATGTTGATGTATGCAAACATGGCTCAGAGTGTAAACTCTTGAAAACGGCCGCCTCACCTTGTTGTTTAGGCCAGACAATAACAGAGCTGCTGGTGGGTTATGACTTCTCCCACTAATGTCTTTGCTGAAGTCTGGCTAGTGGCCAGCAGGAAGAGGCAAACTAGCAGACAGCACCACATCAATATCCCAACTAGCCACAAGAGCCCGACTCAAACGATCGGGGACTTTAAAGGTAGCAGCTGGTGAGTTGATATGGGGCTTCCCACATTCTGCTGAGGGGCTTTAGATTCATTTAAATGATAGAGATTACTTTTAAGCGCTACACACATTAATTGATGTTGAGAGCTGGGAGATATGGAAGCTGGAGGATACAGGCTACCAGAGACAAACATGAATGGGTTTTATCTCTTCTCTTTGTTTTCTGTGACTAAACAGACGCATATTATGTCCAATCTCGCACACAAAGAAAACATCTCAAGGACATTTTGTTCCACCTATCTGTCAAAGGAAATAAGAGGTATAAATGTAGATCTTCAAGTGGTAGTTAGTTACTCTGTCACAGAGACAATATTATTTTCTTAAAGCTTCATTTCTGGAGTGTTAGAGGGACTTTTTTTTTTTTTTTTTTTTGACATTGTGTGCTTTTCAAGTATCAACGCAGCACCTGGCCCCCCTCTCACCCCCCACCCCCCCAATTGTGTTGTGCATTTGGTAGAACTCCCTTACTCCCAACCTATCTCCTTTCACTGTCTGCCTCTCATAGGCCTCATTGTAATTCCTCCCCAGCTTGGTTTCTATCTTCCCTCACTTAGTGGCCCAAGAGGTGCTTCTAGTTCCCTGAGGAGCCTGCTGGCTCACGGTCAGAGGCCCTTTGAGCTGCCAAGTCAACTGAGGCCGTCGGTCCCCCTACTGTGTGTTCCTGCACGGAGGCTGCTGGGATGCTGGCTCAGGCCCATTGATTTACTGCCTTTGGCTAGGACACTCTCCAAGGAGCTCCCATTCTGGCTGGGATATCATTTATTTGGGACACATTTGGCAATGCTGGCATCTTGGCCCTCTTTGAAATGCGTCGTCCAGAGACAAAATAAATGAACGGTATCAAAGACGTGTCAACCATGATGCTTTTTTCATGAAGGATGGGAGGAAGGGACGGCACACTAAAGCAGTCGTGTCCCCTGTTCGGAACAGACAAAGCACCACAGCACAACAAAGCTTAACATGAATAAGACTGTTTCAGCTGTGAATGCATGTGGAAAGCGCGCGTCAAAGTCATCCAATGGAGTTATGTCTGACAATTCATAATTTCTCGACCACTGCTGTTTGAACAAGCATTTTTATTTTGCGTCTGATCACACAGAATTCGAGAGCATCACAGTCTGTCTGTCAAAAGTAAGTGGTAGGATGTGGCTGCGTGACAGTGCAATGTTTGTTACTTCACACTTTGTCTACTGGGCACTGAGCGACAGCCCAGGCATTCTGAGATGTCTTTCTGTTCCACTATTTTCTAGGCGAAATTTCTGTGTTGATACTTATAGACAGGGGAAAAGTGTGAAAGCTGTAGTTGAGTGGCAGCATTTTGTTTTGCATTTGTCTCCAAACAGATGCATAGCTGTCATTCAAGGTCCCATTGAAGATTGCTATCAAATGTAATCGCTTCAAAGCTTATTCCCATGGATGCCCGCTTACAGATACAGCTTTTTCAGGTGTCTGTCAAAGAGATGTTGCAGAGGGGCATGCAGCAAAAGCTTCAAATATATGAATTTAAATATAGAATGGGCACAGACATTATGATTCACATCAGGCACTCCTAAAGCAACACAACACATTTGGTTTCAGCATCTTTTCAGCTGTACGTTCCGTCATTAAAGACTATTGTTTTGCTTTAGAAAGGCGCTTAATTCGTTTAAACAAAGTTACATTTAAAAACTGTTAAAATGTTAGCTAAATTGTCAAATAATCTATTCAGACTTGATTTGCAGCAAATCAAGGTGGAATAAAAGCAGCAATGGTTTGCATGCCTACCTTGATAAAGCAATTGTTCTCTCTCTTTTTTCTGACTCTCATCAGAGCTGCTTGGCTGCGCGGTTTAAATTTTGCTTAGCAAATTGTCTCTGAAAAAAATCAATTAAATCTGACCCCAGCATTCGCCTTTGTAATATTTGGAATCAATCAGCTCATGGCTTTGTATGGATTTGCAATAGTACACCCTTCAGTCCTCTTAAGAGCAATCACGGCCTTTCAATCACACTCCATAGTCACCCCGGGCTACAAACATGTCGGCTTGGAGATGTTGCCATTTAAAAACGTTGGTCTTTCATTGAAGTGCTGGAGGAAAAGAAAATTGTTTTAAGAGCATGGGCAGCATATTAAAAATATGTTGATGCAAGTGTGAGATGTGAAATACCTGATAACTGAAGAAAATGACATGTTTTTTTTTCTCTGTGTATAACAGAGCACAGCACTGTGCACTAACTGAAAGTGGTGGCAATCACTGTGCTACTCTTCAAATTAATTTCCTCTGCTGACATTATGACTGTTATTTTTTTCCCCAATAAAACAGCCAGGTTAGACATGCTGAAGACTTAAACTGGCTGTGATTATCTACACCTGCCTAAGCGATAGTACTGGTATCTGCACATTTCATTTTAATGGGTAAATAAGCTGTAAAAAACCAGATGAAATGCACGTTCTTTGTAGACTGAGCAGGGTGCAGTATGTTCTATATGCATCGCACAGTCACAGTCTGTAGCTTAAAAAGCATTTATGTCCTCTGCTGTGAAAACGAAGCAAATGTGATATTAGCAGAATTACTGTTGATTCTCTGTTAGAAATATTCATCTCCTATTCCTCCCGAGATCAAACAAGTTTAAGTATAACATAAGCAAAACATAAAGACACTGCATGAGACTACATTTTGATCATATCAACAAGCAAACTCGACAAACTATACATTGTTAGAAAGCACAAAGACTCATGATTATATCCGTGTAAACCCTTTTAATATCACCGCAACAGCTGGTTACTTTGTGGCAGCAATGCATACAAATAGAATGGTAAAATTCACACTAGTGGCTCTGTGGGGCTGTACTCAGACACAGTGGTGCATCGAGCCAAATCCTAATGTCCGCATTGCAAATTGCTCACAATGACAATAATAATGTTTGAGCGGGGCTCGCTCAGAAACTTAAGAGGGGAATAGCTCTGCACTGTTGCCAGGCTGTTTAATGAGTTTGGTCACGGAAGCCTTTGACAGCACCTCTCCACATTAAGAAATGTTTTGGAGCATATTTCAACAAAAAAAATGATCAGAAAAGGTTTTAACACTAACTTTAAAATAATTACGACCTTTTAGATAAATAAGAACTCTTACCTTTCAAAGACCAAGCTCATGATGGTAATCTGAAGCCACCATTTTATTTTGAATGTTTGAGTGTTTAAACACACCAATGACAAAGCAAGGACAGTTTGAAAAGAGGCCTGCTTTTAGGTTAGAGGCTTGATTTAGGGGTCGCACTTAATGTTAGCTTACAATACCATGTCTGTCAGATGGAGTGTGTGACGGTGGTGCGATGGATATGCATATGTGCATATGTATAAGTGGTTCTAGGGGGTTATCTATAGTAAACAAGTCATTCCCACCTAACGGCTACTCTTCCCCTCCAGAGGACACAGGCAGCTGTGGCACAAACTGAGGCTTCCATGCCAAGACGTCTCATGCTCTAGTCAAAGATGACATGTTGATGCTTCACACCGCATATCATTGTCACATAATGTGTCCCTGCTGGTGACAGGCTGATGACCACAGTTACCCTGCAACCCTTGAGTTAGCTCAGCCCAGCTGACCAGAGGCCGCATTGGAAATAACACTGGACAGTGAGGTGTGTGTGTGTGTTTATAGTGGAGACACTGTTACTTGCTTTTGACATATGCTGTTGGTGACTTAGGCAGCTCTATGGGTTACCCATCGGCTCCCGATGGATTTTATTAAATGAGAAAGTGAACAAGTGAGAAAAAAAAACAGCTTGTTGTGTGTGTGGTGAGAGTACAGCTTTGAGACTGCTGCATCACACTTCTGTGCACATAGATAGGCTATATTCAAAGTAACACTTGTCATGTCTGTACAGTAAATATGAAGATACAGCTAGCAGATGGTTAACTTAGCTTTGCACAAAGACTGGGAACAAGGCAGCTCTGCAATAAACCAAAGGTTAAAACTGCAACCCGTCATTTCTACTCTTCAGTTTTTGCATGGATTAAATAAATTATACATGTGTTAATTAGTGAGATTTAGAGGTGCTGGTAGGTGGATTTTATTACCATTAGACAGAGCCAGACTAATGTTTGCTGTTTCCCCGTGCTTCCAGTCTTTGTGCGAAGCTAAATTAACTAGCTGCTGGCTGTAGCTTTACATTTACTGTACAGACAGGAGAGTGTTACTGATCTTCTCATCTAAGAAAGCAAATGAAAATATTTCCCAAAAATGTAAAACTATTCTTTCAGAAATAAATGTATCTATGTAGTTTGTTAGTAACACAGGGATCTACTGTATATATCCTTCAAAAACTGCAAGGCCGAACACTGCAAAAACAGATGATAAACCAGAAGGAGGTTGAGCATAAATTAGATTGCGAGACACATTAAACCCATTCAGATAAACAAACAGCAATCTTAGAAGGCTGTGTCTGCCCACACAAGTTGGTCAAGTTCTTGGCAACTTGAGCGTAGAACTTCGGCTCGATCCCAGGTGTTCAGCGCCAAATGGATTATTGCCTGGTTTGAGGTCAGATATGATGCCTTATTAGCTCATGAAAGAGCAGGACAGAGTGCCAGACCATTGTTCTCCATACTGAGATGAAAGGCTAGCTGGCTAATGAACATCTGCCAGCCAGCATAAGGAGCACAGCAGACACACAGAACCTTGAATTGACCATTGCTGAGAGCAGCTGCTCTGATCAGAAAGATTTTGATGTAAATTTAAACTGAGGGTCCACCATGGAGCAGCTGTAATACCCAAGGACCAAGATTAGGGAGAAGGCAGACTGCATTCCTCTTATGTGTGTTTGAAATGCCAAAGTTCATCAGGCTGCAGAGCAGGGTTCACTTGTCCTGTCTGCCGAAATCAGGATAATAAAATAAGGATGATGTAGATTTCAAAGATACAGTCACTGCCACCTTTTCAGGATATGAGAAATTCTATCTGATTTTACCTGTGACTCCTTTTGAATTTGTACAATTTCAAATGGAATATCCATGACTTGTTTTGGCCATGGAGACATAATTCATTTTTCAAACAAAGGCAACAGAGCCACATGTGAATTAAGGTAGAACTGAATGTATACAGCTTCTGCAAAATATCACATATGGCTGTTTATCAGACAAAATACAGGTATATGTGTGTCTATGAAAAAAACCTGCTTCAAAAATGGTAAGAAGGGTGTAGTAGTGTAGTTGTACCAAACACTTATTATTATCACTTACCTCTCTAAATCCTGATTGGTGCAGGTAAATATGTGACATCACCTTTTACCAAATGAGTCACATCTGTTTAAAACCAATGAGAAGAGCTGTATGGGCTGAAATATGTCTCACTAGAAACTGAATTTGAGTTACAGAATTTGAATTTGAATTTTTCATTTGAATAATTGAGTCACATAATTTGAAATTGTATTTCAAATTTTAATTATCGAATCACATGAATTGAAAGTGTATTTTTAATTTGAATTATTGCATTAAGAAACTGAATTTGTGTTGCATAATTTGGAATTGAATGTAAAATTTAGTTCTCTACACATTGCCCTGAAGCCTGACCAAAGGCCTAATCCACAGGTTTGTATAAACATGTAATATACATTCATCCCCATACATCATCTGACCAACAGCTCCTGTTGCTACGGTAAACAACCGCCTCCCTTCATGCCAGCTCTTTCAAGTGAGCTAACTATTATGCAATGAAATTCAGTATCTTAATGCAAAAATTCAGTTCCTAGTGATACATATTGTGGTCCATAGAGCTGTTCCAACTGTAGCAGCAATATTTCTGTTCATGTATGACCCTACTGGTCAGAATAAGAACTGAGAAAATAAATGATCAGGGCCTTTAAGAATGTTTTCCTCCTTAAAATGCTTATCAACAAAACCTGAAAAATGCCCTTTCTGTCATGCTAAGTGCAACTGGTTAGGGACATCATTAAGTTATCCTCCACATGACTCTGAAGTCATTTACATAATGCAATAACTCTAAACCCTAAAGTGCAATTACATTGTTCATACCACCATGCACTAGGAAATGATTCCCCTAACTACAGTGTCAGAACGCATCATGAAACATATCAGAGCAGGATCTGAATGCGGCAAAGGCTACAGTGCAGTGTTAATTAGGTTACTGATACTTTCCACTGCACAATTACTCTGTCAGAGTGGCTCATCTTTCATTTCTCTGGTCACCTCCTTCCCTCTTTAAGGATTATTCTGGGAAATTTCTTCTGCCCGCCACACTTCTGAAGGTGATAAGGTAACAAGGAGGGTGAAAGCCTATGATAACACCTATGACCCAGTGTCTTTTTGATATGAAACAGTTAATATGTGCTGTGTTTAACCAGATTCATCTGGACATTGAAGGGAAAAAAGTCAGATACTTAAGCAGTTTGCAGTGGAAGGGGAAAAGGCAGACGGGGGCTTCAGGGGCAGCTCTAAGAGGCTGGTATAAACAGTGCTGGGCAGCATCAGAGCTCTTGCTTCTTGGACATATGTAAATACAGGCTTACCCCGGGAGATAGAGGAGGACTTTGAGGTAATTGTTTAGAGATCCTCTGCTCACCATTGAAGGGGGCTGATGCATTTTGGGAGAAACCTAGGGGATTAAAGAGACCCTAGGCAGAATCACTGGGTCACACAGACTGAACCATCCAGGCCTGAAGTGAAAAAAAACAGTCAAATCAAGGTGATGCAGTAGTGTGAGTGTGTGTACTTGGCAACGTGCAGGTTTGGATGTGTGCATATGAGTGCATACATGTAAGTGTATCCCTGTGAGGGAGTGCATGAGGCAGGGGGTAATTGGTATTAGCAGTGAAGAAGCCTGCCTCAGACAGTGGGGTTATCACCTGCACTCTAAGCTAATCTCCCTGCGTTTCAGAAGCAGCTCTCACCACAGACCAGAGCCGGCTACTAGTCCATTAACTAAGGCCAGCTCTGCCAAGCCAGACCTTACCTGTGGGAGAAACTCAGCATAAAAGAGGAAAGTAATTTGACTCACTACACAAATATATGGTGTGTTTCAGTACTCATGGGGGCTTTACTACAAGTGTGCATCTGTGGAGCATTTAAGGCTCTACTTCTGAGAGTTTAAAGCCGTTGTTGCAAACAGAACCATGGCCTTCTCTTGGACTGTGAGGGGGACATCGTGGTCTTAACAGATACTGTTTCTCCAACTTCTTAATCTTTCATCTGTCCAGCTCTCAAAGCTGCCTGTCCTTTCTGTTCATGTATACCCCATTTCCACCTCACTGGACTTGGATGGCTAGCATTTGCTTTGACAATCCCAAACTGTTACACAATACGTCCTGCAATACTAGCTCAACAAAATCCAAAATGGCAGTATGTTATTGGCCTGTTGGTTAACCTTAATGTGATGTATAGATTGACAGAAATGAAAGACTGTATAAGTTAGGAATACGTCAACAAATGTCAAGTAAAAAGCAAAGCTAACAAAATTCCATCTCTCAGTACTTGCTGACTGACATAAGTCTTTGACAGTAGGTAACAAACATATAGTTTCATATTCAAAAAGGCTTGGGATTTTCCCCAAAAAAGGAGACTATTGTACTACATTTGTTGGAGACTATTTCTAGCTGCTGATTCATACACATTTGGTCCTCAAGTGAGTGTTTATTTAGGATGGTGTAGATGGGATTTACTCAAACCAAACTACAGTGGCCGTGATCATAGAAATGTCATCCAGTGCTACAGTGTGGCTCACTGATGTGTTTTTAATAGTTTTTGGACGATAATGAAACACAGGGGAACAAGGCATTTCAAGCTTACTCAGTAACTGTTAATAGGATCAGTTCAATGTTGGTTTTGGTCTTTTCTTTTCATGGGATTTGTTTACAATAAGAAAAATATAGAATATTGTTGGCCTGACTCTTTAGTGTGCTCTAAGCTAACTATGCACATGACAAACAGTACCACATTGAAGTGCCACTCCTCTAGAAACACCTTAAAGGTAATTTGACAAAAACAGCTAATACCTGGAACGTCGGTGTTGTCTTTTTCAGGTTAAGCTGTTTATGTGACTCTTTGATACCTGGTGATTAATGCTCCCTTTTGACATGACTAAACCAGCTGACAAAATATTCTCTACCACAGATAGAACCATCCGCCTGTGAGTATGAAACGTTTCGCCCACCAGCTTCCCACACTCTCTGAGTGAGCAGGAGAAGGTTATGTCTAATACATGGAAAAGAAATGATGATCCCTGTAGTAATATGCAGTGTTTTTTTTTCTTGGCAACGAAATGCACTCAAGACGCCATGTAAATCTGAATATGTCAAAGCTTTATGGTGCTTACATGCCAAAGTAGTAAGTCAGAGTGAATAAAATTGTATATGGGAAACATGAAAAGTTAGTGTTGCGCCGAACAAGCCTTTAATTTGGTTTCTTATTATTGTTAAATGAGCAGAGGTGTGCACGTGTCGCTCTCTGGTATTCAGTATGTACCATATATGGATGCATGGTTCCATGGCGCAAAAAAACCCCCAAAACCTTAAATAATAAAAATAATATTTCCTCAATTTATTACAATTACATACTGTTTTTCTTCATGTACTTCATCAGAATTGGCTCAGAAATGTATATCTGCTGCCGCACCAGCAATAGAAGCAGTGACACTTTGGGTCATTCATCTAAATCTGTAGTTGTGTATCGTTATAAGCAAACTGATTAAGTGGTGCAACCTTAATCAAAATCATAGGTCAAAAACACTGTCATTAGTAAATTAATAATTTGTAACATAAAGAAGTTGAGAAGGGTTCAATTTTGGGACAAACTACAAACAACTTACTGTGGTTATATTAATTCCCTCTGGCAACAAAAAAGCCCATTAAGTAAAGGTGGGAAAAGACAATTGCAAAAGTCAACTGCTTTACTATTCTATATGATATAATAAGTTTCCAGGACTTGAAAATGATGCAATGAAGCACATTGCTTGCAAAATTTCCTACTTTGTTGTGTGACAGTATAGTGGGAACAGGCCAAAATGACATTGAAGGGACTGTGTGCGTGAACAGGGCTTTATCCAGCAGCTGTTTGCTTCTTCAACTCCAGAAAGTAGAGTTGCTGCACACAGTGGAACACATCATAGTTATTTTATGGTGCTTATAGCATCTTTATTAGAATTGCAGTAATTTTCCAGTTATTACATTTTTATTGTGTAAGGCAGTTCACAACACACAAAAGTGTGTCCACTCTTCCTCCCCTTACAATACTGTGTTTGTTTCTGCATGTAGTATATTGAATCTCAGTGAAATTGAGATGATTGCTCATGTAAAGAGTAATGAGATTCCATGAGAGTTAGTTGAAGCTGAATGGTGCTCATGGCTCATCACATGGACAGTGCTAGCTTAGTGCTCCATGCACCACTGTACCACGAAACATCCGGCTTCTTCTTTTGTGGTAGAAGAGGAACCGTTTGGAAAATGAGATGGAAAAAGTTGAATAATATAATGGGGTTAGGTTGCTTAATGAAAACTAAATTTATTTTACATTTCAGCCCTTCTTTTAGGGGCGGCCGTGGCTCAGGAGGTAGAGTGGGTTGCCCACTGATCCGAAGGTCAGTGGTTCGATCCAGTCTGTGCCGAAGTATCCTGCAAAGGTATATATGGGATGTGTGTCATCAGTGTATGAATGGGTGTGAATGTGTTAGAGCACTTTGTGTGCAGCGCAAGAGCTGTGTGTGAATGGGTGAATGTGACGCATAGTGTAAAAGCGCTTTGAGTGGTCGATACGACTAGAAAAGCGTTATATATGTACAAGTCCATTTACCGTTTACCAAAAAAAACTGAGGGACAAAAGTGCAACACTGACACCCGGAAGACACTGGATCAATACATGATAGAGAACTTTTATGAAGGCTATCTGTGTGTGTGTTTTTGTTGTATGTGTGTGCATGTGCAGGTGTGTGGGCATTGCATGTGTGCGTGCATGTGTGTACGGCGTAAGTAATAAAGGCACCGTGGCTGTGTTGCAGGGAGCCTGAATGTGTGACAGCCACTCCCAGACCACAGGGGAGGAGAGGACGGCTGCTCAGAGCTTGAAATATTGAGCTCTAGCACAGGCGTGTAAGCAGCTCGCCTTCAGCTCCTATAGTCATGACCCCTCTCTCAGCCCAAGGCAATTACAATGGATGAGAATCAGGAGCTCAGGAGCACAAAAAGCCTACTACAAAAACACCACAATAAAGAGTAATTTCCAATTCCACCTACACCTGAATGTATTGAAAACATATGAATGCATTCTCTTTGCACTATCTACTTATTAAACACAACAGTGCAGAGGAGGCAGCGCTGGTAATAAGAATGTGCAGGGTTTTTGCCATGCTTGAGTGAGCAATGCTGGTGTGCTGTGGATAAATAACAGAGAAGAAGGAGAAGACAAGGCTGTGCTGTACCTGGAGCAGCCGAGCCGGAGCCACAGGGCTACAGGAGCAGCATTGTGTTGCAGTGTAACAGTAGAAGGAACCACCTCTCTGCTACTCGGCTTCACTCACCTGCTTTGATCACCAACTGGAGTGTCATTCATCACCTACAGCGCTACTGAAGGCTGACAATAGTGTGTGCATACCGTGTGCATGCAAGAGAGAGAGAGAGGGAGAGAGAGAGAGAGATGTGCCGTATATTTCGTTTCAACTTTATTTTTCTGAAGTCCACACAGAATGTGAGAGGAGAAAAAAAAAGCTCTGAGAAAGAGTGAGACAAACACAGACAGACAGAGGGAGATTTAATTTGAGCAGGTTTTCATTTGGGGAAGATTGAAAATCTAATTTTGCCACCAAATCAATATTCTGTACCCTTGACCAATTATCATATGACATTGACAAACATGAATCCCTTCTCTTTTATTTGATTTCTTAGAAAATATTAGCATAGAAAATACATTCAGGAATTATGAATTCCTTTCAGTTGGTTTGAGAGCTGTGAATCACACAATAGAGGATGTGAATTGTACAATCGAGGATGTTTACGCCTGTCCATTTGCATTCCACTGCTGCTAATAACAGATTACTAAATTCTGCATAAACACTGCCAGTGACCTGCTAATGATGTTGCTTCAAGCGCCGGTTCTAACTTCTGTAAGATCCTCGTTGCTTTCGGTTAGGCCTTTGATATCAGAGCTGAAATAAACCCAAGCTGCCGTTGTTAATGTTATGAAATGCCCGTTGAAGTTCAAATCTCTGCAGTAACCAGAAACCTGAAGACAACAAAGTTAAGTTATTTTGGTCTGAAACATAAAAAAGTTACTTGATAGGAGATTAGAAACAGCTAATTTGCATGGCTGCATGTTCACTACAGCCTCTTGGCCAGATAAACAAATATAACATTGGCATTTCATCAAGGATGTTAAATTTATTATAATATTACTACATCTCTGTTGCACTCTCAATAACCACTGGAATCAAGAGCGCTTTTCTTTAACAGCCACATTTCCATTTCCAGTTTGCATACTGAATAGTTGATTTACTGTGTTAACAGAGGTTTTGTAGCTGTACTACCACACACCATCTTATTCACTGTGGACATTGCCACACCAGATTGAATGGCAGCAGATCACCTGACACTTGAAGTGTGACACGTTCACATCCTATGGGAATCAGAGTGTAGCTACTCACAGTCCCCGTCACAAGATAAGTCTGATGTGTTGTGAGATAATTAATGGGAGAAAAGACAAAATTCTGCATTTTTTTAAACTTTACTTTTTTTTCCTTTTTTTTTTTTTTTACCTCTTTGGGCCTCAAACAGTTGCTCATCTCTGGATCATTCAGAAGCAGCTGGAAAACTTTGCTGGAGGGAGGCACATCTGAACTGTGTAGTCTGCTGCCACTGGGATGCAGCACCACAAATTGTAGATATTTGGTCACTGGATGGATGGATTAGTCGTACAGTATACAATGGTTAGCCCTTATTTTAGGCTGGTAGGTAAAGGTTTGTGTACTCCCGTGTTGCTGTGCATTTTTAAATATACATATACCAATCTTGTCAGTATTTATGGCTTGCAGCAAGTTTGGACACTCCTCGGCTTAACGAACTAACCAGCCTGAAGACAGTAACCTTGTCTTTTTCACTACGATTGAAAGTAAAATTCAAGCACTTATCACGGGGAAATATCAAAGATCAGTTTTGGAGGGGGGGGTGCCTGGTGAGGGAGCATCTCAAATTATAGAAACCCCGACATGGAGGATCCAGCCTTCTCCCCAACAGGGCCTCCTCGCTGAACTGAAAATTCCCACTTAGCCTCTGAGATTTTGCCTCCCTCTGCCTCTGTGGCTGCTTAGCTGAGGGACTGGGTGGTCTCAGTGCTGAACTATTCTGCAGCAAGTGAAAACCTGTATCATACCAGATTCATCATGTACAATGTTCACACTACAAAACATTATTATTAGATGTAAAACAAAAAAGAAAAAGAAAAAAGAAGAAAATTGGATCCTAGGTGTAGATAACTAACTCAGTGCAAATGATTGCATTTCCATGTAGCGTAACATATTCTGAAAATAACAACATGTGACATGACTGGCTAGTAGTGACTGCTAGAGTCTGTAAATAAAGGCAGTGAAAAGTGAACACCACCACCCTAGGATTAAAAATGTTTAGCTGCGTATAGCACAACAGCAATTACTATTGTATAATTATACATTTATATTGTTAATGTAATTATAATTATTTAACAGAATTCCATATTTGTTGTAAATCCATTGTGCATTAGTTTGACACTTTGGCTGTGAAGGCAGCAGCTGAACAAAAACTGTCCCCAGTAATTAACAAGGGAGCTTTTTGGTTTATTTTTGCCCAATATCCTGACTCTAGAGAGTGCCTTTGAAATCAAGGCAGGTTCCATGGTTCCAGGCCAATAGATTTTGAAATAATCACTCTGACAAAATATGCAAACGCATACAATGTCACATTACAGCAACAAGAGGAGCAGATAAGCAACTCTCAGACAACAGTATTAGTGCGGCAGTCGAGACGAAGAGAATGGAGAAAAATGCCATACCCTCAGGTACATTGTTGCTTTGTTGCTTATTAAACTTGCATTGTTTGAAGTGTTTAGCTGCTGAGCTTGTTGACACAGAGGTGCTGCACGATGCATACGAGGCAAACAACTTCTACCGCCAACCAAGAGCTGAAAGCCTACGCTGGCGCAGTAATGAGCCTGGAGAAAATGTAAAGCAGGGGAAGATGAAACAGACTGTGTGATCCATCAGCTGTTCAACCTCGTGGATTTCTAACAGCTCCTCTGAGCTGCAATGAAAAAGCTGATTGACGAGTGGCGCAGGGTGGACGGGGGCAGAGCGGTGGCTGAGAGAAGAGAAGGCGTATCAGGTGGGGGAGAGCTCAGGGATTTTCACAAAAGCACATGTCTGAAATATTCAATTTAGCACTGATCAACAGTTGCCTTTTTCAAGCTCAGATTGAATTATCCTATATGGCAACGCCATTATGTTGGGGATTATTACATGCTCTCCAGGAGATTTGGTTTATTCATCTTGCCTATTGTTGACGATGACTGGAGCACTCCCCAGAGAGCAGCCCAGAGAATTGATTTTTGACAATCCATGATTCACCTCCTCGAGTCCCCCACTCTTCTGTGACACTCCTGCAAATCAACTTAAAGGCAGAGCCTGACAGCTCCTCACATCACACTCCATATAAACAGCCATTATTTCTTGAGAAAGCTCTTTTTGTCTAGTACGGGGGCTTCAAAGCCAGTACGTCCCTGTTAAGATGAGCCATGGTTTAGAAGGCACACAGTGGGACTCTGAAGACGGGGAGACGTACATGACGCAGAACAAGGGATGAGGCGGGAGAGGCAGGTAACTTTCTCTAAAGCTAGATTAGTCAGAGCTTTCGCTGTTCAGCATCGCTCGTGACAGTGTGCAGTGTTAAAGCATGAGAATGACCTCTAACGTGGGCCTGCCAAGGTCACACAGTGAGTTTGCGTTATCAGTTACGGAAACATAGAAAGTGATGTAAAGTCGCTTTGAGTCGTCATAAATTTTATTTTCTTATTAGCCAACCCCTCCCACCTGGTTCTCCAGACAGGTTAAAGGAATAGGTCGATGCTTAGTTGACAATGGTTGGATGAGAAGATTGATGCTACTCACATATCCACATATCTTAACTTAATGCAAAGGTATAAGACAAGAAAAGTCCACACGGCCCTGAGAGGCGGTGTCTGGATATTTATGCTTTGAGCTAAATGCAAACATCAGCATGCTGATCTGCTCAGAATGACAATGCTAACATGCTACTGTTAAGAAGGTATAATGTCTACTGGGTTCACGTCTTTGTTTAATGCTAAAATTTACATATTAGCATTAAACAAAAGGTCCAATTTTCGTATTCAGCTCTTGCCAAAAAAAAAGTAAACAAGTGCAATTCCAAGCACTAGAGATGTGAGCACTCGCACAATATACACCTGGCAAGATATGAAGGATTTATCAACAACACAGTGTTTAAGAACAAATCCAAGATCCTAATCTAGGCTGGGTTTTTCTCACTGTAAATATGTGTGATAAACAGGCTTTGCCTCCAAGCAGATGCACTTAATCAATCACAAATTGAATTTGCGATGGTACAGATTCTTATTTAACGGTGTGGGGGCGATTCGACTGTGTCACAAGACATTCTGATAGATAAATGGCATAAGAATGGGCCCCCCTCCAGTCAACGCCTCTATGTTTCTGACATGGCCATTCCACGTCACACTGCTTGAAAAATGAGCTCCGTAGAGGCATGCAGTCCTGCTATGAGATTGCACTTCATAAAGGGGAACAGCACACAGGGGTGAAATTCCACTGTAGGGTTATGGATTTTCCAGTACATCACTGATAGATTGCACTAATATAACCTCAATAAAGAGTTTGAGAACAACTTTATGGATGTTTTCCCTCTTTTGTCATCTCATTTTTCTCTCCTTTGATGTGTGCGCCACTTGATTTGTCTGTTTTTTTCTCTTACTTTGTCTGGCTGTCACTCACGGGGCGCAGAGTAACACACTCTCAACACATTAGTCATGGGATGTGAACCATGGAGTGTTTCATCCAAAGTTTCACAACTAGAACCTCAAGCAGCTCATTTTGTTTGTTTTTGCTTCAAGCAGCAGCAGCAAGATGTTTTGGAGACTGTGAAGTGTACATCGCACATAAATTCCTAAACACCACCACTTGGCACAAAAGAGGAGAAGGGTACAAGCTTTCGTGTTGAATCATCACTCCAAGCTATGTCTACAACTCAGCTACAGTTCTCTGTAATTACTACAAATAGTGAACACAAACGTGATTTGTTGAAAATGGGATTAAACTGATCCTATAGGTGCATTTTCTGCCACAGATACCATAACCTTGACTTATTTATCTCAGAGTAACATTTACCAAGGTCTCTCAGTTCTCTCAAATATTCAACAGGCATTCAAGCAAAGGATTATACATTTGAACTTCTACAGCAATTCTGCAGGATCCCTCAGTACAGAGAGTTTGTGCTGGGAGAGGGAAAGTGAAATGCAAGTACTTTTGAGTTTACATTGTATATGTTTGAACTACAAAGAAGGTGCAGGTTTCTAGTAAATGCAGTACTATATTTATACAATGTAAACATACTACAGTAATGCTATTAAACTGTAATCAGTGATGGAAAGCAGTTAAGTAGATTTCCTCAAATATATGCACTTCACTTGAGTATTTCAGTTTTGTGTTACTTTACACTCAAGAAGCTTTACTTACACTACATTCATTTTTTTACATCTTCAAAACGTTTAATAGTTACATTATAAAATTTTAGTTTTGTTACTTGAAATACACTTTGTTAATAACACTAACATACTTTGAGCGTAAGATTTTGTATACAACCTTAAGTTGCCATTGGTAATTTGATTGTGATACTGTGACAATGCCTAATTTATACACAAGTAGTGAAATAATGTTGATAAGCACTAACAGATCATCGTCCCACTTTTTTTGAATACAGACAAATATTTTGTTTGCATCTTTTCTACCTTTCTTTGTGGTCATCTAAGTATCAATGGTGGATCTTCTGTTCATACTGTATCACAGTTACACCACTGGACAAATAGATAACATCGATGCTTTTAGATTTAGTATAGTGTTTTTTTCTTTTCTCACATACACAGCCTCTTTACTATCTCTACCCCACTGGTCGACATTGTTCATTCAGTACAGTCATATAGACTTGGTGAGCATTCATGATGTGCTAGTTTCTAATATACTATCTCAGACAATAACTATGTTCAGGATATTTTGAAAATAAATTGAGTTCACTCAGAGGGTCATTTAATTAGTTAATCTGAAAAATTACCACTGATTCTTGACTGGGATTTGACCAGCCTAATTCAAAGGGAGCAGGACTACTGTTTGTCTCATTTCAAATACTGTAAGTGATTTAATGGAATGGAAAAGATAGACCAGGTCTAGCTGCAATGCTTTTATGGGAGACAATAAAACATATTGACAGTATTTATATATATTATATTTATATAAAACAAAACATTGAATCTCATCTCAGAATCTCTCAAATGAGCCAGCATCTGTGGTCTGCACATCTGAGGTCCTGCTTGTTCAGTCACTATGCATTACCTGCTGAGCCCATCTCCAGTTCCATGACCGCCGCTTTCCTACCACTTCCCTTCCAGTCCGAGGCAATTGCTTGTGCCTCTTTCTCAACTCCGGCCAGCAGGATCTTTGCCTCTACAGCAGCCTGTTACTGCAACACACAACCACCCATCAGTCTCCCTGCTCTCTCTCTATCACTGTCCCTCCCTGCCACCTGAGGGAACAACAATTCAATCACCTATGACCCTATCCATCTTTAATGATAAATTGACACCTAAGGCCCACCTGCGCCCCATAAAAGGCCCCCTCTCACAGCGCTTGTATTCTCTCCTTGGCGCGGCCTACACTAAAGCTGATCCTGCAGGGTATGTGTGTGGGCGGACTAGATGCATGTGTGTGTGAACATCCCTGCAGCTTTCCCCCATATTCCTTCTCTGAGACCTTGACCAGCTTTTTTGGTTTGTTTATGAGTGCATGTTGGGAGAGTCCGAGGAGGCGGCACGTGCCAGGAAAACATATGCACTGTTGATACAGACACCTGCCGTTGACCAGTGAGAGCGCTTTCAGAATCATTATTAGAATTACAATCCTAATGACTCTACAAACAATGCAAATTCATTTCTGTGGTTCTTTCACTCCCACATGGGTAATCTCTATCCCTTTGCATGCCAACTGGTGTGTCTTTGCTAAAACTGTGTGTGTGTGTGTGTGTGTGTGCTTTATGGAATAGAAAGAGTCCATGAACGTAATGACTGTACCGGACACTGCCTCACAGCAACTGATCGACAAATTTACTAAACCCCTCCCACTAATAGTGATTGTCAAACCACAGCTAGCAGCTGTACCTAGGCATGGCAGGCCTTCAAGGACTTTAAGACCCCTTTGCAACTTTTGGAGGTGCTCATGCCTGAGAAGAGCTACAAACATTTCTCAGCAAATGGGTTCCATATGGCTGTACTCCTCTCTGTGCTGATCAGCCCGATTACAGAGTGAAGGGGAATCAGCAGCACATTCAATCGACCAATCAGCAGCCAGTCGTATATACGAATGAGCTGTGAATGCATCTAATGACCAAGCAATCACTCATCCTCATTGTTTGTCTGGACGACATTTATCCTTTTTTTGTTTGTGTTCTAAATGATTTAACTTGGATTATTTAAATTTTATTTTCTCTCAGAACATTGGCCTACAAGAGTGTGTTTATTTTCAGTGTCTGATCTCTATTCATACTTCAGTTCCTCAGGGTTATACAACAGCCTTCATGAAGCCTTTTTGAAATTAGAGAAGTAAAATGACAGCAACTTCAAAAATTATAATAGTTAATGATAAAGCTGTTAGGTCAATTGCATTTGATATGACTTAATTTTGTCATTTTAAAAAAATCACTGCTATTCAAATGAGTGTGTACTCTTCTTTTTAAGTGTCTATTTTCTATAACTCATCCACTGTTATCATTGGAAACTATCACTGGAAATGGTCAACAGTGACAAGCTAAGGTGGCCTGCTGCATCCCACATCACTTTTGATATGCTATTGATAAGTCTAAAAAATATTATGATATATAATATACATTCAAGTCAAACAAGGATGATGAAAATCAAAACCCACGAGTAAACAGCATTACTGATTGACTGTCTTTACTTCGCTAACAAAGAGTACTGAGGCTGCAGTTGTGTGGTGTTCAGTGAAAGAACCTCCTCATTCTGCACTCCAAGCATCCATAATTAGTTGCTGCCAGGCCAGTTGTGGTGACTGCAGCATTGGACTCTTTTGTTTTATCACTTGGGCGTAAGTGCTTAAGCCGCTTACAAATCCATCTTCAAGGACAAATATCACCAGGTCTTCAAATATTATGGCACCAACCTGAGATGGCTGGCTGAAAAATGCTGCTAGAAAGAGGAGCTCTTGAAAAGAAGGAGAGTAATGAATTATTAAAAACCTAACATTTATACAGATTAGCCTTTGTACATTTTGTATGATGGTCAGCTAACTACATGTGCAGTGTGTGTTGAGATGCACTGTACCATAAAGCACCTAGTTGCCATAGAAATAACATTGGGCAGGATGACTTAGAGTGCCATAGCCTGTTTTCAAAGAGAAGCTGGAGGAACGCCATTCACAATGTTGAATAATTGGAAAGCTAACTCAAAACTAATTTGCACTTGTACAGGTTATATTTGTGTATTGTCATTGACTAAAACTGTCGTGGACACAAGTAAAAGAAAAAATCTAGTCCACACTGTAGACGCGGCTCTTTTTCCCCATAGTAATGCCTCCAGCTTCCAACACAATCAATGTTTATGTGGGAAGTCAGTGAGGACCACTATGTTGCTGTGCTTAGTGGCTAGTGTTGATTTGTTTTGGGCACATGGGCCAACATTATTAAGGTTGTTGCTGGGAGTTCAAAAAGCAGTGCTGGTGACATCATATACTGAGGAACACACCATCTCAATGGGGAAGTGGATGTTCTAAAGTGGAAAGAAGGGTGAAAACATAAAAGGACATCAGGAAGTGTTCTCTTAGCCCTATTTGCTGCTCCCTGAAATTTGTATTCTTTAGTCCTAGTGATGCTTACCTAAAATTGTTACATCCCAAATGGGATAAGTTTTCCAAATATGGACTTTATGTTTTCCCTTGTTGTTGCTTCCTTTACTGAGTAACTGAGTAGCAAATGTATTAATTAACCAGAAAGATTAGTCATAATGCTGACTTGGCAACAGAGCTGTTAGTGTTGGAGTGTTGTATCAATAAACATTGTACTCTACTGCACAGACAGTCTTTTGCAAATCAGCTATGGAAATTATACTTTACCAATTAATTGATTTGGCATCCACCGGATTTAACTATTGCAGCTGTGCTTTCATGGATGTGTAACATTAAACAGGCAGCTGGGTACTGCCAAATTCTTAAAAATCACACTTCAGCAACATGTGTATTTGTTTTTAGCCTCATCAGCAGTGTTAGTCAATAATGGGAATGTTACTTGTCTCAGTCCACCATATTGAGACTGAAATATCACAATTATTGGATGGATTGTCAGAAATTCATGACATTCATGGTCCCCAGAGGATGAATCTTACTTTTGAGATCTACCAAATATTCCCTAATATGGATGGCATTTGTGGTCTTAAGTGAAATGTCTCAATAGCGCCAGGGAGAGATACAACGACAACTGCAATGACATTTGGTGCACACTTTTTGTCTTACAGGATGAGTTGTTGTAATCAGTTGGTGATTATTTAACGCCAATATAACCATCATCAGTTTAAAAATTTTGTTTGTCCAGTAAGTTGGTTTATGGCCAAATATCCGCAAAGGTACTAAATTCCTATCAGCCTTAACTGCACTTAGTGTTTAATTCTAACACACGAACCAAGATGATGAGCCTGGTTGTTAAAGCGTATTGAAGACTTGTTATGTGGTGTCTTAATATTTTCTGCATTATTTATGCAGATTTGTTACATGTCATCTGTATATGCCAAATATTCTGGTGATTTTAATTTTATTTTATTTTTTTTATTTCTTGCATCATCAAGTGTTTTGCACAGGACACATGATGTACAAATTACAGGTGCATTTTTTAAATGACTTTTATATTTTCTTAAGCTCAATTTTGACAGATGAACCTTTTGCCTTATCACCTGCCTTTAATTTGACTGGCATGGTTATTTGGTTTTTAATTACATTTACCTAAAGCAATGAAACATTGAAGCCATTTATTATTGCTTTCAAGACATGTTTGAACATTCTGTAGTTGCATAGATTGATGCCAAGACAAAATTAGAATTGTGCAGGAAAATCACTGATCCAAGTCTGCCGTATATTGCTGTTGTTTCCGTCATATGTGTTGTTTTTTTCCTATGTGAGCACTGCTTGGCGGCATGTGCGTGATATGGGTGCAGTGATGATGCGCCCGCTGACTTTACACCTAATAGACGGGTGAGGCCTGGTAGCACATCGCAATTGTACCAGTAAGGTTTCATTTCAGTGGCATTCCCCATCTTCTACAGTTGTCTAAACCTGCTTGACAATGCAAAGCACAGGATATTAGTGTTCTGTTAGGAGATGTGTTGCAGAGATTTGTATTTAGTGTACACTGTGAGTGTGTGCAGAGACAGAGAGAGAAATGTTGTGAAACAGAAGGGGAATCAGTATTTTGATTAAAAAATCAAGACTGTCAGGTGCTAATTAAATAAAGGCTTCAGCCACTCAAGTTTTGTTTATTGAAACAAGTTGTTTCCTAATCCAGTACAGGAGTCTGCCGTTGTTTTTATTATGCTACAATAGCTAAACAGCTACTTTATACTGAAAATAGGCAAACTGCTCTGAAAAATTGTTAGATAGGAAACTTTTAGCGAACATGTCAACATTTTGAAAATACACTTATTGCTTTTCATGAGTTAGGATCAGAAGATCATACTACCTCATCTGTCCATTAAAATACAGTAATACAAGCTTGAAAGCAGCTGATTAGCTTAGCTACATAAAGATTCTGAAAGAGACAACTCTGGCTCAGTCCAAACGTAATAAAAAAACCACCTACAAGCATGTCCAAAGCACGTTAATTAACACAGTTATATCTTGTCTGTTTAATTAATACAAGAAACAGAATCAAATTGCACTTTTTTTTTTGTTTGTTTTACAAAGTAGCAAATCTACTCAGTTAAATAAATCCATAGCAAATAGAAGTGCAGTTAGTAAATGGAATTAAATACAAAATACAATAAATAAGAGATTTAAAAAAATAAGTAAAATAAAGAAATAAACACATAAAAAAAAAAAAAAAAAAAAAAAAAAAAAAAAAAAAAAAAAAAAAAAGAGAGTAGAACTGGAAAAAGGAAATAGAAAATTTGAACGTTATAATAATGAAAGGCTTTAAAACATTTAAGTGTTAAGAAGTTATTTCGAGTAATAAGCAGAGTTGCAGTGGTTAGCAAGGTTAATTGGCAGCACTAAATTAGTTTGTAGGTGAAATGGAGCAAGAATGGTTGTTTGTCTCCAGCCCTGTGATAGACCAGCAACCTGTCCACTGTGTGCCTCGCTTTCAGCCCAAAGCCCAGCCCCCTATGTCAGACACGACAGTGATATTAGTTTTCCCATTCAACTTTAACAAGAAAGCAGTGGTTTCCAAAGTGATGAACTATTTAGCGAGATGCACCCATTCCAAAAATCTTACCTTTTCTCTCTTTTCCTGCTATGCTATTGCTCTGTCAGTGCTTAACTTAAAGAGTAAATGAATGGCAGTCACTGCTGTACTATTATAATACTGTATAATATAGGTAGGTACTTAGTCTTGCGTGATGAGGATTCTTGTACAGACTCCCACCACAAAACAGCAGTCTGAGTAATAAAATAGCAATTATGTGTTGGTGTAATTAAATACTGCGAAGTGGATCATAAAATTAATGAATAAAATTATGAATAACTCCTAAATGAACGAATAAAGTGAATAATACAGTTAAAGAGACACACAGGTGAGTTAATTATTTAAGCCTCAGTTGCTATATTTAATTATCCACAACTTCAGTAGGAATAAAAGTAGTAAATATGAAGGTTGCCATTCCTTCCCTATGAATAATAGTTGAAATATAAGACATTTACTTAGAGTGATCAATATTCCCCATGTTGTGGATGAAGTCCAGAGCTGATGGAGACTGGCTCCCGATTAAGTGCTCTTTTGTGAGTATATCGAACTGATTCTTGATTAACAATTGTAATCAATCCCGGCCTTTACCCCCCCGAGCCCACTCAGTAGGAGCCAATCTAGAAGGCTGTGAATATTTGGAGCACATTCACCACATGCCGCCCGCTATCACAAAACCAGAGTACTTAGCACCAATCACATGAAGGGTCATGAATGCCAAATAGTGACAATCAGCAAACTGACCCAGACTGTACTCCAGTGAAGAAGTGGGATGAACATGCTCTGAATCTTTCAGGAGCATGCCTTGATTTCACTCTAAATTTACTCTTAGGTTCCTCGAACTTAAGTAGAAAAATCTTTTTCCATTCTTTATGACACATCACATTCTGTATGTGCATTGTGGGTAATATGAGCCTTGTGCTTAATGGATACACAATAACATGACTTTTTGAAAAAGACCCACCAGTAGGTGGTCTGGCAGAATTTAAGTGACACAATACCAATAACTGACGGATATCTCTTATTTAAATCATGAGGATTGTGCTTCAAAGCATTTCATCCTCGACGGATGACAGGTGGTACTTTGGGCTCGCATAAATCAAAAGGGGCAACAGCACAGTAAGCTAATTATTCCCAGTTTTAGGGATTGTACCAGAGCTGCGGACCTACATACAGTCTTTTCTGCATGTCAAATATTTGCTTAGCGATCATGTTTGTTTGGATGTGTGGCCATTGATTTGCCAAAACAAATTCCATGAGCAAGACCAAAATAGCACGCCCACTTCACTGGCTGATTCTACATTAAAGGAGTGGCTGAGGAAGAAGGACAGGAAAATACTCATATCTCAAAAGCCCAACAATAGTTATAAGGCTGGAGGTAATGTTGAGGGCTACAGTTCCACAACTGGTCTCCCTACATGAGGGAGGGGCTACATTTAATGGCCCAACTAATTATTAATATGGTAATGTGTAGAGTTCAGTGGCAGAGAGGTAGCTGTACTCATGGCCACATTAACCCTTTAGGGGGCCCTAGGGCAAAAATGAGCCGCGAAGCCCTGTTGACCCCACGCTCTGGATACCTTCAAGTGCCCATCAAACACATTACACACAGCAGCACTGCACATGCCTGCTTAATTATATTTTGCCCTAAAACCCTAAGAACAAACCATTGCTTTCATGTTAGAATTCCACCTGGCCCCAGGTTTGCCATGTGTCAATTAGTTTCTTGTAATCTAATTAAACATTTACTTATTTAGGAATATGCACCATGCAATAACTTGAAGTAGAGCCTTTGTTATTTTAGACGATGTTTAAACACCATGGCAATTAAGAAAGGGCCTCAAGGTGAGATAATAACGTAGGACCTGCCTCAAGGCCCTTATCAATTAAGGTTATATTGTGCTGTGCTGGTGCATATTCCCAAACAAAACACTGTGATTAATTCAATAAAAAATATGTATGACCCATAGTGAATGATCTGGGGTCAGCTGTCTGCTCTGACCAGTCAGTAATCTATTCTTAGTTATATTTAAATAGACTGTGGATTAGTCAGATAATATATTCTCTCGCTCTTAATATTTAATTGATTTTTTTCCCTTCCTTAGCCCCCATAATTTGTCATTGTTATTTATTTGTGCACACAACACTCAACCCTAAACAATTGTCCCTCCACCATCTTCATTGTCTAATCTGGATGCAAATGCAACCTATTTGACCATAAATGTGAACAAATGTGAGAAAATTTGTAGCTGAGGCCTGCTGACTGCTGCTGCATCAGCCGCTATGCATACAAATTATGTTCTGGAAGAAGTTTCTGCCCCACAGTCCCCCCCCCCCCCCCCCCCTCTCTTTTTTTTCTTTCTGTGCCTCTGTCTCTCATTCCACCCTTCCTGTCTTTGGTTTCGCAGTAGCTGTCGCGTCGCTCTTAACATTGCAGTCACATTTTTCTGAGGCATCACCAGGAGGGAAAGGTTGAAAATCACGTTAATAGTAGCTGAATGGCTGGGACAAAAGGCAAGGAGGGTATATTTATTCATTTATTTTATAGCTTATTAAGATTGGGTCCCAAGAACTTGCCAACTTTGTCTTCACAGACATGCTAATACAGGCAATGTATATATGCCCTTGACAGTAACCAGGGGTGAGCTACTGTACAGTGTGTAACGGAACGTAATATACTGACTAGCTGTTTTGTGAAAAAAATCCATTTTAATCTATGATGCTGTATATTATACCACATGGTGTATTAATGTTTAATAATACTAACATGCGTGAGCTTTTAAATATTTCATTATGCACACATAATCAGTACAAAACCTCTATGCAGCTAAGAAAATAGAACTTTTCAAATGACAGCCTTGTAGCAAGGTGTGATATTAATGGGTAACCTGTTAATAGAGTGACTGTTGAGCAGTACCTGTTTGTTGTTAATAATGTGGTTAATAGGGTTAAAACAGTGATTGCCGAGTCATAGCTTAGCAACCAAAACTAGACACAGCTGGCCTGTCAAGCTTTGGATTTCTTCACACACAGCACCACACACACCACTGTGCTCCGAACTCCACAGAGTACACACCACTGTGCATGGTGCTGTGTGTGTGATACTCTGGAGTTCTTTTTTGTCTTTTTTGGGCCAAAAACCAAAGACACAAGAGCAAAAATGTAAGAAATGATTTAACAGTAACTATATCTGGTCTATCATACACTGTAATTGTTAGCATGACCCACTAACTAGCTTACTACCTAAAGTGGTAATCAAACTTACTATAATGTCAGAGGCCAAGGAGCAGGTCATTAGTTAGACTGATATTTTATGGGATTATGATATGATGATATAAAATTTTTTTTAAATAAAACATACACTATAGTACATGTGTTGTATATTTCCTCACTGTGTGGAAGGTGGTGCTAGATGCTATTAACATATATCAGTGTGTAAGGTAACAGAAGCTCTGTTCTGCCCTTCATTGGAGTCAGGTAACTTTACACTCTAGCAACCCCAGCTAAACATACCTGAGATAAAGTTACAAACTGCATACTTATCCTGAAAGCCTTTCCTCTTTAAGTGTTAAAATACGTTTTCTTCGGAAATACAAACAATAAAGCAGAAATATGAGCTCTGTAATGTATATTCAGTTACGAAAGCTAAGCAGTCAAACTGTAAAATTAAGTAAGAGTCTGGTTTTCCTTATTTTCCTTCCACCTGGCCCCAGGTTTGCCATGTGTCAATTAGTTTATAGTAATTTAATTAAACAGTTACTCATTTAGGAATATGCGCCATGCAATACCTTTAAGTAGAGCCTTTGTGTTTATTAGATACTGCATGTAATATATATGTATGATACTACTAGTGTCTCTAATAAGCTGTAAGAACATGCTATTTCTTTACTCACATGGCATCTACACATATCATCTGCTGGTGAGGATGTTATTTTGCGTGGGATGTGTTAGCGTTGGCCTCAGTTTTTCAGCACAGTACCATGTATGTAGCCATTAAGTGACCCTTTTTACAGGATCACAATGAGTCACCTGGAAACATTAACAGACAGGTGAGAATGTAGTTTTCATCCAGCTCATGGAACTAACATTTGTTTAATTAGCTAGTGAGATTCAGCTGATAACAGTGACAGTTCAGTGATTAAAGCTGATGGTAAATCTGCCATCGTTATCATTGTTAATTGCAAGATGTGGTGGGGTAGAATGGAAAGCGTGACGGTTGTAGCAACAGTAACTAAGGAGGATTAACACTGAGTTAACCTGTTGTAGATCACAAAAAAAAAACAAAACGCTACTTTGCAGGGTTTATATACTGTTCACCCATGCACGAGAATATGTTTAATCATCTAAAAAATGTGCTGTTTTACACCCACAAAGCACAATAAATACAGATATTTTCAGTTCTTTGGGAATATTCTTTAAATGGTCATCATTATAAATAAATAAATCCAGGATGCACATCAATTGGAGCAAATATAGACAATAATCCCCCCGATGTTCGACATTTATTGAAAATTGCCTTTACAGCTCACCTTTATGTAGTTCTCAGAGCTAAAAAGATGTGAAACCATTTGACTTTCCCCCTCTTCAATGTACAAACACTTGTTTGATGGGAGGGATCAAGTGCGCCCTGTGGGTAGAATCATCTCTTCAGCATCCCTATGAGATCTGAATGTTTGGCTTATGGCAGAAGCACTAGGAATGCACAGTTGCACTGTTCAAAAGCGTTTTTGACTTTGACTGTTTTGCTTTTGTACATGTTAGGCTCCTTCTTGGCGTGTGTGTCTGGATGTGTCCCTGGAGTGAATTATTGCACCTCACTTGTCTTAAGATGTGATGTGTGAAAATAAGTCAAGGCCAGCTAATTGATTTAGTTCCTGTCCCTTGGGTTTCTTTTAATCCAATTATTGGAGTGCACTTAATGATTTTAATTTAGTCTCTGAGATGGAAAGTAAATATTATACTTTATTTTCTAGTTAGAGAGAAGATGAAAAATAGACATGGCAGTAACACTGAGGTATAGTGGTATTCTGCGCCCACAATATCATCAGACAGAGATGTAATTCTACTATTACAGGTGTTTCATAAAATCATTGCTGAGGCAATGAAAGTGAGCAGATCCTTGCCACATATGTCCAGTAATTTTGAGGGTTTTTTTTTTTTTCCTCCGGCAGCTCAGAGTCAGGGCTCAGGTGGTACAGAGAGGTGCAATTCAACAAGACAATTACCGCAAAAACCTGACCAATGCTCTCTGGGCCTGTAAATGAATTTTCGCTATTATTTCACTCCTGGCAAGATTTTTTAATAACTGCTACCCTGGCTTTTTCTCATCGGATAGATTAGTTAAATGTCATGCAAAATGTAAATTAATTAATAAACACAAGCTCTGGATATTATGTTCTTTGTATTACGCAGCTTTGCTGTATTTAATGTGGTGTCCCATACAAATAGCAGGCTGTAGCTGATTTCTTGTTTGGCACTGGAAGCAGCAGAGGCACGTGATTGGCACAGTTTAATTTTTGCTAAGAAGCACGGTTGCAGAAGAATGAGTGACAAAGTTGTAATGGAATTATTATTTCAAATTCTGAGTCAAATATCTGACAATCACAGACTGTTTACACTGGGCTGAGACAATTTTCTAATATTAATGAAGTGTACAATTATAGATGGCACAGAGTAGTTATGTTGGAAATGTTCCAAATCAACTGTATACACAGGTACACTGGTACATTCTGTGCCTGCTCTGGTTGGTAGCAGGTGATGAAGTAGAAGACGGAGGGCAGGGGAGCAGGGCCAGATTAACCTGCCAGGGGGGGCCTCATGGCAAAAGTGCTCCCACTTCCACCTACACCCTGTGCATTGCATACAGTTTGTCTACATTTGTAAACCCCAGGTTCATCCAGGTTTGCAGTGTGGTGATTTGATTAAACACAAATTAATTCAGGAATATGGCCGAGAGTGAGAGGAAGGGTGCGGCAAATGGCTGGTTTATTGTATTTTGTGTTTTTCAGCCTCATTTTAAAGGGGTAAACCAAAATGGTGCATAAACCCTGAGTTTCAGTCCCAGCCAGAGATATACATATTTTTGCATTCAGTAGGCTCACCATTCCTGCAGCCCTTAAAGTCAAGCACTGTTTGGGTGCAGTAATGCTCAGTATCACACTTTGTGCACTCTGAACTTTTGGGTCTATCGATTGTGTTCAGAGCAAGACAAGAAACCAAAACCAACAGTGTTACTCAAATCTATACAAGAAATACTCTCACAAGAGGGACTCAGAAAAACACTGACGCAGACAAATCTGTCCCCTGACAATACAGAAACACGGAAATGTAAAATGGCACAGGGGAGGTTGCCCTTCTCCTCCCCGACATACACTGTGTAATATGAAACAATGGAACTCTTACGGACTATTATTGTTTAGGGCTCTTTCAGATGCGACAGCGCCTGTTCCATAATAAGAGCGTGAAGCTTGTAGGTCTGAACAATGTGAGTGATGTTTTCAGGAGTTCTTTTGTTGCTCTTCATCTCCCTTAACTTTACCCCATCTATCAGAGCTTAAGAATTAATCAATGTATTTATAATGGCCTTCAAGCCCTGTGGCATCTCTCACGGCTATGCAACCAAATAGGATGCAAAGCTGTGATCCTCAAAGAATTTCCATCACAGGAATAATGCGGTCCCAGGGCACTGCTGCAAACGCTTGCCCCGAGCATTAGGCACAGATAATTTAAACACATAAGCAGGTTCTTAGCGCACCTTAATCAATGCCAACGGTGTCTTTTAGTTGGGAGGGAGGGGAAGGCAATAAAGAGATAACACTGGTATAACCTGGGGACTTGCTGCAGAAGAAATATGGAGCGCTGAAGCCCTCTGGGTAATGAGAAACAAAACTCCTGACAAAGACTTCTCCTCCTGGAGTTTCTGCACCACAGCAAAGTCACATAATGAGCAAGATCACACCACATACACTGGATGAATTCTTATGAGTACAGAAAAGGCTTACCAGAGTGCCATTTGACTCAAAAATAAACAGTGCAATAAAGTTAACGTGAGCATTCGCCAAATCAGAGTGTGGCACATGATGTTTTAAAATAGCTATTTTGGAGCAGACATGTCAGCACAAATGTTGGCAATCCTCTCAAAATCCCATTGTGCTGGAATGTTTTATGATATTGTCACAAATAAAAGGCATAAAAAAAAAGCAAACAAAGCAGACAAGTGAAATTTCATATTGCGGTGTGTAATAAAATAACCCAACAAGCATAATTCAGAGACCCTATGGAAAAAGGAAAATTCTTCAACAGAGCACTTCCTGCCGCAACCAGGCATCCACATCAACAGCTCCTTCCCCATCTCCCATGAAACTGATATATGAAACCATTTCCCCAAAACCAAACATGCCTGAAAACATTATTAGTGCCATTTCCTCTTCCGTATTAAGGGTAGAAGTGCTGAAGGCAGATCGGACAGAGCCTTTCCCGGTGATGAAGTGCCTTCCTCTTTAGGTCTCTCTCACATCACAGAGGAAATGTGTGAGATTTATCAGTGTTGGCCCTCTCAGGAGCTTTCTCTGTGACAGAGCAGCTCTCCGAGGATGCTGTTGTGCTGCTCTTTCTCAGGGAGCAGGTGTACTTTTGCCACATAGGGGCTTTGAATTATATCTTTGATAGCATTGTCAAAAACACAAAATGAGAGATAGATAACTGGAAAACAGAAGACACGAGCATGTGTGTGTGTATAAATAGAATGCAGAGAGCTGTACCCACTGTTAAAAATCATAACAAAAGATCAGTCAGTATTATTCCCATGTCTCCATCTGTGTATAGCTTGTTTGGAAAATTACCTAATTTAAAGGCTTTTTATTATGCTTCATATATTATAAATGTTTGACCTTTGTGGGTTTTGTATTTGTTATGCTGCCCTTGCATGTACTGGACCAAACTGTGCATCCCTTTCTGCACCTTAATGATAACCATGAGGTCACAACCTTTACCCACTGCGAGTAATTAGGCTAGTAGGAAATTATATAGGACTTGCACTTGTGTGCGTGTGTATATAGGACAACAGACAGATCTTTAGCTTGAGCTGCAGAGGCTTTGCAGTTGCAACACAGATGTCCTAGCAACCGCTTTTATCTAGAAAATGTTGCTCATTCAGTAAAGTTAGAGGTAATAGTCAACAGATAAGGCGGGTGTGTTTCACACTTGATTATTGTGACTCACTATCTTGTCTTTGGCTCTTGTCCTCCTGGGCCTTAACTCCATCCCAAAGCACAGGTGTAGTTTATTCAGTTTGAGCAGCAGTCTGAGATTTGCTGCCTAGCAAACTAACAAACCAAGTGGTCAGTTTACTATGCCATGACCAGCCAGTCACCAATAGCAGATAAAGAATATTGGCTATTTGTATGATAATCAATAAGTAGTTCATCCATCTGTCCATTCTCAGGGTCACAGAGGGCTGGAATCTGTTCCAGCATGTACTGAGTGAGAGGTAAGCCTAGACATATCTCCATTCTGTCACCGGGCTAACATACACAAACAGGCAGAAAAACACATTCATGCTTAAAGGCAATTAAGTTTTAACTGCACTTAACTAGCATGTCTGCAGAAAGCGAAAAATGGAAGGAAATTAGGCCACCTTAGGTAAACCCACATAGAGAGACCCCAGCTAGTAAAAATAGTGAGTTGTCTTTAATAAGGCAAGACACTACAGGTGAATAGATCACCATGAAACGTCCCCAGTTGATTACTTATAAGACAATATTTTTTTGTATTACAAGTTTTCTTAAATGTTCTGTTTAAATATGCAAATGAGCCACTATCTAGTCAAATTTTCATACATTTCCAAACAGTAATATGAACACTGGATACTGTTTCATGTTGTTGACATATTAGAGCCAAATGATTTTACAGAGGGAATCTTGGATATCTTTTTTTTTTATCACTCCATAAATCATAAAATACTGTCAGCAGCCAAAAAAATACATTTTTGCCATGTTTTCAGGAATAAAATTTTACATGAATCAAGCTATGAATGATATATGAACATCCCTTCTGTTAAAACCTTCAGAATAGAGATAGGGATAAAACTGGAAAGTTTCATGTATTTAAGTGTTATTGAAGTGGAGATTTCTGGCTCATAGTATGAGATAAAGGCAGAAAAGTGCCTTTAAAGATGCGTATTGTCATCGAAATCCACACGTGCAACTAGACAAATTATGGAAAAAATAAACATCTAAAAGTGGTTTTTGAATATTTTCTTTCCATTAGTCTAAAAGAAAACATGTCATAGAAGCAAAACTTTGCGCTTAGTGTTGTGTCCTTTAATTATTTGATATGTGTTTGGACAAAAACAGAACTGACATTGACACTGACAAAGAACAGACATTATTTAAACTCACAAGACCACTAAGTCATGAGTGTAGAGTTTGTGAAACCACAGGGGTTTTCATTAATATGTTTTAATCCAGGAATCCTGTCAAGTTGTCGTTGGGCACCTTGGTGCTTTGAGCTAAATACCACCATAAGCATGTTAACTCTCTCACAGTGATAATGCTATCATGCTGATGTTTAGCAGGCATCATTTTTAAAATGTTCACTGAAAGCAAAGTGCAGCTGAGGCTGATGTGAATGTCATTAGTTTTGCAGGTATTTGATCAAAAACCAAAATATTGGATAAATAAATACCTAATGATGGCACTAGAGGATGTGTTGAGGGACCACAAAAGTAATTACAGTTCGTCCTGCAGGGAACCTCAATGTCTGCACCAATTTTTATGGTAATCCATCCAAATGTGTGGGAGCTTTATACTGTAGGAAACATTCTGACCTGTTAAGACAATGAAGAACAAGTCACAGTCTTAACAGATGTTTAGTTGAAACTCCCTCCTCAGATTCTCAGTTCACATTCTTAATGGCACATCAGTCATGTGCACCAGCTATATGTTTATAACTTACGTACTCTAAGGTGTTGTTAGCATTAATTAAAAGTTACTGGACTGAATCATCAACACATCTCTCTGGCAGGTTGGATAAACCTTGTAGTGCTCATTAATAATGCCTGTATCTAATGAAAATTTTGTTGACAGCCAACAACTACCATTTTAACAGTATCAGTCAAGCAAACAATCAAGAAATTCAACAGCTGAGTGACCACACACAGTCAGGAGTAACTTAGCAAAGCTCCATAATGCAGGCAAGTGAAACCAGATGAAGCCATCCCTCATTGAGAGCATGTCCCAGGATTACATCCCCTCTTGCTGGGAAGCATTTAATTTCTCCTTTCGGCACAGTGACACTTCAATCTTTTCCCTGTAATTACACATTATTAATGTTATGTAATTTGGCAAGACAGAACCTTGGATGCAGTGACACAGTTATTGACATTAGCTGGCGATGCTTCTTTCCTATGGTTTCAATGAAAAGCCTGTGCCTAATTATGGTCCGATTAGGGTTTTTATCTCAGAGGCTGTGTGTGGTACCGCTGACAGCACGTGGATACCACTGCACACTCTGCTTCCACAGCCAGCAAGCTCAATATTTTCATCATGTTAGACTATATTGGAGCTTTGTAAATACATCATTTATTCACTGGGTGTTGTACAGAAGGAACATTATTTATAAATGCCCACTGTCAATTTACGATTTGACAGCTGAACAATACTCACCACATTGTCTGCGCCGTGAGGGTGGAATGGTGGTGCAGACTTTAGAAACTTTGGCCCTTACTCAGTTTTATCATCTTACACTCTCAGGGAAAGAAAACTGAAAAGTGCTCACCATCTTCAGAATGCAATAAATAGCAGAGTGAAAGATGACATTCTAAGATGTCATTTCTACCAGTAATGGCTTGGTAGCTCTGACGTCTTAGCTCTGTATTGTAAGGTAATTGAGGTATTATTACATCGTGAAATTGGGTCAGTTTTATCCTGGGAGGAAATAGGCGGCAAGACAGCAGACCTTTCTTTCACAGAGATTGGCATCAAAAACACATATGGAGGTTTCAAGAGATGATCGATACTCAGAATCAGAAGCAGTGACTGCGGGTCATCGCCTCTAAGATTATCTCAAAAACCCAGTGATTTCTATGTGACCTTTTATAATATATCATTTTGTCATATACAATCTTCTTGCATTTTAGTGTTATGAGTTGGTACTTGCAGTTTTTTTTTTTAAACTGAAGTCACATTTATGTGCCTATAATGAATGTCTTTAATTTTGACCAGTCTAAGTCTAGAGGTTAAAAAAGTTACTATATTTTATATTTTTGCCAGCATGGCCAAGAAACAGTATTGCATACAATAAATCTATTTAATGGAGTGAACTGCCTTTAAATGAAGAAAATATGAAATACAAAATTTTTGTGTGACCCTAAAATGATGTGATCCCCCACTAGTGAGAAAATATTAAACTTACACAGTTTACATGTGCAATGGGAGATTATTACATTTTGGTTGTGTTTACTCTTGGTTTTACCTCTACATAAAGTGCTTCACCTGTTGGCTTGTTTACAACATTTCTGATCAACAGAACATTTGTGTTTTTTGCCCTGTGTGGTTTCAGTGTAGTGTAATGTTGCTGTGTTTCCAGATCGCCACAGTCTCCTCTGTAATTACAGAGTTATCGTAACTAATAGAAGAGATGGACAAAACCATAAAAATAAGACCCTAGTTGTTATAAACCTGAATTATATTTTCCCTGCAGTGATCTAATTCAGTATCTACACTTCTTTACTTTGGCTCTGTCTTACATAGCCCATGGCAATGGTTTTAAATACATACTCAGTGTTACAATCAGTGTTAAGTCTATTCTAGATTTAATGTACTCATCTGCATCGTGTGAACTCACTAATATGATATCTTACAGTTAAATTAACACTGACCACTGAACATACTGTTGTTCACTGGCTGGCTGTGTCTGGACTATATAAGTCCAGTGTGAGAAAGCAATCTATTGTTTACTGAAGGCTGCCAAATAAGATTGAAAAGCAAGCTGTTTCCGAGAGAGTGAGCATCCAAGGATAACTCAGATCTTAAGGTTGCACCTCCACAAAAATAAATATGCTTATTGCTGCCAAAACAAGTCTTTGAGCAGCGATTGTAAAAAGACGTGTGTCAAAATAAGACATCAAGCGTTATACAATGGAATGGAAGAAGAAAAAAAAAACAGACACTGGGATATGTCAAAGGTTATCTGTATATCTTTTTAAAGCAGTAGTGAACTGTCTTTTCCAAGCCCTTGTGGGCCAGAAAACAACACTTCATCTAACCCTTGAGAGCATCTAAACATGCCTGTGCACTGCAAGGCCAGGGTGGCATGAAATCAGCCACTCTAAGTGTAAATGGATTCACAGGTGACTGGACACTGCTGTCATTTTGAGAGAGAGAAAAAAAAAAAAAAAAAAAAAAAATATATATATATATATATATAAACCTTCCCGGCCAATTGACAGGCTCACAACAGAGGTACTTATGTGGCTTTGTTTCTGCATGTTTTTTCATGAACAATTCCAGCAGCATGTCCCTAAAGTTCAAATAATTTACAGAGCAGAAAATACAGCTTGTGTGGTGTGAAAAGCATGGATATGGTATGTGTACCTTTACTACAACCTGTGTGTTTCTGTGCCACTGTAACATGTTAGCAAGAATCTTTTAACAATAGTGTATGTGGTTTATACATACACTAGCATGTGCTGGGGTGAATTTGAGCTCCTTTTTTGACTAAAGCGGCTGGCTTTATAGAAACTGAACCATGTGCTTTAACCTGGGCTTAAATCAGTTTTTGGGTAAAAAATACAGCAAGAAAAACGCACCCCTGCAATACTCGCTATTTTATTTTATTTCATTTTATTCTTCAGTAATAGAGCAGATCGTGGAGGCACAACCAATCACTTTGCAAGATCATGATTCAATAGTAGTTTTAAGTTTCACACTGACCTGAGCAGATCTTTAAGCATCTATCCGTTAGTTATAGCCTATAGTTTTAATAACTGGCACCTTACATTCACTGTTTATCAGTTTTAATGGCTTTTGCACTGTTTACTAAGAGACTAAGACTATACATAAGAAATATGTCAGCAATTACGGGAGAATTTTGTATTAACTTTGATGGTCCTCAGATGATGAATTCTCTGACTTTTCTTCACCAGCAGGTCAAACTTTGTAGTTTATCCTGTGAAGAAATACCTTGGTATTTAACGGATGAGACAGAGGTTTGCAGACATTCATGGCTGCCAGATGATGAATTCTAAATACTTTGGTGATCCCCTGACAGGTCAAAATGTTTACATGGTAAACGTTATAAGTGCTGCATGTTTCTGTACGCATATTGCCATGATTGCAAAAGCATTTAGTGCAAAGCATTGCGTTGCCTTGTCTAAATACAGCCAAACTAGCAGCCCCGTGAGACTCTTGGTCTTGTTTAAACATTCTGGATTTGGAGGTCTTAACTGAACCTGAGATGCACTTACTCTATAAGAAACACGAAAACTGACTGAGGAACCAGAAAAATAACTGAGAGATCCTCTTCAGTGTAGAAATGGCCGTACCTTGACGGCCTATTGTGTCTTCACAATAGGCCTTTTCCTGTATGAACATATAGCTAACAGTGATGAATGAAGTCCTGTAAGGCTCCAGAGGGAGCAAAAAAAATGCAGCTAAAACAGCAGCAGGGGAGCCGTTTACTGAGAAGGGTCAAGTGATTTCTTAAATTGTAATAGTTTCATAAACTGGCATTTTGCCAGGAGAGGACCACTGAGAACCTACAAGTGAATTAGTATAAAACTTTCATTGTACGTTTTATGTGAAACAGGGCTGGGTAGATGGATAGTACAGTAGACTGTCTGTGCCTGCGTCCAAGACACTGTATGCTAATAGTCTATGAATTCAAATTCAAGTGGCTCTTCCCCTCTCAGTGCTCCTGCCCACAGGCTTCTAAACTTAGTTCCTCTGTGCTGGAGTCTGTCACTCAGTGCTGTAGTGTGGGCACTTCCCCTGCAGGAATTAAAAGCTCCCTTTGGTGAGCTCTGAAATTAAGACATCTGCCATGTTGTCAGAACATGCCAAACTCTAACATCTAATAGCAACCAAAGCACTGCAATAAGTGCCATAATCAAAGGTGGAACTGGTGTCAACACGTGACATAGCACTTCACTGTAACAGAAGGATTTTCATTCATATTGGAAAAAAAAAGGTCAAAAATAGATTTCCGTGATTGTATTTTTACATTAAGTGCAGCGGAAACATAATACTTAAGCAAGGACACGTTTTTGCAGCAACAAGAAAACACATCAACTGCCGGAAATTGATACTAGTCTTAGATTGCTATCGAATTTTCTCTCCCTTTAAATGGTTGGCAAAAACAGGATAGTCCATCATTCAGGAGCTTCATGTGAACCCTTTGATATTTGCTCTTTGATATTGACCACACAATCAATAGAGCTTTCCTATAGCAGAGCTGGTAATATT
This sequence comes from Lates japonicus, assembly GCA_033238685.1. Classification (NCBI taxonomy): domain Eukaryota; kingdom Metazoa; phylum Chordata; class Actinopteri; family Centropomidae; genus Lates; species Lates japonicus. The sequence continues at coordinate 2,097,275 of BRZM01000022.1, read as the reverse complement.
ACTCAATTTTCACAGTTAGGTAATATTAGTCCCGTAAGAGCCTATCTATTGATCTGACCACACACGGACCTTTTATACTATCAGGAACACTCCGTGGGATCCAGTATGGGAACAACACTGTCCAGTTAGGAAAGCAGAAGCAAATATTCAGATGTAACATTCAGTACATTTGTTTGTTATTATCTCATAATGTCTGTTGTTTGCCAAAAGTAATTAAAGCTGGACTTAAATCAAAGCAAGGGAATGTTAATGAAGGAAAGACAATCAACTAGTTGACTGAGATACAATGATTAAAAATTCAAAATCTGTTTAAATGAACACCAAATGTAATATAATATACCCAATTTGTACATAAAGCTGTCTAATGTCTAACTGCAATAGAACAGAAACTGATACTAAGCAGTAGTAATCCAATCTAGCTGCAAGTTCATTAAATGCTTTACTGTGCATTTGTTGTTATAAATACCTCAGTGGAGGTCACTCTTTACCTGGAAAAGAATCCCTGAAATGCATTTTATAAATAAATAAAATCGAGAGAAGAAAAAGTAAAAATGAGGAAGAAGAGAAACATAATTGCATTTCAGTGTGAACACATGGCTGGAATTTGAGATTTTTTTTCAAATACTACAAAATAAAGAAACATTTTAAAAGAATATTACAGTATGTTAGTCTGACTCTCAGAGTTCCTTTAGCTCTATGGACATCTTTCTTTTGTTGGTTTGCTGTTACACAAGTCTTTCTGTATTCCTGCATTATAGACTTTTTTCTCATGATATTCCATCTCTTTTAACGTTCTCCTCATTTATAAGACCACTTTCATGGTTTTTACCTGGATAATCTTCAATTCACAATAATGTATACCAGTGTGCACGGTTGGAATGAGTGAGTTTTTATTTGCTTAAAAAGATCTAAAAACACCAAAGTGGCTTAGCAGCAGTGCTTCTGTACCAAAGAGAATTGCTGAACTAAATATTTACCTCAATACAGAGTTGGATTTATCTTGTTTCTGCCCTGCTCCATCTGTTGTGTCTACTAGCAGAGTATCAGAGAAAAGTTATGCATGTATTTGCAAAAATGAGTCGGTGAGGTTTCTGTCAAAAAGGAAAAGGTATATAAATTCTGAATAGACTTCGGTAACGCTGTCAAACTTTGTGCGCCAGACAGTAAGAAAAGGCTCAGTCTCTTCTTACTGTCTCCCCCATATTTCTTGTACCTTATTGTGCTCTGTGCATGTGAACTCAGTGTGCCCACAGGCATGTGTCCCTGAACACAGCAGTGAGTGGGACATGCAGATGACAGCAGGATCTCACCTACGTCAGACCACAGTGACGTCTGATGAACATTTCTTTTAGCGTGTGTGTCCTCTTTCCACAGTCTTACCTGAACACCAAAGTAGTGTTCCGATGACATTCATACAGCACTTGTTCTATGCACAGTGCTCTAACACATTCATACACCGATTTGGGGTTCAGTATCTTGCCCAAGGATACTTCGGCATGCGAACTGGAGGAGCTGGGGATCGCTTTACCACCTACTCTCTACCCCTCTATAGGTCAATATACATTTTTTCTCTCACGACCTCTAACCTTCCTGTATCTGCATGTGCTTCTGTGCCTGTGTAGAGAGGTAGAACAGAAGTCCTACTGGCCACTGAACAAATATAGAGTGAACTAGCTGCTTGGCCTTGAGATAATCCAACAAGAAATGTGTAAACAGGAAATGTAGAACTGACAGAGCTTTGCAACTGCACAGAACTGGCAAAGTATGCTCTCACTGGATGTCATGTTGTACTAAAAGTTTCTGAACATGGCGCTGTGAGCAGTGTCTTGATTAGCAAGTCCCATATGCGCGTATGAACCACTGATGTATAAAAAGACCTTATTGCAAGATGGTGCCCCATTTACTCCAATGAAGTTGCTCAGTGGGGACATATGTCAAAAAGTTTTCAGAGTTCTTCAGCCTTCTGCATATGTGTGCCCATAAAGGATGGGCATCAGAGTAATTTTCTTGCTGAGTTGGCTGACTTCCCACTTACTCTCCACATAATTTACTGATAAAGCTCTTTGAAACTTTTTAAGTTGTAATGGACCTAAAGGCTTGAAATGTGATAAAAAGTAAAGCATAAAGTTTGTAATGCTATGAGAAATGTATTCATTGTGTTGGAATCATTTCTTTTTTAAATTATTGTGCACTGGAAAAAACCAGTGATGTGTCATGTGACCTGCAATTCTGGCTATGGCCACTACGCCAAAATCAGCCTAAAGGCCTTTTCACACTAAGGGCATCAATTAATTTTTTTGAACTGTTGTTTTTGTTATGAGTATTTTTACACAGAACACAAGTATTACACGGCAAAAAAGCAATGTCTCTTTTTTTTTCAAAAGAAGGTAGATTTTTCTGAGCTTCCACGCTGCAAATGTAGGCATCGCAATCACACAAGCTGCCAGAGGCTGCTCTGGGTCAAAGGACCTCAAACTGTCCCACCAACATCCTAAGATATGTCTATAACCGGCCGTGGTGGAGTTTCAACTCCTGTGTATCTCGCACTTTCCCATTCTATATTCGCATTGCACTGTATGTGAAATGGCCTAAACCCTGTTCACAGGGACTTGGAACTAGCATGTGGGTGACACAGTATGTACAATATAAAAAATATCAGAGTTTGTGTGAAGCACAGGCAAGGCAATGGCTGAAAAAAACTTATTAGTCTTTTAGCACAACTAGGAGCATGTCACATTGCATTTCACTCCATACAGTATGTTACTTGTGTATGTGACAAAACCTTTGAATCCTTGACTCCTTCCACTGATCAAGAGCTGGTAGCAGTATGCGCCAAGACCCATGCCTACGCAATGTAATTCAACAAAAATAACAACAGTACACACACAAATGACCCAGCAGTCACAGAGAGCCCCACACTTAGCTTCATGTTCCTCACTCAACCTTTTTTTTTTCACTGCAACACATTAAAGTGGTGCATTGTTGCAAAGAAACTGCAGGTATATTTAATGATTTTATCAAGCAAATCTTTTTAAATCTTGCAGTAAATACGCAGATACAATCATCTCCTTGTCTCTATCAGTTAAAAGAAGAACAGTCAATTCATGTGAGAGGACGGGTGAGTGCTTCTGTGATAAATTGGAATGAAATGCGAAGCAGCTGGATCCAGACTGACAGCTCCAAGTCAATGAGCAGCCAGGTATAGCAGCGTAATATCTCCTAAGAGTCTATTTTTCTGACTGACAGACAAGTTCACCCAGGTTACTGTTTTCACAGCGCAAGGTGATTCTTCAAGCGGGCAGAACCAGGACCCACTGAGGGAAATAAGAAGAGACGATGCTGTCAGGCAGCTTGTTGAGGAATGAACACACAAACATGAAAAGTAGATTGAGATGTGGATGGTGCCATTTAAATAACCAATGCAGACGCATGCAACTGACAATCATTAGGAAACTGTTTTGCAACAAAACCACTGCTTTACAAGCTGTAATTCCTCTTGTGAGCAGCCTTACACTGTTCACTGGATCGATTCAATTTATTTCTAATGATGTCCATGTTCACCGAACGCTCAGAAAGACGAGCATTCAGTTTCAGAGTGATTTTCCAACAGAATGTATTCTGTGAATCACAAGAACCTGTCAGGAAATAATTGGCCACAAAATAACAAACACTTTCAATATGATTGATTATTTAAAAAGGGGGACAACAGCTGAGAAAGTGTGTAATCTTGGTTTTATTTTCCTGTGACTTTAAAAAGTTTTAAAATTGCTAAATATTTTCCAACTGATGCTGAACTGCAAGAAACGGAATAAAGGACCTTACAGGCTGAATATCTTTGAGATATTAGAAAATATGCTGAATATCGATGCTTGTGTTTTCCTCTGCCACACGCCCTGAAATTTTCCATTTGCTGACCTAATACCTGGTGTATGGTGTCATACACTGCCCTGGGTTACAACTGCTACTTTTCTCATCCAAAGCATGAAAGAAAACTTTAGTAACTTATGTGATGTTGTTACTGTCACCTTCTCTGACAATTTGCACATTCACACCTACGGGTAATTTAGAGTCATCAGTGAACTTAATCTGCATGTCTCTGGACTGCTGGAGGAACAACCAACAACCAACAATGCATGGTGTGGTTAAAGCTGGGCTAAAACTATGGCTAGGAGTGTGCTCACTAATGCCATCTAATCTGTCAAAACATAAAGTTATTTTGAGTATTGTCTCATCTCTAGTTGTCAACAATTTTTTAAACTCTATTTCATAGCTACACTTAGTGGACCATTTTTCTCTTCCTGGCAGATCTCCCTGGTCTGTGCAGACCTTAGGGGCCAATAAGAAAAGGGGGACTGGAGATTTATGTGCTGCATGAAGTCAAGAGTCTACTATTTTCGAAAGGCATGAAGTTAAATTTCAAAATTGCAGAATCAGAAAGCAGTACCCAGTAAAACTAGAGGCTACATCTCAAGTGGTCGGCATCAGACAAAAATGATTCTTAATCATTCTATTTCTGAGGAAAGTACTCAGGTGATTACGAGAGAAGATTTATCATACTCACCCACTCACACGCAGCACGTTGTGGTAAAATGCAGTCTGATCTAGATGTATACACAGAATTAATTTCTATCCCTCACTGCTGCCATTTTTACTACAAAAACTTGTTTACAAATCAAATGAGATGTTGTGTAAACTGGGTGCATTTCAGCTGTATAATTGACACAACAGGAGCTTCTGTTTTAACCAATGCAGCCACTGTAGTTTTAACTGGAACTGTGAGCAAAACATTTTTTTTTTAACACAGAGACTTTTATTTTCCACTTGCATGTGTAAGCATATGATTGTGTAATGATTTGTGCTCTGTCCAACAGAGCATAGCAGTACTGTGATGGACTGATGCTGATAGGCTGCTGATGTTTCACTGCACAGCTGGTATGGACCAGTTGTTTAAATAGCAGTACAGTGATAGTACAAAGACACTAGGGGCTTTTTACTCATTCTTTACTGTGATGACACACCTAATGTAAGGTGTGACTGTGCTTTGGAAACTGTAGTGTCAGTTTGTATTAATCAAAGAGGGACGTTTTTGAGGAAGAGAGCAAAACTGCTATGGTGTTGGACTTTGCTGTGTGAATAGTGTGAACAGACCTGCTGTCTGTCTTCAACCCCAGTGAGGCTGGCCTGGGTAAAAGACTGTTATTTCTTTTTCTGGTTCACTGCCTTTGATTCCAGCTTTGTGCAAACATCTAGCTCCGCAAAAAGCCTACGTCTGGCAAAGCTCAGTTTTTGCAAGCTTAGATATTTTCCTAGAAGTCATTCACTGTGAACTGATTGAGCCTGGCAACCAAAGGTGGACCAATCAGGAAACAAAGAAGTCGATAAGATGATGACGACGATGGTGAGCAATGCTGCATTTTGAATTTGATTGAATAATCAATTTGCAGCATCTCAACTCCAAATTGGTGTGAAAAACATATTAAATACCCTAAATTTCAGTTTTTTTCAGCATCTGCAGGATGTAATTCCCAACTAAAATTAACTTCTGACAGTGTTTCAGAGCAACACATACATTTTCACCAGTCTAAATGCTGAAGTGAGAACCTAAGAGTAGCACAGCACAGTTGTGAGTTCATCAGGTGCGGGAAGGGTTCAGGCTGCAGTTTCAAAGGAAGGAGAACGCCTGTCAATCATCTCTTGGCTGGTTAAAGATCAAAGAGTGTAAACACACATAACTCTGCAGCACTGGGTTGAACTGTATTTCAGTTTTGAACAGTTTTGACTTTGTTGCCACGCTGCCTTACCACTACTTTTTGGAGCATCATCACTGTCCCTGGCTGCTCTCTATGAATGGTTTGATCGAGTGGAAGGGCCCTTTAGTAAGTGTTCAAGGTGTGGAATTCTCTGTATTCAGTGATTGGTCTCCATTCCCGAGCTGCAGCAGCTGCCGTTGCTGCTGACATCGTCAGAAGTCCTGATAATCTCCTGGTTATTGAGTCGGCTGTTTTTTGGTGCGTGATAATTCACTGAACCTCAGAGATCAAGGATTACAAGGCACTTTTGGGCCACTGGCCAAGCTAGACAGGCAGACAGACGGCAGGGAAAATTAAGCCATAGGTAAGTGCAACAATGTCCTGCAAGACAAAGAGGAAACGTATGAACACTTTTTTTTGTCATAAGTGCATTTATTAGCCCAGCTTGTGTGGCTTATGTGGAAAATTGCACCCAAGAAAAAGATAAGACTGAAAATCTTTGTTGAAGGCAACTGTCTCACCTTTCATCTGAAAGGCATCCTCAGTTCTAAAGACTGTTTGGGGAGTCCCTGGTATTTGGTCGTTGCCCCACCCTGACATCATGTGAGTCATTAGGGTCACATGGCTCGAGGTGTGAATGGGGGTTAAATCGCCTGGGGAAGGATCTCAAGACTGAGTTGTAGGTGGCTGGTAGTTTGCATCAAAGGCCACCACCTCTATTTACAGATGATCATCAGATTATGTATGTATATCAGGGGTCCTGAATCTGATTGGCCTGTTTTGTGTCGGTCAAACTGAGAGGCACTGCTCAGACTATATGTAGCCTCCGCAACCTCCACCAAGAAGTTAGGGCAGTCGGTTGTAGATCAGCATTGTAAAGCTAACTGCTGTGATGTCAGTGTAGTAACTGAAGGCAACTCAGATGAGTGCATCATCATTTTTATCTAAATCAATTCCTCTCTTCTATCATTGGACTTTGGTGGCTCGACAGTGACAGGACACTGTTCAGAGAGAGCAGTACAGCAGTAGAAACAGTACATCAACATTTAATAAATGATTTATAGTACACTATAATGTTCTTGTAAGCAGATATAAGGAAATTCTAAGTGTTTATTAATACACTGTTTGCCAGCATTTATAACATATCCTACTACAACACATTTTATATTTATGCAACTGTGTTTCAATGTATTACCATTCATTATTTAGATGCACACAGGAGACACAGGATTTCTGCCATTCCATAGAGAAAATGATTTATTGATCAATCAAGAAAACGATCAGTTGTGAGAATATTGTTTTTTGCAGCATTACTTATATCACTATAGTTAGCACATTAGATTTTGTTGAGACTTCTATCTCAAATTTAATTTCAGTATAACTGTCAACACTCACATTGCCTGAGGAGTTGAGGAGAACAATCAACGAAGGGCAGTGTCTGATCTGGTTTTACAGAAAGTGCTTTTCATTAACTGTATTCAGTCTAGAATGTAAACAACATCATACAAACAAAGCAAATCAAATGTGACTTGTTTGTCTTACAATTCCCTCTGATGTTTTTCTTGTTGACAAGTATCATTTCAGAGAGTTGGAATAATTCTCAGTATACCTGTGCTGTATGAATTCTCGGGGGAGCAGGAAAATCTGGAGGTTGACAGCTGACAAAGTCACAACAGAGAAGCATATAGAGACATATAAACACACCAAAGTACATGACACCTGAGAAATCATTGGGTTTTAATCTATTGTCCCCTCTTGCAGCCACTTTACCATCAACTTCACTGTGTTTCATGAATTTTTAAACCCACTCTCACCCCTTTGTGCCCCATTTATAAGTGTCCAGGTTAATTTGCCCTCTCTCCTTTACACATTGGTCCTGAGCAGATCATTTTTTTGTGGCACAAGATGCAGTCAACCTTTGACTTCAATTTCCTGGTGCTGGCAGACGTAAATTAGAAGAATGTTTCAATGGCGAGTATAGCTCCCTGGCCTCCACTGTGAAGGCTAAGATAGAAGCTGAGGGAGGCTGGTGAAGTTACTGAGGGATGACTTGGACACCTCACCATTTAGTCTGGTTTGGTGTGGTGCTTAGAGTTTGGGACCTTTTCAGTCAATTGTACGTTAATGAAAACCATGACAAAAATATTGAGTAACAAAAAAACAAATTAGAAGAGCATGAAGTTAACCTCAGAAAAATGCATGATCTAATTTGTAATTACTAATGTTGTTAATGAATAATAAAAAATAACACATTTATATCCATTACAATTATAATGATGTGTCACCAGAGACACGTCAAATTCAGTAACTTGCATGTACTTACTACACATTCAATGCATACCTATGATTTTTGAATGAATCAGCCAATAAATTGAAACTTGTTTAGTTAATTATGAACAAAGTAATGTAAACTAACCCTACTGAGTAATATCCTGGTACAACTCACCCTTAAACCGCTCCCATGAACGGCAATTGTCTGCTCATCGTGTTGCTGTTGTAAAATATAGGCATGACAGGTCTGTCAAGCTTTGGATTTCTTAACATGATGAAGTGATGTTCATGGGACACAAATAAGATTATCATCAATATTAACTGATGAGGATGCTGACTTTTAGGACATCTGGGACAGCCCTTTTTAGCATGATGTCATGTACAGAATGTAGTCATCAATATCTAAGGCCCCTTTCAGATAAGAGAAGCTTTTATTGATCCACAGAGGTGAAATTCATATGCACTATATACGAAACAGTCCCAGAACACACACGCAGCACACTCATGTACACACTGAATGACAGGCGCAGAGGGTAGATGAGGATACGGGATGCCCGATGACCCCACCATCCTGCACACTCGTCTTGGAGCGACATATCATAACCAACGCCACACTCACTAATGCATACAGCATAATATGCATCCAATGGGAAGTCACCATGTTCCAAGCTTCGTAACACAGACAAAGAGGACATAGGTTGAATTTTATATATATATATATATATATTTTAATGGAAGTAAATAGAGGAGATGCCTTCCCCAGCAAAAGTTATTTTATATCTTATTGCAGTTATACTCTACGTAGTAGTTGTGAAACAAAATCTCCTAAGTGAAAGTTCTGTCACAAAACTATATTCAAGTCAAGTCAATTTTATCAAATCACAACAGAGGTTATCTCAGGGCACTTTTCATATAGAGCAATAATATTATATTTACAGAGAGAGACCCAACAATCCCCACCATGACCAAACACTAGGCAACAGCAGCAAGGAAAAACTTCCATTTAAGGGGCAGAAACTTTGAGCAGAACCAGACTCTAAATGGTGCAGATTCCATATAGAGATATAAAGTAATAATAGTAATATTAACAATAATAACAGTAAGACTAATCATTGTAAATGTTAAAGCAGGATCGCAGGGGCAGCAGGGGCATGCCATCACAGATCAGACTCTCCAGCTCTGGAGGCAGAAACACCTGCAGAAAGTGACAGGAGAGAGATGAAAAAGCACAAATCTATGTGAGAAGACACGCAGCCTGGATGCTCATGTGCTTGAGGGAAGAAACAGAGTTAGAGTGATGCAGTGATTTTAAGACAGGACAACACAGTTTTTACTAAATACTGAGTTTAATTTATTCATTGAGACTGACCCAATCTGCCAGTGGTTGAATGGTAACAGGGAAAAGCCTGAGGGAGGCCCAAAAACAAAACTTTACAATCATCAAGTCTCAGTGAGACAAAGGCACGAACTGGGATTTCAGGATCTGCCTTGGAAAGAAAAGACTGAATCTTAGCTAATGTATCAGTCAGACAGTCATTGTGCTTATTGACCTGTTAGCCTATGGATATTACTTAATGGAAAGCTCACTGCTGCAGTTTAGTTAAGTTACACAACTGAGTGCCTGTTATTGTTGTCTATTTTATCACTGCCAGGGTATTTTTTTCTGCTACTGATCCACAATACAACATATATAAAAGTTGGTAGAGTTTTATTTATTTACTGTAAAAATACACAGCATCAACATAATTACTACAGTGAAGTAAGAAGAAACACTTCTTGATTTCGTAAGTTATCAGCTTTACATAGCCTGCAGCTTAATGTTTTGGGAAGATATTGATATTGCATACTGTTTAATTTCCACTTGATACTGACATGTCTGTGTGCCCTGCACTTGTTGTGGCCTGAAAGATGTGCAACACTAAATACTGGAAAACTCAAAATAAAGAAAATACATTTAGAGGCTTGGTCAGCATCTGGTGGATTTTTAAGCAAGTCTCTGTTTGTAATATATCATGTAAACTACTAATTTGATAGTGTAAACAAACATTAGATCAACTCTGTTATTGGCTATTGTCTGTTGTTACTATCTATTAATTTTTGTAGAGCTGCTTTGTAGTTCAACTTGGACCTACCACACTTGAACTGCTTGTTTACACATGCAGTGGAATGGACAGTTGTTATGGAGCTGACCTTTTACTTCTAAATAATTTGGGTTTGATAATGGGATTTTACTGAGGATTTGTTTACAGCCATCTGACGGTGTGGCATCTCTTGCCGCTAACCCTCAGGGACTCGCTTCTCTTCCTGGAGGAGTCTTCCTATGTCTCAGCTCGTGCTGTAGTTGTGACAGGCGGTTGCTTTCCTTCCCTCAGTGGGGTTGGTCATGGTTTCATTATCCATCATGTTGTTCACAACTGTCACACTGCCGTTTGTGATATTAAAAGATTAGCAATCAATGAGGCCTTGCTGTTAGTAGAAAGCTGATCGGGAGTCATCCACCCTTGGCGTCTGAGGGGGCTGTATTGATCAAGGATGTGGTGTCTCATGGAGTAAATTGTGCTTACAAGACGTATTTAAATGTCACATCACTGAATTCTCATTAATTTATTTGCTAGTTTTATGTTTGGTCCTGGCTACCAAAATTTTACTGAATTTGGTCTAACAAAGATTTGATGATTAGAGCAAGGGAGGAAGCTGTAGGCCAAAGCTTAAAAATGTAATAAAGACCAGTTGTTTCTAGCAGTACATGTACTGTTTTAAGCAAGTGCCTAATAAATAATCACATTTTGTTTCAAACATCTCCCATCTTAGTGTTTAAGAATGGTCATAACTATTACGACAAGTTGACTAAATCAGATTTACCACCTGTTCCTTCCAAAATTCCAATAGACCCTATTCCTATACAAAATATGATCCAAGTTCACATGTTGTTTTTACAAAACAGAACCACAAGGGCCAAATACTTTCAACGCCCACATCCAAATGAAAAGATATCTGTCACAGGCATTGACACATACACTACAAAAGTAGTAGCATATTTATTAACTTGTTGTTGTGGGAAGGGATATGTCGGGAAATAAAATGACAAGTGAAAATGCAAAACATTGTCATGCAGCTTCATATAAAGATGAAATCTCCCATGATGCTGTCTGCTCCATGCGAGTGAGTCACTCAGATATTGAATAGTTGCCTCTCTCAACCAGGGGAGGGAACATTTATCATTCAGAGGGAAGGGTACTGGGTCTGTATTATTGTAAACTCTTAGTCCAAGTGGCTGGAGGACATTGCTGTAATAATGTTCACGTGTAACTATTTTATCGTATGTATTAACAATGCATCCCCCTGTGTGCACACCTTTCTCCATTATTGGTGGAGCTAGATGTCCTTGTCCCTGAACCATCCAACTTGGTGAAGGTGGGATGACTTTGAATATGTACGGAATATGAACATCTCTTATCAAATAAGATAGACCCATTAGTCTATTAGAAGTTACATTTAATGAAGAGGCTAATGTAAAGGAGCTAAAAGCTTAGGGAAATCTTGCAAAAAGATTTTGCTGTCAAACTGCTGTTTTCCAAGGTGCCGCCTCACACTCAACAGACTGAAAAGTTTTGGGGGGGGGGTTTCTGTGACACAAACTATAATGGTTCTAGATCAGGGCTTTTTAATGGACAATTGATTCCCAGAAAAGATAACTAAACAATCAAATAACAAATACTGTACGTTATGTAGTTCAGTCACATCCTGTACATATCGGTGTGTGCACCAGGCGTTAATTGTAACATGAATGTTACACCAGAGAAATAAAAACACATCTAACTTTGTTCTTCAATCCCTCAGGGGTGGTCAGCATAACAGAATGCAGAACCGTCTGTGTGCACCGAGGCTGCACTAATGTATCAAACACAGGGGTAATTCACTGCAATTAGTGGTGACTCATTTAGGTAAGTAATGTCACCACAACCCCTGATGAATGGCAATCTAGTCAAAGACATGAGTTGGGCTTTCTTTGTCTTAGGGGAGTAGGCAATTGATACTCAGAAAGAAAAGGACTATGAAGCAAAACAACATTTTAGACACTAGGAATGTGTTTGTGTTTAAGTGGGCACGAGGATAGACACTTGGTTTTGATTGGCCAGAGAGTCTCAGTCAGTCATGGACAGACATTTGTGTTTATAGGGCTTTAGGGCTGCTGTTGCAGGCCAGCCAAAAACAGAAAAGAGTGATGAGCTGGCTCTCTGAAAGGGACAGAGCCACAAGATCTGCCTCCCTTCAAAGAGTTGTATTTCTTATAGCTTTGCTCTTTTTCCATCATTCTTAATTCCTCTGATTGTCACCGTGATTGCTGACTAAAACATGTCCACGCTAATGAGAGTGTTTGGGCCATCATCAACAAGCTGCGTCCTGGCTGGCATTTGTGTTTTTAAGCACTGAGCCTATTGGGATAGCGGGATCTCATTACTCCAGTGTGGCTTTCTACTGACGCTGCATGTGCCACTGCTGTTGCTGAACCTCTGAAATACACTAGAACAAGACAACAGGCACACTTACAGCTCTGTGAAGTTCTGCTTAGGTACAGCAGTACTCTAAGCTGCTTTCACTGGCATGCAAACTTGCTCACAATCAAAGTGCTAACATGCTGATGTTTATCAAATGTGTTTACCAAGTTTATCATCTTAGCTTAGCATATTAGCATGCTAGAATTTGCTAATTAGCACTAAATCAAAGTACTGGAAAATTTTAAAATTGAACCTGAGGCTGGCATGGGAGGAAAAGCCATTTTGATTCATCCTCTATGAATATTTGTATGACATTTTGGTGACATAATTTCGCATCAAATAAATGGTACACACAAGGAAGTAAAACATCCATTTTTAAGTCAAGTGAGCAAAGCAACTGGTGGGATATTTTTGCAACAACAACCATGGTCACATGTTGTGATTCAGTCATTTTCAGTAAGTGCATTATGGCCATGTTTGATTTGAGACAATGCTATCCTGTTGAAATTCCAGTGAGTATACTGTATACACAGTGTACTCCATGTAAGTGTACTAACTGAAGTATCCTATTTGAGGCACAGCACAGATACTAGGTTACAGGCAGCACCAGATACCTGATTTGTTTGATATAAATAGTAAACAATGGCTTAAATATGCATTAATTCACCTCAGCACGCATTACCTTACGTAGTGGGAGGAATAAGCCTAAAGCAATATTTTCACTTCAGTGTTGAAAGTAACACATTTTTGGATTCAGTGAGTAACCTGTCTACCACACGCCTCTCCACTGCAATGCACCATGGTGTTTGCTTCGTAAACATGACATCCGGTTTACTGCATCTGTTGACCAACACATGCTGTTTTAAAAAGCCTGAAGAAATCTGACTGAAGTGTTCACATGCCCCATTAACTGGAAAGATTAGGCTGAAATCTGGGCTCTGCTTATTCCAATTATGACCTTATCCTGATTAAGATCATTTCTGAAGGAGATGGTACAATATGCTGTGTCTATGTTTTTTCTCGTGTCAGTGTGCATTTTACCAGAAAAGACATGCACGCATATTTACAGACAACCAGGGAAGGAGCCCTACTGATTTCATCAAACCCTGAAATCCCTCTCTGTCATAACAAAGGAGCCTCTCTCCTGAAATAGAGGGGTGGAGCGTGCTTCCCTCAGGTAGCCACCATGAAGAGCTGGCAGATGGAGGCTGCAGCTGTTCCCAGGTAGGAGAGCAGGCTGGAGATTGGCTTGCATTCCCTCTGGACCAAGCCCATCTCAGTGGGGAATTCACAGCCAGGCCTTTTCACATTGGCAGCCTCTCAGACTGGGCTGCAACCGGAGCTAAAAGTTCACACTTCTCCCCTGTATTATTTCCTCCCTGTGCCCCATTTGAAACTGAGCTGTGCTCCAGGACGCTTCTCTGCTTTAAAAGCAAGAAGGAAACTAAACACATTTGAATTTGTATTTAATTAGAGTCTTTCAGGAATACTTATTCAGTGTTCACAGAATTTGCTCTGACTTTGTATACATTTTTAATCTAATGTTGACACAACCTGGAGCACTGCCGTTTCAAATATAAAACACAATGTCATTGGATCTGCAATATTTAGTTTCAATAATAGCACTCAAATTTATCGATTTCAAATACCAACAAGTAACCAAATTAGTGTAGCAAATGCTTATGCAGTCAATTATTTAATTGTCTGTGCTAAAAAAAAAAAAAAAAAAAAGGATATCTAAGTTTAGCACTACATGGACTCAGTAGAGGATTAAACTCATAATAGTGTCAAACCGGCCAGGCTAAGACAACTTGCAATAATAAAACTTCATAGCTGTGTCTCATGGTCAATCTATGGTTAACATTAGGGAAGGATTATAGTTAGTAATAATAGAGGTATGGTTAAAGTTAGGCAACTGAAACAACTGGTTAACCTACAAAAATGTATTATCTGGACACTTACATACAGGAAGTATTTTTTGATGTACAACAGTAAAGTTGCAGGCCGTAGAACTAAAACAATGAATTAAAAGAGATGTTCAAAAACTCAATGCAGCTGAGGTGGACTATGGAGTCAGGTGACAATCAGTCATTTAATCACTACAAGCAACCTCTGTCATATACATGCAGTCACCACTGGTGTGAGTTATTGAAGCTACTGGCCACAGCACAAATTAAAAGAAATGTCACAACACCAAACACAATATTATTATACATAATCATGGTAGAAAAGGTATCACCAGAACTGCTACTAAAACCTGATTATGCCAATATGAACAACAATCTGTTACTGCAAATCTTTTAGGAGGCTGCATGCAAGACTAATGCCCTGAAAAGCCACCACTGAACTTCTACAAATAGGGGCAAAAGGCCTGACACAAATGCCATCCACAATTTAACATGTGAAGTTTCACTGTGGCTAATTCCCCGTCAGCAGGAAAGAGTTCTTTTACTTTAAAGGTTAGTGTAATGATCAAACCCCTGCCAGTTGATGGAGGAACATATTTCAATTCTCAAAGTCAAAAAGGTTTGAGTCAAATGTGTAACTACAAATTGCATTGACAGAAAATGCTTTGCCTTCTTGAAGCAGTGTGGGAAAATGTAAATATTCCCAAACTAAGTCTTTATGTAAATGGAACTTTGGAATAGTTTTATAGGCTACTTTGAATATATTACAGACAATGAAATTATTCCAATTCACAGTGAATGCACATACAGATCTGGAAAGACAGCTGCAACCCTGTGTCTTCAGCTGAAAACCATTTTGCACACTACATCGGATTTGTCTCAGAGCTTAAATATCCGTCTGTAACTGTCTGTTGCTCTCCATCAACATCTCCTCCTTTGTGACTGAAATAGATTTAATAAGGGGAATCAGTAAGGGATATGGCTTTTAGCATTTTCACTTCATCTGTCTGCTTCGTGGCAATAACAAGGGTCCATAATAATTTGTCCACTGGGTGTGCGTCGGATAACATATTTAAATTTAGATGAAACTGCACAGAATGGTCAGCTTCTGAGGGCTCTTTCAAAGATGGACAGGGTGACTCATCGTTTGCAGTTTTACTCTGTCTCGATTCATAACAATGTCATCGCTGCAAAAATCAATGTTGCTATTTTATTTCAGTAAAAATAATACGCTTTACTTTAGATGGATACACAAAATGAAAGTCAGGTGTGATTATGGTTGCAAAGGTGCGGAAAATTTCTGGTAAATTTCTAGAAACTTTCCAAGGGAAGGTAAGATGGGGAATTTTGGAAATATTCCAAGTTGGAAACTTTCCATGGAAATTAACGGGAATATATGAGAATTAACTGGAAATTTGCAGTACTTTATGGAAACTTTATCATGTATAAACATAGATAGAAACATTTTGTTTTGTCATAAACAGATGTGTGCAAACTAATACAAATTTAAAAACCCTACCTTTACCTTTGATTTATTTGTGAGTAGAACTTTAATTGATTCTTTCATTGAATAACAAAAAGACATGAATGTTCTAGAATTCTAGAAATGATGTGTGCAGGGTAGAAAAACTGAATTTGCATTAAATCTTGTTGTTTTAACCAAGATTATGGTGCAAGATGTTTTTTTTCAACTACATTTAAGTTCCCTGTTATAGGCTAACCTGCAATTTTGCAAATTTCCAGTTAATTCCCATATATTCCTGTTAATTCCCAAATATTCTCATTAATTTACATGGAAAGTTTCCAACTTTGAAAATTCCTGGAATTTTGCAACCCTAGGTGTGATTGGCTGTTGTGTTGCAATGTCCCACCCCTTCCAGGTCACTGCACATTTATTTGAACCCTACACTGTCTGTCCCTCACATCTGTTCTCTGTCACACTCACATGGGATTGGCCTGCACTATGACAGTTAGTAAGGATGTGAGAAGTACAGAGGCTTAAAGGAGTAGCATGTCATTTTGTCACTTTCTTGCTGAGAGTTAGATGAAAATCTTCATATCTTTATCATACATCACCTATTCATTCTGCTAGCCAGCAGTCGGTATCTTAGCACAGGACTGGGAACAATGGTAACAAAATCCATCTACAAGTACAATTTGTTGCTTGGCCTTGACTTCCTGGAGTCTCTGCAGGTGGCCTGGCTACCTCATTGTAACAACAAGACTCAAGGAAGTCACTTTGCCCAGCCAAGAAATATCTCAAATAGTGGTTTAGGCCTTTATTTACCTTACAGGTAAAGAGAATATTATTTATATTATTATATTATATATATATTATATTAGGTTTATATTAGAGACAGACTTTTACTCCTGATTTCACCTTCTTGCCAGTTAATATAAACCCATGCAACTCAGTAAATGCAAGTCATGTCATCCTCAGTTTCTCCTTCATAGAAATGCTATTTTCATTCACCAGTTAATTCCAGTCCTTTCACTTTATCATTTTTCCCTGACTGATGTTAAGCCACCATGAATGCAACTCAACAATTGCAGCATATTTTTCACATTAAGTATTTTAGCCTTGCCTTTGTTGGTAGGCTTTTAATGTGAGCCATTAGTAGGAAGGCTTGACTTTCACTGGTGGCGGCTTAATTTGGGTGGAGGAAAAGAGAAACCCTGGAATTAAAATGTGGATGCAGTAGGTATTTCAGACATCCAAAAAAAAGGTTCACAGGAAAAACCTTAAAAATGAGTGGAGAATGAAGTTGTCAATGCTTTGATTAGTATGAAAATGATGTGTGTGATGAGTGAATCATATGCTATGGTCACCACATCTTGAGATTTTGGACTGATGTGCTAGATAGTGCTCTCCATCATCATCATCATCATCAGAACACCAAATGAGGTAATATCTTTTGAAAGAATGGTGTTCCATCTCTCCAGTAGAGACTTGTAGAGGCACATTGAAGCTGTTCTGGCGGCTCATGGTGGCCCAACACCTTACTAAGACACAACACTCTCTGTACACGCTGAATTTAATATGTGAGCCATTACAAGTTACAAGTAATTTCACCCCTTTTGTATTTGTCTGACACATCCTGTATTAGCAAGCACCCTTTGCGTGTTCATGCTCGTCTATTTTTTACCACTATGCCATTATCTGAATACCAGCTTTGATAATAAAGTTTATGGTAGACCAGCATGTAACTCCCTATAAAACAACTTCTTGTTTTCATAGATGAAACAAACAAAATATAACATGTTAATTACTGAGCTTTTGAGGTGCTGGAAAGCAGATTTTTTCTTATCTTTGGACGAAGCCAGACTGAACATTTATTTATGTTTCCGGTCTTTATGTTAAAAGAAACTAATCACCTGATTGCTTCATATACATACAGACATAAGAGTGGTATCAACAAAACAAAATTTTCCCAAAATGTGGAAATATTCCTTTCAAATATAAGGCAAATGTATTACGGTTTGTTCAATGTGTGATTCCACTTGTCATATATGCAATACTGTAGGTTTAGTGGTTATAGACATATAAATGCTAAGTGGTATAACACTAAAGGCTAAAATAACTTCTATAACACTATATTGAATCAACAGGTTGCTTAACTATCCAGTTGTAGTGGTGCCTGGCTGAACTCAGTTATATCAAGTTACACAGGGAAAAACACAGGAGATGAGGAAAGTGAGCTCAGGCACTTAATACAGATTTTACATCACAGAATAAAAGAATGTATTGATGGGTTTTAAAAGTAAGAAAGAATTTTGCCAACACTGTGAAGAGTTTTGTGGCCAGTGTGACTTTAATAACTTTACTAGTTCTACTAAGAGAGAAGTTTAAACTTTGACTATAAAGCGGTGTCTTAAAGGAATAAGCCAGTAAAAGTGTGGCTCCAGATAACATCACAGTAAAATAGCTGAGGTCTTATGCAGGGCAGCTGTTTGATATTTTCTGTTTTATAATTAAACCGACATTACAACTGTAAAAACTCCCAAAGCTTAATAGACACTGCTAACCATATCTCTTTTTTTAATGCATTCATAGTATATTATGTATTCCACTTACCGTGTATCACTGTGAATATACCTCTCTGACATAATAATTATGCTGTCATCATGCAACATGCTTAGAATGATTTGTTTTAAATATAATGTAATTATTCCTGTTTTTTTCTCTCACAGTGATTTAAGTGTCCACTCAAAACAATATCGTAATCATATAGAGAATGTTATAAGCTCTCTTTTTATTTGTTGCTGTCTTTCAGGGTACTGGAGCATAAAATTGGAATATCATTCTATGATGGTACTGGCAGAAAAATCGTTTGATGGCTGCAACTCAATTGTATATTTTGTAATTACTATAAAAGGTACTGGGGAAGAACCAAAGCATTTAAGGTGGATGGCTTTTTCATTTTCTAATTTGATGGTTTTTTTTCCTTCCTGTCAGTCCTTGTCTGTCAAGGCAAGAAGTCTGGAGGAATTTACTACCCACATCGATTCTCCAACACACAGCATAGTCTAAAGGAAATGAATGTGCTCTAAGGTGCCAATTAACAACATTCAAACTGAACATTCTGACAGGTCAGGGGGAGCATTTTCATCTATTGCACTACTCAAGGATGACTTCATACAAAGGAAGAATTTGAAAGATGCAGCACTAAAGGATTTATTGTTCTGGTGCTGTAAGACTGAGGCTACCTCAAGAAAGCCATGTTTGAATCCTTTTGTTCATAACTTGTGTACATACTTACTACATTATTCCTTTCATTTTACATAGTTTTTCAGTCTATGGAGTGCATGTCATGAATACATGCTCTCTTAAAGGCTTAAATTTTTCATATACAATATGGGGGGCCTACATGAAGACAATAACTTTCTGCCAAATTCAGAACAACATCAGGTGAGAGATTACTGTCTGTCAAAAAAATAAAAATAAAATAAAAAACCACCTTTGAATACGTACATATCAAAATCACTCCTGTAAAATGTTAAAATATTTTTTTGTAGATTCATGTTGAATCCTGAAGTGCATATATACTTTTTTCTAATTAAATGTGATTTTGTATCTCAGCTGGGTAAAACTTTGTTTACATTTCCAAAAAAGAAAGGGTGTGTTTATTCATTTAGTGAAATATAGGTGGTTAGTCCTGTACAGCTTCATATCACACCACTTTTACTTATGCCATACCTACTTTTGGGTTGATCAAATCTCTCATGTCACTACACTGGTTTCACTTGGAAATGTTTGCAACTATGGCAGCTAAATGCCCAAACTGCTACTTTACTGTGACTTCAAGAGATGGCAGTCACGGTTTGTTGGTTTATGTTGCTACTGCCAATAGAATATGATCCAACCCACACTCACACAGTCCTGATGAGTTACGATAGTTTGGGTTTTGACTTTAATCATAATAACAACGAGTATTTGGAGGCTTTAATGTTAGCATTCATGGACAAAAGTGGTCTGAGGATGCCTACGTACTGGCATTCTGAATATTCATAGATGGTCAGGAGTGGCCTGGACATCAAGATATGTAACCTGACCTCCAAAAGTGAGCCAGTTTGTGTGGAATATTCCTTTCTCTCTCTCTCTCTCTCTCTCCTTTTTTTTTTTTTTTCATTTATACATCTGGTCGCAGGAAAAGGAGTGGGGAGCTTTACAACCTGTGGGCCCAAACCGTCTGTGCATGTCCTTGTTCAGTACTGTATGAACATCATCTTGCAGACTTGCTCAAGATGGGCAATCCATCACAGTCAACATCATTTTTGTCAAAGTTACATTATCATTGCATGGTAATGCAGTTTAAAGTGCGTATTGATTTGAAAAGCCTGCTGCTCTATTGCATGTGCTGGTGCTCTTGGGAGTCTCCCACAGTACATTTCAAACTTAAGAGCTGGCTTAAAGAATTTATCAGTGAACTTGCTAAAATTAGTTAACTGAGCAGTTCACAAATTTTTTATGCACCAGGAAATGTTCTTAAGGTCCCAGCTTCATTTTTAAGCTAGTCTGGAAGTCTGGAGAAAGTGACATTTTCATTTTTGCAAATGAGCACTTCTGTTCAAAAGTTTACTTTTTGGCCATTTATGTTCTTTGTATTGCCCAGGATAAACTTTCATGAAGCAAAGTGTTCCTGGATTCATATTGTTAAACATGTTGAGTTGGAGATTTAAAGTGTTTGTTCATGAACTACTGTAGCTTCAGATTAATTAGGGACTTTTTTAATACTGTCAGGCCTGCTGGTTGAGACCACTGAATGTACTGTACTAAGTTACACCCCGCTGTTGAAATGCACATGCACATGAGGCGTACTGTGAACCGGACGCAATAATGCATGACAAATTGTTCTGATAAATTCTATCTGAAATTACAGTGGGTCCCTCTGGAAATGAGTAATTGGCTTCCTTATACATTTCACTGTATATCTATTATGACTTCATATATTATTATGACCATATGCTATTATTGACTTTGTTTCCACAACCTTTTACACATCCAAATGTACAGAAAATGCATTGAGACAGTGGAGAATGAGAAATAAGAGGCCCAAGGTAAATTAAGCTGCAGGAACCAAAGGTCATTTACAGTCTAATGTGGAATTACAAACATTAAGCTTCTGTTTCATGTTTCCTTCTTAGGTGCCCATAATGCCTCAGCAGCAGTGTGTCTCTGGCTGAGCATGGCTAACTGCCCACATACACACAATGTGTGATTTCACTACTGTGATGAAATGGACCTAAAAGTTTAAGTCTTGACATTTAAAACAAGTATAAAATACCCGTAATGCTCAGGAACTTCTTCATAGTTTTACAGTCATTTGTTACAAAATCTTTAGGTCCCAAAGTATCACATGACCTGCAGTCCCGACTGTTCTTGGGGGCTTGACTTATGAACAGTTGCTATGTCTTTTGTACTTCTAGGTATTAAAATGTCACATTAAGGTATTGCACAAAATCTGCTACAGCATATTTTGTCGAACTTTTTGGGCTCATCACCCCTTAAAATCTCCTTTCCCCTTAAAACAAATCATCTCTGTTGGCAGTCAGTTCAACTGAAAAGTAATTTTGTTCTTTTACTATCCAGTAATTCACTAGAAAAATGGCAGATTACAGCAAAGTCTGAAAAAATAAACAGGATTTTGTGTGGCAGGAATATGTTTTTTGGTTCCCTCTGGTTCCTCTCATCTCATGACCCCTCAGGTTGTGATCCCATGTTGGAGTCCTGACCTGTACTTTGACAACCACTGTAATGCAATATGAATTGATGAAAAGCGCTCCGAGCCACGTTTTTTTTTTGTCAAACTGTTTGTTTTAGAGCACAAAGCAATGCTTCGTATCCTGGAAATGTTGACCCACATCTCACTGACTTTCAGGAGGAAAGAAAATAACTCAGTCCATTTGAACTAGGCTCACCTAGTCTTGTTGAAATTAGTTAATTTTGCTCTCTGAATGGTAGCCTCGCTGTGCCTTAATTATTTCCAGTGTACAGTGAGTTGTAGCTTAGCTGACTACATTTTCAAAAAAAAAAAGCTTCCTCAACACTACTGAGACAACATGAAAGGGCTTAACAGTTTCTTTTTTCTCAGCACTTACACTTTCTGACAAAGATAAATGGGTGAAATGGTTTTGACCCTGCAGTGTGTTTAATAAATTAGATTAGACATTGATTAATTTGTTAGGTCAAATCACCAATAGCTTCATTAAATGACAGTCTCTTTGGACTATAAATTATTCATATTCATCACTCACTTCAGGATTTTTAAATTGCACTGGAGGATGCAAGTTGATGACAGTGTCAACTTCCTCATAAACCTGCATGTTTAGCAAAACATTACCAGCTAAACAGCTACATAACCACCAACAGGCCATAATTCAGTCGACAGTAAGCCTAAGGAGGGCTGGTCATTAAGCCTGTAAGCCAGCGTTGGGAGACTGGTAGAGGGAAGCAGAGCCAACAGTATCCTGGACAGCTTTTCGGTTTAGCTGCTTTAGCATCTGTCCCTGGGGTGGCACACTGCTGTTGTACCTTTTGAATATGTATGTGAGTTATTGGTCCTGGGGGAGCCACTATATATCCATGGAGCGGCGGACGGGTGACAATGGGGGCCCAGTCTTCTTTTTCCTTTATCTGGGCCTGTCTGCCTCCTGATGTATCTCTCAGCACAACTTGTTCAGATTGCCTCATCTATCACTGGCCTCAGATATGAAAATGTGGATCCCTGCATCAGGGCCCAGTCACATTGTTACGAGTGCAATCTGGAGGCATCATGGGGGAGGCCCTCCTCCAAAGTTAAGGTGGGAGAAGGGGAGGGGGGTGGGTTTGGTAGAGAAAATGTCTCAAGGAGAGGAAAGAAGCTGCTATGCATCTCTTCATTTTTTGTGACACTGGTCTGCAGGGCTTTTTGTAAAAGACACACTCACTTTTCGTGTATTGAGGTAAGTAATGAACTATATTGCTGCCTTATCAGTTTACTGTTTCCATTGAAGAGCTTATTACATTGATGAAACCACTTGTATATCACTTACTTTATGTGTGGAATCTAAAACTAATAAGTACACAATTATTCAGTTACTGTCTATTTTCAAGGACATATGGCCAGCAGCATGGCTGCAATCAACACTGTGGTGTTCCTGAGAAATTAAAGACGTGTTTATGATTATGCTCCCATGCCAAATCTCTTATACCCTGCATTAGTTTATTGGCTTCCCTTAATAATGTGTGAAGGGGGATCTTAATTAGATTAGGCTTAATAAAGGAGTTACCAATTTGCATTACACAAGGTCATTCATTATCTGTTCACAAACTTGGAAGGCCAGGTTATCTGTTGGTAAAACTTAATATAGCTGCATGAAGTAGACACAACTCCAGAATTGGTTCAAAAAGTCTTTGTTTATGAGAACGGCAGCGTATGTTTCAGATGAGATATCGGCTTTTTATGATGCCAAAGACACTTTTAAGTAAATAAGTTTGACCTCCACGTATCAACCTCACTGTACCACATAGGCTGAGAGCAGCAATCAGAGAAACCGGTGAGGGTTAGGAAAAAAAAACATGTTGAAAGTTTTCAATCTAACCAGCAAACTGTACAGATATTGTGAAATGGTGGTAATGCCTTGAATTCATGCTTTTAGCTGGTTATTTTACCCTCTCCCACAAAAAAGCAAATAATGCAGTCTGCATTGGAAAATGTACATTTAAATCTGCATTTACAATTCATTGTTAATTAAATTAACATCATGAAATCACGAAAGAGGCTAGACAAACAACAAACAGACAAGCAACTGTTAGCAACTAGCTGGCAAACATAGAGGAGCATTTAGCTGCTCAAGAGTCAGATATTCCCCTGAGCAGTTGGTAGAAACCTAAAACAGAGCTAAAAGAGAGTGAATATTGGGCTTACAGTTGTCAGAAACATGATTTCAAATGATTACTATGAATTTTGCCACGTATCTGCTGGTTATGTAAAAAAGCGGTGGTTTGCCAATAAGCTCGCCATATCAACTTTTTTTCTGCTGTTGCCAAGTGGTGATAATAATAATAATCATAATAATAATAAAGATAGAGAATAATAAAGAGATTTTGTAAAAAATCGTAATATCTATCAAAGTGCAGATTTGACCCCCAAAAAGTCTCAAGTCTTGTGACCTGTTTAAAGTTTCAACCATGTTTCTACGTGAAAATATGACAAAATCATATGGCCTCAAATAGGAATGGGTTTCATCATTTTCGTCAGTCCATCCACCATCCGTTTTCAATCAGAAATCTTTCGCAGTTTATGTTGTCATGGTTACATTACTAAAAGACATATCACACTATTCCCGATTGAACCACATGCTTTGTTTTGCCAGGGTTTTCTCAAAGCTGCAGGATTTGTACGGAGAAATTTGTATGGAAGAGGAATAATAAGAATATACGCATTGGATTCTAATGTTCCTTCTGTGCTTTGCAATACTTTTATTTGTTTATTCATTTTTTCTCTCTGTTTTGTATTAATGCACATTTTCAGGTTATTTTTTTACCAAATAAATAAATACAGTTATATTTTTTCCAGCGATCTTTTTTGTTATGGTAATAAATTCAAAAAGTAGTTGCTGTGTTTTGGTTTTGTAGGGCAGCAGAGGTTAAAAGTCTTCACACAGTAATGTGTTGAGATCAACTGACTGAGTCTGTCACTCCTATCTATTAGCAGAGGTTGCCTTGTAGTGTGGATGTAAAGGGTACAAACTGTTTACACCCTGCAAACTGAGGGTGTGTTCACACCCTGAGAGATTACATGCTTTTGATGGTTTAACTTTGCTGTATTTTGGACCAAGAAACATCCCCATACACCACCCCTTCATTGACAAGTGCACACATTCCTAGCGATTAGGTCATTGCATTGACTATTCCCTAATGGTGTCTAAAGGAGAGATCTAAGGTCTAGAGCTGTCTAGATTGTCATGAAACACAGCTTAGGTGAAAGCAGTGAACAGGGGAGGAGACCTGTGTGCTAATCCCACAATCAATGGTGTCTCCACGGAGGGGTTTAGCATAAAAGCAACAGCTGCAGTGCTGCACTGGTCACCCAGCAGAAACCCCAGGTCATCTGGCAGCAATTTAATCAACACCAAAATCACAGCAGCTGAGCTGAGCAGATTAAAGTCAATGTTTCCTTTCCTTCCTTTC
Organism: Lates japonicus; assembly: GCA_033238685.1. Classification (NCBI taxonomy): domain Eukaryota; kingdom Metazoa; phylum Chordata; class Actinopteri; family Centropomidae; genus Lates; species Lates japonicus. The sequence continues at coordinate 2,072,176 of BRZM01000022.1, read as the reverse complement.
TCTCCTGTGCTTGCACATTCAAGGCTGACATTTCACAGGAAAAGTATGGTCTTTAGTGTAATAAAAGGAGACACAAAGTATGTTCATCCACGTCAAGTCAATTTGTCAGTCAAGACCCTCTTAAAACAGTCCTTCAGGCCTTGAAGCTGTTCTGATGTGGAAATTGCAGCTTTTCTTTTGTGAACATTTCTTTTTTTTTTTTTCAATGTAAGTCCCTTCAATCGTTGATTAACAATAATGGATGGTACGAGACAAGTTCTAAGTCCGTAAATGTTTATATGTATGGAATTACAGAGGAGAAAATTAATGTCTGCCCAAGCAGTCTAACATGCAATTTTACATCTATCAAATGGATCAAATTGTACAAAAAATAGCCAGGATACCAATTATGGGATGACTTGTCACTTACTGCTGCCTACTGTTATTGCCTGTGTGACTTAGGAAAAGGGGAATTAATGTATAATTCATGTACAAATAAACCTTTCAATACAAAGACAAATTTGTACCAGCATCAACATGGTAAAAGATTGACACAATGGGTACGAGTACCTCCCTCGTGAGTGCGCTTTCTGACAAACTTTCTCCTGCCTTTCCAATTATAATGACTTTGGATCCAGTGCTGCAGTGGATGTCAAATGATATCTCTGTGGCTCATCTCCTCTCCAGAGACTCGTTGCTGGTGTAAATAAGGCTTGTTTTGGGACGTTCCACCACGCTGTCGTATGTTTGGTGTTGTGGTTGCAATTATGGGCAGAAAATATGTTTGGACTTTTTCAATAACCACATTATTTCCCCTTAAAAATGTATTTTATGACACTAGATTGTAGGCTGTCGATGAAAAAAAAAGTTTGAGAGAGAATGTTTTGTGTGTTTGTCTGTGTGTGTGTGTGTGTGTGCGTGTGTGTCTGTGTGTGTAGCTATAACACCATTAGACAAAAATCTGTTTCCTTTCTCTGCCAGTCTCCACCTCCTTAACACGAACCCTTTACAGTTTCATTCATCAGTCTTCTCTCTCTGTCACTTGCACCTTTTTTTTTCCTGATTTCCACCTAGCTTTCTCTTTTTCCAAGTTTTCTCCTGGAAATTACATTTAACTACTACTAACAGTAAATACATTTAGGAAGACACTCTTTTTAGAGACATAACAGAATAAAGTGTGATTAAAAAGTCACAAAGTGCTTTACAGTAAAAACTAAGAAGAAATGTATTTATAAAATTTAGAACATAAGATATAAAACCAAATAAAATATTTTAGTAACATATATTCTCAATTTAGAAAAGAACTATGACATAAAAGTGAGTTTTATGAATAGATTTAAAAGAGGACTGAATTTGCCTGTAAGATCCTCAGGCAGTGGGTCCCATAGCTGGAGAACCCAGACAGCTAAGGTCAGTTCACCTTTAATGCAGCCCTACATAACTAAACTGCAGCAGCATGTTGAATATGTTAAGAGGCCACATAAATCAAGGGCAGCGGAGTCACCAGGACATGGTTGGAGTGATGGCTTTAAAACAAGAGACTGTGCCGAGTCTCCATTGTGGCTGGATTTAGGTGACAAAAGAGCTTTGGTTAAGGTTAAGGAAAGACTGTGGTTTTGTCTGGAGGAGTTAAAAGCATGGATGCCATTTTCTAGATTTGTAAATAAAAGGAATTCCCTGATCTTGGTTAAATGTCTCAACTGGACAAACCAAGAATGAACCATTTTGGTCACCTGTGCCTTGAAAGACAATTGAGTCAAAGGGTATATCTAGGTTCCAGGCCTCTTTGGTAACATTACTAAAGCACCTATACTAGATAAAAGATTGCTAATTGTGCTGCTAGTGCTAGGGTCCAAAGGGGTGATTATAACTATTCCTGGTTTGGAGTCATTCAGCTGCAGGAAGTTGTAAATAAAAGGGGACCCAGAATAGGTCCCCAGGGAAACCCACAAAAGACAGCGGCATGTGAAGACTTCCTGAAGCATGACAGAGAATGACCTCATGAACAGATAAGAGATTAACCAATCCAAAGCCAGATCGTTGATGCCGATACCTTTTTTCAGCTGGCTGATTAAGACACTGTGGTCCACTGTGTCAAAGTCTGAGCTGAGTTCAAGAAGAATTACAATGGAGTGTTGCCAGTGTCTGCCTGACAGTTGTTTGGTCAGTCTACCACTTTGGTCCAGGCAGAAATATCTGAACATCTATAGGATTAGATTGGAATTAAATTTCATACAAACGTTCATAGGCCCTCAAGGATGAATTCAAGACTTTGGTTATATCTTGACCTTTCCTTCAGTGCCACCCACCCCCGGGTTCACATTTGTGGCAATACATTTATGGAATGGATACGGTAAGGTCAGGGAGAGATTGTTGTTTTGGTCAAATATTGAATCCTCAGTATTTCTCTAACCTTAACCAGTGTGTTTTTTGACTAAGCTTAACCACATGTCAGAATCAGGAGGTGAAACACAGGTCAGTGTCTTTAACTATGTGCGCCCACCATCCAGCCTTTCTCCCTCCAAATTACATGCAGTAAAAAATGTAGCACTTCCTTCACTTGAAAAACATGTTGACAAATAACACATTTTCCTAAAAACATATTTGTTTTATATATTATATCATATTATATCATTTTTTAGGAGCGAGGCTTGTGTTCCTTTTCCCACATATTGTCCATCAGTAGTTCTGTTTTGAGGTGTAGAGCCACAGCCTCTGACTAGTTAGCGCTGATGAAATGCAGCCCTGACACATGAATGGAAGTTGAAATGTAAGAGCGTTCTGGGTGATTACAGTGCTGCTTAGGACAAAAGGGGATCTGCACCAGGCATTGTAATGAGTCTCATCACCAGAAAAGGCACAGCATGGGGGACGAGGCGAAGTAGAAATCACAGTTTAGAGCCAGAGACAGATCCAATTCCCTTACCCTGTGTAATTACTGCGGATCAGGCTTTATCAGTGGCAGACATCAGCCCTGGGATCTCAGAGAAAATGAGCAAAGAAATGTTCAAGGGAAGTGAGAAGAGGGCAGAGAGAGCAATCTTAAAAAACACCGGTTAATGTTGAATGAAGGATTATCAGGTGTACGTCAAATATCGTGCTTCAAACAGAGCGGATAGGTAAGCCCTGAGATTTAAAGGGAGGCTGGGTAGTCCGCAGGCCCTTATCTTTTGTCATATGGGTTTTCTCAGAAGGACTGCTTTGATTGTAGCTAAGGGTTGTCCGACTGCTTGTATTTTTTTTTTAGAGTTGATGAGATACAGTGGATCAAAGGCTCACGAGGAAGATATTCAAATGCAACATACTTCTAAGACATTTTTGATAATATTCCCTTGCTCATATGAATTTAAAATTGGATAACTACTAATACTCACCAAAAGGGATACTTAAGAAATTATCAAACATGATTATACATCAATGCGATACATAGAGTCGCACAATATAATACCACAACTCATAATTAGTCCTGCTGTATTTGTGGCTTTTATCAACCACTTCCACCGAAACTAATTGGCTGTTCAAATTCTGCAAAGCCACTGGCAGCAGGGGTACAGTGAAGAGGAGTGGCCATGGATTTCAGTGCGAGGCAATGAAAAGCCTTTACAAAGCACTGAATCAGCATATTGTCCCCCAGTCTCACTAATCACCATTCTCTTCTAAGCATACAGAACCACAGGGCTTGGGAGTGTTTCACAGCAGTCAAACGAATGCACTAATGAATATTACATTTTCTAAGCTATAGGGGTTGTCCTGGCTGTTACACAAGGATGCTTGTGATATGATGTCCAGGAAAGTTGTCCTTGGCTGTGGTGGCTCTGTAAATACAGGTGATCTAAGGTTTCCTTGACCGTGGGTGGAGTCTGTAATAATTTAAATAAGTGACCTGTCCAATAAAAACAATCTGTATCAGACTGTGTGGTAAAAGATAAAGCCTGTAAATGATTACGGTTATACTGAATATTAGTTACTCTATATTAGTTATATTTAAGGCCCTTGAGTAGTAATTCTTCTTGTTTGCAAAAGGATTCTTCTCAATCCAGGATAATGCTTTTAGTCATGGTTTACAATAAGAAAATCAATCAACATAATCAACAAAAGTCTAGTCCTTATCATCAAGGCATGAATGGAAAAGAGACCTGATACAAAACTGTCACTGCAGGCTGAGTGTATGTTTGTGGAAGTTGCTGTGTACCCTGATATTATGTATTATCCTGATTGTTCATTCTAAGACGTGTTTCATCACAACACATCTGTATCAGTTTGCCTGAGCTTTTCATGAATATTTCATAGCAGTAGACTCACCATTTCATAAAAATCTATAACATCCAAAATATCACGTTAATGCCATGCTCAAGCCAGTTTCCTTCACAGGCATATTTCCTTTTATGAAAGATAGGCGACAGTAGGGCACTGATAGTAATACTTCAAATACGCAACACAACAGTATGTGCAAGGAAGAGGACAGAATGTTGGCTAAATGCTACAGAATAATGAAAATGCTTACCCATGTTATATATAGTAGCAGTGGAGTAATAACACAGTGTTACTAGTCAATACAACCTTATTTTCTGTGTCCCTTTAGACCAACAAATCCCTGTGCAACTGCTTTTCATGTCTAACCTTTTTCTACAGATTATCATTTCAGCGTGTGGACCATAAACAGTAGGAGAGACAGCCATGTGATGTATTTTAATTTAAGACAAAGAAATTCCATCAATTTCACAACTTTATCCCTACCAAAATGTCTTAATTTGCATCTAGTTTGTAGCAGTAAATTGTGTTTTGGGGCAAATCATCAATAGTGCAGAAAGACAGTACACAAACTGAATTTGTGGGAGATATGCGGAGCTGGGCAATACAACCAAAACATTTCATTTTGATTTTTTGCAAGCTTGGAAACCAATTCAAAATTTTAATTGATTTATTTTATTTATTTATTTTTCAAAATGCAGAAAGACAGAAACCTGATAATTGTATCATATTTTTAGGCCTAAATATGCACAGTGTTTATTGAGAATAATGAAAGACCTGCACAACAGGAGTGCTGTCACTGTGACACATATTCAAAAATCACTTCCTGAGGAGGTCTCAAGATGGGATGGGAGAAAAAATCCACAATTGTTCTGTGCAAAAACACATTCCAAAGGTTATCTAAGACTAATGTGAGGCTTCATAGAGTCAGTATCTGGAAAAATTCTGTCTGTTTAGTAGAAATTGCCTCTCAATGTAACTGTTAATGTGGGCACCTGATTATCATTTTAATATTGACAGGAAAATGCTAACCTATACTTTTATAATCAGTTTGACCAAGAGAGGTCGAAGTCCACATAATAATTCTTCTGCCCCTACAGCTTGTGTTTGACATCAGCCTTAGCTAGCTAGCTAGTGTTAGCTAGTTGGCTATGTGGAAGATAGAGTCAAAGTAGAATCTGCACACTGTTTAATCACCTCCCATAGCTTTTACTCGTGTAACCAAATACTGCTTCACAATAGTCCTGTCAGCTGTGGCAAGTGCACATGTAGTATATCTATTTCTAACACCGTTTCTCCTTTTTGTCCTGGAGAATTTCTGTTTTTTCAGACATTCACCATCCACTGGCCTAAAAAAAGAATGTCCACTGTGCCAACAAATAAAAATTCTAACATGAGTGTAAATGCAATGTCTCCTGAAAGGCAAGAGTACATTTAAGCCAAATGCATGTGTATGTGAGATCTGTGCATGTTACTGCACAGCCTGTACTACATCATCCGGCTTCCTCTCTGTGTTACCAGTTGTCTTGTAACCATTCATTTCCCCTCCATAATGGAAAGCCATGCTAATGAATATGAATTGAAACATCTGCAATTTCATCCCTGCCTCTGTATTGTCCTTTTTTTTTTTTGCTCCTGGCAGTGACAAAATTTCCCCAGCTCTTGGTTTACTGCCATGAAGCGCGGTCTGGTGCGCTCGGGGCTTCATATGCTGAGAAGGTCACGTCTCCTGACAATGGCTTTCATTGTCCTTCAGCGGCTCCTCTGACACTAATCTAGATGCATCAGTTTTAACTGCTTCTCTCCACTGCAACATGCATCCATGGAGATCAATCAATCCATCCTGTAATTTCATCAGGATCCATCTCCCACTCTTCCACACCTAGCTTCCCCACCTCCTCCCACACACCCCTTCTCTCTGTCACCTTCCCAAAGCATGAGACAGGCCATTCATCAACATTCCCATTGAGCATGGGTATTTAAAACTTGTTTTTAGAATTCATTGGCTGGGATTCCATGAGGGGTTTGCGACACGACGGTGGTCAATGGATTTATAATGACTCTATGTAAAGTCATGTCATAAATATCACTCTACCTCTCCTCGCTACACCATAGGTTATTATTTTAGCTCTGTGAATCCAATAAATCAAGCAGAGGGCACTAAATTGCTAAATATAATATGACATACAATAAAATATACTACATTATCTCTCAGTAGAGAAAGTAGAATTAAAACCTGTATTTTGCTTGGTGGAGATGAGCCTGGTTTTGTGCAAACTCTCACATCTCTGGGAAATATGCTGATATTTGTGTCCTCTTTGTTTCCTCCCTCAGTTCCACCCTCTCTTTTTTTTTTTTTTTTTTTTTCATGAGAGGCACACACCGGCTCTTCTGCATGTTTACCAATGACAAATGGAGGACTCTGGTCTTCAGGGGCATGAAGTGGAATCAGGTGCACTAAGGCTGCGGGTCTATAGGCTCCAGCGTATTTAAGCCCAGGGGCCACCGGCAGAGGAGAGCTGTGATAAGTCTGGGCTGGAGAATGAATATGTTCACATGGGACGAGACAGGAGGGAGACAATTGGCTGCATTGTTTTCTCCAGCCTGCTGTTGCATCACAATACACATTCCCACCGCACACTTCATGAAAATGGATTTAGCTGTGGAAAAGGACATTCCGAGTCTCAAGTCTCTGTGGAAAGATGAAACTTTTTCCTGTCCTGTGCACCTGAATGGCCCATGGACCAGGAGGGATTTTTCTCAATTAAAATTTATTTTTTAATTGAAATACAAAATTTATTTGGGATAGAATTTAATTGAATGGAAAAAAACATGCAAAAAATATTGCTCTTAGCAAAACAGTACAGAAGAAAACAACAAAACTTAAAAACTTTTTTCTACACAATAAGCTATGGCTTATTGTGGCAACACTTTGTATAAAACACAACCTATTTGATTTGTCAAAAGTAACATAAGATACATTTTACAGTATCCATTCTGTATCACTGCCAACATTCCATTCTTATCATTCATTTGTCCATTAAATTATTTGTAAACATTTTTTAAACTTTTCAGACTTTTCCAGTTTCTCTCTAACTGTTCCATACAATCAGCTCTTTAACAGAAATATAAAATAACTGTTTGTATTAGTCCTGACCCTGTGTTTCTTCAACATGCATATTCCTAAATCAACTTAATGCTTTCAGGTGGTCATTTTCTTTTAAACCTTATATGTGATTGATACTGCTTCACAATCTACTAAGTATTTGAATTTTAGAGTCTTTAATGAAGAAATCCAAGCAGTGAGTAATGCGTGGTAGTATAAGTAAACAGCACAAATTTTTGTGAAGCTAGATTTATGAATGGTAAATGTCTTTATGTTTTAGAAACCAAATAAGCACTAACCCCACAAGTAACCTTCAAATCATTTTGAATTGATATTATTTATCTATTTATTGTGCTTTTCCAGATATCCTCTTAAGTGTGTAACCCCTCTGATGCCTTATTCTTTAATGCCAATTAGCAGCATTTTTCTGTTATAAAAGAGGCTGTGAAAAAGGCAGGTCGTTGATATTGGTCTTTTCAAAGCACCTTGAGGCAAGAAACACGGGTCTATAAAGGGCAAATGATCTGTGTCTCTATTATAGTAACATCTGTTAAAAATGTTTTCCCCTGGAATGATGGATAATGTCAGAAGAGCAGGTTATTACTTCTGAGTGGGGTTTACTGACAAAAATTTAATAGCAGCGATGCCTTAAGCAAAGAACTCTTGAGTTTCAATCATCAATAGTGTTATTTGTAATAGAAAGTACAGGAAATTATATCTTTTAAAAAAAAACGTTTTCTTTGCACTGTCCTCAGGAACATTGTGAACTCATGAGAAGAATTACAGCATTTAATTCAATGTTTATCTTTTCCTTGAAGAGTATTGCTGTGAATGCGTACATATTCAGCTATGGAAATCATCAGCCTCCACAGAACACTTTTATCCTTGGACAGTTTTTATACAAATGATCAGTAATTGAGAGACTGCATACAAGAGCTCATGCTCATGTCTTAAATCTTCTCACATTCAAAAATTGCTATTTGTGCACTCACCAGTGTTCCTCCCTCTACTGTTGTATGCTGATTTTGGTTCTTTGCCGTGTTCAAGCTTTTCAAACACACCAGGTCACTTATCATTCCCCATTTCGCCTACTTCCTCCTCCATTTGTTCCTCACACTATTTTCTGCTGCAGTCTCCTGCACAATTCCACTGCTCGTCTGCACAGGTAGTTACATGGTGATTTAGAGAAAGTGGCTCTCTGCTGATTACACAATAATAATAGATGGAGAGAGTAGAATAGAGAGAATTAGAATCTGAGAATCTAATTTTCAGGCACACCTGTGGACACTGAGAAAAATAGGCTTAATAGTCTTGAATGTGATTCTGTTATTGGATAAAACTTATACTGAAAAAAAAAAGAATGCCTGAATTGGCTGTGGACTAGCAGGTTGGCTCTAGGGATGGCAATCAATCTGTATGTTTGTCCATCATTTTGGTTCAACCCCGACTGTCTCCACAACTGCTGGAAGGGTTGTCACGAACGTCTGTATGGACATTTACGTCCCATTTACGTTGTGATAACTTGGTGATCCCTTTAGTGTCGGCCTAGCACCAATTGCACTGTTTGCCAAACAGTAACTGCACGTAACTGCAAATTGGTAAATGTTAGCATCCTAATGAGGTAAACTAAGATATTCAGTATGGTAAACACTAGTTCCATTTCCAGCTAGGCTTCAGTATATTGTCATCTAGATATTAGCATTTAGCTCAAAGCTCCACTGTGACTAAATAAAGCTACACAGAGCCACAAGCATGGTTATAGATTCTTAGCTTTGTTTTTTTTAATCAGAAATGTTTAAGTGTTAATTAGCATGTGAATTGCTTGGAAAATTACAAAGGGCTAATGTTATATGTTGTTGGAGGCACAAATCCAGATTCAGTGTCATGTTCCAATGCAAGTGAGTTTCATTGCACCTCTCTCTCTCACACTGGTAATTTTGTGACTCTGAATGAAACCCTTTTTACACTGTAATGTATCCATTTTGGCAAAATATGTTTACCTCCATCTTTTCTTGCTCTAACCACCTCTTGCTGAAAATACAAAAACATGGAACATTTTTTGTGGCTTTAGCAGAGAGATTCTGCACTGGGTTACATTAATGGGTTATTCGCACCCATAATGTCTATTTCAGTTGTTTAAATTCCTGAAACCATCAGACAGCAATAAGACTGGTACGTGCGTTCATCAGATTCAGATTTTAGGGATGTGCTTCATTTTTCTAAGCTTAGCAGTTATGCACATAAAAGTGTGGAGATCAGCAATAGGTTCAAGGTACAAATCACACTAGTAAGTGATTCTGAGTCACAGTGCAAATCATTAGGAAGTATCTTGACCTTCTTAAGACACTTTCTTTACTCCTGTCCAAACATATTTTTTCTCTGGATAATCAATCTTATATTTCATGTAATACAAATGTCATTATCAGTGGCAGCTCTCTGTTTATGCAGTCATCCAAACAGATGAAGCTATGTGTGTGTGTGTGCGTGTGTGAGGTGAGGGCAAAGGCAACCAAGGATCTTCCTAGACTGTATCACAAGTGGGGGGGCAGAAGCAGTGGTACATTGGCCCTCCATCCTTTAATAAACTGTATTCTTCCACCTTGATGGCACAAATCAAAGTAAAAATGTGCAGCAGATTTCACAGATTGTTAAGAAAAGACAACCAAGGCTAAAGGAGATAGGAACAGAAACCCTGAAACTTCTTTAGCTTTTCAGTTAATTCCAGCAGCTCTTGTCATGGCTGCCACTGAGTTTCTTCCAGGTGAGTTCTCTCAGTGAGGAACCTTCCTAATCAAAAAGACTTTTCTATGCACCCTGGTTCTTCCTGCCAGTGACTTGATTAGCTAATCTCCAGCAGCAGGGTTCCCTCCAGGTCTGCAGCATTTGCAAAGGGAAACACCAGTCCTCTCACACTCTGCCCAGGGGCCTCCTATTGCCCTTTGTGGAGCGCTTTCTCCTGCCTGCTGAGCCACCCTTACCTAGCAGATGCTTCTGTATTAGTATTAACTGAATATGATTGGAGGTGAGTATGCAAATACGACCTAAATTCAGCCTTTTACTGTACTAAACCACAGTACACACATTATTAAAGGCAGTTGCTAAGTTAAAATGTAAATGTTAGGTTGCTTTGGATAAGTGAGTTTTAAAAACATTATATGTACATACTTGTTTATGAATCCATGTAAGGACAATAACACAGCAAGAATGATTACATGCAGTGCAATAATTACTGATGATTGTTGAAGAATTGTGTTTGTGTTTAAGTAAGAAGAATCACCTGACCTGTTTAGCAGCAGTCCGTGTGCATGTGTGTGTGTGCGTTTGAGTGTGTGTGTACACTGTGTACATGTGTAGCACTGCCTAGCAACAGTATGGCGGGATGCTTATGCGTCATGAGTCAGATGGTGGATGGTTCACTTAGCAATTTATAGATTTCACTGCATGGATGATAGATATCACACCTATCGACTGTGTTTGAAAAAGACCAAGATGGAATAAAAAACAAACTACGGGCAGACAGCTACAACTGCACTCATTTCAGCTGATGATTTGTCACATGTAGACCAGGTCATTTGAAATCTCTACCTAGAAGGCTACAGTAAAGCAGAATAACTTTGTGAGAAACGTTTTTGCATGAATACCCACTTCAGAAAGCACAAATCCTTTTGTGAATACCTGCTTGGGCCAGATGCCAGTGTGACCACAGTTTAGGAAAATGAGTTGGAAATCAAGACACGGTGGTGATCATCACAGATGGACGGACTGTCAAAGTCTGTTTACACCCATCTCAATCAAAAGAAAACTGATCCAGTGTGTGTGCAACTCCCTTGATAAAGTGGCTCCAAGAGACTGTGCTCAGCAGCAAACCAAATGCACAGAATTTTTTGTTTTTCTTTTAAACATGACTCAAGTTTATGCTTTCTATTCTCCCATTCTCTCTCTCCCTTTTCCTCTGCAGCTGTGACTCAGGAGGGAGAGCGGGTCATCCACTGATCAGAAGGTCAGCAGTTTGATTCCCAACTCCTCCAGTCCGTGTGCAGAAGTATCCTTGATCAAGATACTGAACCTCAAATTTCCCCTGATGTATCACTGGTGTGTGAATGGGTGTATATGTGTTAGAGCGCTTCCTGTCTAGAACAAGCGCTGTATGAATGTGTGGGTGAATGGGTGAATATGACCAGTAGTGTAAAGTGCTTTGAGTGGTCAACATGACTAGAAAAGCATTATATAAGTGCAGACCATTTACTATTTACATTCTGTTCTTTACTGTCTTTCTCCCTTTTTTTCTTCTTAAGTAACATTCATAAGTTAGTATCATTGAATTAAATTCCCTGACAGGAACACCATTCACCAAATTCACCTCAAGCTCAGGTCCAGAGAGTAGTGAAGGTGGGTTGGCTAAAACCTATTGATGCATTTGGATAGACCACTGATGCCAGTGTGACCTATGTAACTGCAGCAAGTTTGACTTGTCTGTATCAGACAACTGGTTCACTAGTTTAACCAAGTGCCAAAGCAATTATCATGCTGTCTATACTAGCATGAAAAATTATGGCGACATCCTTTGGTGACAACAAATTACATCGACAGAATCATCGATTAAAAAGCTTTACTCAGACCAGGCCGTGTGATGATATTCCTCATTCTTCCCATATCCAGCGCTCATGTTGAGAGGACTTAAATGACACTACCAAGTTAGTTGACATTGTCACTGACGATCGTAACGCTAGAACCGATTCTTTGGTCACGTGTATCAGTGAGTGAAATTATTCATCAGCAAAATAACCATTAGGTTTTGATGAATACTCCCTTTTTGGGATTTTGGGATTAATTGATGATCGAATCCCCCAAGGCCTCTGCGGCACACTCTGAGGAGGTAATTGCTTCTTTTCAGACAGCTCAAGGTACACCCAGGTGGCGAGGATGGGTTCCATTTTTTAAACTTCAGTATGGGGAAAATTAAGACATTCATGCTGTCAAGCTGCTCCATTACAATCCGTCACTCTGCAGACCTTAACCCTCTCTTTATTAGTGCTCTGATTCTCTTTTGTGGCCCGCCGAAGGATCCTTTGGTTGTGCTAGAAAACAGAGCTTTGTTTTGGTAAGTGCTCACACAGTCAGTGGAGGACTCATTAATCCATGTTGAAACAAGACTTGGAGTCAGTCCAAGTCCTGCAGAGTACAACTGTATATGACTGAAGGACACACTCACTCTAAAAGACTAAGGCAATGGTCAAACCAACTATTGGTGATGTGCTACTCATGTATTTATTGGTGCAATTTTGTACCAGAAAATACTGAATTAACTACAGATTAATGACAGGAAATAATTCTGTTGTCTCCAACCTTGAAGGTAAAAGTCAGGTTTTGAATCTAAGAGACAAAACTAGTATTGTATTTGGTCTGAGCAGTAAAGGTGTTGTCCCAACATACCCATCATATGTGTATCAACAAATATTTCTAGTTTCAGGGTTGTAAACTGATAAACTAATAATTAATAGTTTGCATTAATAGTCATTTGGGAAAATGTTTAAGAGTTAGATAAGTTGATCAATACCACTCTCACAAAAAGAAACTACAATCAGTTAGCTTAGCTTAGCATAAAGACTGGTAAACACTGGTAAACAGCTAGCCTGGCTTTGTCCAAAGGAAAAACCATCTACCTAATACCTGTAGGCCTTTAAATGTTTTTTTTTTAACAAACAGGATAAATAATCTCAATCAGTGAGCTTCAGAAGTGCTAGTAAATGGATTTTGGTAGCATTGGACATAGGCGTGCTAGCTGATTCCCTGTTTTCCAGTGTTAAGCTAAGATATAAGCAAATGGTATAAACATGCATAAAACATGAGGGTCATGTTGATCTTGTTGTGAATGTTTCAGTATTTTTTGATAGCATTTCACACTATACTGTTTACAGCTGAATAATATAACACATACACGTTATACACAATACATATACAGTATATACCATATATTTACTGTTGTCATCATGAAACATTTAGCATTGGTTAAATAGGCCACTTAAAGAAATAAGATAGTGTAGAATGATAGAGCAAGAGTTGTTCCTCAAGGTATGTTCAGGGATACATCCATCCATTATCTATACCACTTATCTGTTAAGGGTCATGGGGGTACTGGAGCCTATCCCAGTTGACATTGGGCGAGAGGCGGGGTACACCCTGGACAGATTGCCAGTCCATTGCAGGGCCAACATATACTGACAAACAACCATTCACACCCACATTCAAACCTACGGGCAATTTAGAGTCACCCGTTAACCTAATGTGCATGTCTTTGGACTGTGGGAGGAAGCCGGAGTACCCGTTTTTTCTCACTGATTGATCTCACTGGTGAACTGAAATTTTATAGATAAAGTTCTGCACTTGTTAGTATTGTATCAACAGTTGAGATGGATTCTAGAAGTACAACTCACACAGCTCATTATTTTCAGGTAGCCCCACTGAGCTACCCCTACAGGTCATACTGCCAGCCTATACTGCCATAAAGGCATAAGGCCGTAGTGAGAGATTTCCTTTTACCATGTGCTTGTGCACATATGCTGCTGTAACAGATATGCAAGGTAGAAAATGTAAAATCTAAAAATGTATGCATTTGAATCTGGATGAAAGAATAGAGACAATTGAGGGACACCTTCTAGATCTTATTTTAAATTCAACTGGTGCAGTAGTTCATAGGAACATAGGGAAAGAAATCCTTAAAAATCCTGGCTCTACACCTGGATATGGATCCACACCACAAACAACAAATCACCTGTTCCTTTGTTGGCCCATGGCCTAACTTTCCACCAAATTCAATTAAAATCTGTTAAGTAGTGTTTGACTAACAAACAAACTGACAAAAAACAAATTGAACCGACGACACAACCTCCCTGGCGGAGGTAATTACGCAAATAAACAGAGGCGTGATGATCCATTTCAAAGGGACTCATACAATGATGAATTCCAGACACTGCAGTAATTCTTACCCAGCGCTCTCTTCACTTCTTTAACTAACCACATTTGTAACATTATAACAACCCCCCCATGTCTGTCCTTTTCCTTATTTTTCCCATCTTTCTGTCTCTGCCACTCTTCCTTCTTTTTTCTCAGTGGAGACAATTAAAGTGTGACAGGCCTTCATTTAACAAGTCCTCATTTACCTTGTAAGGATGAACACATGGCATTCTAATTACTGGTGGACAACGCTGGGGCTTCCTCGCTGTTTTACTGCTTCTCCAATGCAGCCCTAATGTACCTGACAGAGAAGGCACACCAGACCTGAAATTACAGGGATTAATGTTTCCAAGACTAAACACTTCAAATGGGTTCTCTGATGTGAGTGCCATGCAGGGGAGCAGGCAGAAAATCCACTTACGGCATCATTGCTTTGGCATTATTCACTCTTGAAAGCGCAGCACGTTTCAGCAAGCTTCGTTGATGAATGTGCGCTCCTTGCCAGGCAAACTTTAATTTGGAGTGTTTAGTGTTAGCTACACAATAATTGTCAGGGTAAGGAGAAGGCAGAGGAGGAGGCCCAAAGGACAAGACCTTGTAGCTGAAGCTAAGAAGAAATGTTAAATAGTTTCTTTGATCTACTTGCACTGCTTCTCATTGAATGAAATGAATGTTTATACTATTGTAATAAAACATTTACCAAATACGAGGGGTTAAAATAGTAATACCAGTCAAAGTGAATCAGAGTGCAAGTTTTTTTTTTCTCTCTTTTTAAAAAACATTTATGCAAGACACATATTAAGAAATGCAAACAGCACTTGGTCCATGTACAAAGAAAAAGGAAATTAACAAAATGCACATCACACTAAGAGGAGGTGAAACCTTAGTATGGGTCACAAAGCAAGTCTGAGGAGAGTGTCAGCTGACTTGGCAAAAGGCCAGGCCTTTCAAACAGCCAGTGACTGTGACTGTAAGGGATCAGAGATAGAAGCAGAAACAGAGGTGCACTAGCAAATCAAACGCAGTCATTAAATTTGTTTCATTGCATTTCCAGTGCATTCGTTGTGATGTCCAGCTCTATTCACCTCACTGTTTTGGTTTTGAAGCCCGAAAATGTAGTTTTTTGATTGATTCTTACCACTCTCATAGCATTGCTTCTAGTTGCAGTTGTAAGTGAAAAAGCTCTAAAAATCCACTGTACACTACCTGCCAAGCAACCGAATGCTAAAGCTGCTCTGTGTTTGTTGGGTGTGTTTGCTATATCTGTTTCAAAGGTGGTAATATGGCAGTGTTGGCCCAAACATAAATTACTCCAGGTTTAAAAATATGAGCTTTTGTATTATAATTATTTATTCTAGATTATTTAGCTTTCCTGGAATCTGACTGCAAATGGAAGAGAGAACTCATGAAGTGTTTGACCAGATATGAAACCTCAAGTTTGGCTTTGCATTCAACATTATTATTATTATTACAGTAATGTAAGGAAGAATACTTGGGTAAAGTAAGCTGTTGTTAGAGCAAACAGTCAATTTTGCAGCAAGAGCAAAGGTACAATTAATAACCTCAACGGCTCAATTTAAAGATCAGAGCCATACCAATGAAACAAAATGCTCCCACTGTTACTTTTTGATTGTTATTAACGCCATCTGTGCTTTTTCTATAGTGGCATGTCAAATGTTTGCTGTTACATATTAAGTCTATTGCCATTTTCTTTACTTTTTTGAGAACTCGAGCAGCTCGTTAGCTTGCAGTTGATATTCATTTATTTACTTATTCCTCTTTGTCCAGCGTGGGACATTATGCCATGATGAGCTCCGTTCCCTTTCTTGGCAACATGTTGACGTGTTGACTGCACTGAAAATTCACTATCACCATGCTGATGGGGTGTTTATTGTATATTACAAACTGATTATATCATATTTTGATAGAAAAGTACAGCAAACTCAATCAGAGTTAAGATCATCCCCCTGTAAATATTGTTATCAGGTTATGCCACTTGAATTAAATTAGTCTCAGGTCACATAAGTCAAAGACTTTGTACTTTGCATCCACTGCAAAAGTTTGGATTGTTGGCAATACTGACATCCATTTCGGAGCCTGAAGAGCAGTGAGCACCATGCAGACCAAACCCTGGGGTAAAGACGCATATACTAGCAACAGTTCTAAACTTTATTATTCCCCTTTAAAAAAAAAATTTAAAAAAAATCATTAACTTTGTTATGCATTTATGCATATGATCAGTATTTTGTATGAACAGGTCAGATACAGCTCCACAGCTGGTATCCCAGCCAGGGGGTTGGATGGTTTTAAAGCCACGTGTGGAGTTGAACACATGATTCCCATCAGTTTCATCCAGGTGGAAATAGGCCCTGTGGACTAGTGATAGGCGAACAGAGGGCAGGGTGCAGGGTAAGGCAGCTGCTCAGATCCATCTGGTGTGTTGGAGT
The DNA here is from genome assembly GCA_033238685.1 of Lates japonicus. Lineage (NCBI taxonomy): Eukaryota > Metazoa > Chordata > Actinopteri > Centropomidae > Lates > Lates japonicus. Next base: position 2,055,439 of record BRZM01000022.1, on the reverse strand, counting down.
CGAGCTGGGGTAGGGCAGGGGGTTCAGGTGTCAAATCTAATGAAGAATTGTTCCAATGTATCCATCTTATCCATCTCCCACTCAAATCCACTGCTTATCCAACTCACCCCGCTTCTGTTTGTCATGTCAATCTGTTTTACATTAGCCTCTATTTTATTGCTGTAATTATCTTCACCCCCCCCCCCCCAAAAAAAAAAAAAAAATCACTGCACATTCCTGCAGGTTCAGATTTCCATCCTAGAAAGCTTGTTTATGCTGATTTAATAGCCCTTTAAAAACCATGTTTGTAGGAGTTGGGGGAGTCAACATGAAATTGATACAGTCTGTCATGCAGCTTATAAAGCCCATCAGTGTCCTCCTTGAGCACATCATATTGTGTCCCACCTCTGAGGCATCTGTTTGACCCTTCATAGCTTCATTCTTTCATTTTCTCCTGGTCCCAGAGGTAACTGCTGGTAAAACAAAGATGTGTTCATTTATCTAGTGCTCCCAGTTTCTCTAATATGCCTTATGTTGTGGCTCTATCTTTGTATTAAGTGTATGGATATGAGAACAGTATGAATCATCTAATCTACCTCAGAAAGATGTGAACTATTCTTTTAACTGGTGGTACAAAATGATATGGCGTAAGATAATATTTTTACAAAATTTTGACGCACCAGGTATTGGTATTGTTTTACATTTAAGTATTGTATTTCACAAGTTATTATTGTGTTTTACGGAGCCCTGAAATTCAGATATTAAATCTTGTGTGCACAAGTTAAAAAATATACCTTTGTATTTGCTGGTGAGCAGGATGCAACATTATATTTGATGGATGGGTCCACAAAACACAGGACTTTCATACAATAGTCTGGCCAACAATCACTACTATTTATTTTAACCAAGAATATTCCATAACCTTAAGTGCAAGTTTATTATTGTTACTATGATGACTGACCTTGAGGAAATACTTACTTTAATCTGAACCACAATCTTTTCTTACACCTAACCAACTTGGTTTTCTACCCAAGCTCAACCAAACCATGTCCTTTCCATAAGCTTAACCCTGTGTTTATTATTGTAACCATGACATCCAGTATGCCTGCTGCCATAGGGGTGCTTGAAACTAAAGCTGGCATAAAAATAGCATCAGAGAATTTGTGTGACAAATCGTGTAGGAACAGACCAAATACAAGTATAATTTAGTCATTCTCCTGGGGAATGATGGAGATACAGTACGCCTCAGGGTACTCAGTTTACTGTTTGCAAAGATGGTCAGTCCCTAATTCAGCAGTCAAGAGTCTGGGGAGACAGCAATGTCCCAATAAAGTTAGAAAAGACCTTGTCTGTAGCTCCACATCCATTTCACTTCTATTTGTCTTTAACAGTTTTACTTCTCAGTGTAAACAAAGAGCTCTAGTACTGAGAGGAGCAACTGACACTTGTATGATAATATTGTTTTACTATGTTTTCATGATGTGTGTAATGAATTCTGAGGAAACAGCAGAATATTGTTTGTTAACTTTTTACTCTTAGAACTGACAGAAATTAGCACATAAAGAGTGGATGTCAACAGATGAAAATCTGATATATACAGGCTCTGAAATGTAAGCTGCGGTTTTGACATTAAACATATATATATATATATATAATACATACTTTCTGTTCATTTGTTGTAGAAGGAAGATCAGTAGATATACATCAGTAGGAGTAGGCGTAGAAGATCAGTGGGGTAACACATCATTATCACATGTGTTATCTTCTTAGATGGTCATTTGCCAACTTCTCTTTGTCTTCAGTTCCACCCCGTGTCACTATATGGACTGAGCATGACAAATTCAAGTATTTGTGATCATGTGTGGAGCCAGTCAAAAGGAAAAAAAAGCTGGCGGGCGCAGTGGATTTACAGACTATGTTGTCAGAAAAACAAAGTTGTTAGACAATGGATCATGTCAAAAGGATAACAAGAAGATTGCAGCTTCTTACATTTTCTTTTATGAAAGAATAACCTGACCCAAAGCCCAATCATTGCAGCATAATGACCCCACACTCGATTACCCCTCACCCTTATTTATTATATAGCATTTACTAAACCCTATTATATACTGTTGCAAAGTCAAACTTTTTTTTACCATAGAATATTTTCTCACTGTGACATTAAATAGTGCACACACTGTATCTGGTTGGTGCTGATGAGAATGTTGAAACAGGCAATGTTTGCACTTGCAGTTTTATTAGTGCATTGCCACAGTTTTTTTTAATGCTTTGGTAATGATGTCTGGAGATTTGACTTGCACAAGGAAACTTGAAAAGTTTGACATTTTTGGAAATAGCTTTATTGGCTTTCTTGCTGAGAGTCAGATGAAAAGATCAATACCACTTTCATGTCTTTCCTTTAAATATGTAGCTAAACAGCTAGCTTGGCTCTTCCCAAAAGCAACAAAATCCACTCCCAGCCAAAAAATAGTCCAACACATAACCTCCCATAACACCACAATGTGTCGTTTTCACACTTTGGTTGTTGTACAGATTAAACAAACAAGATCTAATTTGGTAATTTAGAGGTGCTAGGAGGAAGATTAGTTACATCAAACAGAGCCAAGCTAATTGTTTCCTCGTGTTTCCAGTCTTTATGCTAAGTTAAGGTTACCAGCTGTTGTTGTACCCTTCCATTTAGTATTAAGACATGAGAGTGGTATTGACTTCTTCATCTAACGTTTGTCAAGAAAGCATCAAGTGCATCCCCCAAAATGTGAAACTACTGCTTTAATGATGGCTTGGTTTATTCAAGTATCCCAATAAGCCATGACAGTACCAGGATGCTGAAACTGAAGCAGCTAAACTGAATTCAGCCATCGTTCATTTTATTATTTCCACCTGTGTTTCTCCTACCGTAATATCTCAAAATGTCTTCTGTGAAAAGAGCCTGCGGAATTTACTTCCTTGGTCTATGCTATCAAGGCTAACCATAAGGTAATAGTGCTATTTGACCCATTGCTTCAATCTGTTAAGAATAAAGCAAAAACCACAGTTCTGCAACTTAATGCTGAGCAAGGAATGGCATCAATCTCTTAAGTAAATGTGTGGGAGTTTATGTCTGAGTGAGGTCAGCATTCTTGGCTTTGGGGCAGTGGTTTTATCTTTTAAAAAATTGTAAAGCTAACACATTTTGTTTTTGTCAATTGTGAGCCAAATCATCACATCTCAGCCTTCCCTCCCTCTCTCCTTTCCCCCACACATTCTCCTCCCATCTTCCAGACTCTGCACCTCAGTCAAGGTTATCTCTTCCATCGATTCTTATCATCAGCTTGTCAATTGATCTATTACCCCTGCACCCCACCTACTTAATGCTGGCTTGATTAATTATTGTCCCCCACGGGGCTAGGAGTGGGGAGGCTGGCGAAATTCTCCCAGATTAAAGATGAATTTTCATTGTCTTTGTTCCTGAATTAATGAAGAACACCAACTTGTGTTGAAACACACTGAATTTAGAAAGCTAAATAGGCTGTGTGCCCTACTGACACCAGATGTCCTCAGGGCTATATACCCTACATACTGTATGATACAGGCTTCAGTATTCGCCTGTTTATTTGTTCTTCTGGCTTTAAGTATTATTTAGTATGATATAGAGGCATCAGATAATTTGAAATGAAAATGAAATTCCCAAATCAATTTACATTTTCATGACAAGCTTCACTGACACTCTGATATGTTTTATTCCCTGATAGCATGGAGAAACAGCAAAGGTGGAGACAGGAGAGTAAGACTGAGAGGTTTAACCGCATTATGCATAATGTTGATTTTAATTCATTTTAGGCTTTTCAGCTTTAAAACTTCTTATTATTTTGCTTTGAGACTAAATGGCTCCAGCTAAACTTTTAGTTGGAGGTTTGTGTTGAGATTCTAACAGTCTCCACATATTTGATGCCTATTTGTTCTGGCGAAAAAAATGCCCTGTGGATGAGCAGATCAACACTATTAACAGTCTAATGCTGCTAATCTCCAGCTGCCAACAGCTTGCAAAAGACACTGCTTTGCTTGAGCAACAGTTACTGTATATTTGCAGTAGCAGGTAATTCAAACATAATGTACATATCATTTCAGGAATATTAGTGAGCTGGTTATAGATTCAGAAATTCTCTGGCATTTTGTGTTTGCTCAGGTCCTGCTGTGACAAAGGCATTTAGTCTGTCCCTGCTGGTATAACAACATTTAATGCATCATGATTATCTATGATGTATGTATGTATTTATTGTTATTTTTGATACTTTGAAGTGTTGGAAAGTACATGTATTAAAAGTATAATTTGAGGTACTTATAATTTATCTATCTCTCCTGTCTGTCTGTCTGTCTGTCTATCTGTCTATCTATCTATATTTTTATTTATTTATTTACTTATTTATGTATTTATTTATTTATTTATTTTTTTTTTTAGAGAGGTCAGGTCTTTTGAATTTCCAACAAAAATATGTTTCAGAATCAATCCTCGGACAGAATATGATTTGAGTTCATGTTCATGAGGGGTTGCTCCTGCTGGGATCAGCTCAACAGCAGCACCATCTCTCTTTTTGATGTGCATTGGGTTGAGTCATAAAGACCTTCAGTCTTTCCTTTTAAATATTCTATATCTCATCACTCAAACATATAAATGTTTTGCTTTCTCTAGGGCACTCTGATATGTCCAGTATGTAGGGCAGCACATGTGATCTCCCCGGGCCTGGGAGTGGATGCAGAGGATAAAAAAATCTGAAGGTTGAAAGAAAAAAAAAAGATGCAGTTTTGCGAGATCCCGAAAAAGTTTTGTCTCGCAAAAGTTTCACAAGTTCACAATCTTAAGAAGAAGTACATCTTTTTTTTCAACCTTCATATTTTTCCTCCATGTCCCCTCCCAGACTCCGTATGATGCAGATAGATAAAACAAACATTTAATTCAGTAAAGCTTTCAATTATCTTTACACCTTTAATCTTGAGGCCAGAGTCCTTGTTAACAAATGAGCCTCAGGACAAGTGTTAAAGGAGCCATTTTTCTGTGCTTCACTGTGTGCTGTCACTCATTTAGACAGAGAGCTCTTACTTAAAGACATCTCCAAGGCAGGAAGAAGGAAGTTGTGAAACAACATCAATCTCCACCTTACACAACAAAGGTAGGGCCAGGAGAGGCGGAGTCAGACACACTGCCACAGTGAATAATAAGCAGATGCAGCAGTTGAACCACACACACACACACACACACACACATACACAGAGCGTATGTTTCCTGTTCGCTAATGATATGAGCCTGACAAATGATTCAGGCAGTGCAGTAGAAGGATAAACATTCAGAATTTAACCACCCTGTTGTCCTTGTAGGTCAGTAAGCCATGTAGGCCTTCAAGTGCACCTCGCTGTGTAAGAACACACTTCAAAGAGATAAATTTCTTGCTTCTAGATGTGGTTGACTGTGTGTGTTTGACTGTGTGTGTGTATACGTGTGTGAGGAGAAGAGCTCCCTCTCTCACTCCTTCTCTCAGAGCGTACAATATTCATCTTTGCTCTCACATGCTCAACACCTACTGAACCACATAAAGTCCTCCCAAATGATGATTAACTGCAGTAATTACAGTATTTTTTAGTGTCTGTAAGGTGTGCAGATTCATTTATTCAATTACGTCACGCTTACATTCAAGTGTTGCAGCAAAGAAAAAAAAAACTTCTGTGATCTGTGTATTTCTAATATCCGTCTTGTGCCATTCATCATGTCAGTCTGCAACAATCAATTATTGATGTGTAAAATTCTGAGAGTCAGTGAACTGAAACTACATATTTCTAGCCTGGGCACTGCCACTCACCATGACAACTTAGAAGCTCAGCTGAATGGGTGCAATAAAGATAACAGCATTTCATGTAATTCTTTTGTACAGCAGTCAGATCTACTGACTGAAACACAGGACTCTCCCAGGAACAATCCTATAGGTTTATGTTATGGCCACCACTTTTTATATCCCTCTAAGAAATCATACTTTGTCCCTAATTTTGGCATGGTGCATGGGTCTTAATACTGCAATACCCATGAGCCTCTGCGGCCATAGCCCTGGAGAAGAAGCCAGTTAGAGTGGTGAAGCAGAGTTTTTGTTGCAGCTGACAACAAACCACAGTGCCATGGCTGCTGAATTCAAGCACAAATGACCAAGAATGTAAAAGTGAACAGACTGAAACTGCAGATTGTGTTTTTCTAAACACTGTAATCTTTAGCTCCCATCTGCTCCTGTGCACACTGACAGAACTTGAAGGTCAGTGATCAGATGTTTCTTGCAATGCACCTTGTGGGTCGAAGGTAACATCTACCTCAAAGGTTTATGTACTAAAGCAGCTATTCTTTAGTACATAATTCTATCATTTACAATACAAGAGCTGGGTTGCTTTTTTAGGACAGTCTTGACAGGCTGTGAGTCACGCAACATGGTCTATGGGAAACAGAATAGGACCCTCCCTTAGTTCCTGTTAAAATGTGTCAAGTTTCCACTCTAGCACAGCTCATATGCAGTTTACAGTGTGAACTGTTGCAACTTAATCACACAAAATTCTTCGTCATTTTTTAAACAATGGTTCCTTGATTTCAGACCTAGATCAACAAAAGCAGACTTCTCAATTCTAACAAGACTGTCGCTGGCCGATTGTATCAACAACAGTGTCTTCTTCTGACTTAATAATATTTCCATTTTAAAGCTGCATGTCCCCAGCAACAAGTCATTATCCAAAATGTATGTATAAGACATGTAAATCAAGAAAAAAGTATTGTTCTTGTTTTGCAGTGTAGAGCTTGTAGCTAGCATTTTAAGCCTAATAACTATGATGAGGTAAAATGTAACTTCAGATCCTATTTAATTTTAGCATAACCCTGTTTGGGTGCCTAACTTACACTTAGACAAGCAAGAGAGAACAGTATGTTTCACTTTTAATTCTAAGAGTGGCTTTTAGGATGGGACTGACCAATAACATTGGGCAAATGTAACTACATCTCAGGTAATGCTGCAGGGGTTCTTTGCCAAATCCAGTAAAGAGTAGGACAGAGCCACTAACATTAGATTAAAATCTGATATTTTATCTAGGACCTGCACTCACACAGTGGGGGTACTACAGAGGGGATGTGTTTTTTTCTTCTTCTTTTTTTTTTTTTCAACATGACCTGTACTCCCTTAAAGAATGATACCCTGTGATAATGCTGGGGTATCACTGTATGAAGTAACGCTAAGCTGCTTAATAGCCATCGATTGCAGCTTACATTAGAGCAGACAAACACATTGTTAATGAAAAGTGATTAAAAAAAGACACATTTAGTGTCTCCAAATTCAGAGTGCCCCTCTTACGTGAGGCTCATTCAAACCACTTAAATATGTGGAGAAATTCAAAGCCTGTCAAGCCTGCTGTGCCTAGATACTGTTTCTATGCTATGAGTGTACAGTCACCGGTGAGGGGAGGGGTTTTTAGTGGACGCTCAGTTGTAACAAGACATGTTATAGTTAACTTGACATAAACGACAGTGACTGTTCTATAATCCAGAGAAAAGGCTCAGAGACAAAGATTGCAGCAAATAGCCTCAGTCAGTCAGCATGATACAAAGCTTTGACTGAACCACAGACAAATCGCAACAACTGAAAGCTCAGCTCCAATAATAACCCTATCAGTTGGTTTATTATCGTTTGTCTGGTATGGATTCAGATGCTGCTCATCATATCAAGTGGTCTGCCAATTGAAAGAATAATATCTTTGCAGCCGCCTATGTGATCCAACTTCACTTTCAGTGTCCTCTCTTTCTCCTCTCATAGCGTTCTCTCACTGCATTGCCACTTACTCTCAAGGAGTTAACTATCCAAGGACATCGCTGAGGTGTTGAAACCAGTACAAGAGGAAGAGAGGCACACAGGCAAACAAACCAACTTACAGGAATAGCAAGACAGCAAGTGAGTGTGAGACAATTTATTACTTTTTATTTCCCTCAAAGGTTTTTTTTTTTTTCTACCCGCCTTTCCTCGCTATAGCTCCCTGACAAACACCCCTTACCCTGGCAAGCTCCCTCTCTTGCTCCCTTCCCCTGCTTGTCATATGTGGTTTCAGAGCACCAACCTAGCTTTGCGCCTCCAAGGGAGCTTCAGGCAAGTGTCACTTTAAGTTACACGCAGCGCGTAAAAACCAGGCGCCAAGCTAACGGTCATAGATCTGTGCAAAATCAGGTCAAATGTCGGCGTCTCTATCTCACCCTCATGGTGATTGTTACATTTGGAGAGCAGAAGCTGGTGATTTGAAAGGAAGAAAAGATGGCATAATCAGTGCGCTAACCCACATCCCTCCACCCCCACTGTCTTTTTGCAATCTGCTGGAGAGTGAATAATGCAGATTACATAGGACGGAGAAGGAGCCACAGGGAAGGAAAGGAAGTCATGTTGGAGGAAGTACACACTGCCTTAAGTTATACTGCATATAAGACCCATGTCTATCAGTTTTGTTTTTTACAGAGGAATGATTGCTGGGAACAAAAATTCAACAACTTGTGACATTCAGCATCATCCCATTAGATATCAGTCTGAAAGAACACAAATGTTCTTTGACTCTTGTATATGGGAAATATAAATCTATTCCAGTCATTACATGATTTAAAAGGACATTTTATCTAAAGTAGAAAATAGTAAAAAGGTATTAGAGAGGTATTAAAGCTGAGGAAAGGGAAAAATTAAGAAAGCGCAAACATGCTTCTCAAAGACAGTGACCCTGTGCTTTATCAATCTGCAGTGTTCCTGTAAAAGGTAAAAAAAAAGAAAAAAGAAAAAAAAAAGATCTGCAAGCCAGCATCAAGGGAAGGATGTTTCCTGAGCACTGTTCCTGGTACCTGAGTACTTCAGCTACATCTAGTGGCAAAGTTCCTGCCCGTGCATTTTGTGAGGACCTGTGATTTGTAATTTCAAATGCAGAGCGAGCACAACACACTTGTACTGGCTGCAAGAAAAAGAGGAGAGTTGTGTATAAAATGACAACACATTTTGTCCTTACACTTAGAAGGAGACAAAAGTAGAAATAGCAAAGGCAGTAGTATAAAGCTGTACAACAGAGATGTTTTTTTTTCTTTCAAATGCAAAGATATTAAAGTTATAGGCTATAGGGACTGAACAAAAATGATTAGGTAGGAAGGGGAGTTCAGAGTGAGGGTAATGCATCGTTTTCCATTTTGCTGAAAGGAGGGTAATTTAAATTTTTTTTGGGAGAGCGTGGGACAGTGTTCAGTGTTTGAACGTTATCTCTTCAGAGAGCACATCATTCGTCACTATCCTGCAGCAGCAAGTGAAATGTTTCAGAAAAAATGCAAAGTGTCATATAAAGTGACAACTCCTGGTTCAATAATAAAAAGTGGTATAATATTTGGTAAAATTGAGGCATTATTTTGTTTTTATGTTTTTCAATATTTTGGCAAAAAGAAAAGGCCCAAAGAAAATAAAGATAATACTGAGGAAAGCCTTGCTCCTTAAATCAAATGGCTAATAGACTGACAATACTTCAGTCTGTATATTTTATATGTATGTATGTGTGTGTTGTGTCTGTGTGTGAGACAGAAAAAAATCTTGACATGCGCATGTATTCAGATTGAGTACAACAGATTTTGGGTTGTTAAAACAGAGTCAGCAGAAACTTATTGTATATAATGGAAAGCTTACAAACCACTGTCCATACCCTATAGCCTGTGTTTGCAAAAGACTGCGATAGACAGCACAGTAATCTAATGGAAATCATGGTAATCTAATGGAATACATTTTGCTCTGCAGAAAAGATGAAAGGAACACATGAAAAGCCCCTGTGATTCAGAACTGTTGGTAAAAGGCACTCTGCTCACATCCCTCAACAAGAGCGTAAATCAGTGGCACCATCAGCCAAGGTGTCAGAATCTGTCCTGACCGGGGGGGGGGTCTGAGAGCTGGAAGTGACAGACTGAGTGAATGAAACACCCAGTGATGAAATCTTTCCCCATCTAACCAGGCTGGTTTGTAATAAATAAATAAATAGCAGTGACATTACATTTTGTAACATGTACCCCATTTTAAAATATATATTTCAATCACAGAGGTTAGACAACATGTGTTTCTCATCTGTGAGCAAAACACTTTGTATGTTACTGAGAGTAAAATCCATTTCTGAGTTTTGATAATTTCATTATTTGGTCTCTGTGTTGATGGACTAATGAAATATATTCCTATTGTACTGTAACCCTAGCAAATCCTGGACATTTACAATATGATGTAGTGAGGTGCCTTGTGCTTTCCTTGATGGAGACTGGGAGTACAAAGTTGTGTATGATCAAGGAGTAAATTGACAACATAAATTACAATGGCAGCTCTGAGCAATAAAGCATGTGTGAACAGTAGACCTCAGCACCAGGGGTCAACAGTGGCTCCAGTGCTTACCCTCACATAAAAAGTAATGACAAGTGAGAGTAGATGTTAAAGCAACATCAATCAAAATGACACATAGGGCAATGCTGATCTCTTGATTTTCAAATTCAAGGTTCCCTTTACTTTCATCTTTTTCTCAATTATTTTATTTCATTTTTTTGTGATGGAAATCAGAGTAACCATCATAGTAGCATTATAAAGTAATATGATGAAATTTATAAACAGTAGAAGTAAAAGTATAAAGGCTACAGCACCAGTAGCAAAAGATAACCAGACAATTTTTACATTCTTATTCTTTGTCTTTGGGGAAAAGCAAGAGGAAATATAGTAAATGTGCCACCAAATTCTATACCTATCTGCCTCTTAGATCATGGTAAATTGTATATTGAATGCAAAGTTAACATTTTGAAGGTAGAGCAAAAGGACTGATCAAAATTGCCCCATTTCAAAAGAATGCATACTTTGGGGGCCATGGTATATGCTCAGTACATTTAATGGCAATCTGCTTATTAGATTATGATATTGCTTATACATGATTGTAACCACTGAGAAAAGGTCATGTATAGGGATGTAACAGTATCGTCAGTTTCATGAAATCGCGAAAACAAAAGTGTCTCGGAACCGCCGTGGACCTGGACAGTAACAAACAATAGGTCTTCTGGGCAAAACGGTAGTTTTATTACAGCTGCGGAGGAGCAGAGCAAAGGGAAATGAGAACTCTAGAGACCATCGTTTTATGCGTGCCCATCATCCTTTGCGCTCCGCTCGCTCCCTCTTCAAATCTATGGATCTAGTACAGCAAAGCTGGAGGACCCCGGTGTTGGAGGCGAGGGAGAACAGAGGAGGGGAGAGAGAGAGACGAAGCTTTTGTCTTTTAGATCTGATGTGTGGAAGCATTTCGGTTTCCCCGTGTCATGAAATGAGAGAGGGGAAAAGTTGACAGACTCTGCCAGACTGCAGTTATCTACACAACAGGAATATGATGGACTGTTTTTTGCCTTTTTTTTTTTTTTTTTTATCATGATAAATATCATATCGTCAACTTGTTTTCAAGGTATTATCACATCGTAAGGTTTTGATATCATTGCATCCCTAGTCAAGTAATAAATAGCAAAAAGCTCTATTAGTTTCCAAGAATCTCTACCATGGACCAAAGTTCTGATTAATGGAAAATTTTGACCAGACTGTTGCACTGGAGCCAACCATACGGTGTCTGTCCATTTACTCACTGCACCACTTGTTTTCCCTGCTCACCCCGACAGTAAAATCCAGATTAAAACCCACCCAAACATCCCCAACAAGACCACACACTCAAATACGGATGAATACAAGTAAAAGGTGATGATAAAAATTTTAGTAAGACAACCAGATAAAATAGAATTGCAGATCGCAACAATGTAAGTAGAAACGTACTGTCTCTCCTTTTTTTTTTTACCCAGTTTCTCCAGGCCTCTATGCATAATTCCTTCAGTAGGACCATGTGAAACTCACTCATTGGCCCACCTTGCTGTGACAGGAGGTCTCTTATCTCTACAGTGGAGGCCTTTGGATTCCAGCAGGCTTCAACAAAAATCTGTCTTCATAAATCTTTGTCAAGAATACTGAGCATCTTTTACAGGAACTACGTGGGGGTTTGGCACAAGATGAGAGTGACTATCATGCTGGACTAGCTTCATTACACTTTTCCTTGAGTTTATGTGAGGGCCTGCCTCTGCTTTACATTTAATACCCTTTAAACATCTGTGATCTGTAAACGTTACTGTTGATGTGGATATGAGAATTATCCATCTGACTGAAGCTTTACAATAGAGGAACATTTATGTCAATGTAAAACTTGCTCCACATATATGTATGTGTTTTTTGTTTTTTTTATGTTGAGACAAATATTCAAAATCCTTATTTGTATGTTTAAATAGAACTTCAATTAAAATAATACTTAAGATTATTCATTGAGTGATCATTGTAGGTGAAATGGTTTATTTGTAAGCCTTTTGACTAGCTCCCATTTTCATTAGTAATCTAGCAATGTCATATAATATCAAAGAACTGAAACAATAACAGTTAAAGTTTTACCAATATTAGGTGCAGGTAACCAATTTGAAGGACATTAACAGAGAACTCCTCATTATGGAGGTTATTGTCACAAGTATAACTCATGGATTTTGGCCAGCGAGCGCTTAAAGCAAAGGTGTTTTAACTTGTGACCCCTCATTAGTGACTTAATCATTTTACAATCCATAGTGATTATCTTGTGACCTCTTGTTGTGAATCATAGATTTAACTCATGGTATGATTATACAAGAATAGAAAAAGCAGAGTTGTGGTTTGTGTTGTAATTGGTTGTCTTCGCCCCCCCCCCCCCCCCCCCCTTTCAGGTTTTGTTTTTCTCTATTAATGTGCTGTTTGGCATCTGTGAACATCATAGTTTTCTCCTAAAATCAGTCAATCTTTGAGAATTTCAAGTCTTTTTAATCGTCTTTACTTCAGTACATCCCTGCTCAATATGCAGGGCAAGTTCAAAATTAAACCCAGTGAAGAAAAAAAGAATAAACCATACTGTGGTCTGAAACGCCTTTTAAAAAATGAAGAAGCCCTGTATATCCCTGAGAAGGAGGACCAATGTTATTCCTTTAGTCCTAGATCACAGTTTCTGTGTTGTATTGGACTTCACTGAGGTTCTAAAACATAAAGTGGGTCATGGGCTGCTCCCCTTCCCAATGGCAGATTGTGTCAGCAGGCACTGGACCAACTGGCCAGGAAGATCCTGTTTAATTTTTCACCATACTGCAATATTGTACGGTATTAAAATGCATAGAAAGAGGATAGTCATTAATAAAGTATAGCACAGTTAGTCATATGCACAGACATGAGCCATGCAACCCCCACCACCACCACCACACACACACACACACACACACAAAGATAAGAATACACACACTTTATTCAACCAAAGTTTATAGCAGATGTATGTTAATATATTACACATTTAACTGATACATAATTAGAGTACTGTGCTACAGTTTTCATTTTTAATAATACATTTTAATATTTTTAAATATTTGAACTACATATTGCTCATTATAGAGGTAATTATTTTTTCTCATTTAAAGCTGTGCTGTACCCATTTTGTTGGTTTACATTGATCTGTTCACTTCTATCAGCACAGAGAATGAGAATAGATCACTCCATGCATGGTTCATTGTAGACAGCACTTGCCTTGCCTGGCCTGCTTTGTTTTTCAAGAAGTTCCATGTTGTTATTTTGGGAGACTTTAATTTATGCTAAGCTCGTATGTGCCCCTCTGCGGGTGCACTGACATAATGCTATAAGTCACACTAGACACTAACAATAGCCACAGGCTACTGGTCAGCTCTGTTTTTAGATGACTGTTGAATCATTTGAAAAAAGATGTCACTTGTTTGCTATTAAGTGCTTTGCCGTTTCCAGCCCGGGGCAGTGGCTAGCCAAGATAAATAACCTTCTTGCGATGTTAGCTGAATTCTTTCCTGGCTAAACAACTAGGCATGACAAGGCGCTGCAGCACAGTGTTGTTTTAGCATCGCTCTGGATTTTGGTGTCAAAAGAAATGGTTGACAAAGACATTAATGTTTTATTACTGCCCATAAACGTACTGTCAACACAGCGCACTGAACGCTGCGTGTCAGATTATATGGCTCAGACATTGCAGGCGTCAGCAAAGATATGGTATATATCAATATTGTGGAGTTTCCTGTGTGAATATTTCCCTGTCATTACTCTACTCTGGTGATCCCACTAGAGTGAAATGATTGAAAAAAAAAAAGACGGCACTCAGTAGAACATATCATTTTTGCAATGTTTGAGATATGCCTCATATTGTTTTTTTGTTTTACCAAAACATAATTTCTTCCTTGCTCATTCAGCTATCATTTATACATATATCAGGAAATGCAGTTTTATAAACCATGTTACTGACATGACTCTAGGGATGGTAATTGGTCTGTCTGTTGGTCAGTTAGTCCAACAGGTCAAAACCCTCATGGCCATCTTCCTGCTTCAAATTGCTCTTTCAGGGTTTCAACAAAATTTTGGGAAAACTTCCTTTAACTGAGACTGAAATTCAAAAGGCAACACCGATACTCCATAATAAGAGTTTCAGAAATTGAAAAGGAAATTTTATGATGTTGTCTCAAGGACTATGCAGTAGAAATTCACTAACCTCGAAATATCTTAGTTTTGACTGTATCGGGTCTCTGATTTTTGTCGACACATTATTACTATTATTGCATGCCAGAAGAACATTCGTTTGTAGGACCAAAGTGGAGACATGGCTCGCAGAGGTCTGCTTTAATGGGGTATGTTTGATCTTTTGCCCTGGCACAAAGGAGAAAAAATTATAGGGTAATTAGGCCACCAGTTGAAGGAACAAGCTTTTGTGATCATGAAAAGACCTTGTCTGTCAGTGCCATAGCATATTTTATGAATAAAAACAAAAGTTTAAAATAGTGCAGATATAAAGTCATTACCTTTTACATACAGTCTCTGGTTGTGGTTGAATTATTACTGCATGAATAAGATGGAGGGCTGTGAACAATCTCTCTCTATCAACATCTTGAAACAGCTTCATTCAGTAAATTCCCCCCTGTGGGGAGACCTACAGAGTCATTATGATGCTGGTTTTAAATATAGACAAAAGGTATCTTTTCTAGGAGACTAAAAGTCATTATTTTCAGTATAGCATGTGCAGACCAGTCCTGAAAAATGATTCAGTTTGCAAGAGAAAGGGCACCTGGACAGATGGTCCTGCACCAGCTGGACCTCTGTCTGCCTACATGTGCCCTATTAGATCTTTGCATTTCATTCCTTTGTACAGGAGATCTCATTTGTTTTCATTTTTGAAAACAACAAAAGAGACATGATACTTTGAAGGGAAAAGTGGAGATGATATTTTGTCATGACAATTACAACTTAATGAGACTGAAAGAGCATCTGTTTGAACAAGCAGCAGGCAGTGACCATGCTCTCAACATCTCACATTTCATAAGCTGTCTTTATCGTGTCTGTGCATGGCGGCCCAATCAGTGGTAGCAGAGTCCAGTTAGGGATTGGGGGGGGGGGGGGGGGGTCTGTACAGAGCAAATTGTCACAATGATTGATGAGTTACACCAGAGAAAAGGCTTTTACCTCTCCTTTTCCTTTTAGCTATCTATCTCTCTGGGCTTAATTTTCCTAAAACTTCAGGCACAAACTTCGGCCACAAGGTTACAAGCGTGCAGCCAGCTAATTCCTAGTGACCAGATTCAAAAGTGCAATCCTGGCACAGCACACCTTTGGGAGAAGAGACTGGATCATGATGAATACATTGTTAATGGGAGCTATACATTTCCAACAGTTGGAATTGAAGTGGGTGCCAATAATAACCAGTAAGTGTAGTGGGTCTCAGGACCACACTTCCAATGACTGTCTTTCATCACTTTATTGTAAAGCACCAAGTACTGTCATAGCTTTGAAATTGCAGAGAAGCAGTTTTCACAGGGCTTCTCTTACATTTATAAATATACACTTATAAAATAAATACACAAATTAAAAAAAACAAAACAAAAAAACTCCCATCACAAATACTGTGACAAGACAAATTACAGACATGCTATTGGCTCTGTGAGCTTGCACTCAGGCACAGATAGACTCTGAGCTAAATGCTGACATTAGCATAATAGCATGCTCACAGTGACAGCTCTAACATGCTGATGCTAAGTGAAATGTTTATCACATACACCATCTTAGTTTTAGTTAGACAAATTAAATGTCCATTTAGTGTTTTTACAATTCATCCTGTGGTAATCCATCCAATACTGACGATGCCGTCCACATATGGCTAGCATAGCTAAAAACACCAAAATAAACTAAGCAAAGAAAATGTGTATGTTCCCAACAATAGTCCTTAACAAAGAAAGGAGTAAAGCCAGCTGAAGTGTAACACACACAGTTTAGCAAAAATAAATAAATAAATAAATACATACATACATACACCTTCGTTTCAAATAGAACATTCTAAAACAGATTGTGCATAAACTCTGCATGAAAACATACGTTGTCCTGTAATAATATATCTGCCCTTGTGCATTTTTTCATGGTTTCATTGCTGGCCTTTGCATCCAAAAAATGGATGGTTTACTTTCACTTAGCAGTTTATAACTATAATAAAGTTGAATTTGGGTGTTTTTAGACACATTCTATATCAAAAACAAATGTTCACGACTAATAGTATGGTTCCTCTGGGAAAACTTGCACAAAAATGCAGGAAGTTGGTTGAATTGCAGTGGAAATAACACATTTACTTTTGCTTTGTGTGTATGTGTGTGGTGTATAGATGCTATAGTTGCTGTAGGCCATCAAATGTATTTAGTCTTGAAGTGATTACTTGAAAAAAAGAGAAAGATTTTGACAGTGGATGATTTCAAATTGGTCAAGTTTGACCTGTGTTAATCTGTACCCTTCATAAAAAAAATCTCCACATAGGCTTTTACAGGAATTTACTTAGAATTCCCTGGACATAGTTTAGACCAACAACATACACACTACTACATAAAAAAAAAAAAAAAAAAAAAATTCTTCTCCACTTCTAGGTTTGCATGCATGGATGTACTGTATTTAAGAGAAAAGTGTCCTTATGAGGGAGGCACAGCATTGTCACAAGTGTAACTGAGTACCTTGCCCAAAATGTGAGTATTACTTTAACTTTTGACATGACAAGAGTTGAACACTGCTTGAACACTGTTTCCACTGTTTTGATATTGTCACAATGTAAATTGTGGTTGGGGATTATGTTCAGATGTAATCTTGGATTCATTCAAAGAGACTATGTTGTAGTGTCTGATTGCAGATGGAAGTGACTGCAGAAGGTGTTGCATTAATGTAACTGTAATGTACTGTGAAATACATCCTTATTTGCAACAGATCTACTCCACAATCGTGACTCAGCCACATTTGTTCAGAATGAATGCACCTATTTGAATTGCAGGAAAATGCTGAGTCAGACAAATGGCTTATTGTATTGGTGCTATGTTACCCAATAACTATGATCCCTAAACAATGGATGCAAATGACAAAGTATATAGGACTATTATTCTTCATGAACTTTTTTTTCGCTGCATTAAAAAGGCAAAATGATAAACACACTAGTGTGCATCCACCTCTATCGACAACTGTTCCTCTCTGTGGCTCCTATGGAAAATCCAATTTTACACACCATGGCCTTTGTAGATTACTTTCTATTTCCTCCACCCGATTTTTATGAAGACATTGTGATTTTATTAACCAGTAAATACAGTTCTGTGTCACATAGTATGCATAGACATACATAAAGATCCATCAAATAGAGGCTGAGAGATGTAGGAGCAGACATTAAATCAGAGCAGTTAGTTCAAAACTGTTGTAGTGTGCTGTATCCGTCATAACCCACCACCATCACAAGACTCCCAGAACTGCTTGCTTGTAAAAGTGTGCCTTATCATTGCATGTGTGTGACATTCAGAAACATAATGTCCATCATTTACGTCATGTGAAGGCAGCGGGAACATTCTCCAGACAGATTAGTTTTACTTTTCACACGTTGCTGGGTAATGCCTGTGCAGAAATGTTTTCTGACATGTAATAGTAACTCACCATGACCCAGATGAAATGAAAGAGACCATACAAATAAGAGAAGTAAACAGAAAGAATCAATGCATCTGTAAGAGGGGGTCCTTGCCTTCATGTTGGGAACCTTTTTTTTTTTTTTTTTTACATGCTATATTAGTCTAGGAATTATATTTAGTGTATTGCAGGAATTATTTTAAAATAAATAGCTGTCATTGACTTTTCCAAGCCATAGCATACATTAAACATGCAATATCCCAAATCAATCTAATTTAGTTTAGGTATAGTAAACTAACTAAGGTACAGAAAAAAAAACTTAGCTTTTCTTAGAGATTATCCACCCACTATCTCCATTTCAAATATCAAATATTATGTTAAAAGTCCAATATGGATGTGAAAAGTTTGAGGCTTGGTCCATAGAACGGTACTTGTTGTGGTCTCTTTGCTTTAATGTCAGTTACAATGGATTACAGTAGTTTTTTTCATGGCAGGAAAAAAAGGCATTAAAAGTTCTGAAGCAACCACAAGCAACCACTGCAGTGTAATCCACTTCTCTGCTGTTCATATTTTGGCTTTGAACAATGCCTGTTTGGAACATAATGGACATTTAGATGGAAGTTGTTTGCTTCATAATCTTTTAATTAATTCCAAAATATACAACAAAATGAGTGGGTTTTATGTTAAGTTTTTGGCTAGCCATCAGGGTATAAGTGAGATAATCTACTCCATTATGAGATGTTAATAACCACATTACACGAAAGCAGTTCTTTGTCTCCAAGATGACGTTTCTGTCTAAATCTTTCAATCATTACCTCACAAACTTTATCAAACATCTATCTATCTATCTGTCTGTTCATTCATTCCTTGGCCTGACAACCTCTTCTCCTTCTTTCCCTCGCTTCACCCCATGACTGGGTGTGTGCCGAGTGATGAACCATCCTCCATTAGCCCCACTCACCTTCCTGAGCAGCCTGGCACTGTGAACAGTGATTAAGCATACTTTCCACTGTGTAACACACTAATTCAGAAAAGGGCCCAAAGCATTAATAGCTCCCTTCAGTGATCATATTTTTCCCAATAATTAGTGTGGCATTTTTGTCTCCTATGAGAGCAATCAATTTTAGCTATTATAGGGGTTCTTTGTTTAAAAGTGCTCGTTTGTTTCACAGGCACATTGTTGGGATCACAAAAGTAAAGATTTACCCAAGATTCCTGTTGGATGTGTGCACTGTCTGTTCTTATTCAAATGCAAAGGACATTAGTGTTAGTCTCTATCTTTATTTCAAATGGCTTCTTTTATGTGAAAAGTGAGAGAGAATAATTGCCCAACTGTGCAGCTTCCTTTAGCTATACACTTAGCTTTTAGCATCTTTAAGCATTTTTGTTTGTTTGTTTCATGACCAATTACTTTTTTCTCTTTTTTTTTACTTCTAAAAACCCTCTGTAGTCTATACTACTTACGCTGCACCAAACAGCAGATTGCTAAAATTAGCAATTAGTTAGGGAATATTGTGGATTGTGCATTTAGATAAAGAGCCAGCTATTTGCTGCTGAAGTTGGTAGAGAAAACAAACAAAAAAAGAGCCTAAAGGCATTAGTTATTGTGTTTGTTTTATCCTTTCCTGAGGTAGGCCTATTTATTTTTTCCCTAAACATGTCTTTTCTGTGCCTAAACATGACCAAACCAAGGCAGTTTCCATAAGCATTTCTTTATGTGTGTGCTTGCCATATCAGAGGGTAGAGGAAAACGACTTATATGGTTGGAGTACTTGTTGGTATCTGTACAAAGTCCTAGTTGGTTTATTTTCACCTGCTTTATAGTACTTGATCCCTAAAAAAATAAATAAGTAAAACTGCTTCATTGTCATTCAGCTCATTTGGTCTGTGATAAAGCCTGTTTAGGAGAACAGCTGCTCAGATCCGGCTGCCTCCAATAACGCAATCAGAAAATCAACACATTTCTGGAGCCCCCGGGTGGTTTGACCTGCTACAAACACCGCCATTACATAACAGACAACTGAAAACAGTGGGTATGTTTGGAGGTAAAGTATTATGCACATCAAGCTTCCTCTTTGGGCATTTTAGCCTTCCGCTATTTCCTCTGCCTACTAAGAATAATTGTGCAAGAGCTATTTATTTGGTCTGTGCCTGATCCTGCGAGTGGCAATGAGAGGAAGCAGAATATTTAAATCAACTAAATAAAGAACTTTAAATTGCTAAAGAAAGAGATCTTGATTTAGTTTACATAACAAACACAGTAAAATCACCTTGTAATCTTGATGGGGTGGGGGGCTTAGCAGCAGCAGTGGTAGTGTGCTGATGAGGATGAAGAGAGAGAAAATGTTCTGTGATTCTGTTTGGATAAAGGGGATATTAGGATTTTTTTTTTTTTACCTCATAATATAAAAATGTATGTCTGGATTTTGATATAATTACCATTCACAAACTTAACATTATATTACAGTAAGTATGTTTTGTCATTGTTAAGGAATATTCACAGTCTCCTCCTCATTGTTATGTGTTGTGTTATTGGGCTTTATATTACTATTCAGTAGAGTCAGGGTGTGATAACAAGAGAGGACAGTGAGATGAGTGATGGCAGATGAAGCTTTCCCTTGTAGACACCCAACCTCCAAGTGCGAGTACTTCTCCCTCTTACAAATCCCAGCTGGGTTTAGGAATCGGCACCACACTGTGCAGCATTCAGAGTATTTCGAAAACTAATCTCCCATATGTTGTTGGTTTATGATTTATGGAACAGATTCTACAAACTGAAGCTAAAAACTGGAATGTTTCAACAACTGAAATTTTGTGCAGACATTCAGGTTCCTCTCAGGATGAATTCTAATAGTAAAAAAAAAAAAAAGTGATTTATGACCAGTTACCTGCAAAAGTAAAGAAATCACCAGCGTTTGCTCATAATGAATTCATGCCTTTGTGATTGGTAATGGATAGTTGCAAGCTAACGTTAGCTAAACTGTTATTGTTGTAACCAAACTACTGAAGTGCAGTAGATTTTTTCCTTTGGCATTTGTGGTAGTTACCAAACAGCTTCAGGTACATTAGCACCACTTACTGGACTGGAGGATTTGCATGTAACCTGGAAAACAAAGATTGGCCTCTATTACTGCTCATTTTGACTGCTCAAAAAACTCTGTGTAAATGCCATCAATTAAATATCACTGATTCCCTTTCTGAATGAATGAATGAATGAATGAATGACATTGCTGTTTTGGTATTCTTTGAGAACCTAGACAGTGCAGCAGACACTTGGTGAAATCTTTCCTCTTCTTGTAACCTTTTTTATCCTGCCATCTGTTACAACTGATGAAGATGACAGAAATAGGCTGATTATAAATGGACTATGTTCAAAA
The DNA here is from genome assembly GCA_033238685.1 of Lates japonicus. Lineage (NCBI taxonomy): Eukaryota > Metazoa > Chordata > Actinopteri > Centropomidae > Lates > Lates japonicus. Next base: position 2,034,051 of record BRZM01000022.1, on the reverse strand, counting down.
TCAGTGGACTGTAGAAGAAATCTTGGGCATACACATACAATCTGAGATGAGATTTATAAACAGAATTATGGTGGATACAGTATAAGTTTAATAAATGCAATATCATATCATCATCTGTGACAGTGAGGAGCAAAACTGACATTTATGTATAAGAATATATTGTAAATTGGTACATTAACCACAAAAAATCATGTCAATAAAGGACTGCACAAAACACATTGTCTAGAACACACACGCAGTGGGTTGTGGAACAACAGATATGTGAGCAAGTAAGTAAAACAATCCGGCTGTGAGATAATGAGACAGATCGCTGACTAGATATGGAAGAAGAGATGAATAGATAACAAAATTACCTGAAATATTTATAACCTCTGTCTCTTTCATCACTGCTTTCCTCATAAGCCATTAAAGGGCCCTTTTGGGACCTCTTAATTGAGTTCCTTTTCGGAACAGAATATGAAAGGCTTCTTTTTATTCCCCGCACCCCTTTTCATCTGAAGAATGGGCTGATTAAAACACAGAGAATGGAAGTTCTAGTGGGAAAGTTCATTGCAATCAGGGGTGCAACTTGAGTGATTGACTCAGTCTTCTGTAAGACATTAAGCGGACACAGTTATTGAGCCTGGGCAGACTGACAACTGCAGTTTTACACAGCACATATCCTCATGGTCTAACCAGGCCTGTAGCTACCAGTGAGGACATATATGGAGGTCATGGAATTTTTCTTTTTCTTTTTTTTATATCCCTACAATAAAAACATGCACATGGTGAATGTTTCATATGTTGATTCCATTTTTTATTTTTATTTTTTACAATCTGACTCCTTTTTAGCTATATAACAAATGATTCAATATTTCTCACCAAAACCTTATTCTTAGTGAGGAAGGGTTTGACCAAGAATTTAGAGGTTTATGTTGCAAGCCTGTCTCCAAAAAAGTATGTTTATTTAGCACTAATATGCAACAAAAAATACAAAAAACAAGCACAAAATCTGGCATTTAAACAGGTAGGTTACTATACAGGGGTGATCTTTTTAATTGTAGGTACTTTTGATGTTGTTGTTAATAATACTTTATATTTCCAATGCAGGACTTTTATTTAATGGAGTACTATGCTCAAGTGAGCACATGTAGGCAACTAACTTAAAGCCTTCACAGGCAAGACTATTGCACATGGACACAAGACCAGCCATTACATACCAGTATCACATTGTTATGTACAGTACATGAGTGCTTTTATTAATTCAAGGTAGTTCTTCCCTGTGTGTAATGCGTATCGGGGGTCAGGTAAAGTACTATAAGGGGTACTCTGGGGTGTAGAGTACCTTTCTTCTGTCTTTGCAATTACTCTTACTGCAGATGGGAAGATGCTTCTGCTGAACCTGCTGCAGTGTGATGTGAGACTTTCTGGTCTGTGATGGCTCAGGTTGTATTAAGTGTTCTGCAAGGTGAAGAGAGTGTCCTCCAGCCACCAGGGGATGGCTTGTACTTTATTCTTGCAGAGGATGGTTTACCAATACTCAATGCTGGGGAGACACAAGCCAAATCTTTGTGCTGGTTTTTATGACTCTTTGAAGGACATTTTTATCCTTACTTTCAGTGAAGTAAAGGATCTGTGACTATTTTCAAGTAGGTTTACAATAAATTCTCCTGCCCAGAAGTGTGTTTACAGCATATACCCGCAAATACACACCACTACCCCTCTGCTTTGAATGCAGCCCACGTGGCTATTATCATTCCTCCAAAAAGTTTTTATCAAAATCACTTAGCATTGTATAAACATACAGTTATATACATGAATAACATATGGAAAATCCAAATAACTAAGCTTAGCTGTGGCTCTGGTCCTTGCTGTGTGTAACATTTCACAATAATTGTTATTTGTCTTTCTTGGACATTTTAAATTCTGATGTAAGCACACATACTGGACATTTTCAAGGCGAATTATGACATTCAACTCAGCTTTTCATAGATCTTACATATTCATATGAGGATGTGATTCCGTAGATTTTTTTTATTTGACTGCATTTACGTCACATACTTTTTTCTACTAAGAAGGTCACAGAATCATCTGGCTGTATTTTTATTTCCACACCAGACCTCCATGTGATTCATTAAGCTACAACTGATGAAGGAGAAGCAAAGCCACTTTCTTTTTGTGAAAAGTGGAAATAAAGAACTAGAGTACTGAAAGCAATAGTTTGACTGATTAATCACTGCTCACTCGCCATCTACAAATGCTGAGCAGATGGTCTGGCACTGCTAAAATGAAACTGCTAACAAATACGCAGGTAGCATTGTGGATGTGACCTCGGTGGCAGCCGCTGTGCTGTTGTCAAGCTCCTCTATTGTTCTGTTGCCTCTGAGTGAGGAGAGATGGCCACTGCATTGTAGTGAAGTGTGAAAGCATTGTGTGACAAGTGTGCACCTGCATTGTGTGTAGGAGAGAGGGAGTGGGTTGGCTGTGGTTTTCCTGAGGTGAGAGATCAGGTATTCTTTCATCCCTACTCTGATGAGATTTTTTTTTTTTTTTTAATGTCTGGGGATGTGATTTATTGCATTACATGAATGTGTGAAAAACAAAATCATTTATATCCCCAGTGGACGGCAAGGACACCTTTTTTTTTAATCCATGCATTTCTCTTTCTATGCAGCATATGGGAATAGCAAAAGGGCTGTCATCACAGGACTCCGGTGTGTTTATATGTAAACCATTAAAAAAAAAAGGCACTGAATGATACTCTGTTGTCTGGAACATCAGCAAACGCATCCATCCATCTGAGTGGATGTGTCTGAGGACAATTCCACACTGGATTTCCTGTGCAGGAGAGTGGATAGGTGATACAATGAAATGAGAGGCCCAACTCTCCATAGAGCTCATTAGGCCAGTCATAACATAGCAACAATAGCGGAAGGCATATTCATCTGACTCCTGTTTTTTCCCCTCGCACGCTTGCAAAGCCTTAACATCAGCTCTTTTGCACCATCACAATCTCTGGGTTAAAGCTACAGATAATGCATGGCTGACTGTGGTTGTCTGCTGACATGTAGTCTGTTTTACTGTGTCGTTGTATCTGTTCATTTAGTTCAGACTGATGCAGAATGGATAGAGGATTCTAGTTTTCCACACATGGACATTTGGCAGAAAATACCCAGCATCTCAAGGGTGGTGAATAATTACACCTCTTTTGGACTTGAGGAAGGATAGAATGGAGAGTAACCTTGGTGAGGTTTAGATATTTTTAACCTAATGGCATGGATTCATGCGTGAGTTAGTTTTTGTTTTGGAATAAAACACTGGAGGTTAATCTTTGATCATGAACAAGCTGATAATTATTGAACAATGGGGAGTAACCTTGATCAGAGCTGAACCCTTCACACCCGATGGCGAAAATTCATACATCAGCCCTATCTGAATCAAACATAATATCAACCAAAGAGAGTTAATGCTGTTATTGCAGGGGAGTGCAAATTCCAGGAAAACAAAAAAATATGATATTTGTGCTTCTATTTGCTGGCAGTGATACCACTCCACTGTGTATTCTCCATATTAATGAACCTTTCTATCACACTAAAACAGATTATCACAGCTCTGCATTTATTATAAACACCAGTGTAAAGGAAGCATAATAGCAAAGTAATTATGAGCTGTGAATTGAAATATAGATTCACATCACCACTATGTGAAATTGTCAACAATATGTGCTGTCTGTGGGGAAATGATATGGGATTATTTGGCTGTGCATCTTTATATCTCAATTACTATTATTATTATTTTTATATTAGTTATGTGGAAATGAACAAAACAGAATGTTTTTTTTTTAATCCACTTCCACTCTTTGCCTGTTTTAGGTGTCTTCATTTGAAGTAAAATCATGACATCAGAGAAAGGTCACTGGTTGATGATGTCATAGCTCAACAGAGGGGAAAGGAGAAGACAAATGAGACACCAAATAAACTGTCTGTGTATTAACAAGATGAGAGCTGTGTCCGAAATCACTCACTTCGCCATTACGTAGTGCTGTCTGAATGTATAGTGATAATTATTATACCCTATATGGTGGACTCAAAGGATCCCACAATGCATAGTGAGAAGTAGTGTTCAACTGATGGTCACCAACCAACCAATATATACCATCATGCACTGCGTTCGCACTGTGAGAGAGCGAAAAACAGCAAACAGACAGGAAGAGAGAGAGTCAGAGAGTATTTGTGCAGCACATTTCAACAACAAGACAATTTACTAGATGAGAACTCAAGGGATCAGGGAAGGGACGTTACTGCAATCTGTCTTGAATGTCTTTAACAAACTTCATGGAAATTCATTCAATAGTTGGTGAGATATTTTAACTGAAATAACCACAAAGGTCAACTTCATGACAGCACCAGATGAAAAGTCTGGAATCACCAAAGTCAGGTCTCATCATGTGGAGATCTTATACTTACACTAAGCTAAAGGATTATAACTTATTGGCAGCTTAGAGCTTTAGACTCATTCTGCTGCTTTTATGTTGCCCATCTGAATTAGACTGATCATTAAATGCTTTTAATGTTAATGTTAATGTAAATGTAAATGTGTTTCCTATCTACACAAAGCTGACACTGCATAATGTGCACTGATGAATTTTAGATCTCGACAAAAGAACATGTCTGAATGTCTAACTGAATGGAGTCCTACACATCAGTAGCATGGATGCACTGGAAAATGGTGTAGGTACAGGAAACCTAAATAAACAAGGAAACAGTAGAGAGGAGAAGCATAAGCAAGAAAAAAAAACCTGGTAATGGTATTGGTAATCTAACTGCTCACTGGCTTCTCTCATTCTCTCAATCTGCTCAGAGACACTCTTCTTCTTTTAGCATTCAAAAACAGGCCAGTGAACCTTGAACCCACGAGCACCTTTAGCCTCCACTGACTCCACCTCTGCTCCTGTCAGGGGCTTTACAACCTGCTTTGCATCTCAGACGATGACGTTGAGGAGCTATCATACCAGAGAGCGTAACCAGGCTCCAAACAGCACTTAATGGATGTGCGCTGGCCTAGATCTAGCCTGAATAAATACACACTCACAGCACACAAGTGGTGGCATGGCAATCTGGAGGCCAATTGGCCTTTGCTTCCTCTCTTGCCTTGTAAGTACAGTATGTATCTGGAAAGGTCACAAGAGAAACAGCTTTTGCTAGGATTTCTGTTTTTTTTTTCCCTTGTGGTGGGTGTGAGGCTTGGATAATGTGAACAATTTTCTATCATGCTTTAACTTGAAGTGAAAGGCAATTTCAAAAAACAACTGCTCGGTGAAAAGTACAAAGTTAAGTCACTTTGGTGCTACAAAAAGACATTGGACAAACAGGGACCACCTGAAACTGACATTAATAAGACAGTTCAGATTCTAATTAATGTTAGTCAAACCTGTTTCCTGTGAATAATGTTTATAGGAAACTGTTCTGTATCACTGATTAATGTCCAGTAGCAACAATCAATGTCTTTGCTGGAAGCAGTGAAATATTCATATAGTGCAGCAAACAGCAAGTGGCAAGAGGTTCCAAGTCATGCTTCCCCCACCAACTGTGAGTCATTTCCTGTCTCACACTTCATGGTAGTCATTGTTGATATTTTAGTTATATAACAATGACAGTGGTCTTTCCCTTACTGTAACTTCACCCCTTGATCATGTAGGTTTAATCGTCTGACTTAAACCACTAGTTATAATCAATAATTTTACATTAATGATAGATGGAGTAACTTTGTGCAATATGAATGGAGTCAATTGCAGCAATGAACTCACAGAAAATTATCACCCAACTCTGCAGTTCCTTTTAGCTATGAAGCTATGATTTGGTTTGGATACCCCACAGTTACCGTTGTGAATCACCATCACGGTTCCCATAGCGTCGTTTTTAACAAAAACATCCCCATTGCACTGCCCAGAATCAAACAGCACAAAGACAAATTCAGCAACTAGCTTATAGTGAAGCATTTATCAGCGAAAGAGTTAGATATTTCCTGCAGAGGAAGGAGTTGGTGGAGACAAAAAAACAGGCGGTCAGAAACACAACTCCAAATGAATGCCAACGTTGCTCCATATGTTCTAGATGTGTAAATCCAACCCTGTCTCCAAGAAATTATGTTTTCGTAGGAATAGTCAGTAACAATAACATTTTGTTATTTATCATTTGTTAAAAGAAAAAAAATCTAATTTACTCAACAAAGATCTCTATGGTCTGTGTGAATTATGACTTTTGTCTGTTAGAAGCAAGGCAAAACTGGCATGACTTGGCTGAGATGATTTGGCTAACACAGACTGTAACTTTGCCACCCAAGATCACTGCTGACGTCCTTTTTTCTACCAACAGTCGGTGTTGGTTTCATTTAGCCATGACCACATTCTTTTTCTGACCTTAACAAGATTTTGTGCCTAAATCTAACCAAACCTCAACCAGATCAGAGAACAATCAATTGACTCATGTTTGGAAGGCTTTTGTTATGTAGTGACAGGGATGTCATCCTGCTGAAAGGGGCATCTGATCAGTAAATGCTCATATGACTCAATTTCGGATCCAGTGACAAAGAATATATTTTGTTGCTTAGTTTGGAGGACTGTTTTGTAATATTGCTTTTCTATTAGATTAAGACATTTACCAGGATGCATAGACTACCCCAAAATCTGAGTTAAAATATTCTCTTCCTACCTGAGATGGTTTATCTTTGCTTTGTTACACTAAAAACAACAGGAAGTTCACAAACAAACTAACTGGTAATCTTTTCCAATGTTTGATAATGGTCTTTCTTTTTGTAAACAATGGGATTATCATAGCAAGTTACTCAATGAAAATGTCTTCCATGCACCAACTGACCTGAACAGTGCTTGACTTTCATATGGAATTTGCTACCATGCTTGTGTTCAACTCATTGTTTGGCAAAGCTTAAGGCTCACTTGGTTACCATTCTGTGAATAACATGGGAGCTTTATGAGGATTATGCCAAAGCTTCATGGCTCAAATTGGTTTTTAGGATGGAGAATCCAGACACAAAGTGTAGACCACTGTCCTTTTCGCAAGCCTCTGTGAATGTCACATGCTGGCGCGCTTGGCACAAAGTGTGTCAGCAAGGCAGCAAAGGCAAATGAAAACTGGCCATGAACACAAATACCATCAGAGGAATGGTGACAGACATGGCAAAAGGGCAAAATATGACACACGTTGGTTTCCACTAGGGAATAAGGCTGCTTCATGAAGAAGCACACACACTGAGAAAATGCTGCTGCTTTTTCAAACACCATCTATTCAACATATGACACTGTTGCTCTTAACTGCAGGCATTTACAGATTGGACTCATTTCTCACCAGTGACTCGTATTCCTACTGCTCGTTTTTTCTTTCTTTTTTTATCCGTCAGCCTGTTCTACCTGCCAGTCATCTCAAGCTCTCTAAAAGCCCGCTACTCCTCCTTGTCTCTCCTCCGCTCCCCCTCCTTACATCTCTTCTGAAGGGGTCACTGCAGTTAGAGGGAAAACAGACCCAGCAGTGGATTTTCAATTGAATTGTCAGAAGCTGGCTGTTTTAATAAATCCTGCCCAATAAAAGGGCAGGGAACCTTTTGTGAAGTGGCTTCACCCATGACGCTCAGCTTGGGTGCTCTCCGATGAACCTTGTCTGCCAGAACCAGCCTCCCCAAGATAAAAAGCACCTGGCAGCCCCTCACTGGATAAAGGACACTTTGAAAACACACAGAATAAATAAATGATTGTAATCAGATTCTGAAAATAATACTACAATTGTCAAGGAAAAATAACGTGGTGGTTTTATCTGGATTAAAAGAAAGCATAACCCAATTTACCAGTGGCGGTAATGCAGCATTTGAATTCCCCTTATTTGTGGTTTTTCCCACTATCCACAACACATTTCAAGATAATAATTCATGAATTAAACAAACAAACAAATGAACACTGGGTTTATTGGAGGAATAGGGTTATTGTCTATCACATTACTCCTAAGCAACATTCATTTTGATTATCTGGTTAAGTGTCAGGTATCAATGCAACAGGCTGTAAGCGACATTGACTTGATTCTCTAAAGTTAATATGACAAAGATGTTAGCAAATAGTTGTAGATTCAGTACACATGAAGCAACAGTAAGCATTCCAACAAGTCCTCCAACTCACACAACCATATTGGTCATTTGTTCCTGCACTTAAATACAACGGAGAAGACCGTTTCCTAAAGTAGCGCCCCTACTGGCAACAGGAGGTATTGCAGTGTGGCAGCATGCCAGCTGTAGGCAAGAGGCATACCGGAGCTGCGTCACCATGGTAACAATAATAAACATGTGGTTAATGTTACCGAACAGTCTCGGTTTTGTTAGGTTTAGGCATAAAGTACCTGGTTAAGTTTAGGCATGAAATCAAACCAGGTTAGATTTAGGGAAAGGTCATGGGTTTGGCTAAAATTACTTGTCAAAGAAACAACAGCTGTCAGATTCTGAGCAGGAGCCAAGCCCGGGTCTCCTACGTTGGGGTCCCATGCTTGTTTGACCCATTCATTCACCCCAACAAGAGGTTTTCGCTATCTATACTACATCTACTTTATAGATGTAATATAAGGCTACTAGATATCGTTTAACTAGAAGACGTTACTGTGGGACATAATAAGGTGCTTGCACAAATGAATTTTTTCATTTTTAATAGGAGGACAGTCTCAAGCATTCATTATGGAGCCATTTTTCAATAGTCATTGTCTTTAGGCTCTGGTATGGTCTCCACCACCTCAAGTGCACCGAAACAGTAAAGTTATGGGTTGTAAAACCAAAACCATGAGCTGACAAGCTTACTTTGTGTGCTACTTTGAACTATCACTTTCACAATCCACAGTTATTTGAATTATTGTTAATGTAAATATTGGCTAGTGCAGTTTTGAAGCAAGCATATTTAATTATGATAGGCGACAAACAAATGGCAATTATGGGTTAGGGCAAATACTACAACCTACTTTACAGTAGCACAAGTAGAGTACATTCATAAACTCAGCAAGGCAACAGTAATGAGCAATATATCTTATCTAAACCTGCTATCATGAGATAACATTAGTTATCATGTAGCCTATTGGTCATACCAGACCAAGTGAGGCTGTAGCAGCAAAACCTGAGTCCATTAAGTCACACTAAGCTGCATTTTATTGCTTATGAATGCCACTTCTCATTTATATGAGAATGAATGTGCTGTTTACTCATGCAAAAGTGATACAGTCTGGCTTTAACTATAGTAAATATGCTGTAAATGTGTAATGAATCACAGCAGGCAGCAACCTTAGTTTCTGACAATCATCATATTCTCACTATTACATTTATATTTGATTATATTTAAGGTAGACTGTTAACCCACCTCTGGGAGCTACAAGAAGGCATGATTTTTTCCACATGTAGCCATCCAGCTCACCAAACAGTGTTCTGACAGTATCATCAGCGTCATGATGATGATGACCAGCACTTAGCACACTGCTCCCCTGCCTGGAGCTGCAAAGTGGCAAGGCTGAGACTGAAGAGAGGCAAGAGGCCACTGACAGAGAGGCAGAGGACTGGCAGGTGGTTGGTGAGGACTGACAGGAGGGTAAGAGAGGATCAACCTCAGGGAAGATGTTAGTTGCTTTCATTGGAGTAGCATAAACACACTGGTCAAATTTCATATGTGGCTCGTTACTGGTTTAAAGTCAAAGTAATGTTGATTTATTGCCCTTATTTTGACTGGTCATGCTGCACAACATCTCCTCTCATCATGAATATACTGCTAAGTAGGGCTGGGCGATATGGCAGATTTTTTTCTCCATATTGATCAATATCAATATTTCTCACAATATATAACTACGAGTTTGGAGAGTATCCTAATAATGACTGAAGCCTAAAGAAACCAGTGGGCTCATTAGAATGAGAATATAATTTATCAACAAAAATAGAACAACAATTTACTATGCAAACATGTTTTATCTTAACATTTAAATATTAACTTGTGTCGTAACTTATCAAAAAATGTAAATAAATAAACTATGACTACTATGATCAGAAATTTCTTTCACAGGCCCTTCTTTCTACAGGTGCAAATTAGACAGTAGGCAGTTTGTGAAAAGTATTTCCTGCCTGGGAGTTCGTACCCACAGCCCAGCACTTTAATCAGTTTCCTGAACTCATCTTTTTTTACTGTGCTCAGGGGCATCATGTCTTTAGCTAAGAAGCAAGAAACTGTGTTTGTTATATCCATGCTTCTTTTCTTTGGCTTTTCATACAGGGCAATGGATGCAAAAGATGACACAGTATGTTTGTTTTGGTACAGCTCTGTTAGCCCTGCTAGGATGTGGTGTGGATGGACAAACAGCATTTTCATGCTGTCTGTGTGGTCACTGGGATGAAACCTTTTCAGGTGATTGAAAAGATTTGTTGTGTTTCCCATCTTTGTTGATGCTGACCAGCGACATGTTTAGTAGACTGTCTTAATCTGGGCTTCAAATGTGAGTTTTTCCACTCTCACTTTCTCACTTGTTGCATTAATGTCTGCTGTGTGATTGGTTGTTAGAATAAAATGCCCAAATCGAATAAAAACGCCCTGATCTTATCGTCTTAATCAACATACATTTTATCACAATCCCAGACTGAGATCACTTTATCCCCCAGCCCTACTGCTAAGCTGACTAGCTGTGTTTGATCTTTTTCTATAATTACACATTGCACATTCAGTTTAGAGAAATGATTCAATCAATTGTAATGTCTCTCTGATCATACACCTTCTAGTGTAAAGTGGCATCAAGTGGATCATGCGGTTAAGCTGGGTCATGTTCATTTATTTGTACTGCCCATCATCAGAAGCAAATCTCCTTCCTAAGAAAGTTCTGAATCAAATGTTTAGCCATCCCATCATGCTCATACAGGTTTGGAGTCAACCTAGTTGGGATAGTGAGACATTTTTGTGACCGAGGGAGCCATTCAATTGGCCATGAGACTGAAACAGAAACAGCACCTCTGCCAAAGTACCTGTTTGAGTAGAGACAAATTTCTGGCTTTGTTTAGCATCAGTGCCAGACTTCACCTTCCTGGCATTAATTCATTTTTTAAAAACAATTTGAATTTCTCCAGAACCTCTGTCAGCATGATGAGAAAGTATACAGGTACACAGCATCACTAACATTAGGCTTGATAAAAACCTTGAGCTTTATGAAGACAGATAATCACCTGTAAAAATATTATGCATTAATACACATATTATGATGTAAAATCATAACCTATGTATAATATGTTTATAGACTCGAGTCAAGTCAATAAAAAACTCAACCGTTGCACAATGCTTTTACAGTGATTAACTTACAACAATAAACTTCCCACTTCAATTAGAATTAGACTCTTGGCCTCGTGAAATCATGATGCAATCATCTGCCCATTCATGCAGCTGCAGTAGCTCCTGGCCTGTCGAGTCCTCTTAAATAATTTGACATGGGCAGTAGGAAGTGAGATTACTTTATATCGGCATGTATTTCTCTTATCTTTATGGTGCAGTTTGGAGATAAGAACTGATCATCCATGCTGGCACTGTGTACTCACGCTGCATGCGATGCATACAATTATGCAAATGGTGTTGAAGGTTATAAAGCCCCCACACACACGCACACACACCTCCCACCGCCCCCCTGCTCCCCACCCCCCTTTCACTCCTGTTCTCTGCTCTTTGGCTGAGAGAGAAAACTCAGTTTTGGAAGGCAGCAAATGTGGGCTTGTGCAGCAGGCGTGCATTTGTAATAAGAGACGTGCAGGGAAGGAAGGCAAGCAGGGGAAATATTTCAAAAGTAGGAACAGGATGAAATGGAAGCTTTCTGACAGAGTTGTATCTGTTCTATCAGCCGCTGTGTGTCTACGTATTCATCAACATATAGAGTGGTCGGTCAAGCCTCTCAGCTGGCTGATCACAGATTGCCTCCACTGTGGTCAAGTATCAACACAGTTAAGGGCCTTGCAGTATGTAGGTGCTGTAATTACACAGTGCAAGAGGTGCAAGCACAAGTACCCTTACCTGTAACACTTTTTTCCTTTTTTTCTCCTACTGAAGAAGCCCAAGGTAGCCTGTGTACAAATGCTTCACCTGATCACATAACGGTGCAAAGTACCCCCCCTAATTTCACATTAAATTGAAGACATCCTGCACTTCATAGGTCTTATAGCTTATTGACATCAATACTTTTCATTCAGTTCTCAGACAGACAGCATGTGTGAATATTTAGCTGTGACTCAGAGCAAAGGTTTCTGTACCTAAAACAGATAAATGTACATGAATAATTCATTTTAAGGGTGTGCAGGTTACATCACAGCCACTGTCAATGATAATCAGATGACGCTGATAAGATAATTTGTATGGTTCCCACAACACAAGGGCAAAGAGGATAATCATACTTTTAGATGAGCTGGGAAAATACGTAATATAATGAGCATGATGTGGAAACCCTTCAATATAGTGCTGCTCTTTCCCTGGCATCAAGACATCTAGGATGGATAAGATAATTATCAGACTGCTTTGGTGTGCTCTACATTAGCTGTGCAGAGTGATTATAGGAACCAATTGAATTACGAGGCTGATTTCTGAACCACTATCACAGAGTGATGGTAATAAGGAACGCAGAGTTTGGATGATGGAGGCGAATTATGAGGGGATGAAAGTAGGACACCACAGGACAAAATTTGACTTAGAAACTCACATCACTGTGATGAATTTGAGAAGACATCTGGCATGTAGATTGGCCATCAAACCAATTTATAATATATGGTTTTGTATTTGCCTGATAGCACAATGAAAAGACCCAGAAAAATAGGTGGCATGTAGAAAGCCAGAGTAATGGAATAAGACCACTCACTTGTGTTTTTCACTCTTATTTTTCATTTTTTCTGACAAGTTGCTGACGAGTGTGAGGTTTCAACCCAAGTCCTCTGTTCTCAGACAAAGGTTCTGCCATTCAGTGACAAATATCATCATGAAAACAGCTCTAAGAGAAGAATGTCAAGATGCAGCAACATAATTTGTGATTCAAACAAGATGCAAAGCAAGATGTTTTGCTTCCAAAACACTTTCTCATACTTTTGTCAGCTCTGCCTGGAAGTCTAACTGAATGCTGAGGTGGCCCTGAGAGCTCAGCGCACAGCGACTAAAGAAAACACATGCAAATAGACAAAACACATCAATGAAGAAAACAGCTTCGCTAATTTGACAATACACTCGCAGCATAATATAACACACCGCAAATACAGACAACACAGCCAAATACAGAAACACAGCAAGATGCACAAAAAAGAAAAAGAAAAAAGGAACTAAATCACAGGACAAAGTTTGCAGGGGCCACAAAAAACTGATGAACAAGCCTGGGCATCGATGCTGTTGCGATGGTTGATGGTTTCTCCATGACTTAATGTGATACAGGTTATGTTAGGCTGTTAGGCTATACAGTATATACACGTACTTATGTGCAATAATACCTGAATCATTATGATCATGATTAAGACTGAAAATAAGAACACTGTCCAACACAATGGCTGCTTCATCCTTTTTCTGTATTTGGCTGTATTTTCTGTATTTACTGTAGATTTCAATAAGCCACATCCATTTTCTCAAACTGGTGAATGTGTCTCTCATTTTTTCCCAGGTTTTATTTCTCTCCAATTTTGTATTTTTTTTTCTAAATGCTGGACATGTGTGTTGTATCAGTTAAGGTGTTTTCTTCATTTACTTGTGTTTCATCTCTTTGCATGTGTTGCCTGTAGCTGCGGCACGCTGAGCTCACAAGGCTACCGCAGAATTCTGATAAATTGGGGTTAAATCATACCTGATGCTATGCACTGAAACAATTAGGCTAAAAATCTTTGAACGCACAGCTCAAAAAATAAGCATGTCTGCACAGTAATAATGATCAAAGGGGACATGACTTGTTTCAAGGACAGAATCTCTTTGGTCTATTTGTTTGCCTCCGTTGCTGCTCCTGCCAGTAATCTCTGGAGAGTGGCTGTGTTTTTGGATTGATGTGGACCGTGTAGGGAGCCCGGAGAACGCTGCAGGCAAGTGTCACTTCCCATTGGATGTTCCTGGTAACTACTATGCATGTTTCAAAACAAAATGGTCACGTGCCGGGTCTGAGATGTTTTCATATCTCCGACCCCCTTTTAACTGGATGACTTTGACAAACTAAAATCAGCTTACAGGTCATGAGCAGGGTGATTGGGGAGGTTATCAGGTTAGATAAACAAATCTTTGAGTGCAGAGATGTAAAGTGAACCCTAACCCTCGAGAATTACACCTTACGACTGAATACTTAATATGCAAGTGGAGGAATAATGTGCTGGTTCGTACTGGACAATTTTGTTTGAAACTCTGCTGTAAGTGTTTTGAAGGTAACATACCTGCTGCTGATCCTCTAATGAGGATCCTACACAATTATCACTTACAATGTGCCATAAACAACACCTGGTGGTTTGCATATTGCATAGACAAAACAAACATAACAAACAGGAAGTGAATAAAATTGCATGAAGAATTCATAAGCTAAGAAATAATGGCACTGTACTTCTTCTACTCTGTCAGAAAGAATAAAAAGTTGTGTAGGAAAAAGTAAAGTTCCTCGCTCTCTTCTCTCCCACTGCAACTTCTGAGACATGTTTTCCCCTTCTCTGTGTCTGTGTAATTGCACTTCACTCTCAGATGCCTCTCAACATATTTGATACATTGACAAATTCCCCCTTTCAGTGTTCTCATCATAGCTATTCCCTGGAAATGTACAAGAAAGAGGAGGAGGCAGGCATAGAAGACAAGCAGAGAGCAGGCCCAGTTTCCCAGATGGGTTGTACCACATCGATTGACTGGTGAAATATATCTCATATCGTATAAAACCAGCTCAGGGCCATGATATCTCTTTAGGGAGAAAACTGCGGGTCTCCCAAAGGCTTCTGGAAAACAATTGACAAGATGCAGTGCTTTTGCTGCAACTGAGAAGGCTAAAACAATCACAGTAGACTGGCTGCATGTGTTGTGTTCATCCAAGGTTGCAACAGCACCGGGACAGGGTTGATTTCTTTGGTTTATGGGCAATTAAGAGTAGCTTTAAACATGATTTGTGTTATTCCAAGCCTCATCTGCCATCAGGGGAAATCTCTCCTGACAACAAATTCCTCTGGCCCCCAAATGATGTATGACAACAGGCTGTGGGAACAAGACAAGACAAGACACTTGACAAAGTCAGTGATGATGAGCTCACATTATTCAGATTTTGTTATTATGTTGAAGTTTTTGAACACTGGGTCAATTGTGGATCTTTGTTCCCACAGTGCTATTTTTTCAGGGGTGATAAAATATTCCAAAAAGACAAAAAAAAAAGCCACTGAATGCATCAGTGCATCACTGGAGATGTGCTGGTTGTGGGCATTGTTCCAGAACAACGACATTCAACAAATTCAGTTTTTCAATTACTTCTGTATTCAAGCATTAATTAGTCATCAATTACGGCTTCAGCAATTAATTCAGTATCTATATACTGTGCCCTGTTTAGTGTTTAAAGTAAAAACAATTACAAATGAGTAAATTTCCCCTTCTATTTATCTGTACTATAAAATTTTTCTTGATAAAATGTTTTCATTTTCATAGTTTTGGGCAATATTTTTATTGGAGTTCAGATAACCATTATCTAAACCACATCATTTGAAAATAAATGGTCAAAGTGCAGGAAAACACTGCCCTGATAGTATGTAACTATGTACTGAGGGTAAAAGTTTGAGCCAGAGCTTAATCTACACTTCATCTCTACTGTCAAGTAAACTAAAAATGTGATTATTTTCTGACTGTAGCTTTCATTCAGGTCTTCACTGAACTTTTCATCCTTGTGAATGTCTGCATTTTGGGTCCTCCCCCCTGAGTCTCTTGCCCGCAAAACATGACACAGTAGCATAAATCCTTTTCCTGGTTGTTTTTACTTTTACTTTACTATGTTGTTCACTGTATATTAGTATGTAATGTCTCTGGAGTCAAAGTCTTGAGACAGGCTGTGAGCCCATGTGGCCCATATTTGGTGCTAGCCCACTGACATTAATGCCAATCAGTATTCATGGGACAAGTACTCATGTCTTAGCTATGAGGAAAATTTGCTGAGATACAAGAAACTCTCAAGAGCCATTAAAGCATGACATTCTCAAAAGAGTCGATATGTGACAGATTGATAAATGAACAAATTATCCCACTTCATCCGCACAGGACTGTTGTCATAGTTAACCATCAAAAATCAAAACATATCTGTTTCATTCTGCTAGCTGTCTATAGCATCAAAGTCAAAGGGATATTGTAATTGGATGCTGATGTAGGCCAATATTAATCATCATTTTATTGTCAGGCTCAGCAGTGAACTGGGCAGAGCTGCCCTGTTTGGTCCGAGATGGAGTATGCAGAGGAGAAAAGACCAATTTCCTGGTCGTGAATGGAAAGTTCTCTAAAGCAGTTTGGAGTGATTTGTCATCAATCACAGCACATTCCTCCTGAGCTGGGAATTGGGGTTGGGGTGGGGGAATGAGAGAGCAAGACATAGAGACAGAGTGAGAGAAAGGGTTGGACCACTCTATTACCTGAGAGCACTTCACTGTGAATAATGATGTATGACATAAAAGCACTCAAGAGTTTCTTTAAAATGTTGCCAGCATGGATCTACAGCTTCAGTCATGGGAGAACACACATTTAACATTTAGGATACCCCTGGGTAAGAACTGCAAAAGATCATACAACAGCTCCGCCTCTGGTTCATCAATAAAATAGCAAAGGATATTAGTATTTTCAAAAGATCCTCTCTTTATTATATATTAACAAAATCTCAAATATCTTCTCTGTCTGAAAGTTATTTGACATTACGGTCACGTCGTCTGACTCCCTCCACATCATTTCTTTTGACTTATTTGATAATATCAAAAAATGTCATATCTATGATGCAATGTCAAGCAAATCTGCTCATTTGTCTATCTCACAAAAATCTCCACAGTACAAGTTTTGACATGTTTGCCATCAATATTTTATAAGTAAGCCCCTAGGATTTTTTGTCTGAACTTCACACTGTTTTTTTTTTTTTTCTAAACCACCCAAGGTCAATCACCCACTTATATCAAGGACCTTTTCTTGTGAGAATCAACCCAGCCCACTGAAAGAAACTGACATCCAGTGCCAGAACATCGTATCGTGTAAAAACTAAGATTATTATTCTGTATATGTTAGTTTTAGCGTGGGAAAATGAACTGTGACCAGCACTACACTTGTATATTGACAGGCCAATGTGCTTGCACTGTGCTGCGAGGTGCTCTCATAGTTCTTCAGCTATGCAAAGCAACTGCGAGTGTGTCTGCTCCACATCGCAGTAGTTCTGCACCTGAAGGTCTTGTAATGAATAATTGAATCTTACATACTGTATATTTCTTTGTTAATATAGTAAGAAAGTAGCTCTTACTGTTCTGGTGTAACTGACTTTAATTTAGTAACTTCTTTAACAATAACCTGCAAGATTCTCTTTTAATTATGCAGCCTTTATAAAGATAACAAAAGCATCATCTTCTGCGTTGCATTTTTGTGTATTTAATGTATATAAATTTTCTTCTCCAGCACTTATGACAACATATCAGATGAATCAATCACACCATTAACAACAGTTACATCACTGTAAGCTTTGGCCGGCATAGCTCATAATATGAACCTCGCACTACTGCAACTAGCGTGCATATATTAGCATTATTTACATGAAATACACAGAGTAAAACAGCTGCCTACTGCAATATGTGCTGTTCTTGCCTTTAATGTTAAAGATTCTGTTCCATAAGTTGTTAATAAAGTGTTTCTACATTAGTGGACATTCAGCATGGTAATGAGATTTAAATATTCACCCACTGACCTTCTGGCATACAACTATGCTGGTTCGAGGGCTCCCACAATGTGCAGTCACTCTAATCCAAGGTCTGGCAGAGCTTCATGTCACAGCCATTATCATTTACCACTCACATTAATATACATTACTCATTCACTCTACAGTTGGTCAGTGTACACTTTGACCGGTCATTTGCACTTAGTGTACCACTTCTATGGGATGTAAATTGTTCAGTAAGTGCAGAAAAGCCTTGAGATATATTAAAATAGGGTTGTTCAGCAGATGCAAATGTAAGTAATCTGCTCTTGTCTTTATTGTAATAACTTCTAAAATATTCTGATATAACACCATTATGATTTTTAGATGCTGTATAAAATGATCTGCCTGTGGAGTATGGCACCTGGGAGATGAAATGAGTGAAATGGCTGTTTGCAAGTCAGTGAAATGTGAGCCTCCATTCACAATACAACTGAAGCTACAATTATCAAGTCCTGGAAATCAAGCTAGCACTAGCATGAGACTCAAAAACAAACCACTCTGCTCTTCCCACCCCTCCCTCACCCTGCCCCCACTCCGCCCAGCCTTTCACCTACACATCCCTGTTGTGGTCTTTGTCTCAGGAATCAGAAGCTTGCTAGCCTGTCAGTGATAGTGACATTTTTCCAGCAGCTAATACTAGCTTGATGCCTTGGTGCCAGAGGAGTGGTAGACCAAAAGTGCATTCACGTACTGACTGACAGCCACAAGCTCCCACCACTGACACTGGCTCTCTCTCTGACTGGTTAGAAGTGCACAGCTCAAAAAGGAAATAGCTCTGCTCTGTTGGTCACAGAAGTCTTTGACGTTATGTCTCCACATTGCGATCGACAGACAGACAAGAGGTTGAAATGTCCACTGCTATTGGCAGATTTTTTGAGCTGTGGCTAACAAGCTAATTAAGATAAGCATTAGCTCGATGAGTTTGTTGAAAACCCGGTTGCTGGGTTCATGTTTCAAGTTTACTTTTTTTAAAACAAGAATCTTGTAAAGTGGGTCTTAAAGACGCGAAAGCTTCATGTCCCAGGCAACAAGTCAGCATCATCATCAGCTGATGATCCATGTAGAACACACACAATAATGAACACATCTGAACACACAGACTACATCCAGTCAAGTAAGTGATCTATGGTATTGAAGTTTAACTAACAAAAAATAAATCAAACTGTAGCTAGCTAATGGTAAATTAGACCTGAAAGGACTGAAAGGAAAAATACAGTCAAATTCAAAAACATCATTTTTTAAAATATATTTATTTTGTACATATGTCCTCATGTTAATTCTTGTTAATTCCCATTTTTAGTTTTTAGTTTACCGGACATTTTCTGCCCCTTTGCTATCCTACTACACAGTGGTTACTTGATCAAGCTGTAGATAGTAAGCTAGTTAGACAGGTATGGTAATGATTTCATGTTTAAATTAGTGCAGATATAATGTTGAATCTATACACTTTCTGTCTTGAGTATTGGTTTTGGAGAGGCTGGAGCAGAGAGCCACCCATACAACAGCTCCAGCACTTCAACATGTGGCAAAAACCAAAACTTTGTAAGGCCTGTGGTGCCCAGTAACACTTACTAAGTTATAACTGGACAATCACTGTTTTGATGGGGTCAATTTTTTCACACCTATGTGAGAGAGTTACTATTTAAATAACTGGTGTGAAGTGAGTAGCATAGAGCTCTATGTTATGTTTATGATCAAGACTGAATGAATGTGTGTAGTAAAACTGAATTCAGAAGCAGGTGATATCCATGTGAGCTGTACTTGAAAAATGAAGGTGAAATCATTTGCATGAACTGTCTTAATTTTGGTAGCTTTGCTGAGCCACTGTTGGCATGAGATGAGGTACACTTTATTAAACCTAGAGCAAAACTGACTGGCATGAAGGACAATGAGACCTAGCAATGGAGAGATTGGCAAATGCCAAATGTCTGACTTGATTGCTATTTGGGGAGATTGGCACAATTCAGTCAAAACTGGAAGACACATCCTGCACTATAACCAAAATATGCTGGAAACAGAAGTAGATGTGTCAACTTTTGTTATTGTTGGTCTGCACATGCTTGTCTTCTGAATATTGCTGTCAGTTCAGATTAATATTGCATATGGGCTACATCCAAGACTACACGTGAGCAGCAATTAAGAATTCTGTATGTATTGTGGGACTGCAGAGTGAATGTGGCTTTTGAGAACACCAAGAATAATTTACCCACAAGCCCTCTGGGGCTTCCTTTCCCACAACCATAGTCTTTGCCTCTTCTTTCTTAAGATACACTGTATATATATAGATATATGAACTCAAGTTAATAGAGTTGACATAATATTAACTTGTTGGTTCAGGACTACAGCTAATCACACAAATTTTGTTTTATTCTGAAGCATCACTTCTGAATAGAACACTGCACTTGATGAGATTAATATTTAATTTTCAAAAATGTGTGAGTTTTTGGAGATCATTTGGAATATAATTTGATGGGTTTCAAAAACTATTAAATATTAAACACTAATTCAATCATGTGGTAATTGTGATTAAAAAAGAACAACAATGTGGCATACTCAAAATCTAAATATTGTAAAAGGCACAGTGAGTTTTCCATCACCAATGGAGTTCACAAATTTTGCTATGGCAGACTGAGGTGACTAAAGAAAAGATGATTTGCTCTGAGTACAACCCAGATGAATTATTCTGCTTCAGGACCATTTGAGCAATTTCAGCTGTTAGAATACCGAACTGACTTTCAACCTGACTTTGAACACTGTGATTTTCTAAAGCTGTCTTTATGGAAACTTTACCAACTTTACCAACTGAAAACCTAAACTTCTCCATAAGAAATACGCCTTTCTGAACTTGAAAAAACTGACACCACTGTATATATTATGCACTTCTAAATCTGGAAAATAATAAATAGATTTACTACTGCAACTCTGAGGAACCTCATTCATAAATATAAGAAGCAAGATTTGTGAAAATTGAAAACCTTTTTCATGGACAAAAACTAAATTTAGAAATTTCCAGCTCTGTTTGCCCCTGTGGAGTGTTTACAAATTGATGTTAACAGCCATAATTTCTTTATCATTTTACTCTCCAATTAAAAGGCAATTTAAACCATAATGTTTAAAATGATAACTTTTTCTATATTTTGTTACCCTACAGAGTAGCACTGTTGCCACATACAATGACAGAGATAAAATAGTTTATTTAATTTAATAGATATTTATATAAATCATGTAATCAGCAGTAACCACAAAAGCTTGATTGAATTGTGCAGCTTTAAGCAGTTAAGAAACAAGCCAAGACAACCTGATGACAATAAAATAAGTAATCTGTATTTGATTTACGTGTTAAAACAGTAATCTGCTACACTGCTTGATCTAAATGTCACATTTCTACCTGCATATAAGAGATCTAAGCAAATTCTATTGAAGCAAATCATCATTGTACTTGTTCACAGTGGAAGAACACCATTACAAGTTGCTGCTCCCCTAATGGATTGTATCAGTTTTTTATTGTTTGTGTTGGCTTTTTAAATTCTTTCAAGTCTCTCTTACACAGTTTAAAATTTAAATGAAGTTCATTCAGGAGTCATTGTTTGAAATGCATTATGTCTTCATGCATATTTGTGCACTCTTTTTCTTGCTGTAGTTATTACCCTGCTTTTATTCAAATGTTGGAACAGCTGAGCACTATAGCAGGTTAGAAGTGATGATAATAAATTAATTACTATTTTCCATAATTCTGTATTGAAAGGTAATTGATTGGGAATTTGTGCAGACATTAATGGAACAGCAGCACTTGCTTATATAAACAAAATGAAGTAAACACATTTTACACTACATGAACTTACATGTGAATGCAATTTGTTCATCATATGGATCATTATCATACAACTATGGAAACCTACACGGAAACATGAAAGTTTTTCCAGCAGCAACCTTCAGTATAACGATGCTCTGCCCTCGACAGCAGATATGGAAGGCCGTATTTCCAGGGGACAAGAAGTTTTCTCTGGAGAAAAGCTGTTCCTGACTCGCCTCACCATACCCAAAAACAGTGCACAGTGAGTATACAGCTTCCTAAGGTACTGATTTAACTGACCAAAAATAACTGTGGTCCATCTGCTAATATGTATTCCTCACAGCTGTGCTCAAGTGTATCTTGTGCTCAGTGTTGCAAAGTAACTCAGTATTGAATGACAAATACTACTATACTCATGTTTGCTGGTGGCTCGGGTTTTATTAAGAGAGTTCTTGCTCTGAGCCAGTCTCAGGTATAACTTGCTCCAAACTGTTTACTATACATCACTCAAATGCTTTAGGTTATACAGTAGATGACTATGTTAGGGTAAGTGGAATGGCTGGAGTAAGGATCTGCCAATCAAAGTGACAGCAGAAGGATTTCTAAATACATACATAGCCTGAGAGGAAGTGCGGACTGAGGGTTAAGCAGCAATACCCTTAGTTGTTAAGTGATGACTGAGACCTGCTCAAAGTCAAGAATTTTACTTTATGCCTTCGTGATCATATGACTCATGCAATCACATATCAGCTAAATTGTCACTGTAATTCCTCTGATGTCAGTGGATGGGAGGAATAGTCCAGTTCCACAGTTCATCTTACCTGCATGGTGGTGCAGTGGTTAGCACAGCAAGAAGGTTTCGGGTTCGCCTGTAGCTTTTCTGTGTGGAGTTTGCATGTTCTCCCTGTGCCTGTGTGGGTTCTCTCCAGGTACTCTGGCTTCCTCCCACTGTCCAAAGACATACAGGTTAGGTTAATTGGTGACTTTGAATTGCCTGTGTGTGAATGTGAGTGTGAATGGTTGTTTGTCTATACATGTCAGCACTGTGATAGACTGGCAATCTGTCCAGGGTGTACCCCTCCTCTGGCCCAATGTCAGCTGGGATTGGCTTCAGCACTCCACAACCCTTAAGGATAAGCTTTATAGATAATGGATGGATGAAGTTTGTCTTACCCACAGAACACTGGCAAAAATGATAAAAACTACATTACCGTAGCCACTCTGGTGCTAATCAGTTGATGCATATAGTGTCATAACTGAGAACAGTCTGCTGCCATTCAGAGAAAAAATGGTTCATTCATGTGCAAACTTTCAAAAAAAGCTGGAACTCTTGGTATTCTCAAGCCAATGCTGTAGTAAGTAAAATTAAGTCAAATTTATTGACGCCTATGAAATTCTGAAAGACACTGAATCACACATTTTTCTGCTTACATGTGTTAATTGCCAAAGTCAAATTTTATTTCATAAATTCTAATGTTTTCACCACACAGTGCCACTGTAGATCTTTTGTCATTGGAACCAGAAACTGTGCAGTAATGCCTCTTTGCAGAAAAGCTACTTAGTGAAGTGGATATCAGGGATATATAGCTCATCATTATTCCCATGCTATATTACACTAAGGCCCCTAAACTCCCAGTGCCCATCCCCAGAGACCAGTCCTAATACCTCCTCTTCCACAGTCCCCTGACCACAATAATAATGGGTAGCATTTTACCACACATCATTCTCCAGACTGCAGCTCTGTTCAGAATGGCTTTCAGTGCTACTTTCTGACTTTACAAGCATTCAAAATACAGACAACCTCTCATTTATCTGTCATAAAACATTTTTTTTGCACAATTCCAAAGAAGATTAGGTGCAAAACACAGTTTTTATCCAGAGAAAAGCTTTCAAAAGAGGCTCTCTCTGAGGCTTGAAATGTTCTTTGTCTCTTTGTCGCTCTACATCTGCTTCTCTGTCTTTCTTACACCCTTCTTAACTTAGACAGTCATAAGAATGTACTGTAATTGGAGATAAACAGCATTTATCTTCTCTATTGTCCCTGCATAACCCTCCGGCCCATCTCAGGTTTATTAGCCTCTTTATTGCAGTAGTGTGAGAGTACAGTACTTGACATATTCATCTTCTTAGTAATCTTTTATACTGCATTTATAATGATACCACCCCTTGGAAAATGAACTTTTATTCATACCAGCAATTAAGATCTTGTGCAGTTTGTCTTGGCCACCGGGGAATGAAACAACCTGAGGAATCACTCTGCTAATGATGGCCTGTCAACGATGCAGCTGTCTGGAATAAATCGTCAAGATCCCCTCATAAACAGCTATTCCCCCAACATCCAGCACACACAGAGACACACATAAACACACACACTTAGTTAAACTTTGTTGTGCTGTCAACTTTGTACACAGGTTCCTTTTCAAGATGAGAGAAGAACGTAACTTGGCCAAAATATATTTGCCTCTAATGATTTTATTTGATGGGAATACCAATATAGACTTCTCTCACATAGACACACATTTATCAAATGACTGTTGCTGAACCCCACCCGTCATGCTGCTATGGTTTAAGCTTTCTGTTCTTTCAGTAGTAGATTTACTTGTTAAAATTATAGTAATTTTTGAGACAAGGGATTTGTGAGTTCACACAGAAGTCACCAAAAGCAGACCTCTCATCTCTAGCTGACGGCCATTGATTTTGTAGGCTGAAATACTGACTAAATTTTACCAGCTGTAGTTAGCTTTAATAAGCACCTGCTAACATCAAAATTGTGAGATGGCTGACTTCTCATTGTTGCCAGCTGATTTGTTTAAAGATGAGAACCATGTAAAACACTCTTTAATATGCACACGATGGCTGCATGCCTCAAGCAAGAAGACACCATCTGATCTGTGAGGAAGACATGGAAATAAATGAGCGGCATTGCTTAAGTATTAGCCTTGGTGGTACTAAGCACTTGCACATATGCTACAACCACACACATACATACATACTCAACCACATACATACATACTTATGCACACACATACATACTGTTTTGCTGTTCAACTGTACTTTTCAGTTTAAAAGAGAAACAGATTTGAGGATGAAGAATGAATGATGAGTTAACCCAACATAAGTAACCTAACACAAATTTGGCTGGAGTTGCTGGATCGTAAACTTCCCTCGTCTGACTAAAGAGCAGGACAGAGCAGCTGCTGTTTGTTTGAATTCTGATATGGTTGAATCGTAGGTCAAACAGAGTGGATGATCTAAAAAAATATTTTTTTCACATGTAATCTGTAACCCCACAAAATAAAATGGTTCAAGTAATGAAATTCCCCTTTCCTCTGGAAATAACATTTGTTTACAGTAGGGGTAAGCGAATTAGCTGCATGCTAACGTTTGCAGCTTACATTAGAACGAACAGACACCATTCCTCACTCTAGGTCTTGTAGTTTTGGTTTTGTTATGGCTAAAAAAAAAGACACTGAGTAAACGTTACTTTGTTACAGAGGGAGAGGGGAGGGTTAAAAAATGTTTTGTGGTGATAAAAAAACTATATATTATGAAACTATTAAGGAACATCCTTAGACTACCAAATGCATATGCATTGGTATTTCAATGCGCAATGGCCATTCCCAAGTGAGAACAACGCAAAAAGCAACCAATAAATTCCAGTCAGGCACTTTGCAGCCTGTGTATACAACAGGACAGTTACACTTAGTTAGCAGTTTGTTAGGTACATCTAGCTAAAACTAATGCAGTCTAATACAACAGTTCTGCAATCCGTGAAGGTTATAATGTTTTTTTTTTTTATTTATTTAAATTGTTTTAGAGAAGTGTTGATTCAACTGGATGATAATTTAAAGGATGTAATGTGTGGTGCTGTTGAGCTGTATTGCATTATACAGAGAGGTGTGTCTATTAGTTAGCCAACCTTCCTTGGTAGAAATGGGGTGGGCAAAATAATAGAAACACCTGAACACCATGGTCAATGACCATAGACTTTATGTGGCAATCTTAAGCTACATAAATCAAATGGTGAACCACCTCTTACAGTTCCTAATTAAGAGCAGAATGAAGTCGCAGAAAAGGCAGATGTGTACAGGTAATATAAACTCCATAGTGGCTGCAGTGGACAAACACAGATAAAATGCTATGTTGCTAGGCAACACACAAGTTGTTGATGCTCTCCGCTGTACAGTGAGTTACATCAGTCATTTGTTGCACACATCTGTCTGGATGTCACTCTGAGTCAGGAGCACCACTAAGTCTTCCACAATCCTCTCTAAATTCAACTTCTCTGGTAGTTCATTCTGAATGCAAAGTATAACCAGTCCCCTCAGCCTCTCTGGTCTCACTGTGCCTCCCAAAGTTTTCAAACATTGAGCTGAATGAGCTCTGCAGTAATAACAGGGATTATCAAAAACAGCAGAGAGGTGGTGCTGACCTCACTGATGATAGAAGTAAACACAGAAGTCATATCCAAGAAGGGCAATTGGACATGGTTGTAGATAGCTGAAGACTTTTCACCTCTCGTCCAAGAGACTTCAGTTCTTACTGACTGGGAGTCCCAGCTATTTAACCTCTGGGGGTCATTATTAAAGCCACTGATGTCATTTGGTTCATTAGTGCTCATGGCTGTTGTAACAGCAGTCGTTAAAGTCTTTGGAGTCTCCTGAGGCCAAGGGTAAACACAGTCATTGGAGTCACATGAGGTCAAGTGGGAATCATTGTAGAATCTCCTGGGAAGGTATGAAAGGGTAGCATTGCAGCTGGGGTACTGTGAGACTGAAATTACTGTCTTCTAAAAAATACAAAAGTACAAGTACACAAAAGATGATTTTGTTACAGTAACTCATTACTTCCACCTTCCAAACCCTTTAAAAACAAAGTAATATTACAGCCCTATGCATACTGTTATGGCACGTGTAAGAATCCAAACCATCACGTGTGCCATGCCGTGCTCTAGTTAGCAAACAGTGTGTTTCTTTGAGATTTAGTTTTCTTCTGTATTTATTCAAAGCATCATACAAATCCTGCTACCAAGAGAACAGAGCATCAAGCAGCCATAAGACAGGTAATTCATGTAATTTACATGATTAAGGACAGCCTGGTGTGTAATCTCCTGATAACCATTTCCAGTGGAAGCAGATAAGAGGGTCGGCCCATTAAAAATATCACACAGTGACCATATAATATTAAAGAAAAACAACGGGTTAATCAAACCAGAATCAATATTTTTTGTCAGTTTCGCTGCAAATGCTCTGAAAAGCAGCAGTCTCAACACAGAGGATGCAAAATAATTTAAGACTTCATTTCTCCTCCTCAACAATATCATATGTCAACTCTGATGCCATTTACTCTCATCAGATCTGTTTTGTGATTGTTAACCAAGACCATCCATCTAACACTCATCTCAGCAGCCTTATTAGTCCTTAATTCAGAAAATTTGAAATGTTTAATATCCCAAGATGGATTGTAATGTAGCTTTGTCAGATTCAATTTCACTGATCATATTTAACCTTCAGCCTGCAACTCACTCACAGGTTTGAAGACTGCATTACCATTATCAATTGTTCAACCCATTTTCAGAGGCCTCTAAAGATGAAGGCTTTAAATCATTTCTTTCTGCTCTTGTGGACTGAATGGAAATTTCTCATTTGTCATGATTCATGATGAGTACTTTTGAGAGGCAGCCCTGTTTTCTTCCAGCATCAGACACATTTCTACATTTCCATTCACATTTATTGTTTGATAGTGGGAAGAATTGTTGTATTAAAGGCTTGTTAAAGGTCTGTCAATCAATAGTTACACGAGAAAAATACATGCAGTGTACACATATCCTTCTGTATTTGTGATAAGGAAGCGCTATACCTTGTGTACCTTTAGGTTATTGTTTTGAAATGTAAATACATAAAGGATATCATCTAGCTTAGGGGTTTGAGAGCTGGCTGTTGACCACAGTGGTACGGGGGAATTGGATGGTGTAGTTGATTTTGAAGGTTGCGAGTAGTGGATGTGTGTGTAATGCATCAAACCCTCATGTGGGTGATTGGCATTTGCCAAGTGGCAACAGTCGGTCTTGTAACAGGATGGAGTCCTAGGATGGGTTTCAGAAAAATCGAATTCAATAAAATATTGCATAGGAGTAATAAATACTGTCTAATGTTTTACAGTGATCTGAGTTTGATCTGATATAATTGGCAATATCATATTTTGTGGTTCCCATCAGGGTTCAGGGTTGACCTACTTGCTAGGTGTTGTTAACAATGATAAGGAAACAAAGAAATGATTTATAAAGCAATAGAAAGTTGTGGGTTGAGTATTAGTCTAAATATAGGAGCAGCTACAGTGCCGAGAGTAAGAACAGAGATGTGTGTGTGGGTTTAATTAAAACTGTGAGCAGGTATAGAGGAGGGTGTTTCAGAGGTACTGGAATTTATGGTTGATCTTGCTGGAAGTGCTGTGGGCTGAATTCAATTAAACATCTGTGATGGGAGGTGCCCAGTTTATAACCCCAGTGGTATACCTGTTGTCAGATCCTCCATCTCCTCTGTTCTCTTCACTTCCATGCTATGTTTCTCTCATGGGAGAGTTATGTCAGATACTACGTAGCTGTGAATGTTAGCACATGGTGTGTAAGTAAGATGGTGTTCTGTTGACTCTTTGTGAGGACACAGTATCTGTAATCTAAGCTAAAGCTGCATTATGATGGTATTGCTGGTGTCATAAGATAGAGTTATCTTAAAGTTCAAACCTGAAGAATAATAACTTTACACTGTGTGAATGTGACATATCTGTAATCTAGGCAATCCTGTGACACCTGGCCTTTATCCTCAGTGGAAAAGGGTTCAGTTGGCATTCTTTCCTGGGTCAAATGACTCTGCAGTAGTCAGAAAGGCAAACTCATCTACTGGCAATGGGAAAGGAGTCAGCCTTTTTGGCAGGCTGGGTCTCCATCTTACTGAGACAGTTTTAATTTTAAAGGTGTATTTGTTGAGTTTTTTTTGTTGTTGTTGTTTTGTTTTTTTTCCTTTTTTGGCCTAATATTAGCTTTTTAGATTATCTGCCATGTTTTGCTAAACACAGATCCAAAGTAGGCTAAGGGGCTCCATAGAACAGGAAAACTGCATAGAAACACAGAAACTACAGAACTGGGTTATTTCTCAGTTATCCTTCTTAACCCTCTTTATCTGTGTCAAAATATATAAATGACCTTAATTATGATCAGAGGTTTTGCAAACCTAAAAATGTAAAAGTCCTACATTTCACATCAGGCTGAGTAATGTGGGTGATGATGCTCCTGAGTAGCTGGCAGTGGTTGCATTTTGAGTGTAGCCTTTCAAACTCTGGATATGGATTTGCGTAAGTAGTAAATGTTTTCATTCCTGCACACAACACATACAGTATAGTGGAAGTATTAAAATCTGTCACGTACTGTGCTGAGGTATTGTACAAAACTAAAGCTAACAGGGTTGTCTGGGTCTTTGGGGCTTGCTATAAGTAGAGGCATAGGTTAAGCCTGTGCAGGGCTTAAAGAAACCTATTTCTCTTATCTTCCCTGGTCATGAACCATGAGCAATAACATTATCAAGGGTCTGTTGTTACAGGGTTGGGGTAGAGAGGAGCAGAATTACAGGCAGTGAGGAGATTTTAAACACTACACGTCTCGGGGATGCGTCCAATCGTGCCTCTAATCTGGCCATTGTGTTTGGCCTTATCAGCCATCAGTACTTTGAATAGAACAAAGAATAGTTTCGGCCGATCCATAAATCATAACTTCAAACACTGTGGTAGGTCACTGTTTTATGCGCCCTCTTGGATACAGCTGATTCTACCGGCTCTTGTTGCTCTTACATTAATGTTGTATTAACTAATAGACAATGTCAAATCAGGCCTAAGGATTAGCCTTTTACTCTTTTGTGCAGAGCTTGTGATTGGTCAGTGTCCATCACACTGACTCATTTTGAACTGTGTTTAAGTCTGTATGTGGGACAGTATTCTTTAAAACTATATGCATGATTATAAAAAAGCAGGCACAGGAAGTGGAGACAGAGATGAAATTGGGGCAAAGGCTACCCTGGTTCTATCTGACAGTAAAAAAAAATCCACCTGCCAGTACCTGTAAAACTCACAAATTAAAATGCTATTTCTTGTTTGTTTAATTATTTTCAGCTCACTGTTTCCCATTGTCTGCGAATCCTTAAGCTAAGCTTAGCTAATTGGCTGATGGCTGTAGCTTCATATAGTGCACATATTTGAGAGTGGTATCAATCATCTCGTTAGAATAATCACTCTTCCAAAAACATCAAACCATTACTTTAACACTGTTCAGTCAAAACTTACTTCTGCATTTCGCAAAGTAGTTTAGAAAGTCAGGAACTGTTCCATGTTGGGCATATGTGCTCAGTTCATTCAACTTTTCCCTTATAGTCCTTAGTTTAAATTGAATGCTATATCTCACTGTAACACCAAGCAGATTTTTTAACTCTTCCCACCTTTTTCTCAGTAATTTAATATTGTTTCAAATGTACAATGTGAATTTTTTTTTTTTTTATAATTGTACCAGGATGACATTCAAAGTAAGAAAGAGACTACAGCACAGTTCAGTTGCAGTGATAATGACAACTGTGACAAATGACAATGACAAAGATGGAAAGCTTTATGTTCCATTGTGATAGCATGGAAAAGATGCAGTTTAATTATTTGCATATTTCCAGGTTAAAACCAGAGACAAAGAAATATTGAGATGCATTACATGTTCTCATACTATACATAGAAATGACAAATTGCATAATCGCTCTACAGTGCTTTCATTCCTGTTTCCTTCAATCGATGCATCAGTCATGGGTTAGACTTTTACATGGCTGTCAGTTCATTTCCAGATTGTGCTTTCCCTTCCTGTGAAGCCTTTTTATTCCTGTCTGCACACTCCTATACAGCATTTATTTATAAATCAAACTAGCATGATGATGATGGAACATTCAAATATGAATCATCCTGGCCTAATTCCTGTGCTTCAGGAATAATAATAACAGCCATTATCCTCTGTGGTCAAAATAAAGTCACAGAAAGTAGGGCTGCTTAATAGCTGATAATGTCATTTAACACTCAAACCAAGCTTTTTGTGATAAATATCAATGAAACCAAAGTCCATTTGCTTTAAACTAAACTGTATGTAGATATGTATCCACTGGGTTACAGTTTGGTCTCTATCTATCCGGATGCTGCCACATTTACCACTCCGTTGGTTTTGACTCTTCATCTGATCACCAGTAAAAGAAGGTACAATTCATGCAATACAATTCATGCTGTACATCACTGGAGTCAGGATTTCAGCATCATTCTTCCTTACCATCATTACATTCCTTGCCTTTATATTTTTGTTTGACAGACTACTGCTTTACTCGAGGCAACTGCAAACATAGCAGTGACTATAAAAAGGTGAATAAGGTATTTACTTGCAAAAGTATCCTAATTTCTGTTGGAGCACTAGCAAGAGGAGGAGACTTAAGACTGGGTCCAAGGGCTTATGCAGGTTTCTGAAGCCAGGATATGCTGTTCACATTAGCAAATACAAAACCAGCATACTACAAAATCCCAATCATAACTAGGACAAGTGACTAGAAACAGATGAAAGAAATTTAAAGACACTCATTATGATTTGACGTTGAAAACCATTACAAAGTCACACATCACCCCTAGTAGGATTCATTGCATATTCTTGTCTCATTTGGTGTTCAGAGATGAGGCTTAGGACTAACTAAAAATTCAGCGAGGCCTAGTCTCTAAATATAAGCAACAGCCTGGGTGAAAGAAATAAACTGTTGTAATCACTGTTTTAAAAAAAAAGTCAAATTACTTCCAGAAGAATCTCAAAGGTTTTTGAGATAACTATAAGTTCAGAGGCAAATTGAAAGGCTTTTCCCTTTGTCCTTCCTTGTCACAGCTTGCATGAATGTGTGTAATGAACTGAGTGAGGGTATGTGTGTGTGTATTTGTGAGTATTATCTGCCCAACTTCTTGACTGACATGTGAATGTCCAGTGAGAAATCATATTTCTGTGTTACTGAGAACAGACAAGGTGATAAAATCGCTATTCCTGTCAGGTATGCACCAGTGAATTGTTCATCAGTTCACCACCTATTTTCCTATGAGGTTTCTTTTTTTCCCCACTTTCCTTCTTTACTCAAAGCTGGGTTTGAAAAGAGAAGCTTTGGTGTAAGCAGAGAGGCCACAGGGGAGCAAATCCCAGCGGACACTCGGAAAAAGAACAGCTTCAAAAGGGCCTGCAATACCACGGTGAATTGTATAAGGGAGAAAAATGCAATGATTAAAAGTGAAATGTTTGTTTGAAGATAATGTTATTTTGGAAAACCTCTCTTAAGAGGATTTCTAACTTGAAAAAGAGACAAGAGGAAGAAATAGAGGAAATGTGGGAGAGAGACATGGAACTATTTCCCACAGTTATGTATACGTGTTCAAAATGAGTAACATAGCATACGAACAGTGTTGCTATTCATCGAAATGTTTGCCACAATCTTCAGCTCAAAGCTCAACGCTCAGCACACTAAAAGTGGATGCATGATGCATGAAACTATCCTTGATTTCTAATATTACAACTGAGGGGAAAACATGAGTTAAAGGGGGCAGATATGAGAGACCACAGGATCTGACTCTGAATGGATACAAGACATCTATTTAGCCTGCACAACCATAGCAGGTGCACATTAGTATTCAGCAGAGGATCTCCAATGAGGCTGACTGCATGGGTCAAGTCAGCACCACATCTGGGCTGGGCCATCTCTGTTTTAACCCAAAGATCATTATGTAAAACTGCAGGGATGAGGCAGCATGTATAAACTGGCATGTGGAGGGGGAAATGATCATAGGCACAGGTTTCCATCCGAAATGTCCTGACTTTGAATAAGTGTTGGAGGGAAAAAATGCATTTGATGTGCTGATATTCTCATTTAGAAATGCTCCAAACTGAACTTGACCTAATGAAACTCTACAGTGGTGCAAATCCAAACTTATAAACAACAGGAATTCCACAGGGTTCTGCCCTTGGCCCACTTGTCTTTACTTTATCAATAAATATAAAGAACTTACCAGAATCAATGTAGGGAGGTAGGAAGTTTCATAAGTATGCAGATGATATAGTTTTATATGTATTTTGTAGACCAGTTTTGTCAGTTTTCACCCAGTTGCTGTAGCACTTACAGCCCAGAGCTGCATGGTAAGAAAACAAATTTCTAACAGCAGCAGAGCAGCAGCAGCTTCAGTTCTCCATGTGAGTTTACATAGGAGGCATTTAGGCCACTATTAAGTTGTGGGTCACCCACGTTTTTTTAAAGTTGTTTTTTTGGCTTTTTCACCTTTATTAGACAGGATAGTGGAAAGGAGACAGGAAACAGGAAGAGAGAGTGGGGGAATGACACGCAGTAAAGATCCGGCCAGACCGGGAGTCAATCCGGGGACCAGCTGCTCAGGGCGCTTAGGCCCATGTGGTATGCGCTCCAACCATTCGGCTATGGGGATGCCCCTGGGTCACCCACGTTTTGGCAGCACTCAGAGCCCAAAACACAATAGCTAAGTGCATAAAATGGAAGAAAATCGACTGGATGTGTAAAAGTATGCCTCAGGCCATGCTTACACATGTGTAGCTTAAGTAAAACGAAAGCCATAACGCACCCTGTGTAGACGGCTGAATGAAAGCATATATGTTCCGTCTGACATGCATGAGAAGAACAACTGAAAAATCCATCTGAAACATGCAGTCATGCTGAAACGCTGTACTAAACAGGTGACGTAAAAATCTTATGTTGTATGTACAATACCATCTAGGGTCAGGCAGTGCAGACTAGCTTAGACTATAAATGCGGTGGTATGCTGCATTGGTCCATGCTTGTCCCTATAAAAATAAACCTAAAAACAACATAAAATGTAAGTGTACTGTGTGCTGGTAGAGAAACATCAATCCACTGAAGAGGACCTGAAGGACCATTACTAATGTGGTGATAGACAGTAAAAGCATGGTGCCCAGTTACTTGACATGACCCAAGAAGCTGGGAAATGTTGTGTATGCCAATTTGTCTTCTCTTCCCAGAGTGGCCCACTCTCCATCCCTTTGAATCCCTTCAACTGCATGACTTTGCATAAACGACACCTAATTGAATATTAATGACTTCTGATGGTATTTGATTATCTGTTTTTCATTTGGAAAGATTATACAAATGAGCCTCATTTGCATGTCAGTATCCAGGAAATGAAATGGAGTGTGTCTGCCAGATTATTATTTCCCCTTCTAACATCACTGAGCACAACTTCTTTAATCTCATGAATTCAGGATTAGTTTCACATTTTGGTGTGATGCTCCAATTTGGCAAGGAGGTCATTTATGCTGGTGGAGAGCTTTTGTTTGCTCCAGTAGGTGAAGACAATAGACATAATAAAGTTTTAATCAGCTTTGTTATTTTTCCTTAAAGCTTGACTGAGCTTTGGTATTTGTCGGGCGGCATCTGTTCTCGGGCAGGGCAGGTATGCAGGCAGATGGTAACAGTGGAAGGATGATGAAGAGTTTAGTCCCATTCAGTCGGTATGAAGTAAATGGAAGAAATGAAAAGCCCATAATAGGAGTGGAGTGGAGAATTACTGTCCTGTCTGGCTTCCGGGCAACAGCTTTATCTTCACAGCAATTTACAGTAATCCAGGGTGGCTGTGAGGGCCTGCCTTAGGCCGCTGTTAGCTGCTGCAAAATGACATGTGAGTATACTGATTTACAAAAGGAAAGAAAAAAAAAAATCTGGAACAGGGCCTAATCATCACTTTAAGTCACATATTATACATTTAGATGGCAACTATAACTCAAGTGAAGGGCACTGTGCACGCTTCTGCTGCGGCCACTGTACATATGTCATAGATAATAGTCTGCCTGCAACGTAGAGTGGAAAGACAAAACAGGAAGAACCTCTTATTCTGAAAGGAATGATTAAAGTTTTACCCTTCAAATGTCTGGCAGGGCTTCAGGACTTCTTCCTGTACAGCAGAACTAACTACAATGGCCCCAAGATTTTTAAACACCAACTGATAAATCATATTATGTTATTCTGAATGCAGTATTGATGTTTATTCCCTCATAGGCCCAGGGTGTACCTGTTTGTCAATGTTACTGTCCACACCTCATACCGGCAGATCAATCCTAAGTGAAACTCTGCTGAAGTAGCTCTTGATTTTGATTGAATTTTGAGCATAGGGTCTTCCTTTCGACTCTTATCCCAATCAATTATGCCGGGTGTGCCATTGATCTGATAAATATGAGCGGCAGTGGCAGAGCAAAGTTGATATTGAATCAGAAGTGAGTGAAGAATATCCATAAGTATCGAGTGACTGCTCAAGCAAGTCAGTAAATAATCCTCGGATACACGCTCTATAAGTGAAGATATGGAGACACTGGACTGTCTCCTTTCTATTTTTTTTATTTTTTTCTACTGCATGGTCGCACATATGCAAGTTTTACATTTTTAAACAAGGTCAAAGATTTAGCATTTCTTAGCAAAGCACAGAGGATGCAGAAAAGTGCAAAAGTAGTATTCACATGCAGAGGAGAAGCCCAACAGGCTTGGCACAGCTAATGCTGTCAGTGAACTCACATTCTTATTGAAGTCACTTTCTCTTCCTCACTAACCCCCCCTCCCCCCTCCCTTCCTCTTCCTCTCTTTCTCCCACTCAGCAAGCATTCTGAGGATCTATTTCTTATTAGAATTCACCCCAGAAATCATGTTGGGCCAGCGTGCTCCTGCAGCTCCAGACTCTATTAAATGCCTCATTCAATTTTATGATATAGTTTTTATTTGACATTAAGGGCTTTACGAAAAGACTGTGGAGTTATTAGTAAAAAAAAAAAAAGTAGAGAGAGAGAGAGAGAGAACCACCCACAAGAATGCTTGTATACATTCTGATTTACTGTCTTTCCCAGTGCATCTTTTCCAAGCCTCGCCCTTCCATAAATTAGTTTCTGAAGTTGTTCACAGTGTATTTTTTTATTAATCTTCCCAGAAATCTGTTTTAGTCTCATATAGCTGTGAAAATTTCTCATTAAGCACGAGAGCATTAAATGTAGAGTCCAGGATCACAGTGCAAACAAATGGGCAGGCCCAAAACTAAAGCTCAAAATGCCAGACTTTTTATTTCAAGGTCACTCTAGTTTTGCTCATTGTGTTCTGGACCAAGAAAAAAAAAAAAAAAAAGATATATCAGTGCCTTTTATTGGATAGTACTGGTGATGTCATCTTACATCATCAGTGCTACATGACCCATGTGGGAAAATCTAATTCAGGTGACTGACAAGTCTCCAGTGTCTCAAAGAGCTTACAAAGAAATAATAAAATTATGGCCATCACTATTCAAGGCTGCAACTTAAAATTATGTTATTAGTAGTGAAAGAATTCAGATCCTTAAGTGAGAGCAATAAAATACTGAAAAAAAAACACAAAAAACAAATACAAAAGTCTTGTATTAAATGATTTCGTTAAGGTTCATTAGTATCATTAGACACGTAACAGAAGTAAAAGTCAGTGTTGTTCATTATATTTTAAGATTACTACTGATACCTTCATGGTGTAAGCAGCATTTTACAGTTGGTTGAGTTTTGTCAGTGAAATTGTCATCTGAAAGATTACTAGTACAACTAATATTTGCCTCTAAAATAAAGTGAAGTATTAGTATAAATTTGAAAAAAAATAGGAAAACACAACTTACTTCTATGTAAATTTTACAAGTAATTGCAACCACATGGAAACAGGACTCACTGTGCGGTCAGTATCCCTACACTCACATGGTCATGCACGTATACAGTACGTTAGCACAGTTAAGTAATATCTTGCATTTACAGTACACAATCAGCAGGTGGATTGGGTCACAGTTTAGCTAGTTTTTGAATTTATGCTAAAATCATAAACCTCCAGAGTTTGCTTGAAAGCTGACCAAGATCAATTTTATGAGGTGCATTCGGTATGTTTGTAAAAGCATCCAAAAAAATAGATGACACCAAATTCTACCTTATTTTACATCAGTTCTAGGTTATATTTTTGGTTACACATTTATGGTCACAAAATTACTGCATAGCCCTTTTAAGTGTATTACAAACATGTGTGATGTACCAACTTGTAGTCCTGTATAGCTGATTTATATTTAACTTTATATTTTTCTTTATAATTAAAGATTAGGTGCGTTGATGTGCTGAAGTGCATTAATTTTATATTTTGAAACAGTGAAGATAAGTTCATTGCACTCACTGGCAGATAAAGAAAACGGCACCTGTTTATTTACATTTCTTGTACTTGAACTACTACTACACAAAAAAATATCCTGAAAACACTCATGAAACTCGCTGGAAGTGAACATCAGTGAAAAAGTCTCTAACGGGTATTAATCCTGACAGGAAGTAACCCTGGAGGAATCTATCTCTGAACTCAGCCCCCAGCCGCAATGTAATTAAAACAAATCTAAACAGCCAGCTACACAGGTTCACTGTAGAGCTTTAACAGGCGTACGTTCCTCATCTGTTTTCACAGCACCGAGCATTTACAGCACAAAAGAAACAACAAGGTGGCATGCAGCATGATGTCCCTTGTTGTCTTCTGTGCAAAGCCTGGAGACAGCTTGAAGCTTTTCTTCATCTTGTTTCTGTAATCTCTGTCAGTGGGGACTCTCATCTGGTGCGGGGCGGTGAGCAAGAGGGTGCAACCCAAACAGTCTCTGAAACTGGCTTCGTCTCTATTCATCTGTTGCTGGGTAAAAGGGGGCATTTGATAAACAGGTAGAATATAGATATAGTGCTGAAATCTGACAGACAAACTCTTTGCCCATGTGAGGCTGTGTGATATCTTTACCCTGATTTACTCAAATTTCATGGATGAGTGGGATATTTTGCAAATACAAGGTTGCTGTGATTTACGAGCAGTAATTATATTTTCTCATCATGAACAAATCAGTTGGTACCTTGACACTGAAGCAGCACATGGAAAATAACATTAAACAAAGTTGTTTTACTTGATTCATCTTTATCATTATCCAAAACATTGCACTTTAAAAAAGCACAAGCAAATAGAAAAAACATGAAATTAAAGCTGCAAGCAGTGTTGAAATTATTCGACATCTCACAATGCTGCACTTTAAAACACATAGCAAACGCAATAGCAACTGAGAAACGCATTCATATTAGGCAAAATACTAGTGCTGTTCAGGTTTTATCCATGGACACGTTGCTACGCTGTTTGTATGTGCAAAATACCATGTAGAGTATTGTTATCAACTGGTATTGCTAACAATGGCTAGCAATGACAATGCCTAGTCTGGGATACATTTGAACAGTTCACGTCCATGGCTCAACATTTCTTTTTTTACTTGAACAGTTAAATTTGAACAGCGTTTTAAGAACGTTTTGAGGTGTTTGCACTAAAAAGTGTTCTTCAGGTGGAGTGTATGTTTGTTTTGAAGTCTTAACTCTGAAAGAGCAACTAAAGACTGCAAGTTTTTCCGACTTTTCAACTGGAACGCTGTTAACTTGGAGGTGACTCCTAGTTCTGATTACTTACTGTATAGGTACAGCAGTGCTTCGAGCTAAATGCTGACATCAACATGCAAACGTGCTCACAGTGGCAATGTTAACGTGCTAATGGTTGGCAGGTATAATGTTTACTACGTTCATCGTGTTTGTTTAGCGTGTTAGCATGAAAAACATGCTAATTGGTACTGAACACAAAGTACATCTGAGGATGATGGGAATGTCATTAGTTTTTCATGTATTTAGGCCTAAATTATTAGACAAATTAAAAGTTTGACCTAATGATCGTGGTTATGGTTATTACAAGTCATTCTCTGGGGGCCATAGCCAGCAGGACACATCATCTGAGCACCATGGATATCTCTACCAAATTCTGTGTCAACATATCAACTTCTATTTGGCGCATACTAGTGTCTTTAATCCCTTTACAGTTTCCTACTAGTGTTGTTTATTAGAGCATAGTGAATCCCTGTGGGTGAACAATGTGTTTCGCTACCCTTTAAACAACTGAAAGCACTCAGCAGGGACGCAAATCTTCATTGTGAAAGCAGATTCTGTCAAGAGATATTAGATATCTAATAGGATCAGACAGATTTCTACATGCAAAGTAAAACAAAGAACACAGAGAGCATGGAGACAACACATTTTGATCATTTCTGTCTTCTGGCCAGAGGCAGGCACCTTGTGTTTCGACATTTACAACTAATTTGTCCTTTGTTTGCATCTGTTATAGACAGTTTTTTGCTGTCAATTCTCTTTATGATGATGAATGTCAACACAGAGAGGCTTCTTCCAGCAAGTTGGTCTTTCATTTTGCAAGATAACTGTTATCTAATACTTATCTACTATTACTATAGTAGATAGTCCTGCAGGTAAACTGGCATCTACCTGCCATTGCTCCAACTGTCTACCAACCACACTGACAGAAATCCAAGGGGATTCTCAGTTTTCAGGAAGAACTGGAAGAGATCCAGTGGTCTTTCAGAAGATGAAAAAAGGGTGACTTTTTCAACAGTTATGATTCTCACAGCTAAGAGCAAAACAAGGCTGGAGTGTGTTTTAGTTGCACAGAATTAAATGATGTGCAGACTGTGAGTACAGAAGTAGCAGCAGGATATTTCAGTCATTTTGGTCTTCCTCAGGCGGCATCAGACAAAACATGTTGCTGTGTACTTGTGGTCAACATGTAAAGAGTAGAGGCAAACACTTGTTTATTTTTGCTTCACAGTGCAGTCAGATGCTTTTGTTTTTTGTCTTTTTTTTTTTTCATTTTCAGGATTTAAGTGGCTTCGATTCTCCCTTCTGTAGCCTGCTGAAAGCATTTTCCTCCTTATGGGGCTGTGAATGGTTCTCATGTAGTCCTGACTGAATTGACATTTTTACACTGTGTTTTTGTTTTTTAACTACATGTCAGAACTCAGCATAACCTCCTTCTTATGTGGAAAATCTGAGTAACATTGCCCATTCAGTAAGAATACCTGTGTCACCCAGGACACCCAACAATTTTATATGGTGAGCTGGTGAGAGCTGTGAGACTGAAGCACATCCGAAAACCACAGAACAGTGATCTAACAGAGGCTAAAAGCTGCACAGAACTGCAGCTGTATGGTAACTCCCAGGGTCCTGGCCCTGTTGCAGTACACAAAGTCCCCTCTGGCATTAGTAAGTAATTAGATTTAATGATTTGGGTGAAAGCTTGAGCTTGAACCATACTATAACATTTTGGCATCCGCCTTGGTTGCTGAAATGCTTGGTTTTAATGATGTGTTTCCCTCAACCATCCTCCAACGTCTAGGCTTAAACAAAGGCAGTAATTGTTTTTTTTTATTTTTTGATATATAATGTATCACAGCATTGGGGGACAAATTACAAGGCGTCAAAGAATGTAGGACATTACTTGTTTCTAATTTAATCACAATTTCCACCAATACTAATTGTTTTTTGTTTGTCAGTTTTTATTATTCCTTGTTGCTTGTAGCCTAATTGCTGCTTGCATCGTTCCTCACTCTTTCTGCCCATCACAACACTTTCAAGGCATATTAAAGGATAACTTAATGGACCCATGTGAACCCCAGAATTAATGAATTATAGATATTTCTAACATTGTTTGAATATGTTAAAATTTTGCTTCATTTCCCTGGGTGGATTTTTTTCTTTTTCCATTCTGACATATGACTTGCGCCAAATGTTCTCTTCTTGGAATACATTTCTAGATAGGGAGTGAGCAGCTTGGCTTGTAAGATTGAAGAGGAGGGGAATTATATTGAGTGATCCAAAAGTCCATGTCTTCTTATCATGGTTTAATAGTTTAATGAAAAACAAAAAAACAAAAAAACAAAAAACAACAACAAAAAAAAAAACTGCAGACTACTTATCCCAAGTGCCATAGTTAATGTGTCACAGTGGTAAACCGCACTTTGTTTGATTCCAACAGGGACTAGCAGTCCAGGCTTTCTTGGCTGTCATACTGACAATGGACACTGCAACATTTACCAGGATGTGAAGTGGAGAAATGTGTCCACCAAAAATAAAAATAAAAAAAGAAAGAGAAAAATTATGTTTAGCATAATTATTTTCATCCCCATTTCCATCTGCTGTGTACTTCCCCTGGCATGTGGGTAGCAGAGGAGTGACAGCGGGTGTCAAACAGTTCAATCAGAGGAGCAGAAAGCTGCTACAACAACAGCATTTGGTGCCACAGAATTGTTATCATTGCTGACCTGTTAAACATCTGCTGTGTCCTTGCAATCGCCGATAATTTTCAGCTGAAAAAATGCAAATCACAAAATGTTTTCACCATTAAATGTCAGCTCTCTAAATAATGTATATTGGCAATAGTGTCATTACGTTTTATGCCAACTACACACTGATGCAGTCCGTCTTCAGCACATTTTACAGCTTTTTGGTAGTAATTAGACATCAAGAATTATTAGAATATATACCCACAAGACAGAATGAAAATGTCGAGAATGCTGCAACTCATTAACAGTATTCTTCAGGGGGAACAAGCTTTGATTAGATTGTTCATTCCTTCAAGGCAAATCCAGTTGAACAAAGGCTTTCTGGTACATCTATGAAGCTGTGGATTTCACACTCTCATATTTTCCGCATTAAAACACATGGATACAGCTTGCTGTTCTTTTGATGCACAATTACCGTGGTACCCACAATAGGATTTCATATCTTACTGCTTTAGATTTCATATAATAACTCTATTTGAACACTAGTTACGCTAAAAACGTTTAAACAATATTTGGTTAAATGTAATTTTCTGTGATGTATGAATTGATGGTCCTCTTTTAGGAATACAGGCTCACTGAGATCGTATGACTTGGCAAATTAAATGTGAATCTGGTGTGATTGGACAAGGAGTAATGTTACAGTCTGTTTACTGAGCAAAACTGTGATGAGCAGATGACCAAACAATGAGCCAATTATAAGAGACTGGTGTTTTGACAATGCAAATTAACAAATAGTAACTTCATAATTAGGAACTTGATGGATGCATAGCCAGTCAAAGATTAATAGCTCTGGGGGGTTTTAGATAGTACAGGATTCTGCCCAACCCTGTGCAATTATGTTTAGAGTCATTCTTAATTGATGTGAATGCAAGGCACCACTGCTAAATTTGATAAGAAATGCATTCCTCTCAATGGGCACAGTGAGGCCTTATTCTGAGCCATTTAAAACTTTTCGGATAGGCTGTATCAAATCAACTTCATTGTCATTCATCAGCAGAACCCCGTCTTGTCTTGTATGTCCAGGAAAATCTGTCATTTTCCTCAACCCTTTCTTCTTAGGCAGGGTAATTCCATTTGGAAAGTGCATATTGTTGAGGAGAATCCTCATCCTTCAGCCAGCGAGCAATGAGCAAAGTGATGAATACCTGGGCCATGAATACTAAATGATAGGTAATTAAAGGGTACCTGAGGAATATTACCTTGGCTGGCACACCTGAGGAGAGATCCAGGCTACTGTCCATTAGACCGGAGAGGAAGAAATGAAGGAAAGAGAAAGATTGAGCCAGAGAGCAAACCATAAGGAGGCAGGCGTGAGTGATGGCTGCTCTCTGAATCAGTCATTTGGGTTGAGAATCTGACGTTTGATTAAGTCTGACCTAGATATCACAGACAAGGAGTCATGGCCTCTTACATGCACTTCAGTGGAGAGTCTGACTTTTGGAGTTTTATAAGTTTGAAAAAGCTTAAGACTGAATAAGGCTCTTGTCCAAGTTCAGAACTGTGTGTCTGTTATGTCTGTCTAGGTGCATTT
Organism: Lates japonicus; assembly: GCA_033238685.1. Classification (NCBI taxonomy): domain Eukaryota; kingdom Metazoa; phylum Chordata; class Actinopteri; family Centropomidae; genus Lates; species Lates japonicus. The sequence goes on along the minus strand of BRZM01000022.1, from coordinate 1,991,501 downwards.
CATTCTGCTGCTGTTACATAAATACTTGGACTGAGATAAACAGCTGGTGGCATTAATTCTCCTGTCAGGTGCCATTAAACCAGTGCAGAGGACAATGGTGCAACAAGATGACATAATTACAATAGCTCTTATCAAATATCAAATGAACAAAGACATTACGTAAAATGTGATGGGACTATGGCATTTATATGTTTGTTTCATGTATTAGCTTACTTAATGAGACAGGGCTGGTAAAGGCTAATATTGACTCGGTGCGGCCGCAAAATGCTAGCAATCGATATCAACTGCAGTTTTATTTTTAAAAATGTATTTACTTATTTTTACTTTTACCTCTCCCCAATACCATTATCCCTAAAGTATCTGTAGCAATGTAAAATATCTGTGTTAACTGCTGAATGTCACATGTGCAATGAGGGTAAAGAACACTGATCTCAGACCTGTTGTTTTCCTACTGCTATCTGTCTGCTATCATGTCATAGAGCATTGGGGGTACATTTTTACTGTGCTTGCCCTTAAGTTTTCCTCTCTGTAATATTTTTTTCTACCCAACCAATCAAAGAAAATAATATACAGTCTCTTTATGGACAAAGTTTTGTATGCTGTCCTAGAAACTTTTAGTGGGCTATACTGAGACAGCCTAATGATTTGCAAGTGCAGCACACATTTCAAATCAGATATGTGTTTTAACATAGGGCGCTGAGGCCAGACCTTCCTTTTTATCTCCACCAAATTCTACATGTCTGTGAGGTAGCACTGTCTGAAACATCCAGGTAACAAATCACAAGGAGCCTCTTGAGAGTATGCCCATTGACTTTTTGAGGCGTCTCACTGATATAACCTTGACATTAATGGGAGGTTTTCACATTCTCAATTCTTATGGGGCTCACCATAATCTGTTATAGAGGTGGCTGAGCTCCCTCCTGGGCCCTTCTGAAGTTTGAACCCGAGCAATAACCTTGCCTGTATGGGTTAGAAGGATGGACCACTCCATCCTTCTCACTATCCTCTCAATGTTTACCAAACCCTCTCCACCCTTCACAGAGCCCACATTTGCTAGCCCTCCAGAGAGCAACACACCAATTACTCCATGTGTATCTTGATTGAATAATAGGACTTTTAATTGTCTTGTCTTTCACAATTACGTCAAAGCCGTAACCTTTAATTAAGTGTCTGCCAATTATTTTATTCCCTTTTTTGTTTGAGTGGATGAAAGTAATTACTGTCACCTTGCAAAGTCTGAGCAGTAATTAATCCTTCTTGATTTTACCAAATCCCATTTTTTTGGTCATTAGTTGGCCTTTTAATCCTTGAAAGATTATGAAGCCGGTTAATTAGACAAAATGGAAGTTCTTACTTGTTGTTTGTGCAGCATCAGCACAAGTTTTTTTTTTTTTTTCTGCGCCACCTAAAGTAGAAAATTCCTGTAAGTTCTGCTGATATGGGCACTAAGCTGCAATATTTAATATCACCCGTAGTTATGTGTTGTCATACAACATTAAATGCAAGGGACACTATCAGTTTTACAAAGGTGTACTACTTAGCCAGTAAAAACAATTCTATAATGTTGTCTGTGGTTCTGGAGAGGCTTTTAAAAAATAACCCTGATGATGTCAACAATGTCAGTTAGCCTAAACATCAGGGTATTTCAGTCTCTGCTGATTTGAGTATGACTATTCCTTTTTTTGATGGTTCATAAAAAAAAATGGTAAAAAAAAATCATCCTCACAGAAGCAGAGACAGAACGTAGCAATGGACACTGATGTGTTTGGGCACATGGACTGCATGCTGGACCAAATGCGGTGTGTGTCCTCTTTCAAAACCATTTATCAGACAAGGCCAGGTGGGTTGTGGACCCAGAATGTGGGCCATTGTTGTAGGCCATAGAAAACCTTGGATGTCTGGGGGATCCCACCCCCCAGCCCAGGAGCTCTGTGTGGCTGCTATGTGAAGGCTCCAGCCCAGACCCAAACATGCATATTGTGCAGGTCTGAAAGGACACTATAATCCATCCCCATACGTGCCAACACCCCCCTCTAACCTCTATTCTTCCCTCGCTGTGTTTGCATCTCTCCAGAGTGGCTTTAACACTGTGCAATGCCATGCTGCTTCACACAACTTAAAACGTGATGGAGAGCTGTCATTGTCCTCTTGTGCGGTCAAAACATGTGCTTCCCAACATGCAGCCGGTTTGTTATCTCATCCAGAAAGTGTACAGACCACTCTAAATCAGTCTCTCTCTCTCTGTCAGTATGGAGTATTTCACATGAGCTGCTTGCAAAAATAGAATACAAACAGGAAGAATCAGAGACGCCTATAAGCCTGCAGTCTTGGCCTAAAAAAATACAATCAATGACATTGAGATTCAGGTCCTGCCTCCTAACCAACAGTTGGCTGTTCCCCCATAAAATGGAAGTAATATTTATGTTGTGTTTTTTAGCCCCCCCTCGCCCGCCCCTGCCCCTTGTTTTTTTCTCATTCACTCCCCTCCCTGTCACTTCTGCCGCCTGGCTTTCTCTGTGATGAATCTCAATTATGCCAAGGTCACCTTTCATTGCGATGATCTCTCTGCTGCTTTATTGGAACTGGCAGTACTTCCACACTATCATGGCTATGATTATTGACAGTCACTTCCTCCTCCAAAACAAAACCAGCAGAAAAAAAAGAAAAGAATACAAAAAAATGTTGAGAAGTTACATCGCCTCTAATTTTGGCAAGCAGAACTGGCATGTCTACTTCAGGCTCTGCCTAATGGTCTGTAATCATTCTCCCTTTGTGCTATCCAGAAAGTGGGTGGAGGTGTTTAGGGGGCAGCTTATTCATATGTTGGTTTTACCACTGTAATTGCTTTCACATAAATATGATGGTTAATAGTTGAATGCATGCTGTGAAGAGACCCTTCACAATCAACTATGTGTAAATACCAAACATGTTTATTCAAAACCAGTATCTTGGATTTAGAACACGGGATATACTGTATCCATAACCTGTCTTTTCCTCAGCCTTCTTTCTGGAACTAGTGAGCTCTTGTCAGTATAATAGTGATTCATTGTTACCCACTGTAACATGCCCTAATCTTGAATGGGAAAATGAATGACATAGAGAGGCACAGGCTAATTTGTTTGTGCACAAACAAGACCTGGAGTGTGTGTGGGTAGGCAGCACTGAGTTGACATCCACCATTCACATTTGATGAGGATGCTAGTACATGTAATTGTTGTTTCAATGCAGCATCTGTTGCTAAGGGGAAGCAGAATGGGAGGAGTTGGGGGGGGGGGGGTTGCAGTGCAGGAAGATAGGAAGATAGTTAGCCTCGCAATTGACAGTGACACGCTGATAAGCGTCAGTGCGGAGTGTGTTAGTCGAACCAATAGGCCTTTGATGGCTCTCTGATATAACTCGTTAAACAAGCGTTGGACCGTTTACCTCTGTGATGTATCTTATTTGTCCATTCTCTGCCGCCCACACATCCTCGCAAAGCTGTCTTTCTTCAAAGGTGTCAGATCTTAATGGAGCTACAGATTTAAAGCGGTGTAGTCTTATTCCCTTCATAACTTGGCCATTCTTGGCATGCTTGGATCTCATGAGAAACTCTTAAAATATGAACATGGTGATACACTTTACATCAGAATATTTTTTTTAAAGTAAATACGACAGTTCTGATAGCAATGCAGACCAACGTGCAGGAGGCGCAGCGCATGCTTGCCAACAAGATTCTGTGTGTGGAGCGGACAAACCCGGACTCCTTAGTTATTGTCCTTGGTGACTTTAACAAAAGCAACCTCTCCCATGAACTCCCCAAATACAGACAGTTAATTAAATGCCCGACCAGAGAGGAGACCTGTACACCTCCATGCCCCTGAGGCGGGCAGGAAAGATCATGGCCGATCCCTCTCATCCTGGTCACAAACTCTTCAGGACACTCCCTTCTGGCAGGAGGTTGCGGTCCATCAAAATCAAGACCTCACACCACAAGAACAGTTTCTTCCTGCCTGCAACTGGGCTCCTCAACAAGATCTAGCCCCCCCCCAACACACACACGCAGACTGTATAATCCCCCCACCCCCCACTACACGTTACATTAACGTACATCTATGCGTTACATTAACACACATCCAGACAATCACTGCCACCTTCAAACATTTGCACTCTACACTTTACATTTTAATTATGTATATTTATGCTCCTTGTGTATATACTTATGTTCCTTGTAAATATAGTTTTTGCTTTTTGCTCTTTTCTTTTACTATAACTGTCCTTTAGCACCAATATACCAAGACAAATTCCTTGTATGTGCAAACTTACTTGGCAATAAGGTCTGATTCTGATTCTGATTCTGATCTTCTGATATGCTGTACCTAATTAGCTCAGCGATGCTAGGATTGTTCTTTACTCATACAAAACTAAAATCAACTGATTCTCAGCGAATGAAAATAAAAATGCTGTGAAACTGGTGGCCATGTGAAGATGCCATCTCTAGTCATTCCAGTTTAATATCTGTCTTAAAGTCACAGGTCTTAAAGTCACATAGAACTAATGGCGGCTGGGGAATAGGAGCCAGTGTCTTCTATTGGGCCAATATAATAGCCTGGAATTTAAGTTCATATTGGCCAGCTGGGACTGAGAAAGCATTAAGGTGTCTGAATTTTCTTCCATCCAACGGTGTTTCAAGATTTCAAGGAAAAAGCCCCATGCATGATGTGGACTGATATGAACATTATGATAGGAAAACATTGGAAATGTTTCACATTATCACCAATGTCAACAAGTTAACTTCATTTTCAGATTTCATGTCACGTCTTTATATTTTTTTCATCACTCAAGGATGCTGAGCTGTTTAAAATTTTCACACTTAGTTACCAACTGTTTTTGTTCCAAGAGAAATGGCTGCTGTTGCATGCCTGAGCCCGAAAAAGGCACATCACAGTAAATGGCACGATGAACAGATGGAATTGCCATTTATTGTCCAACAACTGATTTCAGGTTTCATTATACAGTGCAAACCCTCGCAGGGAAAAAGAGAATGAATGGACTCACCTTCAAACATGCCACTGACTCTCTAAATGCCAAATACGCCCAAACCTCTCATGTCTAGATGAATGGCAAGCTCTAGGCAGAGTGAGTTTGCGCCTCCTGTCTTCCCCCCCCATAAAAAAGTCAGATACCCCATGAGAGACGCAGTCTGCCAGACTGATCACAGAGCTGCTTCTTTATCCGGAGAAAAACTGGGCTCTAAGAAGTTTGTGACAAAGTAGTTGTGGTATTTTATGATGTGGGTTCAGTCTGACACTATGCAAAGAACTGCTCCCTTCCCTGAGGATTACACACTCTTAAGAGTTGCATATAGTTCCATATGCCAAAGCTTCCCAAATGCAAGACTTTTTTTTGCTATTTTTGGAGGGGTGGCGTGAGGAAAGTTTCTATTAAAGCCATATGTCAGTGTTTCTGTTTTTTTAAAGCAGTCTTTACAAGTGGTGAGGAAAGTCCTACATTCCACATTTAAAAATGTATAGTGTTGATATTGTTGGATTTCACACTGTAATAGAGGCAGTCAAAGAGAATAGATTTAGTTTAGTATGATATTACTTCTTGTGAGGACATAGCTTTTCTGGCATAATCTTTAATCATGCCATCTTTGACAGACAGGCAAGTAACTGCAATCAAATGCAGGTTATCCTAATCAGAGGATGACAGTGTTTATGGCACTGTGCCATCCATGTTGGTGGTAAACACACACACACACACACACTCACACACACACACACACACAACATCCCATGAACACGAACAAGCAGGACACGGCTTTCTGGCAAACACTTTGATCGCCTTTCATTCAGTCCCGCCTCTCATCTCTTTGGGCTTTTGGGGAAATTCAGTGTCTAATCTACCGCATGTTTATACAAGGTACTCCGTGGAGTTTGGGGGCTCACATTAGGCGGGGGGAAGCGGGAAAAAAAAAAAGCATACATTTACACGGTTGAGTGGTGTAATCTTCATGAAACACCGGTAAATAGGGAGAGGAAGCCTAGTGGAGCCGTAGATTAATGCTGCTATCAAATGGCCTGGGACAAAGAAGGGGATGGCTAATGAGCTGGAAAAGGCAGGGCTGTTCGCCGCGTTAAATGATACCGTAGCACCATCTCCCCACTGGCCGCCGCACTGCCATGTTCACACATTCTGATGTCGCTAACAGCAATGTAGGACAAATATTGGAAAATGTCATTTAAGCGACAACCACAGCAACGTGTTTGATATTTTAAAGATGGCTTCATCAAAGGCAGATTTCAGCAACACAAATACAGCTCCCTAATTTGACTCTCTCTTCCCATATGCCTGATATCCCTCCCTGCCCAATTTCTGAGAGGTCATTTACTGGCAACTTCTTTTTCATCCCCAAAAATTGCTTTCACATTTGGTCTGTTCTCTCTCCCCATCTCTCTCTCTCTCTCTGTCTGTCCCTTTATGTCTATCTCTTCTTCCCTTTAAGTCCATTTCACTTCCTATCGCTCTGTCTCGGTGCCTCTCCCTCTCTCTATTTGCCTCTCTCCCATAGCCACGATATAATGAAAAACAGGGTTTTCTCCCTTGTCTATCTCTTTCCTGTGGTATCATCTCAGGCATGCTTGTAACCTCCCATGACTGTCGCCTAGGTGACAGGAAGAGCGAGATGAACTCTTGGGCTTAGATAAATTTCGTGGTCTGGCCTGCGGAGGCTGTATCAATTTTTGATGTTCTACTGCCTCACAGACACTTTTGCAGGCATTGTTTCATGTTTTATTTAGGCCTGTGTTAGAGCTAGGTTAAAGTTTCAGCAGACTGCCGGCCCGGAAGAGTCTGGCGGCATGGAGGAAATATCACATTGGGGGCAATAGTGGCCTTTTATCAAGGGTCGGGGGGGGGGGAGGGTATTTTAAATTCCTCCATGGTCTTATAGTGCTGCCGTTGTTTGCTGAAAGGTTCCACATGCAGCTGACATCAACAGGCAGCCTCAATTCTGTCTTACAATTAGACGAATGGTGAGAAATCTGGGATAGTTTTCCTCAAAAAGGCAACAAGAAGAAGCCTGGAAAAAAAAAAATCTCTCTATTCTGAATGCAGTCAAACACGCAGGCGTGCTCTCACAGCTTCAGGCATCGACATATTTATCTTACTTGAGCCAAGTGACAGTTGTCTCCACAACCATTTCATTTTACATGCCGCCATGAAAAAGAAGAAGAAAAAAACTGAATTAATCAAATGTGGAGGGGTAGGCGAAGGAATGGGGGATGATGGTGTGCGTTGGGTGGGTTAGATGGGGGTGGGGGTGGGGTGAGTATATCCCCCAGTGATGCTGTGAATCAGACGGGATGGGTAAATAAATAAATGTGTTATGTATGACCAAGCGCACAGACAGGGCTCTGGGGCTACTAGCGGGTCCACGATGCACTCAGACAAGAGAATAAATCAGCACACAATTAGGGCTTGTGATTTCATTTATGGTACCTACGAGCACTCCAGTGGCAGATTCTGGCAGATGTCATTTCTAGCCAATTGATTTTGCTGCTGTCCCGAGGCCCGAGCAGTCATGGCCCCTCTATCCGGATTACAAATGGATGGCAAACACGAGCCAAATGGCTGTCCAGGCAATTTCTGCATGATAGGAGCAGAATAATGTAAGAGACTACACTGGCACTGAAGGAACAAAGGCAGAACACACATGCGTGGAGGTGCTGCCTAAGCAGTAAACTGTGAACACATGCACGTGAGAAGACAAGGACATTTGTGAAATGTATTTGCAACATATTTACCACATGAAGATGCATTTTCAGTCAAAAATTAGTTCTGAATTCTCTGATGGTGCAGCCTGTGTGCTTTTGTTATGGTAAATAAGATTCTGTTCAGCATCTAGTCTTCAATGCTGAATGCACTTTAAAATATCATTCAGCAAGAAGCACTACAATTGTTTCTAAGCTACCATGAAATCCGTAAATGTCTTGGGTTTAAGCTTCTGCCATGCAATCACAACACACTGAACATTTCTTATCTCAATCATCTGGAGAAAGTGCTTGACCACTTGCAATGCAAATTGACAATGTCATTTCAAAGCTGAAGTGAATGTAAGACCATTCCCCATGGTCTGAAGTAGTTCATCAGTCTGTCAACTCCATCATTTCTCTGTTTGCTGGCTCCGTTTTGTGTTTTGCCCCTAAGTTTCAATTTACCACTTCCTTTGCACGGAGAGGGCTGTGTGCCACTGCACACACTGTACTGTACCTGACAAAAAAGTCACTTATAACAGTTAGAATGTGATGATTATCTCTGTTGTAGTCCAGGGTTATGTTTAAGTGTCTTATTTTTAGTCAGGACAATTTTAAATTCCCAGACTGGGCTGGCTGCTGGCTGTGCCATAAAAGAAAATTGACATGGTTAAATTTCAAGGCATGCAGTAATAGCAGTTTGTTTGTTTGTTTCTACCAATAGGTAACCATGGATATATTACAGTAGATAAAGGAATAAATTATATGTTGTGACAGATGCTTTGGGAGAACAGCTCTCCATCCTCTTCCCTATCTTCTCTTAATTACACCAAGTCCACTGGCTTTATTAACAAATGAAAGATTATGCATCACATGGCCTCTGTGCCCTGTCTGAGAGGAGGCACTTTATTAGAAACTTGCCCATAAACAACCAAAATCCTTTCTCAGTGTTTTACTCTGAGTCTCTCTGATACAACCACAAATTGAGTCAAACAAGGTCATAGCCCAACAGACAAGGGACGTACACTCACTGAGCACTTTATAAGGAACACCTGTACAGCTGCTTAGTGATGTAATTATCTAATCAGCCAGTGACGCGGCAGCAGTGCAATCCAACAAGTCCTCCAACTCATACAGCCATATTGGGTTTTTCACACACAACAGTCTATAGAGTTTATTCAGAATGGTGCAAAAAACATAAAACACCCAGTGAGCAGCAGTCAGTCACACCTGCCTTTCACTTTGTTGAGAAGAACAGGAGCAGCGGTTGCCACCCGCTGCTTTCCAGTTAGGATAAGAGTCAGCCTCGGATGACACCAGCTGAGGAAGCGGAAGCGAGAAAGGTGGCTGCCCCGAGCCAACACATTACTGGAGTGGAGCAGATGGAACAGGTCTTGTCCATGATGCTGTGTTGCAGTGACACTGGAAGGTGACTGTCATTCTCATTGAGGGGTGCTTAACACTCAAGGTCAACTCTGTGTAAGTGAAAAAGACAGATGAGTGGTGGGATTGCTGCTTATTTATAGGGCAGACTGACAGAGTATCAGACAGGCTATATGACTGATATTTCTGTTGAATTTTCAACCTGAGCAAATTGTCCTCTGCTTGATTTTATCTGCTAACAAATGCACAATCCAATCTTGGTTCAGTCTATTTTGATCCTTTTTCTCTACAGTCAAAATAATTAGTGTAATTAGTTCATTGACAGTGGAGCCATTTGACCAGATCAATACCAAAAGGATTTACTCTGAAGTTCTACAATATTGTAAATCTACTTTCAATTCAATGGATGGATTGCTGAGTTAATAATATATATCCTTGTTATTGTTTCAAGTATATTTGAGCAACAGGGGGCATTGGAAATTCTCAGTGTGGGATGTGTTCATCATCAACATGCTTTTTTCTTTTTTAATTTTAAAGTCAAAAATTGTTCTTCCCCAAAAGTGCTTCAGGCAAAGTTGTTGAAACAGCATTTTCTAATGTATCTACTGGAAGTTGTGGATGAAAGATGCTGTGATCTGCAGATACAGAAAAGAAGCATTATCATGGGCAGTTAATATTAAAATGCTCAAATTAGCCCATTATTTATTATTTATTGCTAGATATATAACATAATGTCATTTTTCCATAAATATTCTCTTCTAACCCAGGCAGACCTAGATATTAAATCACAGTGAGTCCTGTTATTGTATAACAATGATGTGACTTGTGTTGTGGACCTAATATTCAAAGTCTTGTTCATGTATGCTGGAAAATGAGTATAGACAACAGTCAGTAAAACGGACTCTTAAATGAACTATTTTTTACCCATGGATAGTATAGTATAGGCATAGGTGCATATGAAAGTTAGCAGTCTAAGGAAATCTTAAAATTTCTACATTAAGTTGAATACAACAAAATTAAACGCAAAAATAGTTCTGATAACTCTTGAACTGAAATTGCAGTTAAGAGCTAAAAGACAATTTCACACAGGCTGCACTAAATCATGCTGTCACCACATGAACAGAAGGCAATTCGCAATTGTTCTGCAATTTGAGCAAAAGTCCACTATGTTAAGATCTCTTTTTTTCTCTTGCTCTCTTTTTTCTGTAGGAAAATTACTTTTGTACACTTGGATATGAATAAAAAAGGCCAGCAAGAGAAAGTATTCGTAGTGTGTTGACTCTCCTGCCTGACACTGCTGCTTCTCTCTATTTTCAGATGAAATCCAAAAAAGAAATGCAACTGCACTGGTTTTTTTTTCAAACCCAGCCAGGCTTTGGTTAGCTCTGCATCGACTTCTAGCAAGGCTCCTTTAAAGTCATATGTTTTTTATTTGTTTTTTTTTCCTCCACAGAGCCCTTTTAAACACCATGCCTGTGAAGACTGATACTCAGAAAGAAAAAACTAAATGGAAATGATAACAACAGGCCTCTAAAACAGTACGCCTCACATACAAGAGAGAAATAAATGCATAAAGCAATAAGATTGATAATCCAGAGAAGAGGTGTCCTGCTGAGTATGGATCTGTCAAAGACAGAGAGATAGAGGGGGGAGAGACACAGAGAGAAAGAATGGTAGAGAGCGAGTCAGGAGGGGGCATCAAAAATGGGGTTCTGGGTTTAATAATGTACACAGGGCAGCCTTAGTGGTCAGTCGCACTGGGGAGTGACATTTGGAGTTGGGGGAAGAGAGTAGATGAGGTTAACCACTCACAGGGGTTCTGTCCACAGCAGGGAGATGAAGCTATGAGGTTTCCTGGCAGCTGGGTCAAGAACACATTCTGAAATGCCTGGGGTGGGTGCAGAAGTATCCATCAGTGCAGTGACATTATATCCATGTACTGCATCTGAAATCCTGTCTATTTCCTATATAACAAAGGCTTTGTAATTGTACACCAATCTCCTTAACAACTACATTATGAAGGTCCATTAGAATACTGCTATGAAAGAGACTAAAACAAAAATGCTAAATGTTACAATAAGAGTACTGTACACTATTTCAATCATTGGAGATATGCTGTAATACAGTAAATCCTCTTGTTTTAGTTACAACCCAAATGTTATAGTCTTTTGCAACCCAGTTCAGACTTCTATGATGTATAAATCTAAATTGAACTCTAATTTGTGTTGCAGTTTTGTTAGGGTTAAGGACAGTTGGTCGTTGACAGTGCAGTGTAAGGGAGATAATGTGCAACCGGATCACAGTACACCCTGTATCTGACCATGTAGGACACATTTACATGCATGCGTCACCAGGCGCTTGAAGAAGAAAGAAACTGACTTGGTTAACTCAGACAAGCTGTTGGTTTTTGACTGCCTAAGTATTTTAGCAAAGCAGCCAATGATGATTAGCTACTACATCACATAACATTTGTTGATACAAAGTTGAAAAAGACTTAACTCCAACTGGGTGGTTGTTAGGCTAGGAAGAAATGCAATGAAATGAGATATTGCTTTTGTTGGGTATTCCATTGTTAATACATATCAAAACAATGAAACAAGATAAAAAATGTTAACAGAACAGAAAATTCACATAATAAAGGCAAGTAAATCAGGCTCGGCCTTCATTTGCATAATAAATTAGCCCAAGCTCTGAAGGAAAATCCTGCTGGGGAAAATAAATCCTGAGATGACAGTGAAAGATACATAATGTACAATGTACTAAATTACATAATTATGAATGTGTTTCTATATGTATTTTATGCATTTATTCATTTTATTTATTAATTTATTTAAACCAAATTGAGTTAGGGTTCTGTCCAAGATACATGTGAATGCATATAGAATAATATACTGTATATAAGCATGCTGAATAAATATACTAGGATAGACTATAAGCATGTATCAAAAATCACATGCATGACACCACAATTAAAGTATTTAATTATGCACATGCTGTATCATATTGTATAAATTTAACAGGAATAGCTGTGTTTGACTTTTTTTTCTTTAAAAATTAGATATACAGCAAATTCAACTAATGCAAATTTTGAGATACAGTGAAATTCAGTGTAATTCTTCATTGAAACTCAACTTCCTGTTAGTTATCCCTCAGTAATACTTCTTGTGATACAACCAACTGGTGTAAATGATGAGGACAAGACAGTCTGTACAGCTCCATCATTGCCATTGCAACAGAAGGAGTAAAAATTGGCAGATTTATGAAGTAATCACATTGTGATGATTTCCATTCCCATGTGTCAGTGGTTGGTTTAATGTGCATGCTTGTCTATGTGGGAAAAAATGACAAACCATAATTTGACCATTTGCTGGCTAACAAATAGACATTAACTAAGCATCAAATCAGTCAAGTGCGTCAATGTTTAAATGACCAGGCTGTTAAAATCAGATCATGTCAGCATCATGTTCTCTCTTATGTTCCCAGTAGAGGGAAAGATGTAGGTTTAGACATGCAATCCAATGGCCAGCGGCCACTGTTGCTCATGCCCTCGGTGTGTTACATCACCTGAAAGCCCTCTATGTCTCCTGTTTTAAAGGCCTCAACAAAAACTGTGATGATGCATTTCCTGCGGGGCATAGCTGTGCACTGTTTCTAGCTGCTGAGGCTACAAAATGTACAGTTATATTGAATATGTGACCAGAAAACAGATGGATTCTTTGACCTTCAAAGCAAATCAACTCCACAATGATGAACTGTACATCTGGTTGTTCAGCATCGACCCGGATTGTTCAAAATGTCCTTCCCGAAATAGTCCCAACAATATGTAAGGACAAGGGCATGTTGTTTCAGTGCTACTACAAGGTCTACTCAACTGCTAACAGCAAACCTCCGACATTGATTCTACAAGCTGTGTTGCTCAAACCCCTGTTGAATCATGACGGGAGGGTCGAAGCACACCCATTAGACTCACGCTATGGCAGTGTACCATCTCCTAAGCAAGCTCTGGCTGATCTGTTAAGATGGAATTAGATTTCAAACAGAGTGGGAATAAATATTATTCTGTTCCCAGCAAGGCCCTGAGTGGTGCCTATGTGATACTACAACATTCTAATGGAGGCTTATCAGCTATAGCCAATGCCCTGCAAGGATTCTGTGTAATACCGCTGTTTGCTCACAATCAGCATTGTGTTTAATAAATGTGGCTGAATATTAACTAATCTTTTGATCTCACTTTCATTAGGCCACCCCAAGTGAAGTGGGTTCTTCTCAACAAATTAAGCCCCCCTCCGTCCCCGCCCACAACCCTGCATCTTATACTCATGAGGGAAATGAGCAAGGACACAAATGCTCTTATTTAAAGATAACTGGTAAACTGCTTTAATTAGCTCTTGTTTTCAAAGTACCCAACTTTCTTTGGGAGGGATGCTATTATGTTCTCTCTCTGTACTGGTTGCCAGGCGGCGTATTCAACTCCATTTACACAAACACAACAAACATCGCACCATATACACACGCACAAATACACAGCAGTGTTTTACACTGTGCCAGATTTACTCCTGTAGTATTTTAGATCGTGTCATGTAGGACAGGATTGCTCCTGCCGTTGGGAGTGCTATTTCATTCAGTGATGACATGTGCCCAATTATTAGGTCCTCCACACAAGCTCAAATGCTTCCCAGCCCACCTATGTCTCATCATAAACAAGCTACAGCACCAATACTTACAGGATGATCAATGATTTTTCCCTAAAGGCCAATAATGCACCACATTGTTAGTTGCGGTTTGATTAGTGAGGCACTGTACTGTAATGTGTGTATTGCCTCAGTGTCATATACAGTATATCTTCAAACACACAGTATATACTGTATACTGCCAACTGTATGTATGTGTACTGGATGAGAATTCAAGCTGTCAGTTCTGATCTTGTCATATCAGCAGCTCTCTCAGCCATACATGAAACATGTAGATTTTGATTAGTCAGTAACATGGCTGTGATTCTGTTGCCACAGCTATAGCACATTACATTCTCTATCAAAGCAATTTAAGGACACATTTAGGTCATAACTAATCAACTTTTATTCTCCTGCCTCATTATAGTATACCCTTAGCTCATAAACAAAGGACTGAATACATGTTCACCTGTTCACTCCCCCCATTGGGTCCGCATAATGCCTACTAATTATGTTTGCTCATCTATAAGCCTTAATTATGTTGGGAGCTGATAATTAGCTAGGCTAGAATAGGTGCATATGTTTCTTCGCTATCAACCTGGCAGTAATAATGGCTATTCTCATCTCTAAGGAGACCCAAGGATTTTCTATAAAAGAACATTTTTAAGTGCATTAGCACTTTGAGTAACAATATTGCTGTTCTCTTATCAGTGTGAAATGTGTATTACAGGACCACAGCAGGATATAATAGTATGCCCATGCCATGCTATGCCATGCTGCCATGCTACTACGTGCTTGATTAATTAGCCAGGGTTAGGGGCCCTAGAGATCTTGCACATATTGATGGATCTTGGTCAAAAGAAATGTGTGAGGTTTGGTGACTTTTTTTTGTTTGTTTGTTTGTTTTTTACTATACGTAAAGAATAATTGGCTGATGTATATATGGGCTAAACTGAAACTGTGTACATTTGAAATGATAAAATATGAACCTGCCACAGAGATTCATGTTGTATGGGACTGATCTAAGAGCCTATATCTTTAGGTTTGAGATCTGGTTTCCGAGTACTCAGAGTTGTCAGATGCACCACCTTGTTCAAGTTTGTTCCTATTGTGGTTTTTACCAAGAACCACAAAGTACTTTGATTTGTATACACTGATGAAGCAGAAAGACTGTTTTTCGCTCACAGACATTTAGATAAGCCAGTTGCTTAGTGAGAACCAAAACAATGAGGAAAAACAGAGGAGCTTTAGACTTGTAGTACTTGTCTTTTTTCTGTGTTATGGACGCTCTTGCCAACCCGTGTGTGTCTAACTTTTCTTGTTGTGCTTTTTGTGTATACAAAGCAAAGTGTGGTCCCCCGTGCAAAATTGGCTCCAGTTGCTGGAGGCGTTGCCCATCCTCGTTCCCGCCTCCTGTCTAAGCCAAGGATCCTGATTGGAGTGGCACCCAGTCCAATTTGGGTCTGAAGCTATAAAAGCTTATCCAGCCTATTATTTGGAATTTGTTTGAGTTAACAGATGTTAATTGTTTAGTTTACTTTGAATTTCTTATTCTCAGGTGGTACCCCTTAACTACCTGGAGACTGGGCCAGGTATAGGTCTAAAAACTGATCACATACACGTCAAAACCTTTTCTTGTGTTGGAACAGGGTTGCTGCTTTGACTGTTTTTGGTTTTTAAATAAGACAGAGCAGTGAGTGAGGTTTTATTTTCACTGTTGGTTTTCTTTTAGAAAGCTAATTGAAACTCATATTTTATTTTTCCTCTTTTGGTTATATTTGTGTCTTTGTTTTAAACAGCATCCGTTAGCCCTGTTTCCCCTTTTAGTTTACCTCACTTGTTTGTTTGAACAATTTTACCAAGCCCCTTAAAGAAATAACTTAGTTTTACCAAAGACATCTTGTTTTATGTTGCTTCCTTTCCCCTAATGAGCTGGGTCGTAACATTCTTTATTGAGTGTAAAATTTATTTGAAATTTTGCACATAAATATATTATCTGAAATCATGAGCTCAATACACACAAAGAGATTGTAAAGCTGACAAACCAAAGCAAAGGCAGGTAAACAGACATATTTACTACACTGAGGAGAATGTAACATGTAGTGCAGCAAAGAGTGGAAGGCCATATATGTGAGAGCTCCATCCCTATCCGAAGACCCAGACTCAGCCCTAGACAAGGAGTACTGGATGATTCTGCAAAAGCCCAGAGTGCCAATGTTTTTGTCATCCCATGCCCAACATATTTCTAATTGTTGCTTTCTACAATAATTGTTCAAGTTAGGATTAGAGAAAGATGGCGGTGTTAGTTAATAAAAAGGCAAACCTTAATTGCAGGCTTGTGGTAAATTCTCCTGCATGACAGTCTAATGTGCTCCAAACCCACCCACAAGCCTTATCAAATGCCTCATTTTATAAAGGGCACACTACTTGCTGCAGTGGCACTCAACATTGGCACTGGACATAAATCAGGCAGTGCTGAATCTTACAATAAGGATTCTGAAGATGAATTCTTGCTGCTTGCGCCCTGAGTCATACTAATGATGATGATGTTGACCTTAACCAAGAAGCTTTAATTGCTTAAAACTATAGGGACAACAGAAATGAGCTCATTTGGATAATTTTGGAATGTGCTAATAAAAACATATGTTCAGGATTCTCCTGGCAAAGGAGGAAGCTGTAGTTTTCTTTCCTACTTTTTCAGTACTGTGTGCTGTGTGTTATTTTGCTCTTTTGCTCGCCTTAAAGGAGCTCCCATCTCCTTTGAGGGTCTTTGTATAAAAAAGAACACTCAAGAGAGACTCATGAGTATGAGTTGAATGAATGGCTGCAATAAGTGTAGCTTCTTGATTGTGTATAAGATGCCATGCCGGGGGAGAGCTAAATATTCAGGCATATGCTATATGAGGCTCCTGTTCTTACTCCACAGCCAAACCAAATGACGCAGATTCTTGAGCGGCTGCACATTCGCTCACTTTTCCAGGCCATCTATAATACATCTGCAGATTAAAATTGAAGGCACACTTGAGGATCTACTAGAGTGAGCGTGCATGCTTTGCACTCACACACGCACAAGCACCTTTCCGCGCACATATACAAAGATACACATCTCAACTCTACCACCTGCCCCCATGACACTCAAATGTCTCTCCCTGAATCAGACGAACATTGACACCATCATATATGCAGTACACAGTCTACAGAGTGGCATTTCCCCTGGTCCCCTGCTGCACAGGCCTCCCTGGCAAAGAAGGAGGCTCCTCCAGGGTCAGCACCCCAGGGACAGGCAATGTTGCTGGCCAAAGCTCTGCAGCTTAGATGGAGGTCATTATGAAGGGATAAGGGGTGAGGCTGAGGGAGGAGGTGGGGGGGGGCTGGGAGGGACAGACATAGTTAAAGGAAAAGGGTACACAGCAGAAATGCCAGCAGACAACACTGGCAAATGAAATTATGACAAATGTCATCCACTGGTGGCCCAATCAGTTTCTCTCTTTTGTTTAGCTGCTAACACAGTGAAGCTACTTACTGTAAAAATACTGTAGCGTGCTGTGTTCAGTCCCACAGAGCAGAGTCACCACAAACAAGTAAAGGTCACATAAACTAATTGAATAATCCTAAATAACGCAGTAGGGCTTGATTGTGTTGTTTATTAGTGCAAGGCTTCCCCTGTTAGCATCTCTTCTTTTTCTCTTACTCTTTTCTTTTTTTCACAGGGCTTATGCCAAAGTTACTAAACCAGAAAAGTCTGGTCCTTTGGCTCTGCCCGTAGAGATTTAACTCAAACTATGAGATTATTGCCTCCAGTGCAGCTCTGCCTCTGACAAATGTTTGTTGAACTAAAACCCCAATTTGTTTCATATTGTCCCTTACACTGTTGCTACATGTGATGATGATGCTGTCGTACATCATGTTACTTGGGGTAAAAGTGTCTACTAATTACCTAAGACATAAAAATGTACATCATATTTTGTCGTGAGTGGTATACTGAAGACCCTGGGGCTGAAAAGATAGAAAGAGGCTTCACATTTGTTTTCCTTTCTGCTAATGTGTTCAGCCAGCTGTCCAGGTGGCTATTTTTTTTAATCCCCTTCTACACGGTGACATGTGCACACTTAGCATACATTAGATACCGTGGCTGATTTTGCTTTGCTTCTATTTTACATGGCCTAAAGGGAGAGCCCTTGCCATAAACTGTGAAAAGCTCTTTACCAGATTGCACCAACAAAAGCGCTCATCCTCATTTGCACCTCGTTTGTACACTGTTGAGCAAAAGTGACAGGATTTCTTTTTTCTCTCTCTCTTTGAGTGCTTGTATATGCGTGCATGTGTGTGTGTGTAACTGAGTGTGTCTTGCATGTGAACAATGTCTTTGTCCACCCCGCCCCCACATATAATCATATAAACAATAAAAAATATGCATTATACTGTAAATCTACAAGAGACAAAGACTCTCCTTACCAAAGAACAAAAAGTTAACACATTGAGTTTAAGAGGTTTAGCACCATTGAGCATTGCATTCAAGTCAGGTTCAAGTAAGACATTTTCCATGGCAATATGTTATTTTAATCTCATTATCCATATTTATTGGGAGGTCCAATGAACCATGAGATGTGAATGAATTATACCATATGGGGTGATCTGAAGATCTTTTGTCTTTGTGTCTGTTTGTTAATTGTCTCTGTGGCCTTTTTCATGGAGTGCATTTAGATATGAGTATGATCAACACAGATGCGAATCATAAAATTAATGATGGTTGAATTCCAATCACTGTTTCAGGTTCAGGGTCCTGGTATTGTTCATGCTGGGTCACTGTCACACTGTGGCTTACTGGCACACTTGAACAGAACAGAGCGATTGTTAATGTCATTAACACCAGTGCTTTTTGTAATATGACAAGTAAAAAGACCAATGATATGATCTCTACATGCCACAGGCTTAAAATTTAATGTAAAAAAAAAAAAGTCAATTTATTTTGCTGAACATTAACAAAATAAATCCCAATAACATGTATTATTGTCTATCAATATTAACCAGTTAAATGTCATTAACAAAACCTGTAACAAAAATTATTTGTTGACAACCCATTTTCCATGATGATATGACTAAAATTAGATAAAAGATAACCTTGCTTTGAAAACAAAAGCTATGTCAAAAAGTATTTTACAGTTTTTTAACAACAGCAAAAACCCAATGTAAATGCTAGGCCAGCTTAGCTGCTGGGACAAATCATGAGAAGAAACAGGCTGGCAAATCATCGTTTATAAAAAAAAGGGTAAGATAACATTATCAGGGGCTATCAAAATCTTGCAGTAATGTTAGCTACTTTTCACTGAATGCAAGCATAACACAGGATAAAACTTAAGTTAAGCTAAACTTAACTCTTTGGCCTTATCATTAGCTTTTTTTTAAAACCTGCTACCTATCTCACCAATATTGATCTGCAAATGTACATAATTTCAAAAACATTTATTGTGGGAGAGAAGATCCAGACACTGGATTAAATTCTCCCTGGTAAAGGCTGTCTACTTTGAGAAAAACTAAAATTTAATAGTCAAGTGAAATAATTTTGAATAAAAACAAAGAAAAAGAAGTTCTCTGGACAAAAAATAAACAAACAACTAAATAAAAAATGTGGCTTAGTGATTGCTCGTTACACATTCACAGCTCTTTCACGTTTTTCTCTGGCTTGTGATTGGTCTACTAAACATCCTGGCACTTAGTTGGCAACACTGGCAGCACATTCTGTCCATCAGCTATCAGCCAGATGGAAACATGAATGAGCTGTGAATATGCGTACCACTGTTAACAATGAATCACTGGTCCCTATTGTTTTCTTGGTAAATTCTTATTTAACACAGTTGTATTTTTTCCACAAAAATGTGCAGTTCACAATAGTTGTTTTCTTTTCCAACTTGGCTTTGCATATGACGTCATCTGGTGGCATCTAATGACTTTTTGAGCAGGCTAGCTGCTTTCCATTGAAAACAGTTGGCAACACTGGTGCAACAGGAGTAAAGATAGCAGCAATTATGTGAGCAAAAACTGAGCTGCTCTGTTAAAACAGCTGGGGATCAGAGTCTGGGAATGATAATTTTATTGCGAAGGAACTACAGAGTGATATGGACACTGTGTTTGGTGTAAAGTTTGGTAGAAACGGGTATAACAATGCCTAAATTAATTTGCACAAATGAAACTTAAATAATTCTAAACTGTCTTTAATTTCCAAAATTAGACTAAAACTAATATTAACTAAAAGACTAATATGTGACTAAAACTAAAATACATTTTTGTCAGAAGAATGATATTAACATCAAATCAGAAGCCACTGAAACATTTGGCATCAACAAAATTTCAGCCATATTCATACCTTTTCACGTGGTGTATCACTGCAGAGAACAGTGATAGGCTGTCCTCTGCCCACACAACCACATACAGACCCCCCCACACACACACTCACTTATCCAAAGAGCCCCCTTAAGCCACAATCCGTTACCAAGCCTCAACCATTCCTCACCCCAAACAACAAACAATAAACCAATGTCGTCATCCCCCTCCATTTTTGAACATGTGGCCCGTGTGCCAAGAATATGCAAGAACCCCATCTTTGTTGACGTGTTATCTTAAAGTCAGAGCGTCTTTGATCAGTGGGATCACATCTCAGAGGGGAATGTGATTAAAAGTGACATTCTGAATGCCGAAGAACCCTGGCAGCAGGGCGGATTTTCCACGCAGTGTGAAGTCGTAAGCTCATAAAAGACATACACCAGTGATTCAAACCATGTAGCCCAAGCCCACTATTATAATACAGAACTCTCTCTCTCTCTTTCTCCTTCTCTTTTTCTCTCCTCCTCTTACACTCCATGCCCTCGCTCCTTTTCTCTCTTACACAAGCTTTTTTTTTTTTATTCTCCATTTTTTTCCTCTGCTGGTTGAATATGCGCTTTGCTGGATGACTTTCAAAGCTACTTGTTCCACTTTCTTACATTTATGCTAATTGGAATGCAAATATTGAGATTCCATTTTAAGTCGCTGGTTTTAGGAGAGGGTGTGGGGATGGATGACAGTGTATTGACAACCATGGCTCACCACTTGGAAACCATCGGAGTTGGGGAGGGATTTCCAGGGATGAGGAGTTGACAGTGGTTGCAAAGGACAACCGATATGTATGTTCCCTCTCATCTTGACTGAATAACATTTCACATTGCACTATTTTTTGCTTCAATTGCACACTGTAAGCTCAAGCAGGGGGCCTTTGAAAGGGCTATATGTGCTGAGCCTGAACAGTGGGCTCTTTTACAGTAGGTGTGGTGTTCAGTGTGTGCACACCAGCCTAATCTCTCGACACAAAAGAGCACAGAGCAGGGGCTGCAATGAACTGAATAAGCCTTAAAGCCCACGTTGATCAAATGACTTGCCCAGCTAAGACCTTTTACACACACTTACCTGGGAGACAAGACTACTTCTTTATAGTTACAGTATGTATAATGAATACTGAGGTATATTCAGTTTGATTTCAGCATAGGTGAGGACATGCTATATCACAGTGCTGAATAACTTGACGTCCACATTGCTGTCAAGGCCAGAGGTGGTTAATATGTGATATATCTGCCGTGATATTGTCCCTCATACAGTAAAAGACCATGTAGAAAGAGGAATGAAACAGAATTCACAGGTCTTCAGCATTATGTGAGGATATTATGCTGTAGTGTTTAATCAACAAATATGATGGGCTGCAAGCAGTGGATCACATAATGAAAGTGCTGATGTGGTCAGAGACAAAGATTTATGTGATTTAGGTTAGTTTTTACATTTGGTAATAAGCTATAGTCTAATATTTGGAAATAGATTCTAAAACTTTCTGTTATAAAATGACCAAATGCTGCTTTGTTTAGGTGATGGAATAGTAATTTGCTGTAAAGTTGTAAATAACAGGTGAATTAGATGGACTGAAAATCAGATTGATGAGCCCTCTAAATTTGTTGCAGTATTTTTTCTTTCTAAATTACAACAAGTGGCCACCAACTTGGGTATAGCTGTGTTTTGCATAACACTAGATTCAGTCATAATGGCTAAAACTGATATAGTGTATCGCATCAAATGACAATGTGAAAACAATGTGTCAATATGCTTGTAGCGATTAACCCACAGTGAATTATTATCTGAACTTACAGCTGTGTTATAGCAAGTTTCATCTCATTGTGCAGCTGTCAGGTCCACAAATTCACTGTTTTGGTTCACCCTCACAGCTCTCATAGTGTCATTTTCAGCCCCAGCGGGCGAGAACGGTTCATGTTCAGATCTCATGTCTGAGGACCCCAAGGTCTGCGAGCCAAGGGAAAAACTAGACTCCCCTATGTGTGAGATGCTATACTTCTATTACTTTTTTCCAAAACAGTATTGAAAACTGTCATATTTTTCTGCTCTGTATTTTATGTAGTGTTAACATATTGCTTTTTGTCAGGTAAAAATACGTTTTCTTGTTGTGTGTTAGGTGTGAAAGAAGTACTGCTAAATTACCAAAAAAAAAAGGAAAATTTACAAGACACGGTTAGCAACTAGCTGGTAAATAGAGTGGAGAATTTAGCAGCTTGAGAGCTATTAAGTTTTGATTATGGATCAGCTTAGTCTATAATTTGTCTATGATTATAGCATGTAACATCAAGATTTCTTACATGTATGCCAATTGGAATGCAGATATTTAAAGCTCCATTCCAAACTACTGTGTAAAAATGTATACAAAAAATGGCACTGATAGCCTCGTCAGATGTCAGATTACTTCTCTTCAAATCACAGTGTATTGTACTTTTTTTAAAACTTATTTGGATTGTGCATTAGTTTTACTTTCACTGTGCTTTTACATATGTCAGCTTACCACACGATGTCTATTGTTTTTAGCAGCAAGCAAAGTCAATAACTACTTCAGCTGTGAGAGAGTGATGCAAATGCATGTAGAATGTAGATGCTGAATACTGAAGTAGGCAATGGGCATACTTAAAGTGCTAACACAAAACCCTATTTAGAGCTGCATAATAACAGCATACCGAGAAAACTGCAGGAATGATGATTTCAAGTCTCACTTCAGAATGAGTCATTCATCTTACTTTCTGTGATCACATAAGACGTGACAAACAGTTCCAGGTAACTGGCAAGTGCTTGAACTTAAATACATTCTGAAAATTAGAGATAATGAGAAAAATACATTTTCTGAATTAAAACTTAAATTGTTCATATGTCTACATTTGCTCTGTCTAGTTTTTTTAGAAGTCTACGGGCCAGCTCCCACACAAGTCCTTTACTTGGATTATCTGTTCAGCTTAATATTTGTTTACATCAAAGCCTGGAACTCTACTGAGGCAGTCTGACAATCAAATGTTTTCCCCTTATTTTACTGGATACTTAATGTCACTTTAAGTGATGTAACTATTTTTACACTGACTTATAATAGGGAGAGCGGTGCCTCTCTCATTCTCACTCCACACCCTGAGTGCCTGCTCTTGCACTATGTAACTTTGGTGAGGGGGTATGATCTCCTGCTAACTACGTTGCTTTAACCGTCAGAATCAGGCCCAGCAAGTTCAAGAGCAATGCTGAACTGTGGATCAGTTAAAAAGACCTTGAAATAATTAAAAACCAGATTTCATCTCCGATATTCAGCGAGGAAACAGCAAGGAAAATATCATGAATTCTAAATGGAGTTTAGGGTCTTCAACAATGACTGTGTTGTTTAACAGAGCTTGAGTGAAGTCATGACAAATGAATAGTTGCAGATACTACTACTAAAATAATGAAAACAAAACAATAAATTATATTTCTTAATACATGCCATTTCATGTTTTCCTTTGGTCTTTGGTCTTTTTCTTTGGACCATTTCAGGAAGCTGAAGCTTTTGGACATGAACAGAATTGTCCTCACGTGTGTTTCCCTGCTGTGTTCTGCACACTCTCTGTCTTGCCTGCACAATTCAAAATGGGAGCCATAACAGACCATTAAAAATACATTTATTAAGCCATGGAATACAGTTGAGAACAGACCCATCCATTAAGCTGTCTAATGTGACATACAATCGTGTAGACTTACGCATTAGTCCATTTCAAGGGAAAGCGAATCAAAAAGAGTGAAAGGCCTGAGTTTCATTTCATATGTTATTCCACATGCTTTACTGCCATTGCTATGGCTACACATTTCATTTACTCAGTTACCACTGACTGATTTGATTACTTTTTAATCCATTATATGTTCACAATATGTTTAGTGATATTATCTATGAAAATCTGAGCATCAATTTTTTTCTAATAATTTGTTGATGTCATTTGTTTCTATGGTGCTTTTTTCCTGTTATGTAGTTGAAAGGATTCTGCCTCTTCTGTCCTTTCTCTGTGCAGCCATCTCTCTCTCTCTCTCTCTGGGCACAGCACGGTTCTCTGTCAGCCTCAAAGGCCTCACAAGTATGCTTTCTTTTTGATGATAGAAGCAGCAACATTGGTTCTTTGCCTAATGATCTGACACACCATATCTCTGTCTGTGTGAGTGGTGGATGGGGAAGGTCGTTTCGCTCAGATGTAGGAGCTGCTGAAAACCTGTAGGTATTACTGGCTATGAGGGGGGTCAAAGGATACTCTGGAGAAATGACTCAGGGAGTGAAATTTAGGGACCTAAAAGAGATGATAAGAGAGCTTGTGACACTGCAGTGTAAACACAGCATTACACTAAAGCTTGTGCAAATGTGCACATATTATGTTACAAAGAAGTTTGTTTACATCGATTTATTTTTGTCCATTGGAATTGCCATAGCCTGCTTGTAGAAGTCAGTAGAAGGTTCTCTATTAATCTCTTCCCAGTGCAGTCAGAACTTCTTCATTGTACAAGACTTCATTGCTGTATATTTTTAGGTAACAATATGAAACATAATGGAACAAACATTGCAACACAACAACACCACGGTAATGGTTCTGTGAGACTGTACTAACTCCAGCAAGTTATCATGCTCACTATGAAAATGTTAAAATGTGGCTGTTTAGTAGGTATAATTTTTTGACAATGTCAAGTCAAGTCAAGTCAAATTTTATTTATATAGCGCCAATTCACAACAGAAGTTATCTCGAGGCACTGTACATATAGAGCAGGTCTAGACCGTACTCTTTATCTTATAAAATTACAGAGAGAGACCCAACAGATCCCACCATGAGCAAGCACTAGGCGACTGTGGCAAGGAAAATGGGACAATGGGAATGTCATTAGTTCTGCAGGTGTTATATATAATGTAACTGTGATCAGATTGAAGTCATTGGTGCTGATGGGTTCCAGTATCTGAACTTGGCATGACACTGATATATAATAGTATAATCTATTTATAATATTTGTCTAATGCCTGCAGAGTGTTGTTTTGATATTGTGCTTTTATAGACATTTTTTGGATATATTTAGGCAGTCTTAAGAGGCTATTGAAGTCAGGATTTGGAGATTAATTTCCAAAGTCATGCTTCACACTTCATTAATACATACAGTTCATATTTACTGCCTCTGTGATGTGAAGATGGCTTTCTCTGCAAATGGAAAAAATATGGTTAATTATATTTCGGAAATAACCGGCCTTTATAATAAAATATTTTGAGGCTCACTGCTCTATACGGGATAATATTAGATACTATTATGTCTAAATTTGGCCTAATTAAATTCTATTGCTGGTCTCACTGCTTCAGTAGTGGAGCACTGGGCAGAGAAACCTCACAACACCAAAAATAACAGACTCACTGAAAAGTTGTATCAGCACCTCTCTGACATGGTCACAGTAATAAATGAGCAATCAATATGCTCATAGCCCTTTTCTTTTTAGATGGGTGATGGATCCTCAGGCTCAACAATCACAAATCAGATGCAGGACAACACTCCACTCAAACTGTTCATTTATATATTGTACAAATGTTTTGGGCAGCTGCCCTTCCTCAGTGTGCAAACTGGCAACAGTGCTACAACCGAGCACAGGTGAGCTGTATGACATAATCAACATAACTCAACTATGTAGCCAATAGGAGGGCTCGTATCCCAATCTACACTCATAACAAGAGGGAGTTTGCAACATGAACCATATTAAAGAAAACACACTGCAAAGAGCAGAACATTGTGAAGTCAGACAGCATTAAAATACCCAGAAAATGGATCCAAAAACACTCTGCAATATCATATTTTCAAAATAAAGGTAGCATTTATTACAGTGTGTTTGTATTGAATAACATTTTAATGTAAATATTATTGTGTCCATCCTTTAAATGTGAACTTGTAAATGAATAATCTCAACTTTTTCCAACAGGACGAAGCCATTGTTGGTACAACAGTGTAGGGTTAACTGGCAGATGTGGGGATGTTCATTCATACTTGCCAAAAACTGCCAACACTATAATTTATAAGGATATGGTAAGACCAGTCTCCATTCCACTGACCACATTTCATCAGAGAGCAACAATAACTCCTTTGACATGTTTTGCTTGGATCATCCAACCATTTCAGAAATATTTGTTCCTGTCAGGCCCTGTGAGTCTCTGAGTGTGTCAGTTAGTGTGACACCCTTCTCACAAATCTGATCTTTATTTTATAAGAGCAGACGCTGGTTACACATTCAGCAAACTCATTCCACCAGATACCTGCAGTTGGGTCCTATCTTGAGTGTTTTTGGCTGTGCAGAGAATCATAATGTGGTGTGTAAATCCTTTAGCAGTAAAAAAAATATATATATACACACACATATATATATATATGTGTGTGTGTGTGTGTGTGTGTATCTGTAAAGTAAGTTTTCATCCCAACAAGTGTCCGCCTGTGATGTGCTAATCTTGAGGTTGTATGATCCACAGGAATCTCTGAACTACTGGACTGATTGCCATGACATTTGGTACAGGCATTCGTGTTCCCCAGAGGATGAATTGTAGTAACTCTGTTGATTATCTGACTTTTGAGTTTGTCCAGTAGTCTAGTTTATGACAAAATACCTGCAAAACTAATGACATTCCCATCAGCCTCAGCTGTGGTTTGTGTTTAATGCCAATTACCAAATAGCATGCTAACACGCTAAACTAAGACAG
Source organism: Lates japonicus (assembly GCA_033238685.1). Taxonomy (NCBI): domain Eukaryota; kingdom Metazoa; phylum Chordata; class Actinopteri; family Centropomidae; genus Lates; species Lates japonicus. The sequence goes on along the minus strand of BRZM01000022.1, from coordinate 1,964,642 downwards.
TGAACAAAGTAAGCCCTACACTTGCTAAACAGCAGCATGTTTACATTTAGTTGTACGGCGTGTATGTACAGCCTCAACGAGCTGCGAGCATAGCCATAGACTGGTCTTGTTTACACTCTTATAGGCATCAATAAATCAAATCTGTATAACTGTCCCAGGTTCTATTATCAGCCAATCCAAAACTTCACCTCACCTGTGAGTTGAACACCATTGTGGAAAGAGCCTTGTATAACTGCCTGTCACTTATGCATGCACCTGCAAACTGCAGACAACAACAGCAGGAGTGGTGACATAAAACAATCTTAAATCTGAGACTGGAATAAATTTGTAGAACGAGTAAATATATTTTTCTCGTGATCTGTTTTCTCTGTTCCAGTCAGTCAACCAGTGTTTGGCAGCTGAAGCTTCAAAACTACAGAGGGTTATCTTTCATAACACAGTAATTAATAGTTATATGCTTCTAAACACATCAGCCAGACTGAACAGAACTGTCCATCCATGTCCAGCAATATCTAACTAGTGCTAAAAAGTAGAGTTGTATTGTAAATAAAATCTTTGATTTATTGTTTGCCAGTGGGTTGTTTTTTCTTTTTTGTGTCTTTCGTGCACCTCATATTTCTATAAAATACAGAGAAATGACCACACGGCTTTAAATAACCTGGTCTCTGTATTTTTTCAACAGTAAGATGAGGCTTTGGGTCACACTTGTCTAACTCCATTGTGTCATTGCTCTTTAATTAAGGCAACAAATGTTTCCTGTCATGTGGATAACATCAAATTAAAATCAAATAAAACTTTAGTAATAGTGGTTTGTCTGGCTCAACCAGTATGGTAACACTTATTTTAGACCAATCTTAGTTCTTTGTCTGTAAAGGTCAGGCCAACTTGAACTGAACAGAAAAAGATCTTTTTCAGTCCTACTATTTTAGACATATGGAAAGTTCACTGGACCTTTGTCTTTTTTTATCCATGTCACAGTATGCCTGCCATCAACTTGAAATACCCCTGCCTGCCTGTGACCCAAAATATACGACCACATCGGTGCCATTTCCCCTGGTTACCTGGGACTGTTCGAATTGATTTTACAATTTTATTGAGTACCTCTGGCTATAACACAGAACTTTTAATCCTCAACAAAGCAGAGTCCTAAGCTCAGATTTTTTCATGCAGCCATTTTTGCATCTCCAAAGTCTAGACTGAAATCAAAAGGTCATTAGGGTTTTCCCTCAGGCTTCCTTAATGGCAATCCAGCTATTACAGAACAAGAGGGAGATCAGTGAGGAGATCAAGCAACTCAGATCAGTACCTTTTTAGAGGGTCAATAGGTACAATCGCTACTGCCCCATACAAAAACAACCTTATAGTACATCTCTAGGGTTTTTGATCAATATGGCTCAGCAGTTACTTGACCAGGCGCTGGAATTTCTGGCTTTCAGCAAGTCAGTAATGACACATTTCAGCAAAAATGAAGCATTATTGCAGCATTTATTATGGTGATATACATTTTCTCTGTGCAAGATGTTTTAGTTGCATCTCTGCTCTAATTAGCTATCTTTCTCTTCAGTGTTGTGAAATATTAATGCATTTCATAAATCTGACATAGAATTTGTATTAATACATGGGCTGATGTGCTGCATGACCCTAACTGCTATTCAGTAACCGTATAAAAGGAATGATTGGATGCAGGGTATTATGGATGAATATATAGATAAATTATGGACTAATACAGTTATTTTTTGCTGCTGCTTTGTCAGCAACACAACTGAAAAGCATCTTCATAAAGTGAACTAGAACTGAACTCAGTAGAGCACATAGCACAACACCAAATGTAGAAGAAAAAAAAGAAGCAGCTCTATCTTGCAATGTTAAGGAAAGGATAAAAAAGTCAAAAAATCCTTCATTTTTGACCAGAACTGCACAAAAATTAAAAGGTGTCTTCCCTGGCCCACACCCGATCCCTCTACCAAGATTGGTGTGAATGAGTTCAGTACTTTTTGTGTAATCCTGCTGACGAACAAACAGATGAAACAAAACACACACGGGTGAAAAAATATATAACCTCCGGCTGTAATAAATGAGTAGAAATCCAAAGCCATTTCATAATATTGTGTGTTAAGAAAAAATTGTGATGGCTCTGATTCAATATTGATGAAGACTGTGGTCAGTCCAATATGTGATATCTGACGCATGAGGTCTTCAAATGGAGTGGAACAATTCATTTCATTATATAAAAAGTTTGCTTTACATTGTTATGTATAAACTGAAACTGTAAAAACAAAATGACCTAAATTAAACTGATCTTTCATTATTTTATTGAATTTAATAAGTTATTCAATTTCTTTTTAAATGAAAACTTTCTTGAGATATCTTTATTAAAGATTAAATGAAAAAGTCATTAGGTTGACTTTTACAAATTGTGTTACCATGACTAACAGTTTGTTAGGCCCTTTGATTGGCTGAGTAATTTGCACCATCAGATCTTAAGGCAACATGTTCACAGTAAGTCCATGTATTTGTCCCATTTCACCATGTTTCTTTCATGTCGCCTCAGGAAATCCTTCACCAACTGTTAAGTGATTTGATTTCAACCAAGCTGAACCAATAAACAGATTTGACTTACGACAAAATTATTTCATTTATCACCTATTTAAAGTCCTACTATTTCACTGTCTTTATTCAATTTTGTGGGACTAATTTGCTAAATTAGCAGGCAGATTAAATTGACGTTGTCAGTAGTCGCTGGAGAAGTAGTTGCAGTTGCAAAAGTCACAGGAGTATTCACTCCAACAGAACTTGTAGCTGAAATCATAGCAGTACAAAAACAGTTACAGTGGTAGGATTGGTAGTTGCTGTAGTGAGACTTATTGAAGTAAGTCTCTCTCACCTTTGTCCCAGTTCAAACTGTCTGACTCAACGTCAAATGTTAATCCCAGTGACACAGTAGGTTAGTGGTTAAAACTACATATGCTAAACATTTCAAACTTTGAATATCAATGGTATAAATTGTGCAAAAGCAAATAAAGGGCAACAAGACTGTCCATAGCCTTGCTAGCATCTCTACAGGGCTGTAGACACAGCAGTGCTTTGAGCTGTGTGTGTATATATGTTCTGTAGATGTATATTCTGTCTCTGTTGTGGCAGTTAGCATATGATCATAGACAAAATGTATCTTATCTTACTTGCCCCATCAAGTTACTTTTTACCATAAATTTTCATCATTATACAGTGCCCAATTTTCTAGTTTTTAATGGAATGGGAAAAACTTTACAAACAATATTTTATTTCCATTGTAGGATTTAAGATTATATCATTACTTTTTTTGGATTTGTTATTTGGAGTTGTTCTTGCTTCAATTTCATAGTACACTGAGACATTACACTATGTAAATTTCAGTAACAACTGGAAAATTGGAGATGTTCTAAAACTTTTGACTTTTACAAGTCAGTACACATTTTAGTCATTGTTTTTGAGTGCCTCATAAATGTGGTTTATTGTAGGTCATTAGTACTTGTTTGTATTACAGGATGACATTTTTCAACAGAGGGTAGAGAGCCGTGAAGACAGCATTTCCTGTCAGCCCGCAGCACATCATACACTGACTCAAGGCTATGATGAAAGGTCAGTGGTGGGCTAACAAAGGCAAGGGTGAGAGGAAGAAAAACACACGAATTAAGTGTTACAGACCGTAGGCTGTGTGACCACATGCAGATTTAATAACAGTCCACCAGGCACAAAGGCAGCATGGCCATGGGGGAGAGGAAGGAGAAGAAAATAAATAAGTACACTCACACATGTCCATGGTTATTTTCCATAAAGACATCCAAAATCGTGTTACTTTAACTCCCAAAAAATTTAATACTTGGTCTGCTGCTGGAGTATGATGTTGATGTGAACAAATTAAAGGAGTGATCTGTGACCTCATGACTGCATCTATTTATGTTTCATTTTTCCGCCCGTTGTTGTGATGTCTCTAAACAGATCATCTCTCTATCAAAATTATTTCATAACTTAGCATTCTCGAGTATTTACAACTGCAAATAAAAAACTAGAACTGAACTAAGTTTGAATCACTCTGATAAGAGGATGGAGATTTTATTACATTATATTACATCTGTGATTGTTCTATTTACAAACGCACTCATATCAGGGGATGTGTGTTGATTTTTAAAGGGGCTACTTGTACATTTTCTCATTCACCGAATGTGATTTCTTGTCAGGAAGTGAGTGGTGGTAATGACCGCTTGACAAAAGCTTCAGCCATCATTACGTTTACAAGAGGTTAGAATACATCCTCTAATCAGCACTACTTCTTCAGGACAGCCTGGATGCTACAATGAGTTGAAAGTGACAAGATGGGCCGGCCAGACCGGGGCTAGCTGGCTAGCATGCTAATTTCAGGTGAAGAAAAGAAGTGATAGAACTAAGAGCAAAACACTGGTGTTGCTTCCCATTGCTGGAGACAGCTCTTGGCAAGTAAAGAAGTTGTTTGATGTTGAACTTGCAACATTTCTTCTAAACTGGTCAGTAAACATCTGTTAAGGCTAACACTGGTTATGTAGTCATAGCAAAACTTACATATAGCACCTTTAAGAAAGGGTCATTTAATCTTACTTTACACCAAAAAGGTACTCAGAAAGGAGAAACAAACATTACACTGAATATTTATTGGTACTGGATTTAGCATCTTCAACCATTTTCTGACTTCACAGAATTTCTCTCATGATCCAATGAATTTTAATTTTTCATTCACTGTTTTATACTGATAAGTTGTTCTGACAGGCTTCCATATCAACTCTTTTCTGCCCTCCTTCCTCCGTCTTTATTTTTTGCATTTGATCTTTCTTGCTGTTCTTCACACTAATTTTTCAGACACTTCACACAGAACAGAAAGCCTCACAGCATTCTGTTTATGAATCTAGTGTCATGAGTGCATACTGATTGCCAAAAAAAGCAACAAATGACATTGCTACTTTGAATACTCTAAATGCTATTATCAAAAGTGGAATGTACTTCATCAAACTGCTAAATTACTTGAAATTGTCAGGAACTAATCACAGATTCGGGTAAGGCAGATAATGTGGTAGCACTGAAGCCAAAATGTATTACAAATGCTGCTGCTATTGTGTTTGACAGGTTCTAATAAGAATCCTATCTTCCTGTTGTTTTCAGACAGAAAAAAAATAGTTTTACCTGCAATTGGAATGAAAGCTTTGAAGAGCACCGCGCATCTCCTCTTTCATTTGCTTTCCTCTTCAAAGCAGCTGAATACTTATGACACAATCCAGTGAGAGCTACACATTCACGAAATCTCATGCCACTGACGCTTTCATGCCATTACCTAGCATTGCTGAGACATCAGCAGCAGAGCTGCGTCAGTCCTGATTTCACTCTGAGCACCTCCTGTGTTTCTTTGCCACTCATCATTATGCCATCTCTTAAATTTCCTGTTTCAAATCATGAAAAGTAAAAACGTAAGCATCCAGTGCTGGAAAGTAACCAAGTAAATTTAGCCAGTAGTTCAGTTTGGAAAGTACAGTTTGGAAATACTTGTACTTTAGTGTTTCCATTTCATGCTGCTTTACTGCAGTGGTTTCAAATCTACTGTTTTTTCAGTAGGAAGGAGTCCACCATTAGGTAAGGTAGGCAACAGCCTTGGGTCCCCAACTACCATAGCCATTAATGGCTATAAAAATAATATAATCATATAATGTTGATATATAATACATATTAAATTATCTGTCTGGTGTGTACCCTGCCTCTCGCCCAATGTCAGCTGGGATGGGCTACAGCCACCCTGCAACCCTTACGGATAAGTGGTATAGATAATGGATGGGTTGACATATTAAATTATGTTCTTATTTTAATTTGCACAACAGTATATATTCAGCAGTACATTACAAAATCCACTTAAAGTACTCCTTTCAGTGTGTGTGTTGATAATTATTTCTAATTCATTAACATGCAAGCAGCATTTTCATATTGCTGGCCATGGTGAAGCCAGTTTCAACTACTTTTTATACAGTTTGTTAATTCAAGAGCATTGCATCATATTTTATAAACTGATGATATGATTTGTATGTAAAACCTTAATCTGCGAAATTACTGGTTAATATAGTGGTCACAAAATATGGTTTAAGTATATTATTTTCCTCTTAACTGTGGGGAAGAATACATACACCAATCAGCCACAACATTAAAACCACTGACGGGTGAAGTGAATGACTCCAATGAATTACTCCAACATGTACCACCCAACTTAACATTGTTGCAGACTAAACCCCCCCCAAAACCCCCGAGTGGCCTCCCCCAGTAGGACAATGCACCTGCCACACCACAAAAAACACTCAGAAATGGTTCAAGGAACACGATAAAGAGCCCAGGGCATTGGCGTCAAAATTCCCCAGATCCAAATCTGACTGAGCATCTGTGGGATTCTCCTAGAACAAATCAGGTCCATGGAGGCCCAACCCTGCACCCCACAGGACCCAAAGGATCCACTGCCAGTGTCCCGGTGCCAGACCCAGAGGTCCCATGTCCATTCCCCACCGGATCAGAACTGTTTTGACTGCATGAGGTGGACCTACTAATCAGTACATAAAGAGGCATAAACTGTAAATACTAGAATGATCCAGGAATACTGAGAAAGGACAAGTACCTCACAATTGTATTTGAGTAAAACATCTACCACTGGTTGGTCCAGTTTGTTGCTAGCAACATTCTCAATTAGGGAGAGGGGTATAATAAAGTTCATAATGGACAGTTTTTAGAAAAGGATCAAAATCAATGAAGCAGAACCAGAGATGTCATCTTTCTTTATTCTTCTTCCTGGCACCTATGTTACCCACAATGCAAGTTGAGAACTGACAGTTTGGTTGGAGATTCAGGTGCATTACACTAGTAACAGCTAATTTAGCCTCTCCCCCCAAGTACAAAATGAGGAGCTACAGAGGTCTGGTCACTCCTTTCTAATATTACAGCCCCAGATGTGTTTCAGATTCACTTTCAGACTTGTAGTTTTCAGCCCTAAACTTTGCCAGCTCAAGTGACATCACTTTAAACAATTTATCAGATTTTTTTCTCAACTCCCTTTGGTGCCACAAAAGGTTTGTATTACTTTTTTCTCATATGCAACGGTACTCATCAAGACCTGTAAACAAATTTGGATGTGTAAAATCTGTGGGGATTCCCTGTAAGCAAGATATTTAATGCAGTTCTTTCATTTGTAATGGAGTATTTTACATTAATACATGGGCACATTTACTCAAAGGAGCTAGGATTTATATGTTCTGCTATTGCTACAAAGCCAAAAACTGTTTACGTACTAGTCTAGAAAAAATGTTTCACATTTGGCATCAAACTCCTTTACTCACCATAAGATGCATCCAGCATTGGAAAGCAACAGCGATGTTTTTCTTCTAGTTCTATCACTTCTTTTCTCCTACTGAAGTTAGCATGCTAACCAGCTACCCCTTGCCCAGCCAGCCCCTTTCTGATAGGGAGTTCCTGTAACACCCAGACTCCTCTGAAGAAACAGCACTGCTCAAAGGGCGTATTCCAACCCATTGTATTGTCAACTCGATGGCTGAAGCTCTTGTCAAGCAACCATCACCACCACCCTCTCCCTGCAAGAAACAGTGTTTGGTGGCAGAGAAAAGTTACACACACCCCTTTTAAGTAAAGGATCAGAAAACTATTACTGCTACTGATACAGCTAGTTTTATTTTATTAAATGTCACAGTGTGTGGAGCCTCCCAACCTCAAATATATGTGGTTCTTTTTAACAGTGGTAGCACGTTAATGAATAGCTCTGTCCATCAAGCTATATATGGACTGAGCTGCTTTTTAAGCCTCAGTCTCTAAAGCATTGGGCAATTACGGACACCTGTTATTGAGTTAATTGCCCAATTAACTCGTCCATCATTAAAACAAAATAGGTCACCTAAATTAGTGCATATTTACACCAACCTATGGGATGAGAGTGCTGGGCACAGGTGTTTTTATATTATCAACAGCTATTAGCAAAGCATGAGTAAAGACATCTTCCATCTGTTCCGACATTTTTCATTCTTTATTAAGATTCTAATTTAAGAGATCAATGATTTAAATGAAAATTTGATCTCAAATGGTCATGTGCTGTGCAACTTCAGCCAGCTTCAAAGACTGTTCACACTTTCACCAGCTGTAACCTTGACAGAAAATAAAAGGAATTAGGAGTGCTACTGTCTCTCTCATGCTCTGCCAGGCAACACAGTGCTCTGTCAAGGAGTAAAAGGGAGAGGACAGGGAGGCAGACAGCGTGCCTACAAGGAGGTGAGGCTTCTCTGTGCTCCTTGTCCCTGGCTAATTGCCTGCAGACATTTACCCTGTCAATGAAATTACATCTTTTCTGAAGAAATAGCATATATAGATCTGTCGCAGCAGGACCCCATCTGTACATGCATGGATTCTGTCTGTGATACACACAAACAACCAGTTGTGACACACCAAAGGCAACAACTGCACTGTCAGAAACAATGCAGACTGAATTCTGATTTCATTAATCTGCATTTCTTCTTCAGAAAACTTTGTGATGTGATTAAAAGGAGCTGCTATCACTTTTTCATTTCCCCCAGTGTTCAACAAGCAGAAAATGTCTTTTCCTTTATCTTGCGTTAATGTGACAAACAGTGTGCTTTGTGATTTCTGCCAAAGACATCAAATGTCTCTTTTGATATAAATTGGGTGGTGTGAGAATTGCTGGGAGAATGGGAGAGCAAGAGGGGGATGTCAAGGGAAGAGAGATGAGCATTCATGAGGAGTGTTTATCAGAGCAAGTTGTTTACACTTGACAAACTCTAATCATAATCATAATAATCATAATCATAATCTGCAAAGGGCATTCCAAGCAGTCAGGGTATCTATCTGCTGCAACAGATCCATGCTTCAGTTTGGACTCATCTATTTCAGTGAAAAATAGTCAGGAAGCTTTGGGACAGTGATGTTTGTAGGAGCATGGTGGGTGGATGTAAACACAAACACATTAAAAAAACTACCAAAAGCCAGTTACACACTGAGTGGGAAATAATTGGTAAAAACACATTTTAACTTCAAGCACAAACCTAAATCACAAGTTTCATTTTACAGCCAAGTATTGTTCATCAAACATGAACTGTCTCACTTCACTTGCACTGTGTGTTTTCATCCACGTCCCTTGTCTGTGGTAATAACATAACAGCTCCCCCCAGTGTTAGGAGGAGGAAATACCCAGTCTTGCAAGTGCTTAAAAAAAGAGAGAGAGAAAATGAAATCGAGGACAGTGAATCTGAAACTTTGCCCCATATATTAATTTTTAATTTGAGGGATTTTTCAAAGTCATAAAATACAAATTTGGATTAACTTGTCAGGAAGAAACCACATCCCCCCCAGTACCCTGGGAAAAACATGTTTGTCTGAATGTTTGTGAATGAATTATGTCTTTCTTTAACAGTATGGTGAGTAAATCCTGCTTGAAAATGCACACTATTGCAAGTGGTTTCAGGATTTAATTTCTTCCACATGTCTGAAGGCCACAGAGAGAGGTGGTGATGGAAATAAAGTGGAATGAGCAGCTTGTAAATACAGAAAAAGACTGAGCACTGCTTGTCTTATTTTACGATTCCAGTGCTCCGTTCTTCTCCCAAGAGTTTTTGGGAGCCTCTTTTGGGATGAGGTGTGTTCTACATTTTCAGATGGGCTATGCATCGTTATGCCAAGCTCCCCCACAATGATGTATCATCGCTCGAATTATCACCATTGCAAAAAAATGTATTCTCCTGACATGCCTTATGCTGCCAAAAATGGGAGTTTTATAATGGAACCCACCACAAAAAAACCCATGGGATTAATACCTATCTTGATTTAAACATAATGGAACCTTCTGTAGGAGGGATGCATGGTACCAGGGAGGGAACCATTGTATTCTGGGGGCTGGTTATATTTAAGATCAAAGAATTTTTTTAATAAGGTCTTTTACAGTACTGCAATTGTACACAGGTTTTCCTATTTGATGCCTTGCAGAGCACAATAGGAGTAGCTTGAGAGAGGGGGGGCTAAATATTTTAGAAATAATAATACAAATTATTAGAATTAAATAAATAAGTAATATTAATCTAGATGTCCTAACCATGTGAAAATGACTTCCTCTTCTCCTTTGCCCTCAATATCACTCTTCTGTCTTGGAATAAAATACTCCACCACTCTCTAAAATCAAAATTTCCTTGGCACCCACTGCCCTACCGAAAAATTAATTCACAATTTTACCATTTTAATCTGGCTTCATGAAGCCATAAAAGAAAAGAGAGAGAAAAAAATCTCAGGTGTAATATAAAACCAAATGCATTAGTTGACAGGGCACTGATGAATGTCAAATCCATCACGCAGTGCGAAGTAGGGGGGAATTGATCTCTTTCCATTTGGAGCATTTTTTCTTCTTCTGCAGAGCTAGTCAGCATTAGGCTCTGCTGCCTGCCCCCATTACAAATGCATCAGTATGCTCTGTAATACCATGTCCGCTATTCCCAAATGCAGCCCCCAAAGTCAACTGAAGGTTGTCGGCGGCTCATGTAAATGAAGCTTGATTGTAATAGTTCTAAGTGGATTCCGCCCACACAATCCTGTCACATTCGCTCATTGTTATCCACAGTCCCCCCCACCCATCAGGGTTTACGGCGTAAATAATAAAAGTTGTGTCACTTCGCAAATTACCCAAACAGCTTATCACTTATTCATTGTGGTGTATCACAACAACTCCTTGGTGCGTACAAAAGCCACAGCAAGTCAGACACAGGCTTTTGTTAATGAACTTGGAAGATTACCAGATCTGAAAATTAACTGACAGTGTTGCTGGTTTCTTTCCCCTTGTGTGCGTCTCTCCTCTTTTTTTTCTGTTTACCCACCAGAGACAAAAAAAAGAGAGAGACAGATAGACGGTTATGAGAAAGTACAGAAAATATGTTGTTTTGTTTGTGATGGTCTTGTCTCTGTCTGTTCAACTTCCCTATAACCGCTGTTAGCAGTCTTTCTCAGGGAGAAACTGCTGTTTGACTTTAACTGCTCCACAATGGATAGGTGCCCTTCTCATCAAGAGCAGCTGAGCTTAGCAGTATCCAAGAAAAGGAAAACATAAATGTTTTGAGAACACAATGCACATAGAAGAAAGCATTGAGAAATACAGTGCAAACAATAAAGAGTTCTATACATTAATATTCCATTAGCATAGCAAACACACTGAAAAAGCAAACCTGAAATACTATATTCAGCTTTTTTCTTGCATTATCTGCTCAATATTCCCTTCGGCCTCAGCTTTTGAATGAAAAGACTCAAGGACAGTAATTGAAGATGTGTCACGTACATATGGCTCACAACATAATTGGATGCTTGAACTCTCAAACAACAGCTGAAGTGCAATTTGGAGTCCATCAAAAAACCCAATGCTCATCAAATACCAACTGGACAGCAGTGAAATGCCGACGCTGGAACTTAACCATGCAGCAGTTAGGTGATTGAGTTAACGGCACAGCACAGTTAATTTTTAGGGGCCCTTTGAAAATGATCTTCTGCTGTTCATTCGCCGCTGCCCGCATGGTCCCTGTAGCCATTTTCTGCCTGGCTGCCCTTAATTCTGATCTGCAGCCACCTAGCTCATAGACTACAGTGAGGTACAGAGCCAGAATATTCCCAAGGTGGTCACTGAGAAGCCAGAGATAGAGACGAATTGATATCTCAGATATGAGAAATTGCAAAACTTTTATGTAGAATGCGTGGTGGCAGTCAGAGAAATCCAACCCAAACTGAGCTTTAGCTTGACTTTGGTGGTTGCCTTTTTCTATTCCTGCCCTCACACCATGATAAATGTATTGAATACATAAATCATTCCTGTTTTTTTTCACGTTAGACCCTCCATTTTGAACTGAACTGAACTGAACAGAACATTGAAGTTTTTGCTTGCCATTGTTATACTTATGCAACAAACTCTCTAGCTGGTGAGTAAGGATTTGATCCAGGATGTTTTCTGTACAAAAACAACATCCAGTCCATTTATTCAAATGTTGTAAATGGCCCATGTGCATGTTTACCTCATACACAAAGGCAGAAGTCACTTTCAGTTGTTACAGTAGCACTAGAAAAGTGCCCACTGCTTTTCCTAACCTAACCAAGTAGTTTTTGTGCCTGAGCCTCATCTAATCTTTGCCACAGCCGGGAGCTCAGAGGATGGTCATATTAATCATTTTTGTAAAAGTTTTGGAGAAGTAATGGTGCCCCAAGGTGCCGTGTTACATATAGCATTTTGGAAATAAATGACAAATTGTCTATTTTGCCATTTAGGTTTGTAGGACTGTAATAAATAGAGCAACAAAGTCTGTTTTAGGAGGAAGTTGATCTTTCCCTAAACCTAACCAAACCCCATAGCACTGTCACATACAAAAATGTATTTACTTGTCAACAGTGATTTCTCACAGTTTTGGAAAGCACAGACAAATGATAGGGGTCAACAGCAGGCCTGCGCAAACAACATATTTTTTATATAGAGAGTGATATTTAAGGAGTAACTGCCTAATTTACATGTAATTGTCCCAGTACTTACATATTTGCATAACCACCCATTTCTTTAATGTGCTGCACACATCTTCCATTTTATTTCAGAAATTTCGAGTCTCTGGGAAGACAGCATGCAACTATGAAACACAATGTTGGCTGTAGTATTCATTTGGGGTTATTCTACCAATATACTATATAAATAACTAATACTTTTAAGATGATTACATACAGACCAAAAATGCTTTTCCTCCCTTCTTCTCCTCTCTTCACAGATGCTCAGAAGTCTCATAACCCTTGGGGAAGGCCAGGGCTTTGCTGTCAAGGGATTACTCAAGTTTGGGGAATAATGACCCCCTTATCTCTCCCAGGCTCTTTGCAGAAGCTTCTCTTGGGCCCTGTCGGTTCCAGGCCCTCCAGTTTGGATGGATATATCAATGGAGATCCCTCCCTCACCATTAAACGCTCTTCCTCATCTCGCTTTCCCCGCCTTATGCCCTTTTCTAGCTGATAATACCTCATTGTGGAAATCATAAAAAACGGGGAAAGTTATCTCATTTTCACCTGAGGTCATTTTTTTGAGGAGGGGGTGGACTTCTTTTTTTTTACTAATGGCTTTCAACTTTGCTTCACTCCATCTGTGGTCTTGTCCTCTTTCTCTCCTTCTCTTGCTCTCTCTGTCTCTCTCTCCCAGGCACACACACTCACTATATCTCACTCTCTTCCTTTCTCCATGGTGCATTGGGATAATAGGCTTCAGCGGTGAACAGTGGTCTAATTTTAATTCCTTTTATTCCAGCTAGTCCAGCCACCATACATCTGTAAATGCATTTAGAGATATCGTCCATTCAATGTCAATTGAAGTTAATTGTCCATTGACTTCCTCACCTCCTCCATACACTCATTATTGCTTCCATGAGGGGATTATCTCATTGTGAACGACCGCTATGGCAAAAAGGGCCCAGATGTCAATTGGACAAGTAGGTGGGACAAAAAAGGTTTGAGGTTTGGTCACTTCATTGCAGTATTTAAAGGTGTTAACATGTTGGGTTTTCTAATTAATATATTCCTGGTTGTGAAACATTTGTTTTGGTTGACTTGGTTATGGTTGAAAAAAATGTGCCTGATACTACAAAATTCAGTTTGGTCATCTTATTTGCTCTCTCTTGTGGTTCCGGTTGTGTAAATACCACATCTACAAGAATGCCATTTAGGTGTGCTGGTTAAGCGGGGCTTTAAAATCAACAGAGACCAGAGCTAGTGTTGAGACAATGTTAAACAAATAGTCACCTTCATCCCTTCATGAGTGAGAGTCCTCTTCTACTGCTAGAACACATCAACCTTTTTAGGAATTCAGGAACCTGTGTGCTAGCTTTAGGACAGTGTTTTTTGGGAACTATCAGGGTCGAATTTGTACTGGTGAATGTTCCTCAAACCAGTCCAGTATCCGAAGGTTCTTCATTTCATGAGTAATGCCCACTGTAATATTCAGTGCGGATGCAAAAAGTAGCATTACCTGTGTGAAGCGAGGCAGGAAGTAAAGGTGCTTAGGTTGGGGAGATGAGTTGGTGTCATGCAGGAGACTGGACTAGTTGTCCTGTTACAGACCTACCATTAACATATGCCTTTTAATTACCATAACCAGAAAATTTCCCTAATCAAAGTCAAATGTTTTAGTTGCAAAACCCAAACCATACAGTACCTCAAAACCTCCTAAGGTAGTGCCCCATACCAGCGGCAGGACGTATTGCAGCGTGGCAGCATGATAGTCAGTCTACACATAGGTTCTACTATATAGATACAGTCTATGCATAGGACTGTGCCAGTGACATGTCATTAACATTACTGAACTGTCTCTGTTTGGTTGGGTTTAGGCATAAAAAATACCAGGTTAGGTTTAGGAAAAGGTTTTGGGTAAAATTGCTTGTCAAAGAAACAACATTAACTGTGAGGTTCTAAACAGGAACCAAACCCAGATCTTCCGCAGGAGGGTCCCGTGCTTGTTTGACCCATCCCTCCACCCAAACCACCTCCTAGGCTGGAGGTTTTCGCTATCCATACTCCATCTGCTTAGTAAGTGACATTATTACTAAGGCCACTAGATATCACTTAACAAGAAGACGTTACTTTGGGTCGTAATAAGGTGCTTGCACAAACGACGTATGCGGAGGACAGTCTTGTTTTTGTCTCCTACAAATTTTTTTTATCTTTTGAGTGATGACTGATGTTTAAGTCACATGCTTCATGTACAACATGATATATTACCTTGATGCATTTTGTTTTCATCAATACATCAACTTTTTAACCTTTTTTTGTGAAAAATAGGCTTTTTAAAAATAATCTGGTGTTTAAGTTTTTGTCATGCCCAAATTTTAAAATGCACATAAAAACAGGTGAATGGAGATGCACTTTTTGAGGATAATCTGGGGTTTTGCAAAACCATTCTTGCCTGGGAATAATATTAATCATAACCAGTCTTGCGTAATACATCTTGACTAAGTTATGTGGTAAGCTATCCAGCTACTCAAAAAAAAAGGGAAGAAATCAAAAAGACAAGAGAGAGTGGCAGTTAAGAGACAGTGAGTGAAATGAAGAGAAAGGAAAATTTGTCTGTTAATTGTTTCAGTGCAGTCATGTAGACTGCTAAAACATAAAATAACCAGAATATAAACAACAGTTCAACACTGTTTTAGTTTTAATCAACCTAACAATGATTCTGATATCACAGTAAATAACAAGGAAACAATGTAATGCTTAATGACTGTGATGTCGTCTCTTTGGATGAAAAACAAAAGCGTCTCAGTTTCTGGGACAATTTGGTGGAAAAGGGCCAGTAGAAGTGTCAGATGCAATGTTTCAGCTCCCACACACATGAAATTTCTCTTGAGGAGAGGCAGAGTGAAAGTAATCTGCAGGCTCAGTTTATTGGATGGGAGCACACACAGACAGAGGCAGAGTGGAATGAGTGATTAGGACTCATAATCAAAGACAAATCTGAACAGGAGCCCTTCCCCTCACTTTCTCCCTGCCGCAGATTTATTATCAGTAAACTCTACAACCATTTTCAATCAACTCTACAACTTTTCAGCAATGTTTTTGTCCTACTTACTCCCCGATTTTTAAAACATTTATATTTCATGTATTCCTCTGCAAAACCAACTACTGAGGCAGGACTGAAGAGAGAAACATCTCAGGAATAAGTCTGAGAGAGTTTCCATGGGAGGGGGGTAGTTGTTCTTGGTAGTCCAGTGAGAAGAAAACAATGAGTGAACAAGACAGCGCATCAAAACTTGCCAAGCTCACATGTTAGCAGGAGGTCTTTAGCTTCTTGTAAAGGTGTTTGTTTGCTGTGAACCCCCTCTTCTTGTGTTGGTTGAGTGCAGCCAGAGAGACCCAGAACAATCTCACTGCAGGAAAACAGTATGTATACTACTATACTATATAATAGGGACAGTGCCCAAACACAATGATCAAAGCCATTAATAAATGTTGGTGTCATCACATTTTGCCCTTAGGGACTTGAAAAATTGGACTTGAACAAGATGAAAAAAATAATGTCTTCAAACTATTTGGAATTTAAAATGATACTTCTTGAAGTCACTAAGCAGTGTGTTCAGTTTTACAGTCTAATGAAACTTCCAGCTGTGATTTACTATTTACTACAATTTACTAATTTTCACATTATCTAATTAAAGAGAGAATCTGACGTCAAAAAGAAAAACAAACAAACAATTAAATTCCAGTTGTTTCCCATGTACAAACCCATGCACTCTTCCACTGCTGGCATTGTGAGCGCTGACACCTATCACCTAACCTAATAACATCCTGCGCCACATACATCATCCCTGGATTTGATTAGAGATCTGATTTATTTATTTGTTTAGTGCTGAGACCCCACTGTCATTATTTTCCCTTGTAAATAATTCAATAAAAATGTCATCCACCGCCCTGCTCTACATTAATATTATGTGTAATAAAGATAGTGGGAGGGAGCAGGTGTATACAGGTACAATGGGGAGAAGCAGACGTATAAACACACAGCATCAGAACAGAAAGTAATATGACAAGCTAAAACAATGCAGCCCGGTTTTCAGAATTAGTACAAGAATCACACTCACACTGTCCAGTTACAGTTGATATATGATGTGATATATGACAAACCAAACATATAGATGTCATTTACAACACAGACTCGTGAATTGTCTGAGTTTCATGAACTGATCATTAACAGTGAGGATACATGTCCTCACTACAAAAGGTTTATTAAGCACAGTGTTTTACCACCACAAGTAAAACTTACAGAAAATGAACCACATTGGACTTTTTTATTATCAATGGGTCAAATGACAATGTCATATGAAAGGGGTGTGTAGTGTCTGACACACAAAGAATTATTACCCAACACTGCAGCTCTAGCCTTGCTTTGCTTTTCTGCCCACAAATTCTGTTCTCCATTTTCCTACCTAACCAACACCAAACTACACACAGACAAAGGTAGCAACTAGCTGGTGAACAAAATGAAACATCTATCAGTTTTAGCCAGATCATTTTTTTTCTTTCTTTTTTATTTATTTACAATCTTGCATTTAAACTGAATATTCATGATGAAAAAGGAAACAAGACTACTCAACGCTAAGCTCTACTACTCACCACGGTAAACCATAAATACATTTAACATAAATGGTTGGGAGAGGGGCATAACTACAGCATAGTACTGCACATTTCTATGTATTATTTATTTGTGATTATAGGGTCTACCAGATTTCAAAGTCATCTAATATGGGGCTCCTCAGTCTTGGTCTGTATACTTTAATTGTAAATATGCAATGCTGAAGCACATCTCTGCATTTGAACCCAATTCAGTCCAGAACTGCAGTCAGTATTGCTGATCACATCTGCAGTTCATTCCATACCAAGAACACTTAAAAATTCAAGTAACCAGGTCTCCATTGAAAAACAGCATTATTTATCAGTCTTCCTGTTTCTTTTCTGCCATGTAGCTTTCTATTTATAATTACTGATACTGACTAACACACTTATGTCCAAAGTCCTTTGTGCTTGTCCACAGCCCTGCCAGCAGGAACTTCGGTCCATTTTCTTGAGTTTGGAGAGAGTGATATAAGCTCTGTGTAAGACATTCGGTTGTATAACTCTGGCTCTTACTGACTTAGATATGACTGAAGAGTCCCTCAATACTTCTTCCCACTCTGCAGAGGAGAGTGAAACTCCAGAGTCTTGTTCCCACTAGGACAGAGTTTGAATGTTGAAATTGGAGAAGCAATGAATCAGCAAACTATACAGTCCTGTAACAGTACCTCTGTCTCAGGCTAAAGACCTACAATAATCAGTCCTGATTGGGCATTCTGTAAAAAAACATTACTGTTCAAGCTCATCAAATGATAAAATCTCCTAGTTCTCTATGATTTGTGGAATTTCTGTAATAATACACTGCTATTAAACATACTGTTGTTTAAGAAAGAATATTCAGCAGCTTTGAAGGCCATATTGTGCCATTTTGCACAGGAAGCTAAAGCGGTTGCTATGGCAAGTTTTTGAGTTGAAAGAGAGCTGAGATTAGACCATTGCTCTTTACTGATGAAGCAGGTCTGTGATAAAATGCTCCAATCCACCGTAAGCACGCTGGAAACGTCAGCAAGGAATCTGCATCCAGTCATATTTTAACCAGAGGATGCTGGACATATCCAGACGTATCAGAGTGGGTACAAGTTTTTCTTAACGATTTCTAATAAAAGTTTACCATCGTTATCAAGCCAACTTAGAGCTCGGTAGTTGTTTACATCCAAGTAATCTTTCCTGTACATAGCATATCTGTAAAATATTTACTAACAACATTGATTAAATATTGGAAAAGTCTACAGTGACTTGAGGCAAGACAAAGTGTTCACTCTATAAAACCACGATCTTTCCCTAACCACAACCATAGTGCTTTTCTTGCCTCAGCCTAACCACACGTCCACATGGGAGAAGTTTGCCATTGGGGCTTTTTGACAGAAAGACTTTCTGCCAGAAAGGAAACCAAACCAAGTTAGGTCAGCTAAATCTAACCAAACTGCAGATTGAAAACTGAAAATAATAAGTAAACACAGTCTAAAAAAGTAAAATGGCACACACACCCCTGTCTGCTGGGTGATAGTCCTGTGATTGACCTATTCATCCACCACAACCTTCTTCACATGCAGGCTTGGTTGCTCTTTGTGCTACCTCGTCTGACTTCCTTAAGCCTTCTGGTAGGTTTTTTTTCCCAGCAGAAAGCCCTGAAGGCTAACTTCTCCCACTACTATTGCACATGGGAGGTGAGCCTATGCCTTGTACACACGCCATCGTCCTCTTTAAAAAAAAATACATACAAACAGTGGAACATATGTGTGTTTTTCAACTTGTTGTTGGGTTATTCTGCCCCTAATAAGTTGCCAAAAACTCAATTAAATCAGCTTTAATATCAGGGTAATTCCTGCTTCAAGCAAAGTCACCCATTCCACCATCAATCATTACTATACAGTATGCCATAATGGGAAACTACTTTACCGTGAAATATCTCATGCAGTTCCTTAGTGGTGAGAAATGTTTTACTTTCTAAATGATTTAGACATTTGAAAAAAATGAGCACCATATGTCTGTTAAGCACTAAACACATCTACTATGAAGCATTCTGTGTGAAATGTGTAATCTATGTTTAAAAAACTCTAAATATCCCTGGCCTGATTATCATTAAGAAGTAGTGGAAATGCCCTATACAGGTGTACCTTGTTCTGCGCTTCTTCTCTGTGTCCTTACTGTGATTTGACAGTATTTTCCAGCCATCTCTTTAGGTCATTTGGGGCCCCTGTGTGTGTGAGATGTCTTTTTGGCTGTTGTGAGCTAATGCAGTCCTGCTGCACATGAGACCTGAGATAATCAATACTCTGTCAGACATACTTAGAGCACCTCTGTGTTAAAGCAACTGTAGGGAGGGTCTCCTCTGTCTCGGACAGAGATGAAGCCACCAACCTCAGGTCCCCAAGAGCTCCTTTCTCAAGACAAGGGTCACCACTATCCAGGTCTAATCTTTTCTGGCTTCAGAGCCATATGCTCACAAAAAATAGAGGAATAAAAAAAAAGGCATTTGCACTCAGGGGAGTCTCACACTTGTGGAGATGTCTGCTGCACAGTAATTGCAGGCAGAGTGGTAGGTGAAGAGGAATATGACAATCTGTAATGGCAAATTGATTTTCACTTAGTATGGAGGACATGTTTTACATTACACGTTAGAAAAAACGAGTATCAGTGGGGATAGGAACTCACAATTTCTTTTTTTGACAATTGCGAATTTGCATCCTTCTCTTTTGCAGAAAATCCTGTAATTTGACACTCAAATTGGCAAAAGTAGCGTAATGCAACACAGTATATGGTCAAAACCATCTCCAAATCAGATTTTCCTCTTAAATGATCAGATGAATGCATGCGCCTTGCTGTGAATGCTAAATTGTGGCTCTCTCATCTCTGATACTCCAGAAATGCGAGTAAATCCCAAACAAGAGCGTTCTCATTTCAATCTATAAACCAGCGTCAGGATTTTTCATCTCTTTAGCATGGATAGGGCCTGTTTCACTCAAGCCTCCCATCTCAGGGTTTCTATAAGAGCACGTGCCTCATTATTGGGTTTCATCTCCCGCCATATTTTCTCCAATGGGAAATCCATTGTTTCAGTATAAAAAGCATCTCATTTCACTCTCTGATTTGTTTACTTGGCTAATGGGACTGCAGTGTCCTTTGTTGAGCCTTTGCAGAGCGTGACAGAGCTCTGCTGTATTGTGGAGAGAGAGTTTGGCTAGAGGAGAAGCTGCATCTCACCATTTGATATCAGGGAGGCTTTCATGCTAGATTTAATGACTCTTCGCCAGCTGACATAATTGCACTTTCAGATTTTTAATAAGAATTTTAACATAATAAGGAAGTAATGTGCAGTGTCGTGAACACCATTTTTTACAAATGCTTTCCTTTTTAACTGTGATAATAATAGTAATTACAAAGATAATATGCCCTAATTGCTAGGAGGGGATAAATTACTTTTTTCCCCTAATCCCATATCTGCTAGCAGCCTTCTCCTGCTCTCATTGTCTGCTCTTGCAACAGGTTGCATCAGACATTAAAGGAATATTTGAACATACAAACAAGCTGTTGGTCTTACACAATATCAGCAAAGCTGACACTCATAGAAATATTTATGATTTAAGTCAACCGGTGAGAAACTATGATGGCAAGATAATTGTCTGTCACAGGGACATCACTGATTTTTGTTTCGTTTTTTTTCATTCTGTATATCCTGCACAGGTGATAATCCACACAAATTGTGTTCATCATTTCTACGATTTAGCTGCTATCAAAATATATAGCCTTGAGCTGTTTTTTGTTCACTCACATACAGCAGATGATAAAGTGTGGTGGGAAAGAGCCTTTACCATATTTTTGCTGTCAGATGAAATCCATGTAACTAACTTAACTTTCCTCAGCAGGCTGTGGAAATTCAGCAAGCTAACATTGTTGAAACCTTTTCAAAGCCAACTAAACTCAAAACGAGAGTGAGTCTACACCGCTTTGGGCTAAATGTCAATATGCTAACATACTGACAATGACAATGCTAACATGTTGATGCTAAGCAGGTACAATGTTTATCATGTTCACCATCTCAGGTTAGCGTGTTGGCATATTTTTACTAAGTGGCACTAAACAAAAAGCACAGTTGGTGATGGAGGTACAGTAAAGGAAAAACTATTCTAATTCATCCTAAGGGGAACATGAATGTGTGTACCACATTTCATGGCAGTCTATCCAATTGTTGTCAAGACATTTCACGCAACGCCACAACTGTCATGGTGGTGCTAGCAGAAAGGTCAGGGAATCACCGCTGGCAGTAGGAGTTATCCTGTGGGGACCACAAATGTTTGTACAAAATTTCACAGCAATCCATCTGATAGTAGTTGAGATATTAAAGTCTGGACCAAAGAGAAGGACTTGCCAGCAAAGCGACAGATTGACATTGCCGTTGAGAAAGCCATGTCATTAGTATGGCTAAAAAACAAAGCCAAACAAGATTAGTTTGCAGAGTTCCTCCAAACTAAACATCACAGAATGATCATCTGAATGAGTGTGTTACTTGCCAACAGTGATACGACCAAAACTTGCCAAATGTACTATCATGACATCACAACAGCATACTTTGTGCTTTAGTTCAGTGAATGATGATGCCAGCTTGGCAGAGGCACAGCTTTCCTTGGCTGGCTTTATCAGAAAACAGCATTGCTTGAGCTTGTTGTCAGACTAGAAAATGCCTTTCCCTGCATCTCTCACTGAGTCCTTGGGCCATCACAGGGTGAGATGCCCATTGTTTTGTTTATACAATATCAGAGGTGCCGGCGCCTTAATCTCAATAAAGAGGGCCATTGGACTGAATTATCTGTATGATTGCCCTTTAGAACTGCTGTCAATGCTATTCTCCTTATCCGGCTTCTAAAAGCCTCTCTCCCCGCAAGAAGTCTATGTGAGGGGAATACAATGCAGGCAGTTCAGACGCCACAAAAGGGCATTGCATTAGAAAGCCATACCTCTGCTGTGTGACCTTTGCTATGCTGGGGAGGTCGGTTGAATCCCTGTGGACACCCAGTCAGCTCCAGTCAAGGGAACAGAATAGATTCTAAATCTGTGATTCGAGGTGCGCATGTCAGCGAGCACCCAGGCAAATGGCAGCTTATTGTTTTCCCTATTTACACTTTCGAATGTTCGTGTGGGTGGTAGAGAAACTGAACTGTGCAAAATGCATGAGCCTGTGTCTCACACCTGGAAGTCACTGAGATATGAATCCATGTAAACATGTGGTAGAAAGTGTTTCATCTTTGTTACAGTATGTACACATGAATGGATTCATATTATAAATCTGTTCTGGGCACGCTGTTATTATAATTTCTCGCTACTAACAGGATGTTTCACTAATTTTGTGTAATTACATCCATTATATGTCGCAGTCATATATAAATTGCATATCAGTGCTTATCTGATTAAGGCTGTCAGAACACTTGAAGATCCTGACAATTATTTATAAACAGAGGGCCTCATTTTCTCATTCTTTTCTCAATGAACGGTACATCAATCCTTTTCAGGGGTGGAACTGATACTGGATCTTTGTCTCTAGGTGTGTCAAAATGGAGGCTGAAAAAAGAGCTGCACTTAATTGCATGAAAAAAGATTTTAGTTTCTAAACCAATGAGTCACCGTGGGCTGAGAAGATACGCCGAAGCCCCCGGAGAGATGAAGAGAGGGGATTGTAAAAGCCTAAAATGGGATCATCTTGGCTGAGCTTTTTTTCCCCAAGTAGAATGGGATAACATTTCAAACACTCAAGTACAGAATGCTGCCTGCTATAATATAGCCATTGCTCTATCTCCTTTGACACTACTAAAATATGTGGCATTTCAAAATGCACCTCTGTTGTGCTTTGCCCTGCTCAGTTATATTGTACTTTTTTGACTATTCAGGACACACTGGTACTGCTTTGTCCATAACAAAACACAACACACTACAGGCAAAAACATTATTTTTGAGGCTATTTTGCATTTATTATATGTCTTCTCTCTGACTTGTGGAAAGAAAATGTTGAAAATACATATTTAGGAGTTTATTTTCCTACATGTCCTCTAGTTGCATGTATGGATTTCAAACACAATACATATCTTTAAAGGCAGTTTTCTCAAATGAGTTTCTTTCTCATACCCTGAGCCAGAAATCTCCACTTCAGTAGCACTTAAATACACCAACTTTTCAGTTTTATTCCTATCTATTTTCTGAAGTTTTTTCCATAGGGGTTTGTTCATATAACATTCATAGCCCGATTTATGGAACATTTTATTGCTAAAAATATGGTTGTTGACAGTATTTTCTGATTTATGGAGTGAAAAAAGAAACAAAAAAACAACATATCCAAAATGAAACAAGAATTTTGAACCTGGCTTTATCCATTGTTCAGATTTCTATTCTGGAAATGTATGAAAATATTTAAACAAATACCAAAACGTTGGTGTGTGTAATTAATTCACCCTATGCACCTTGTCTTAAATATATTTTATGGGTTATTTTGACTGGCATCAGATAAATAAGATAGAGATGTTGCTGTAAGTGAGAAAATATCATCAAAATGTCAAAATGAACTGATACCACAGATGTCTCGCTCAAAGCTGTCGCTGACAGCATTACCATCATTAACACCATCATTATCATTAACACATTTCTTTTTCAACTTTTTTTGTGCAAATCAACAAATTACAAAACACAACATACTTCATTAAACAAGTTAACAAATCACGACTAAGTATGAGCTGTTAATCTGCTTCTAAGTTTGATGTTCAAACTCTCTATTTTTCTTTTTTGTTTTTTTTTTATTTCTTTTTTTTTATTTTTTTAGTTTTGTTTTCCCAGTTCTCAATGTGGATATCCAAGCTGTGCTGGTATTCTGTACAGTCCATTACACTAAAACTAAAACCACTTAGCTGCTGGCCATATGGCATCATACAGCAGTCAACTGTTTTATGGTTTCTGTTGGCATGGCCTAATTGCTTTTTGTTATTTTTTATTTTTTATTTTTCCATTGATCTTGAAATACAATAACAATTCTCCCATGATTAACAAATTACAGAACCATCATCTGGGCTTGTGTTGGCAAACATTGCACAGTAAGATGTTTTGTCTGGCACTGGAGCACAACTGGACCTCAAATACTACCAGACAACTCAAGCTATTGGCTCTGAGCAGCATGTAGCTCCGGCTGGTACAGCTAGCCAGCCGCAAGGAAGGCAGCAACACCATTCGACTGAGCCTCTGCCTCTCTTTGTTGTGTTTCCTCAGCAATGAACTCTGAATCCAACAAATCTGCTTTGACTGTGACAAAATGTTATAAAATGTAATATAATCTCTGCTGTTCATTGTGCAAACTGTTAAGTTGTTTGGCTGTCTGAAGTGCAGTTCTCCGTTTCGATAGCAGAGTGAGCAGTGATGCCTCCAGGCAGTGAAGAAGAGGCTAAACTTATCTCAGTCACACTCTCCCAGTAGTTTTTTCGCACTGAAGACAGTTGGTGGTGGTGGCAGCTGGCTGCAGCGATACAGAGAACATTAGCAGGAGTTGTATATGTGGATGTGTGGTTTTGGACTACATGTATTATGAATCAAAATGTACTTTACTACTGAAGTGCAGTCTTTATCAGTCAGTTGCAGTATGCTATGTTATCTCTTCCTGTGATCATTACTGTATTATGTTAATTCATATGTAAACAAACACCAATAGCTTGCAGCTATGGCAGACTGTACGGTGGCTGTGTCATTTGAAAGAAACCATAAGCACTTCCTGACTTGTAAATACATGTCAAGGTTACAACAAGGAATCTTTTCTTAAAAATCCTCCTTTCCTTTAAATGGCATCGACAAATAAAATACATGCTCCTCTTTGATTAAAGTCATCAGTTTAAAGGATCAGTGTGCAAGATTTATGGGGATCTATTGGCATAAATTGAATATGATATACATAAGTATGATTTTACTAATGCATAATCATCCAAAACTAATAATAATTGTGTTTTTGTTTGCTTAGAATTAGTAATTTATATCTACATAGGAAGCATTCTCACCACTAGATGCTGCTAAATCTTGGTCCTTAACACTGGTCCTTTAAGTGACTACATAATTTTTAGAGCTAATCTTATAAATATTCACAATTTTGTAGTCATACTGTGCGGCAACTGTGCAGATCATACAACTGTAACTAAACTGTGGAGGAATATTCATTCACACGTTACTAGTAACATCCAGGCTTGAGTTGTCTGAAGATATTACTGTAATGTTTGGAAGTCATGGCCATGAAATGACTGCAGTGTTATTTCCTGAAATAACTATGGACTGTAGCACACCATGATGTTGATTCCTAGAGTCAATAGTGTTAAGATACAATAAGACTGATTGTGTGGTGCTCCCATGGATACTACAGTACATGACCTTGTCGTCCCGCTCAATGCTGTTCTGTGGTCTGTTGTCAGCAATGTGGTTATTATTCTTAGTAGTTAACCTTAGCTGTTGACCTTATATCACAGAAGCTGTTAAAGATCATTCTAATGTCTGCTGCTACATCACACATGTAATGGCAAACATCACTTTATGCCAGGAGTGATGGTGCCAAACAGATGGTGGGAACCTGATTGGAACATTTGTGATGTGATTTTGGCGTAGGTGTCATTTACACTGGGGATGCTGGGGACGTGTCCCCCACCACTTTTTGAAATGGCCAATGAAGTCCAACAGTAAATTACATGCTACAGGTAGTGAGTTATAATCAGTGTCCAGATAAGCTCAGGTTGAAGCATGATAGTGTTAGAATAGTTTTAAATCATGCATTCAATTGTTTCTATTTTGCTATATTTTAGGACAGTGATTCTGGATATTGTTGTGACTGACTGATATGCACTGGTGCTTTGTACAGTAGATGCGATATTGTCATTGTTTGATTGACAAAGTGTTGCAGCTGTGGAAGTGATGCATGTGGATTGTGGAGTGTTCCCTGTGCAGTCAATACTGTTTTATTTTTCATATTGTCGACTCAGTAGTAGCCTATGCTATGCCTTTTTGATGTGCCATAATGCAATTATTTTCTCGCCATAATCATTTATTCCAATCCCGCATTACACTGCCTAAAACTGCATGTGTAGGTGACCGTTTAAAAAATGTTTTTAGCTCCTATGTCCTCACCACTTTTGGTGAGGCAGGATAATAGAGGAAATCGCTTCTCTTTATCCGAGACAAACAAAGACAAAGACTGGAAACAGGTGAGATGTGCTAGAGGGCAAATTTTGTTACTCTTAATAAAGCCAGGCTAACTGTTTCCTAGTTTGCAAGTCTTTAAGCTTTCCTATGACTTTTAGAAGCTCCTGATGCGGCAAATACAATGACTATTTGCTCATCAGCTGTCAGTACTGTATCAACTATCAGCACACCAATGATGCTGGCCTGCTGCATGACTAAAAAGTGGCCCTGGAAGAAGCTCAGTTTAAAGACAGTGATCCAGATATAGACTTCTTTAAAGAACAAATGCCAGATGCAAGACATGTAAATGTTTGTAAAGACTGTAAACAATATATAATCTGGGAGGTTTTGCCATTTTAAAACGTCCCCTCAAGGCTACATTTTCATCGTCAAACTGCCCCATGGGCTTTGACACTGCTGCTGGCCACTTGTGTATATATAGCCATCTTTTAATATTCCTCTCCTCTCCCTCCTCTTCAGTGTATTTCATTACACAGTTAAGATTCCCTGACTCGACTGTTGACCTCTGCACTGTGTAGCAGTTTGCACAGAATCAAAGGCAGAGAGGATTTTAATTACTCTCTTAACTGTTCAACAGCAGTTATGAGGTTAGAATGGGTGAGAAGGGACAGTGCCAAGAAATGCAATTTACTGTTCCATCCAGCACGCCTATTCTTTGTTTCATGCCAGTTTGAGTTGAAGATTTAAAGTGAGTCAGGACCCAAAAGGAAAATGATTTGATATTACTGAACAGTTAGAGCTACGCTAGGAAGCATAATACTGGCAGCCTCCACTGGTAGTGAAAAGGTCTGTTTAAAGCTGCATTAATCAGTTTTAGACCACTAAGGGGCAGAGCTCCAACAAAAGCTGACATATGCATATCCCCAGGGTTGGGGGTAACGTGCTACAAATTAACGCGTTAAGAGTACTCTGATTACTTTTTTATAACGTTACGTGCTACTTTTGCAATTCAAGTAATGATCGGTTAGTTGCATTTTACTGTTACAACTAAAGTGTACTAGTGGAGGGTTTCTCATCCTAAAGTGTGTCAGTGTACAAGCGTAGCTCAGCTAGCGAGATGGCAGAGAGGGTGGCCTTTTCGTCATGGAAATATTCACATTATTTTGAATTTGTGGGTGATAAGGAAAAAAACATCACAGTGAAATGCCAATTGTGCTTGGGTGATAAGTGTCTTTGAGCTGCAAAGAACTCTATTTCAAGTTTGAAAAAGCACCTACAAGCTCCACAACCCTGGTAGCGAGCCCCATTGGTGAGGAGGAGAGCAATGCCAGTGCTACAGCTCTGAAGCAGCAATGGCTGTCTTTTAGTTCGGCTAAAGCTGTCACTCTGGCGGTAACACAGAAGTATTCAAGTTACATGACAAGTTACTTTTCTCAGTAGGTAACTAACATGACAGGTTACTTTTTAATATCAGTGATTTTGTAATGTACCAAGTTACTTTTAAAAAGTAACATCACCCAACACTGCACATCTTACAACCTTGTAAATTTGTTGGGTCAATGTGTTGATAATCTTTTAGCTGTTTTTTGGTCAGCACCAACTTCAAAACACTAAACATATACAACAACAAAATGTAAAGAAAATCACATTCTTTCAGTAAAATCTAAATACGCAGACATGATACACATAATTCTTCTTACAATTTCCGATCTTGCTTTACAGTCACCATGTTTTTAAGCTTTCTTTGGGCTCAAAAGTAATCCAGTGACAGTTGTGTGTACCTCCAGGGTAACAGTACAAACAGGAATGGCTAGTGGCTAATTTGGCACTTTTGTAGTCCAAAATGTAAACTAACGCAACACTGCTCAATGAGTAGCCCACAGCTAACTCACTGACTCCATGGTAACATCATATACACTTCCTGCTTACATCCCCCAAAGCTTTATGGTGAACTGTAGTTACAAAACTTAGCGAATGGTATCTCCTGAGTAGAAGGAAAAAAGATGCACAAAATCTTTTTTGATTTATGACTTATTGTGATTACTGGAAAACTTAATGTGTCCCTAATGACACAAGGAGTGAATGTGGACAAATAAGAGGCACCTACAGCGTCTCCACCTGACGGACAGGATGTTTTACTTGGCTACCTGGATCACTAGATGACAGTTTATAATAGTAGTAGTATAACAGTAAAATATTAACTGGTATTTCTGTGTGTGTTAGATAGAAGTAGCATGGTATGTGCCTGCGTGTGTGTGAAGTGAAAAGTGCAGGTAATAAACAAAGAATGTGTATTACAGTCACTTTTTAAACTTATTTTTCATGCATGTGTGTGTGTGTGTGTGAAGGTATGCACTGTAAGTGTATAAGGGAGAGTTTTAATTAAGTGTGCAGTGTGTGTGTTTATCTGAGTGTTAGTGGGCTGGGATGATGCAGGAGAGGTCCTGCTGGGGAGCAGCAGCCAGGGAAAACATCTGGTCTTCATCAGGCACGATGAGGCACAGAGGCCGGGAGCAGGCTGGCAGATGGTGGAGAGGTCTCTGCACGATAGGGAAAGCCCACTCCCTACCACAGCAGCACCATTACCACCCACTCACACAAATACACTCACACACACATGCAGTAATGTAGATTTAGAAATACACACACTTAGAGATGGTACGCCTGAAATAATGTGTCCTTCAGAACTTTACAAATCCGCCAGGTACAACATGAGATAGTTGTTTTCAACAATACGGGAAAACAGCGGCTGCGACGAATCCACACTTGTGATGCAATTCAAGCTGTGACTATGTGGATAAGTGCAACAGAATACCTTTAAATACACACCAAGAAACTTCTTCCAATGTAAATAAAGAAGTCATTTTTGACAGGGGTCCATCCTTTTCTGATAATAATAGGCTGGTGATTTGAGATATTGGACTATACAAACTACATTTTAACTGACAGCTTAAGGCTGTATCTCTTTAATGTTTATGCATTTATACCTGTTTGGCAATTTACTACGGACCAAAAGAACCTTTTAGTAGCCTTTTTATATGGAATTACACTTATCTTTTAACCTGATAACAGTGCATCATTTTGTAGCCAAGCTGGCAGACAGACATAGACCACTTTATAAACATCTTAATGCATTTCTGCATCTCTCTTTAACAATATAAATTGCAGCTTTCATGCAATAAATATTTCATCTATCCCTCACAAAGGTTTAGTGGATGTTGAGTTCTAGTTTTAAAGCAAGAAAACACAGTGTCTACTATAATGTCTTTTAGATTATTAATGTTGTGCACACAAGCGTAAAGCAGCATACACACAGGGTGCATACCTCAGCAAGGTGGGCACACGGAAAAAATTTGAAGGTGCAGATATGAGCATAAACACACAGACAGCAAACTCACAGGTGAAAGAAACTGTGCTTACCTGGAGTTGAACTAAAACAAGTGATGACTGTGCTAGCTGTTCAGAAAGCCGGTCTGTGCATGTTTAAAAGCAGTAGCCTTTGCTTTCGACTTCACCTTCTGATTACTCTCAAATGTGAATAATAAGAATGATGAAAGGCCTCTTAGTCAAATCAGACTCTGCTGTTTGTTACACACCAGCTCGGTGGTGGGGTTGTGACTGCGGTTCCAGAATCCTTACCACTACCATTGCCTGAATCAGCAGTTCCAGTAGATTTTGGTTGTTAATGTGGCACCTTTTTGCACTATAAGCACCAGACACCAGAGAACGAAATACAGCATCTTGCAGTCTCCATGTAACCGCTAACATTTCTAAGCTGGCAGCCAGATTACCCAATGTGCTGTTAGGTCCAAAGGGATCATAAATGCCTATGGGCATGTGGTTTGCATTTGAGCAAAATGTGACAATATTTCGTTGGTTTTAATAATTTGTTTATGTTCTAATAAGGTGACAAATTAACACAGTGTGTGTATGTGTTGCTCTTGCTATCTTGTTTTCTTTTCCGCAAATGGATAATAACCTGGGTTATGTACCTCTGTTTGAACCAAGCTTCTTTAGCTGTGTCCTCTGACAGCCTGTTGATTTGACTACACAACTCAAGGTTTCCATAAAATAATAAAATAGCTTATTCATGATGGAGTCGGAGCATTACTCAAATACGTGACCCATATTTATACCATCTCCGGAAACCTTCACTTGTAGATGTGGTAAGATATTTTATATCCGGTCTTTGTTTTCTGTGGATAATAACCACTGAATTTTCTGAAATGATGGATTCTGAGCAAATCAGTTATCAATAAATGTCATTACTACAAGTTTCTAATCTCAAAATACTGATTGGATTGATTAGGCTGCAGAACATTCTTGTTGTTTGCTCAGATGTTACAATTTGTTTGTAAAAGAGGCCACAATGTCCTAATATACTTTTTGGGAGGAATGTTCACCACTGTAAAAGATGCGAGCAAACAGTGCAAATTAGTTAACAATCTGAAGTTTATGTTGCAAAAACCAAAACAAACTCATTCACTCCCCCTTATACAAAATTTAAAATGAAAAACATCCATGTATCATTGAAAAACTAAATGTTGTTATACGCATGCCTGTCGTAAAATTCAGTCTTCAAAATAAAGGTAAGAACTCTGATACAAACTGTACTACGGGCTTTAGGTTTATCTCCAATTAACACTCCTGAGCATGACTGAGTTTTCCATCTTTTGGGTTTGTGGCAATTATCACATACAGTTGCGTATCTGAATACACTAGCACCATCAGCTCTCCACGTTAGTTCCAGCTGTGAACTAACTGGGTTATTCAGAAGCTGGGTGGGTATCACCTGCTCAACAACCGCTGGGTGTTTACCCTGGATCTCAGCCTCCCACCAGCCTTTAAGTTTGTGTGCTGCTGTAGTGATTGATGACAGGTCAGCCACCAACAGCCTCACCAAAATTTCAATTCTTCCACAGGTACTCATTTCTTCACAAGTCCATTTCAATTTTGCTACAATAGCGATATAAGTTTATACGTATGCGGCACCTGGATGGAAATTTGTGATGAATTACATACGATGGACAAAGTGAAGAAAAAATATATACTCATTTGTGTTACTTTATTGTTAACTTTTTTCTCCAGGATGGCTTGTCAAGGAGGGTATTGTTGCGGGTAATATAAAGAAGTAAAGCAGGCGTGACACTCTTATTTAAATAACCACCTCACTCCTCTCTGGTTTCTACCACGATAAACTGCCACTGCTGACATTGTCGAGGGCTCTTTTTTAGATCCCTCTGCCTTTTAAAAATACAGAAATAGTATCCTATTCGCTCTTGGTTTGGGCTTCAAAGAGGTTATTTGTCATCACTTACAAGATTTATACTGTCATTCAGGTTTATATCGCGCAGCTCTTTGGGTGTTCCAGCTCTGGTGCTGGGCAGACAATCCCACAGAGACCAGAGCTTCTCTCTGTTTCAGTTCCCTCCTTTTTTTTGTATTCCACACTACCCTCCACCAGCGAGGTGAAACTGTAATGATTGTTACTGGCAAAAGGCTCAGCGCTGTAAGCTAAAAACGAAATGGTCTGGTCGGTGGGTGTGGCCCGGGCTTTTGCCTGGAGGCCCCTTACTTTGGTGATTAGCTCGTAACAAGTGCAGCAAACACAGGATGAGCATCTTTCGGGTTTGATGCCTTTTACCAGATTGTCAATTCAATTTAATAAGAACCTGTAAAGACTTGTTTTGAAGACTTAAACTAGGATCGCTGCTTGTACAGTGCGAAACGAACAGCTGCAAGCACTCTCCATATTCCTTATTTATCATTACATTATATAGAGTATACCACTCATATAGGGCATGCTGTGCTTTGGGCATCCAGTTATTTAAAGCCTCCAAGGATCCTCATGGCACAGTAGCATGTGGGTTCCCAATCTAAGAAAGGATCACAAACTTCTATCTACTGATGCTCTGATGGTGTAAATCGATTTCCCCGGCAATACCACCCAGTAGAGTTCTTGTGGACCACATCCACTGCCTGAAAGCTGAAAACATGGCAAGAAGCCAGGTTTCAGATTTCCATAGACAGAGGACTTATAAAGAAGCAAAGTGGACTTTGTGCATATTTCCATTTATGTGCTGCATTGTATTCTCCTGAAAAGTGGTATTTGATCAAATTTACAATTTTATAACTTCTAAGGTCGAAAATAAATGGGAAGCAGTCTCAGAAAAGAATAATGGTAGGCTATACACAGTGAATTTAGTGAGTTCATCATATTTGCAACCACTGTATTTTAACAGGGTTATTTCATTTGATGTCTGACGTTGTGAGACAGATGAAACATTTTCTAGATTATTGTACAAGGATAAGTATGAGAGCATAGGTAAAGGATGAATACAAAACACATCAAGTAAATTTCATAGTAACACTTTAGATTACAGCCTGCAAATTACAGTGACCAAAGGAAAAAGTTCAGGAAGTGTCTAATGATGGAATTTAGTAGCTTGGTGGGACCTACATATAAACTATGTTTTAGTCACTCAATTACCGATTAAATAATTACATATGTTTCAAATGGGGACTTGGTGAGAAAAAACTAAAAGTACTCCAAGACAAGCTGTCTAGAGGCTCTCATCAGTTTTGATTGGGAATGTATCTTCATAGGACCTACATTTCTGTTCCTCCACTCTAACCTCAGGCTCAAACCTAATAGTTTTGTTAGTTAGTATATCATATTAATAAAGCGCCAACAAAAGTTCAATGGAGGTTTCCTCTTCCCTACATTCTACGCGACTTTCTCTGGTTGTTTTCTCCTCTCCCTGATCCATTCTTTAAATATCAATTGCAGTTCTGCATACCTGCCACTTGGTGCTTGTTCATCACTACAGGCTGTAACATCTTTTTCCAGACAGTGCTCTAAAGTCTTTCAATGGTATAACAGCATTCTCAACTCTCGTGGGGATTGAAGTGCGTAGTCTCTTTGTTGAGACTGTAGCCCCTCTCACCGATAAAAGTGATCACTTTGTGATGGTGTAATCAACCATGGTCATGTAATCATTTGTTTGCAGATCTTTTTTTTTTGAAAGAAGAAAAGATGAGTTAATTGAACAGGGTTCTGAATTTCTTTGGGTCAGATTAAATTTGGACTCAACTAAAACTGGCTTCGCTGTTGGTTGCTTCCAGCTGGATCTTGTAAAACATCAAACTACACTGATGGTATTCCACCTCAACTAATGATTTTCAAATCAAACACAATAATTCTGCTAACCTCTTGTCTTTTCCTCATATTACCTATGAATTCTGTTCAGTACAATGCAGTATTTCCTTCATGCCGTGCATACAGTACGCATAAATAGAATATGTTTGTTTTAATCTAAAGCATTCATTCATTCCAGTGATAACAGACTGGCTAAATTCTCACGATTCAGTTGTGTTGTGGCAGTTGCCAGTTTCCTTTGAGATGAAGAATTAAAAAAGAACACACTTAAAGACACTGTGAACTAATGCGATACATCTGCAATGCTACCTGCTGAGGTTTGACAGCATCATTAGCCTTTTCTGTAAACCGCACCCAGATGAGCATCCATGGCTGCTGAGGAGGCTGTGCCGCTAATAGGGGTTCTCGAAGTAATTCAGCACAGTCATTATGCAGAGGTCTGCTCCATTATTCTGGTGCCAATTGCATGCGCTAAGTAATATCTACAGGCGACGAATGGTGTTTAAAAACATTTGAAATGACTTTGGGTAGAAGAGGTGCAGAGGCCGGGTGCGGCGCCCCGCAATGCACAGCCACGTGTGCAAAGAGGTAGCAGAGAACGGGCCTGTTACGAAAGCGTCGTTCAGCCCCGGCATTTTCTACATGCAGATGGATGAAAGAAAGACCGCACTAAAGAATATTCAAACGCACCGCTGACCGACTGGATGACATGGCTCAGGCTGGTTTCTCGATGTTTCAAAGAAAATAAAATCATGAAATTAATTTCAATTTCTTCAGTTTTTGAGCATGAACTTTCATTGTTGTTATTTTGTTTTTGTTTCTTTTATAACCTTGCCTTTGACGATAAAATATTTTGGATAGAGCACCGCCTATGGAACGATAAAAAAAGTACACAGCAGCTGCAACAGCATAAATATATAAAAACCTTCATTTACTTAAAATATATTATTGACCCTGTATTTTGGCTTGAGGAAATTAAACAAACATGTTTTAGCCTCCAGCTCAATGCCTGATCAGGACTGAAATTTCTACAAAACAGAAAATGTTTCAGGATATTGTGTGTGTGTGTGTGTGTGTGTGTGTGTGTGTGAGAGAGGTCACCCCTATATAAATATCATCCTCTTGCCGGAGGTCTTAGCAGCCACTGTGCCTCCGTCGCACAAAAATAAAAGTCGCTTGATTTACCTGACAGGGGCTCTTTGACTCTCTTGACCAAAAGTAGTGACAGACTGCTTCCAGACCATATTTAGTATTTCTTGAAAAACATCCCTCCCTCTTAAGGTCTCTCTCTATTGGTTGGGTATACCATATCAGCGGATGCTGTTGGCTTGGTGTCAATCTTATTAGAGGGCGGAGGGTGGTTCCAGTTTAAATTGACACTGAATACAACCGCCTCCCCCGCTTTCTCTCCTGTTTTTTTTTTTTTATCTTGATACACGACTGCACCATCCCCGGTAAACACACAGCTAACACGCCCACATGTGAGTCAAATTGACTTGTTTATAAGGTTGTAATATATTAACATTACTTGCATACTGGAGAATCGACATTGTTGGCGCTGTTGCAAGAAACATGATTTGTGAATCAGTCATCTATAATCTAATTCAAATCTATTACATCTGAACTCTATGAAATACCAAGATGGGCATGGCTATATGCTTTTCCAGAGGCTCCCTTTCAAAACCATTTTATTGACTTGTTGGTCTGTTTAGTTGTTGGGGCATTTGTGAATGTGTGAATGTGGAGGGCTAGAGTATGTGTTTTCAGTTCTTCATTTGTCTTTGAACTTCTCCTCCTAGATTTAAACCATTCTTGGGAGCATATTAGCTATGTCTAATTATTGGGTAAGCACGGTAGCACAGTGCTAGCACAGCTCAGAAGTGCATTACCAGTAATCAATGATCAAATGAAAAAAAAAAAGGCGGGCTGGTGATGAGGCATTGCAGGAGGACTGCTGGCTGCAATACCACTAGTGAAACGGCAGGCCATGCAACAGTGACGGTCAAATCATTACTATGCGGCGTATTCATACATTGAGCTATTGGCTTTATTCACTACCACTGTAACAAGATCCAGCGATGGGTTTGTCCTGCTATAATTGTCGTTTGTAGTTCAGCTTTGATGGCGCTGATCATCTCATATAAATGGAGCTGCACAGATACGGTGATTTCTGCAAAATACCAATAAAAAGGCACGGTGTATTTACAAAACACACACTCACACTTACCTGTGCCAGTACTGATGGTGCCAGCTCACAGACTAAATGTGGTTACATTAATGCTTCTTGCCCTGGTTTGTTTAGAGACAACCAGTTAGGCCGAAGAAAAAAATACACCAGCTTGATGTGACTGTTGATTTTCCTCTAAATATAATTCATCAGGCTGAGTGTGAAATGTGAACCAAGTAGGGGCTACTATACCATTCTGGCGTAGTGCAAAAGTCCTAAACAAGGATATGGTGATCAAACTAAGCAATGCAATTTAATAGCGGTCAACAGGTTTAAGAGGTGCAACACTGAACTAAGTCTCCATTCATTGACCATCGGGATGGACGGCAATGGTCATCCTCATCATCATCAGACACAGTTATAAAACTCTTCTCTTCCCCCCTCTCCCCCTTTCCCTTTTTATTTCCTTGAGTCTTTTCTTTTGGTCTTTAATTACCTTTGATGTAGACAGAATTTATACTGCTGCTTGTCTATGTTCATCTCTAAGCCAGTTAGCGCAGAGAACTGTCGGTGAAATGACGAGGCGCCTTTTGCGAGTCTCTAGACTACTTCCTGGGCAGGCCACCACAACCTCTCCGCTGTTCCTCCATCTACAGCTTCGGTATCTACACAAAGTGCCCTCTGTCGAGATGGCAGAGGTAATAAGAAAACACCTTAAGGAGGTGCTCAAGGCTTTCATCTTTGTTTATGTGTGTGTGTGTGTGTCAGCTGTCTACGTGAACTCAGAACAGTCTCAACAATGAAGAGAATGGACTGCAGTGACACCACAGATCATTGTCAATGAATTGAAGTTTCGGCTCAGATGTGAGCGGACGTCAGTCAACAACTGAGAAGGCTTTGCCCAAAAGGCTCAACACAAACAGCCTAACATTGCATCAGCTATATTATACCCCAACCTGATCCTCCACAGCCTTCTCTTCAGAAAAATAACAATCTAAGTCATGTATAATTCTAATTGTCACTCAATGGATTTTTGGAGACAAGCTCCAGTGTTGCCTCAGTTCTCAAATGTTTTGGTGTTATTCAGTCCTGTTTTCTCATGTGAGCTTTCTCTTTTCCTCTTTTGTTTGTTTTCTTCTTGTGCTATCATAAAAATTGCTTCATTATGTCTCTTTGGTTCTATTCTATTTATATATATTTGATTTGAGATAAATCATTTCACTTGGATGGGGTGCTCACAGTGGACATGCCATTTAGGTGGGCTGTGGGGAAAGTGACGTGGCAGGTCTTCTGGTGCCTGAGGAGGCTGGAATGTACTTGCCACTGAGAGAGGAAAAAGGCGGTTAGCATCAGGTGCTCAGTTACTTGACCATTAGCACACTAGGACCTTTTGGCAGTGTTTATGTCAGATAATATTGTTTACCATGGCTGTCATCTAACATTTCTATAATTCAAAATAGGTAATTCTCCATTCATTTGTTGTTTTCAGTTGTTTGTTTGTTTATTATTATGTCTTAATTTTTCATTCTTATTTTCAGGCAGCCGACTTGCGTTCTCAGTCATTAGTGTGCTCAGGGGTTCTCATGTGTGGACCAGGTGTCCTGGCTAATAGACTAAGTTGATCTATTAGTGTTTATATTAAGATAAACTGCTGTGAGTATTGATATTAACTAGTGAGCTGACAAATCCTGCTTTGATCATTTAAGTGTGCCCTAAGTTGTTTTTCAGTGTTTAATTTGGACTGTGAACTGAAATGGACCCAGGCATTAGGCGTGGTGCACCCTTGGCCTTGTCATTAGGCAGGAATATTGGCGAGCATGCTCGAACTAATTATAAGCTGTCTCGCTCCATGCCCACCTCTGAGGCAGAGAGCTTTGAGCTAAAAATGGTGGAAAGACAAGGTAAATCATGATAATACAATTGACTTGACAGATGTGCTCATGTTATCAATGATTGAAAAGGGTATCTTTCTACATACTACAGTTAATAATATATCTATTATGTGTGTGTACATGGTGTGTGTGAACTATTGTGCCACTCTATAAAATCATTATCTGATCAAAATGAGCCTCCCTCAATTCAAATCCTGTTTAGGTGTTGGCAGTGAGTATTTAGAAAAAAAATACTTTTTTTGTTGGAAGATAATTTCTAGCTATATTTCAGAGTAATATGTTTTGACTGAATAAATTTACATTTGTGTAATTTTCTGTGGTTGGATGTGAGGATGTACAAAGCATACCACGCCTGGGCCAGACTGAGATTATGGTTTGGTTGATATAAAATGTGTTGTTATATAAGTCACAGTGTTTTTTATGTATTAAACCAGACTAACCTTTTCCCACAACATAACCTAGTGCTGGTACCTAAACAAAGATATGGTCCAACTGTTCCATCCCACAGGGTGATATTTATGCAAGTATGCAAAAATTCATAAACCAATACTGCAGTCACTTCTAGTATAGTATAATTCAAGTCTGTAATCATTGCAACTTACCAACACAAATTAATAACAAATCCTCTCGGTTACATTTCATGAAAATGCATATCTGTCTCAGGTTTGGTCGTAGCAAAACATATAATTTTGTCATTTGTGTGTGTGTTTTATTAACAACTGCTTTGAGATCTCAGGGCTACCATACAGAGTAGAATAGAATGAGAACACTTTGTTAGAAAATCTATGTTCTTATATTCTTTCAATGTTTAACCAAACATTTATGTATGATCCAACTCTTGAGAATGGTGCAGCACTCACATTCCACAAATGTGTGAATTGATTAAATCCCCAATGATTCCTCAACATGAATTGTGTGTGTGTGTGTGTATATACAGTATCCTATAAGCATTACCTGATTCATGGGGCGGTCAGTGGGAGAGTTGGTGCAGTTGAAAGTGGCGTCCTTGTGGATGTGGAGGCATGACTGAATATCACATGGACAGATGTTATTCCCAG
This sequence comes from Lates japonicus, assembly GCA_033238685.1. Taxonomy (NCBI): domain Eukaryota; kingdom Metazoa; phylum Chordata; class Actinopteri; family Centropomidae; genus Lates; species Lates japonicus. Next base: position 1,926,020 of record BRZM01000022.1, on the reverse strand, counting down.
ACCATTTATTGCCTATCGCCTTTCATCTCATCTATTATTCATTACACAATCATTTAACTAGAATTGCAGTGATTACTTGATATTTAATATATAATCAATATTATTCTAGAACTTTCAGGTGGACACAGTTTTTCTAACATTAAGTCCATCACCTATTGAGTCGATCAGGTTCGTTGCACATAGTTTACAGTAATCGCCCCCATTAAAAAGGCCCTTTTATCAATGGCAGAGGAGACGTGTGGTATTATAATTGTTAATTTTTGCCTTTGTCGCTCAGTTATCAAGTCAATGTTCACTTTTCTACTGAGGGACAATTACAACAGGATAATGGTCTATTCTAAGTTTGATAGCTGCAGATGTCCTGCTCAACTCTAATAGCTGCTAAGACAGCCAAAAGGAAAAAATTCACTTATGAGAAAAGAAATGTTGCCTCCTGGCCTGTGAACATTGTAGTTGCCTTATGAAAGGTTTTCAGATGACTGTGTTGAGAGGGTCTATCAAAAATTATAAAGTGAATTAATTAAATATTACATATCACGCAGTCACCATCCATTTCTCCTCAAGAGTTTTGAACCAAATCAGATAGCAACTGCAAGACCTTACAGCAGGGTGTGACATTCACATTCACGCTGTTCACATGAATATGGATGCCATAAACGTACTTGCCACCTGGATTTGTGTGTCAGTGTCAAAGCCTGGCTTATAACACCTTATTCATATGTCGCCATGAAAGCAGTGGTATTGTATTCCCCTTTGCATCACCCTCCTGATAACATCAGAGCCTCAATGAAAGGAGCCTGGTATGAGGAATGAAATCTGACTATATCGTTGTCCAGGTCGCTGGTGGCATGGATTTATCACACAGGATTTATGTTTCTGTGCACTCTAGAAGGCTTTAGAGATGGATGCCGTATGCAGCAGTGTGTTAGCTGAACACGATACTACAAAGGGAAATGAGATGTTGTGCAGCTTGTTGCGCTGAGTTCATAATCTGTTAAACTCTGACCCTAAGAAAGTTTAAATATGCATCAAAGTTTCATTGAAGTTTCAAGGCACTGTTAGAGAGCATGAAGTACTGGTAGTAAGTAAGTAAATGAAATTGGGACATTCGTTGTTGTTTATGTTTTTATAATAATAAATTTGATGGCCAGAGACATTTTCAATGAGTTACTTCTGCTGTAGGCTTATAATGAATCAGAAGAGCGCATGAAAGATTATCTACGTATTAAAATGGTTTCTCTTGTGAAAACGCAATATTATGTGAGGTTTGCAGAAATCTGGTTTACCACTTCTTACTTTTGTATATATTTAGTGTTATAAGAACCCAAAACATCATGCTAGTTCCTGGTTTTGGTCTTTTCCAACAGGAAAATATCTTGTAGTTATTATTTTCACAAGCTAGTCGCTACGTTTATCTGTCTGCTGTGTAGCTCTAGGCAGATACCATTACTGTTGGTTTATCAGAGCTTTTTTGCTGAAAGCATTTGGCAGCTACTTGTTACTGCTTGAAACAGTTAATAAGTGTGAGGTGAAACAGTAAAAATGGAAGAACTGGACACTAAAATGCCTCTGTATGGCGCGGAGGGAACTGTGGTGACACTTTCATTCTTGCAGTCACTTATGAGTTCAGCTTTTGGGTACTGGATTGATTGGGCGGGTTGCGATTTCATTTCACTTCATTTATTCAGTCTGACACTGTTACATTGTTAGCTATGTTATTTTTTTTTTTCAGTGGCAGAGATAATTTTAATTTGTCTTGCTCGACAATCTGATGCACCATATCCTACCAACATCATTATTTATTTCAAACAGTTTTGGGTACACTGAGATGGTTCTTCTATGCTTGTCACCATTTACTACTGATATTTGTAGTGGGTACTTAAAATAGCAAGCTTCTGTCAACAATGATGCCCCTTTTCGAAAATCATGCTGTATGCTCTGAATGGCTGATTGTTTCTCTAGCCTGCAGGCCTAGCTGTCAGTAGGCACCCAAACCTATTCAAATTGATGGGCAAAACTGGATATGCCCTGGGATTCAGAGGGTCTACAGGACCAATCACGGCTTAAAATCACTATGTGTAGAATTTGAAATTGCTCACTTTGATGCCAACCCGACAGCAGTATAAAGTTTAGCAGATAAAGAGATTCATGCTGGTATAACTGCATCCAGAGACCTGTCTCAGAGACAGTGGTGCTGAAGCATACAGGTTTTCACAGGGTGTTTCATTTTTCTGTAACGGGCAAAAACATGATATCAGGATATTTTAAGCATAATCATATATAAATACACATAAGTGGCTTCATTATTAATTTGACTGGACCTATAAACCATTAACTATCAAATACAGAGTTGCCTTTTTCAAAGGCTGGAGAGGCCAACGATATTTAACATCATAGTGGAGCTTCTCACAAAAATACCTATAGCACCTGCTTGGCATGGTCGCTGTTCAGTCCCAGTCTTAATGACTACCATCATTTGAAAATCAGCACAACTTCGTGGACACCAAATATTTCCTTTCGTTGATTAAAGGAAGTGTGTCTTCTTAGCAAAAGTTTACAGATTAATGAAAGGTGGTGTCGCCAGGATAGAACCATAAGCAAACACAGAAGCTCTTTGTCTATTATGTCAAATAAACGACCACAATTAACATGTCTGTGAAAGCAACTTCACACACATGAATTTTAATGTTTTCAATTGAACCTTAAAAGATTACCATATTACTCACTTGTGGCTGATTATAAGCCAGTGGGTTGAACAGCAGCAAACATTCAGGCTGAGATGTCAAGAAAGGAACACAGATAGAAATAGTAGCTCTGATGTAGACCGAGCACCATTATTCACATTAATTCCCAGTAGCATCTCTGGCCCCAGCTATGTGCAGACCACTGAAAACTTCAACCCTTTATCAATATGACTAAAATGTGAGTGTATGTGTATGTGTGTGTGAGCATGTGTCAGGAGGAGTTTTCAGCGAGGCGGTAATAGATGTCTCTCGGTAGATCCCAGCATGTAAACACTGGAGGAGAGTGAACTCTGGCAACAGCCATTCCCATTTAGCTCAATTAGGCCCCGAAGCTGAGACAGTCAATGGTGCTAGCCTTTCTGCAGCCCGCCTGTTGGCGGCAAGCGCGCACTCAGTAAAACAAAATGGAATAATCAAAGTCCATAATTGTTGGCCTGAGAGGAGATTTTTGAAATGCGTTTTCACTCCAGCTGTAACAGGCGACCTTGGGTGACTATGGCAGCGCCCAGGCAGTGAGAAGAATGCACAGCCTCAGGAAAAGAGCCAAAACAAACACAGTGTGAGATTGTGCTGGTTATCTCACTGTTGCATGAAAGCCCTACACTGCACGGCAATGGCCCAAAACTCTGTGAGCCGATAGAGGCACCAGGAGATGTTGGAATAGGTAAAAAGTAACGGTGAATTTTTTGATCAGGAGGATCACTCAGTTGGGCATAAGGGCATATATATAACTCCTGGGAAGAGAGACAGAGAGAAAGAAGAAAGAGAGTAAAGATAAGATGAGATGTAAAGGAAATATATTTATATATATATATATATATATATGGTAATCAACTAATGTGGTGGTGGTCTAGAGGATTTGACGGCTAACTGGGAGGCGAGATGTGGGAATGTTGCTTAAAATGGCCCAAATTCTCAAGAACATATACGAGAGATCTGGACAGGATAAGAGCTACTGAATGGTGACCTGCAGAGAGATCCAGGGCTGGAATGGTCTGGTAGTCTTGCATACCGCTCTACAAGCTGTAACAACTCATATACTAATCATGTTTATATAAAATAAACACAAAGATGTGATGGTTTTGTTTTACATATTTTGTTTACAATTCGATCTTCATTGCATCACAGTGATTAACCCATGATCAAATTGAATCCTGCCGATTAACACTTACATGGGCCTACACTATCTTTGTCTCTTTGTTTCTGGCTTACTGATTGAAATTACTTCCTCCTGGTATGAAGAAAAGACTTGCAGCCTCCCACCATAAAACAGATGTTGATAGAAATGGCATATTTCATTGTTTAAAGAATCAACAGCGATGATTGTATCTGATGTGTGTGGATGCATGGAAGGTAATTGGGCATCAAAGTTCAACCTATCAATTATAGCCATGATGTTGTACTGCATTATGCTGAATGGCCTGCAGTAATGAAAAGAAAAAAAAACTGTTAGTTTGCATGAATGTGAGCAACATCAGTTTTATGCCATAAATGGTTTGTTCCAGTCTAGAATTTCTGCCCTGCCATAATGCTCATATTTTTAGAGGTGGTATCATGTGATCAAATCAGAACAGCCTCTTCCTGTAAATCACTGTCAGTATGATGTACTTGCTGGGCACATTATGAGGCAGACTAGCAGCACTGAGTAAAATAATGGCCATTGGACTGTGTTGCTGCAGTGGGAATGATGAGAGAGGAAGGTGATGCTGGCACAGGCCAGGGTCACACTGCCCTGATACTCACAGAGGGTGGCATTTCAATGATGAGGAAGATTGCTTCTGTGTAAATGTCTGCCAAGTCGAAGTTGGACAGGGGTGAGGTGTGTGCGTGTATGTATGTGTGTGTGTGTACATCAGGGGTGCGTTAGATGCCTCGGTATCTGGCTCCAGATCAGAAAGATAGATTGGCAGACAATGTCCATCCAATCCATGCACTCCCACATATTCACACAATGGCAAATGGGCATGCAATCAGGTACACAAACAACCACTCACATTCACACACTTAGTAAGTACATTTTATCTATACAACTTCAGAATGTACTGCAAATTGGACTTATGGATGCATTTAGATGTTGAATTTTGTTTAAAATATTGTAATGGCATATCTCTAACAGTGTGGACAACAGTGAGAGGTCAGAGGCGTTCAGAGAACCTGAAATCTCATAGATGCTCAGCAGCACCTCAAGGGTAATAGCTGCTGGCAGATTAGTATCACAAAATTTGTGAAATAAGCACAAACTCTGAATTTTAGATTTAGAATATAAACAAAAGTAAGTGAAAACTGTGTTTCTCCACAAGAGGATTAGGTGATAAATCGGAACCTGTTTTCACATTTGCCATTCATTAATTTGTGTCAAATGGTGTTAAGCAGCTAAAACATCTAAGGGGTAAGGACGGTGTTAATGATTTGTCATGCTTAGATTACTTAAATGCTGATGTCAGCATGCAAACATGCTCACAAAACTATGCTGACATACTGATGTTTAAAGGATGTACTGTTTAACGTGTTTTAGCTACACACTGGTACAAAACACAGAACTGTAGAACAGAAACTGATGGGAATGCACTAGATGAAAAGTAAGGGGATTACCAAAGCGATAATGAGTCATCCTCTTGAGAAAGTGACTATACCAAATATCACTGAAATACACCCAGTAGTTGTGAAGATATTCCACTCAAAACCACAAATTTCAACCTCTATGTGGCGCAGCAGGATAAGTCAGAAGATCACCAAACTAATTGAAATAGATTCTCTAGGAGCCACGAGTATTTGAACAGTTGTTGAGATATTTCAGACAAGACAACAGTTGTGGAATGACTGGATAAACATTGCCATCACTAGACTCACAAAGTTAGCGTGGCATTAAAAAAAAAAAAAAAAACTATTAGCCTACATTTGAAATTTAAGCCATCAACCACTGACCCTTACTGAAGTATATCTGGCAGATACTTAGTCTTTTGAAAGTAAAAAGACATTTTCATGTGCTATTTACATTTTAAGGATTTATATTTTTCATGAAATCTTGTGAGACCAGAAAGATTAATCAACAATACTGATTTACTGTAGCTCCAGCAAAACTTTTTTTCATCAGTTTCCATCTGCGATAAATATTTAAGGGAAGAAGCTATAAGGGAAAAGGCCAGTCTGCTCCCCCTTGAACAGACCTGGTCATCCTGGGTAATATGAGGGCATTATTGCCTCAGAGTACCAGCTGCTCCCCAACTCTGAATGAGAAACAAGAGCCACAGAACTATACATGTACATATGCCCAAAGCACATTCCTATGACACAGTCTTATGGGTGACATCTCTTGAAATTTAATTAGTGGATACTCTCATTACCCTGCTGTTAGTGAGTAGAGCTATGAAAAAGGTGAATTTGTTGCATTTTAAGTGAAAAGGTAATTTATCCCTAAAAAATTATCTTTGCAGGACAGTCTTTTGTTTTGAAAGAATCTTGAAAGCAATTACACAGCCTGTGAACTAAGTCTTACCTGACAGACTAGCAGGAAATGACAAGACTTTTTTTAGGACAGCATCCCAGCTGTGAGGTCATTGGTAGATCCCTTCATCCTACTTCACTGTCCACTGAGCATGTTTCTAGATTTCCTTTGCTTCAGATTCAGCAGTGCTACCTTTAACTCTCAAATGTGACACTTATCTCACAATGATGGGAGACTGCTGACTTAAAGTTGGCTTGTTGTTTCTTTGCCCTAGTGAGTATAGTGTCTGCATAATATAAATCACTTAATGCACAAACATAATTAAGTACATATTTTAAATTTATGCACTGGGATCACTGCCTGTTTGTGCTTTCAACTATGCCCATGCCCAAATGGAAAACAAACACAGGCAGCCCAAATGGAAGGACAGAAACACTTAGACACGTGTGTCTACCGCGCTGTGTTATAAAGGTGCTGAAAGGAGAGGACTACTAAAATCAAAGTAGACCGGCCTTGCATCCCAAGCATGGATCTGCAGGGATAATAGACCCACTGAATGCAGAGCAGCTAGCAATAAGGTACTGCACCACATGAATAGAAATAGAGTGTGCTCTGTGGCCCAATCATAAAAAGGCTTCTGTGTGCGCAGCTGTCATTTCAGTGGGAATTGAAAAACTGATAATGTGAGATAATGTTGAAACACAGAACTACTTTTCTGGAAGCTCTAGACACTGTTAAGCACTGAAATAAAAGAAATACAACACAATGTAAAACCACGCTTTTGCCTTGACCCCTCCTCCACTGTGTCTGAGAGGATGCTTTATGAGAGGACAGGACAGATAAAGGATGTTGTTTTCCATGCTATCACGTTTCTTTGTCTCCCCATTGGCATGAATAATGAAGGACATTCACCTTGTTTATTTTTCAATTCAATATTTACTCCTTGTCAGATGCATTTGGGGGCTTTTCATCATCACTGCTCTCCAAGCGCAACATTTTCCTCTATGGTATTTGTCCTCACTGTTAATGTTTGATGAACACCACAATAAAGGGGTTGGGTTGGGTGGGGGGGGTTCTACCTGTGCCACAGTTGTTTTTTATTTCACCCTCTATTGATGTTTATAGCATCTTCTCCAACATCACGCTTCCTCCCGAGGGACTCCCTCCTTTTCCGGGACTCCCTTCTCTTTCCCTCAAGGTAAATTTGGGCTAGATTGAATTAGGCAAGGGAAAGTAGGTCATTGGCTTTGATCAGTCTGTTGCATTGTTAGTGTGAAGGTTAAACCTGACGCTGGTATATTCCCACCAGCAGCCTCAGTCGGCCAGACGTTTTCACTCTTCCTCTTCTTCCAGTTTTTTTCCTCCTCCTTACTTTGCTATGTAAAATGTTTTCTCCACCGTGTATCTTACACTCTTATCATGCACTGGCAGACAGTTAAACACACATTGTTGCTGTGTTACAAACTTTCTTCCTGAAGGCAGTTTTCTTCCTCTTTTTCTTTTTTTAATTTCCTTCTTTCATGCAGCTTTCTACTGTTTCTGTTCTCTTCTCACATAATCTTGATTATGCTGTCCAGTTTTATGATGTTCATCTATGATACATTTTTAGTAGCCACAATATCCTGCATTCTTAAGCATGTATGTAAAACTTGATAACAAGTTATTGTCTCAGTTATAGAATCACAGTAGTTGTTTTATTGCTGGTCAACAGAAGAAAATTTCTGAACAAATGGATCTCAAGTGCAAATTTAAAATGAAAAGAGGCAACCATAAGCTCTGGAACACTAATGCAACCGGTGCTATTGTTAAATCACAAATTGAAAGGAGGTCTCATGTTTGTAATCACAGTGTGACAAGCAATATTAGCTTAAATGCACTTGTGTCTACAAGGTCAGTTTCCTGGCAAAAGCTACATCATGACAAAAGAACACTCTGAACTTATCTGTGACAAGGTTATTGATAAGTACCAATCAGGGGAAGGACACAAGAAAATGTTCAAGGTAATAAACATTCCTCGGAGTACAGTATGGTCAGACATAAAAAATGGGGAAAAAATATGGCACAGCTGTAAATCTGCCAAGAGTAGGCCATTTCTGTGAGGAGGGAACTAGTGAGGAAGACCACCTATTGTATGTGGCATCTCTAAAGGAGCCACAAATTAACACACTACAACAGTGCCACAGTGATTCACCAGTCACATTTATATGGCTGTTGAAAACAAGGCTAGACTTCCAATTGAGAAGTCGGAAAAACATGGACGCTCACAGAGCCTTTATAGTGGCTCTTTCGGCGTATAGACAACTTCAAAACAAATATGCACTCCACCGAACGAAACATTAAGCCATGAACATGAACCGTTTCAAATGTATCCATTGTCATTGCTAACCATTGTTAGCAATACTAGTTGACAACAATGCTCTAGGTGGTACTTTACACATACAAACAGCCTAGCAATATGTCCTCAGATAACAATTGAACAGTACTATGTGTATGACTGACTGATATAAACAGTAAAATTAGCAGTGTGTTCACTACTATTGACGCGAGTAGCAGCCATTTTGAATTCTTATGCCAGTTTCTCCGACTTTCCGAGTTGGAAATCCGACTTCAGGGGGCGTTCCAGTTGAAATGTCCGACTAGGTACTCAGAAATTCCAACTTCTGAGTACAACTGCAATGCACAAATTGTTATTAGTCTGATGTGTAACAGGTAATGTTGACCGTGTTCACCATTTTCTTTGTCATACAGTTGTGAACAAAGTCAAAATGTGACCTGATGACGGTACTGGATGAAAATACAAACCCAAACATGTCAGCATCCTTGCAGTACTACAACAGAAGTCAAGGGATCAAAACCATTAGGATTCATCCTCTTGTAGTAAAACTGCTGCCTACATTGATGCCAACCTGATGAAGACCTTGAATGTCTGTACTGTGTCTCAAAGACCTGCACTCCAGTACTTGTCTTAAACTGTACTTTGGTGGTGTTTTGATTGATCCTTACAACAGTTGCTACACTGATTCTTTCAGTGGCTGTGTGTAAAATCACTCTCTCAACCTATTATTCACCTTCTCACTCTGCAGTACACTGAGATCTCAGATTCTTATGAATCATCATCACTTTGCACCTTTCACCCACAGGTAGTTTTGTTCTACTGTGGAAATTTGGGAGGCAATTTGAGGGCAACATATTGTGCATATATTTTACACTTAGAAATTGAACACTCAAATAAAATGGCAGAGGGCAAATATAGTACACTACGTAGCAAATAGGGAGTGATTGCCATCACAGTCTATGTTTTATTTCAATGCAAATGTTTTTTTTCTGTAGCTGCCATGCAGTATGTCAGCAGAAGAATGACACCTTGCAGCTGAAGCAAACCACAGCTAAATGGTTATTGTTATTTCTGACCATTGACTCTTTACACACATAAGACCATGTCTCCTCCTTTTATCGTCAACACACTCATGAAGAATAGGGCAGGTGGGGGTGGGGAGGGGGGCGCTCAATGCAGCCACTCCACTGACATGTTGCACACAATTAGCCAGCTGCAGAGGGACCGTATGGCTGTCATGTCTCCTGTTGTTCCGAGGTGAAGACAAGGCTGTTTCTGAAGGCAGAGTGCCCGGTAAACAGAGGTAGCCCTCCACCCCGTCCGCTCACACACACACACACACACACACACACACACGCACTCACTCTCAACCACACGCACATCCCTCAAAGAACCCCTCTCTGTTTAACACGTTCAAAGCCAACATTGCAGCCCTTAAAGCAAAGCAGTCACTGACCAGCCCCTTTACTGTCCTGTTGTCAAGCCCATGTCACATTTACAATGTGGTGGTACAGGGCTGGAATGGCCTTACCAACTAATTGGGTGAGATCGCAGCTTTATTTCATTTGGCCTGAGGTGGATAAACCAATTAAACTAGACAATACCTCTAGAATGTGTCCTATCACCTTAACTGTGTCCTAAATCATCCAATATGTGCTACATGGTGTCCTATTTTTACTTTACCACTTTACATCAGTCTGATATTCTACATACAAACTTCATGGACTACACTGTGCCCTTAAACACTCCCGCAATGAAGTGAAAAATTCAGTTTCATAGCATGTACGTTATTTCATAACCCCCAACATGCTCACAGCTAGTACGATACAGTGCCACAGTTGTCTGTGCCAAATCATTTATCATCAATTATTCTGGATCAAACTGTCAGTTCAGCTGACGTCGTCTTTCCTGAAGTCATGCTCACTGAAAAGCTAAACATGCAGAATTATTTATCCATGACCAAATGAGGTCAAAAAAGGTGAGGGCTTGAACAAAGAAGCCACAGATCATTATGCCATAATTGCAGCATTTGAATGTTGAGATGTGATCTTTATGCACTAAAGTGAAGCACTTGTGTCTATTGTAAAATAGACACATGTAGTCAGCATCTATATTAAAGGATAACTCTGTTGTTTCCAAACCTGGGCTTTATTTCCAATCTAAATGACTGATAGGGACAAATCTTTGGGACTGGTGCAGTGTTGAGAAAGAGAGGTATACCCAGCAATCCACAAACAGCTGCTGCAATGTAATCCAACTGGGCAATTGTCCATGTCAAAGTATGTCAACTAAGGTACATGTTCTTGCCACTGACAGGCTCAGATTGTTATTTATAAGCTTCTGATAACGTTATAGATCATACTGTGGCTGGGAGGTTCACCAGGAACCAGGAGAACCTTATGAAAAAAGGAAACAATGAATGAGTCAATCTAAAGGAAGTATCTCAAAAAGAATCTGCCAAAAACCATAGTTTAGCCAACAATACTTGTCCAAGTCAGCAATCACAATCATACAAGTGAATCTACACTCGACTGGCTTCTGACAATGAATGTGAAAAGTCTTTGAGTCACCGAGCCAGAGTTAAATCCCTGTGAAAATCTCTTGGAATAATTTAAAGACAGATTGTCACAGATGCTCCTTATCCAACTTGAGTAAGCTTGAGCACATCTGCATGTTAAGATGGAAGAAAACCACAAAATTCTCCTGTGCAGAGCTGGTGCAGATACTGATACCCACAAGGAGTAGAAGCTGGAAAACACTGCCAAAGCTGCTTCGGAAATATTTGCTGTGGGGGCTTAAATGGTAATTTATATAAAGTATTTCTGTTGTTTATTATAAAATAAGTATCTATATGTTTTAACTTTACCTTGATGTGATCATTTTTTATAACGTTTTAGACAGAATAATCTAAACTATCTAGCAGCATCACAGTTTATTAGGAATACCATATATGTGCAGGGAGTCCAATAGGCATAGATTATTCCATATAATTTGAAAAACTATAATCATTTCATCCAGGCTTAGTTAAAACTGGAACAGATATGTGGATTCCATTGTTTTCCTCTACATGTGCATTTGTATGGACATAGAATTTGTAATGTTTTCCTCTAAATGCTGCCAAAGTGTTCCTTATTATCCCATGAATAAATGCAGAAAAAACATAAATCTCTAACCCTCTCCCTCTCTCTCTCTCTTCCATTCCTTGGTGGAGATGTCAGTGCTATCTCCAAAGTGACTGAGGAGAAGCAGTATGTGGTGTGACAGCCAGCCTGGGTCACAGCCCCCCATTTCAGCAAATGGGCATGACTTATTTGCAGGGTTGGGTGCTGTGGGGTGCGGGGTGAGGGCGATATTGACAGGATCATTTGCATGTCTGCCAAGTTGCAGGCAGGAGAGTGGCTGAAGGGGAGCTACAAGGGAATAGATGGGATGTGATGGCTCCTATAATCCCCCCCGGCCCGATCAGTCTGAGGTGCTGTGCAAAATGATCGTCCGCCGGCTGTGGCTGGACCGAGAGCGAGTGACGACTTGGACAAGCTCTTATGTGATGCCTATGTCGAGACAGGCAGAGCTACTTTTTCCCCCGTGTTAACTCGTTAACTGTTTAAACTGGAGGATTGGCAGGCTTCATCAATCACAGAACTATAAATATTAAATTACGTAATTTCAGCTTTTGTTACAATCACTGAACCAGTGTTTGCCTGTAAAAATAACAAAGGAAATGTCACCTATACTGTATGTAGCATACAGTATGTTTTTATTTGACACAGAGAATGAGTGTTGTGTAGCCAGACAGGGGAAACTGAGTTTTTATTGGTGACATAAAGGTTTTGTCATAAATTGGAAACTGCAGTTTGGGTTATCACTTGGAAGACTTTTGTCAGTTAAGTATAACCATACATAAATTTATACTACATATTTTTCTTTTGTTGCTACTTAAAGCTGTATCACATCCATAGCTGTCATTCCTGTAACACTTTATGTGGTATGCCTGCGTTATGTTGCTGTTATTTTTGGATCATGATATGTAGGATTTTTGTGTTATATGTTAACTTAAGTATCATTTATTATTTTGTGCATTTTCAATTATACTTTTATACTGACAGGCAATTGTAAGGTAAAGCATCTTACAATTCATGTCTTTTTCATTTTATCTTTTAAACACCGTAAGTCAGTCACACAATGGGTGATCAGATTGAAATTCACATAATTTCCTTCTCAACTTGTTTATAACGTTTATTTACAACGTGCGCATTTTACAATAATGGACCAAAACAACCTCAGAATGTCTCAAAAACTTTTCATTAAATGCATCCACCTGTCAATAAAACCCATGTAACTAATTTAATTAAAAGACCCATAAGTCCACCATTTTAGGTCATAGCAGGATGTGGATTGATTTCTTTTTCTGCTGGCCAGTAACTGATTTCTGGGTAATGTGTTAAAAAATCTATTTATATTAATTCACAAATGGGTAAAAATACATTTAATGTGGAGGGCAGTGGGTGAAATAAACATCAGGACAAAAAAAAGAAAAACAGCAGAGAGAAATGAAAACGTAGGTTAAACCAGCATAATTTTATCATGCCCTCATCGGCCTTTGTTTTTGTGAATGCTTATAACAGATGTCTGTGGAGATTCTCAGTCATCCAGGTCACAGTTATCCAGGAAGGATTGGATCAAGTCAGGTGCAAATGACCATCAGTGGTTGGACAATCATTTTGAATATTTGGACAGATGGCTACCTCAGACCCAGTTGTCTTTGTGTCACTTTACTTGATATATTTACGTATGTACAGACTGGTGACAAAGGAAAAACCACATAATGTGTCTTAGTTGAGCCACGAGCCACCAGAACAGCTTCAATGTGCCTTGGCATTAAAGGATGGAAGATCATTCTTCCAAAAGATATTTCTTCATCTGGTGTTCTGATGATGGTGAAGAAGAGCACTGTCTAATACGTCAGTTGAAAATCTCCCGTAAGTGTTCAGTTGGTTTGAGAACTAACGGCTGCAAAGGCCATAGCATATGATTCACATCATTTTTATACTCAAACCATTCATTGACCCCTTGCTCCCTATGGATGGGGGCATTATCATCCCGTTTCTCTGCTCATTTTTCTTTTTTTTTTTTCCCTTTGTCACCTGGCTAGAGCTAAATGATTACAGCAGAGCCACAGAGATAAGAATTCATGTCACATCTGAGGTGACACAGCTTACAAATGCTAGAGGTAAGTATGATATTGTCTGTTGCTACACCGTCATATTGGCTTGTAACTACAGGCACTTGAGTGTTGATGAAAAGAGAGCCAGTGTAAATACTGAGGACACTGCAGGTATTCCCAAGAAGCAGAAGACACTCTTCAAGAGCTCCTTCAACATGTGGAGAGCTGAACCCTGTCTAGTTGAAAGGTCAAGTGCCATACTGAACGGAGGGCGGAAACTGCTTTCACCATCAACACCCCTGTGTGTGTTTTGTCTCTTTGCACTCCACAGGACACACAGCCAAAGGCTAGTCAGCCTTTTAATGGTTAATCAATAGAGGCAAGAGTCCCTGGACTATGTGTCTAGATATTTGGGGGCTGAACCAAAATAATAAGCTAGCATCTATCTGCAGAGGCTGACAAGGAAAAGTCGATACTTTTGTACTTGGGTTCCAGATTGATGGCAGCTGACCAGCAGTTAGGTGGTGGGATTTTTTGGCAAAACAGAAGGAGACAAAAGAGAGAAAGACGAAGACATAAAGACAAGGAAAGAGAAAGATGTTAAGATGGTCAGCTCGTCTTATAAAGAGCTCAGCGTCTCAACATCTGGAGTGTGATATGTGGCTGATAGATCATATCTTACCACACACAAAAAAAACAAAACAAAGTGGTCCCTTTACAGTCCCTCCTTCTGCTCTGGTTCCTGCTTCATCTTCTCTTTTTTTTCTTTAATACTGCAGGTTTATCCTCCTTATCTCTCACCTTTCTATATTTATCTGTACAGGGATTCAGTCTCTTTAATGGAGGTCACCTGCTTATCCACAGCAGAGCATCTTTTAAAGGGAAAGTTACAGCTTGCTGTGTCTCCTGGCTTAAAGTCTTAAGCTTAAAAAAGCCCTTTTACTTTGTGTGTAAAAGAAACATCAACTACTATGATTCTACAACTATTGTTCATAATTTGACATTTTTTGAAAGAGGAGAAAACCATTTTTGGACACATTTGTGGTTAGCTGACATGGAGAGCTGGCACTAAATATATATATATATATATGTATATATACACACACACACACACACACATATATATATATATATTTTTTTTACATTACCTTCCCCTCGATGTAATATTCAGAGTAGGTAACACAACTCCTTATTTGTTTCGAGCTCTCTTCTAGAGTTGGCAAACACCACAGAGGTTTTGTTACAAGCGACAGATCTTGTGAGACCAACTACCACTGAGCTGCTGTGTGAAACTGCTGGCTCTTCCAGGCTCTCCTTTTTGATTTTTCCAAAGAGAGTGTCTTATCTCCCTGGCTTGATGTATATCTGGACACTTGCCATCTCATTGTATATCAGCTTCATTCAGCAACAATATGGATCACATGCTCTCTGCGAAGAGCTGCTGAAGACATGTTCAAAGGCCAGGATTGTCGTTAAGAGGCCTAAATAATGGACTCATTCGACTAAAGGCTTTTAAAGCCCATTTATCCTAGAAAATGAGAAATAGACTGAGGATTAGAGTCATACTTAAAGAATTGCATGTTGAGTCTTTTTTTAATATGCCATCCTCTTCTTCTTTTTTTTTTATAGCCATATGAGTGTAGCATGGGATTTGAGGCGTGTTGTCCTCATTTTCAACAAATGATGCAGCTGCATGAACAAAGGATGAAGCTGAAATTATCAATGCAAAGTAACACGAGACAATGGTGCTTGCATATCACTCAAAACACAATTGAAGCACATGTGCGCCCACATAAATACAATGTCCATGTCTGTGCATGCACACATTAACACGTGCAGGCCCTCAATGAGATACACACTCTTCCAGTCCTCACACACACATACACACACACAGACTCTCTTACCAAAGCCATTGTTTCTCATTCAGCCCAAGTTGTCCAATCAATAAGACCACGCACAACTCTTTGCAGCACATTATTAGGATTGAAAGACGCTACTATCAGCTTTTGTATGCTTCAACTGATACCTCTCTCACTTCAAAGTCCAAACAAAGAGACTTGAGCGTGTCCAGGAGACGGGTTCTCTCCCTCTAGAGCAAAGAAACCAAGGCGGTACACTGCCATCTTGTGAGAGAAAGAAAGGCAGACTAACAAGTAGCAGTAAGAGGCATATAATGGAAGATTTGCCTGCCTAATGACCATTGCAAATAGCTGATGGTGAGCAGTTGAACATTTTTGTCTTTTAGTCTTCATAGCATTGTCTCTGTCACTGCTAAGTGGCTCAAATGTAGCCTCATTTATTGCCACTGTGAAACCACCACACACATACACAGAAAATATGCACGCATGCAAAGATTCATACACTTCTGCACACAGATGTGCTCACAGGTGAGTTGGGAATGTATTATCTGTGTGCTTTTCACCAGAATAGAGGGCTTAAGCCTGGATGAAAGGACCACTCGGAACTCTTTTGATGAGCATTAGCATGCTAATAGCCTGCTCCCTTTGTTACCCCTCTCATCTGCCAGAATGTCAAGGCTAATCTGTGTGATTCCTAATGATGGCAATGGGGTGATAAACACTGCGTGCCGTGTTCTCCCGTTAGTCTGTAGAGATGGCAGTGGAGGCGGCAGTGCTTTGGAGGATATGTGCTTATCAGATTTCTGACTGGCCCAGACACTGAGAACAGAGAGGAGCATTCTTCACTATGGCCTTTTGTGGATTTCTTTTCCTCCTTTGTTTGTCATTATTTTCTTTCCTTTTTTTTCTCCCTCTCTACAGTCTACACTTTAGAGAGTGCTTTATAGTATCTGTGCTTTATAGTATCTGTCTTATCATTTTTATCATGACTTCCCTAATATTTTAAATCTCTATCCTCTCTTTTGTCTCTCTCCTCTTGGCTTCTCTGTCTGTTTTTGGTGAGTAGACCATGTCAGGTAATCTCTCATGCAATATCAAATACAAATAGAAAAGTTCTGCTAACATTTGTTTGTCGGATTCAAGATTCTAATTTGTCAGGACTCACGTTCACTTGCTTCATTTGTTGGCACAACTGCAGTTTTTACTTTGAATGCCAATAATTTAACAACATCTAATTGTTATTTATGCCAAAGAATGTAAGTTGCAGTTTTTACAGTGCACAGGACTTGAAGTGATTTTTAATGAGAAAATACACCTTAATAAAATGCTCTACATTGAACCATGTGCTTCAGACCTCATCACTCCAGATGCTGTGCTTGTGTTTATTTTGCCAGATGATGCTGCGATCATAAAAGTAGGGATCTGATGTTGGAATTACGTCTCTGAGACACTATAAATGCTTCCTGAAGGTAAACAGGTAGTAATTTTTTTCTTTGTTCTATAGATGACAAACAGGAACAGAAAAATATGAAAATGGGAACAACTAAATCATTAGTCTGGCTGTATTAAAAACACAGTTAGGGCGATGATAGAGAGCCAGCAAAGACTCAGCAAACTCACCAGAATGTGTACCACGCCTTAGCAGATGTTGGCTGTGATGCATGGTTATGTAGTTTGCTGACTGGACGAGTAGGAAAAAGAAAAGACTTTGACATGTTCTTATGGTTTAAATGATTAATGTTAAGTGTAAACAGAGATCTTTACAAAATTCACCTGAAATGCATTTCAGATTCACATTACAGGTTTAATTTGAGCTTGAGTCTGGATGTATTAGTAGTAATTATTAATTAATCCCTGCCTGAACAATATTTAATATCACATCGTGAAATACTGTAATGTTGTATGACTGTAGTCCAACAACATTAAGTAAGGAAGTTTGTGAATTTATACATAACTCCAAGAGTAGCCTGTCAGCACTCAGGTCTTGGTGTTGTAGAAATACAGTAACTGTCTTTATGCTAGCGTCAGATTGGCTGCTTTATGCTTCCCTTTGCTATAACTGGAACCAACAAACAATATCATTTCGATTTTGCACGCATGTCAACTTTAATCGCACCTTACAGAGCATAGTCCAACCTGACAGAGACTCCTTTAGAAATTCGATCCAGATCTGCAAGTAAATCAATTCAATGTGTTTATTTCACAAATGAATGACTGATATGTGAATTGACATGTGACTACTGTCTGCTGCCTCTCCCTGAGCCTGCCCTTGCCCACGGTCTGTTGGTATATCAGGCTGCAGAAGCCATCAAGTTAATGCCCTCTATCAACACCTTATTATCAGATGTGGCCATGCTCCCTGCAGCAGATGAGAACTATTCCAGTTGTGCCTAATGCCTGTGAGTGGAGGCAATCTGCATGGTCAGACAGGCTTAACACAGGGACAGGTAGTATTTAACACCCAGCCCACACAAACATTACATCCAGGCTCTTTATGGCTACAGTATGCTGCCACATTACAAGCCAAAGAGCAGTGATTGGATTGAAAATTAAAACCCTTTCAACCCCAGCAGATGGAGCTGGGGGGAAAACGAGACAATGTGGGTGTCGTTGGGAAAGTAACAAACACAATTGAGCGCTGTCAGGGTGTGTGAGTGTGTGGGGGGGGGGGGGGGGGGAGTAGGGGTGTTGCCGATTGCCCACCCGCCACCACCTTGATTTTTTAATGCCAACAAAAACATGGCGAGCTTGAGCTTGAGCACACACAAAGCCAAGGTTAACACAGAGATGGAGGGGGCCGATACGGTCACTCACGCTCAGCTGAAAGGGAACCCTGATGACTTTTCATTTCCAATGTTCATCTTGTTATCTATAATTGCTGAAGGATGGGGCACTGCTAGTCACAGGCTGGTCCTTTATAGTCTGAGTGTGTAACCGCCACGCAAATTGATGCTCGCAGTTGGAAGGTGGAATGGGACAGCAGACACGTGTGTGTGTGTCTGCGTGGGAGGTGGGACGGCGTGGCGTCTTTTTTCGCACCTTGGAGGAATGTATGGGAATGCGGGGTGGTGGTAGGGGTGGGGGGTGGGACATAATTACAAAAATGGTCGTTACGTCATGCTCTGCCTTCAGCATGACAGAGAGACGTGCTGCTGATGAGGTGCAGGGATAGAAATGAAGATAACAGCGAGATGTGATGGCAGTCGGCACATTTTAGATACATGTGCTCATTGGCAAACTCACACACAGAAATATGTGTCTGCACACATACATAAACAAGTTCCTCTGAGCACTGTGCTTAGAGCGTGTGAACATGAGATAGGTGATGAAAAGAATATTGATTTAAGAATTTACTCAGCTGAAATTCTTGCATCTCCCAGCCTGCCCATTAATATCATTACTGCTGATGGGCCACATGGCCTAATGCTGTTAGCATTAATCTCTGGTGATTTTACCTACCCAATCATTATTCATTATTAACACGCTGGATTGAGTCAGTGCAAGTGAACAATATCACCAAAATAGCTTTGTTCAGCATTGACTGTGATTCAATTCTAGTTCTTATTCAGCTGTCTGGGCCCTGTGTAAAACACTCTTTTTCTGAAGGAGACAAGCAACACACTCAAGTCTAGCTTTAAACAATTCTCTCCACAAAGTGTCACATCCTGCAAGACGTTGTTTTTAACTCAAACTTTGCTCTCTTTCCTTGTCGTAGACCCAAGACCCAAGTTTTTTTTAGGGCAGATATTTTTGAAGCACCTCCAGGGGAGCATCATCATCACTGAATCATCAGTTCAGTTTATTTAGCTGCAATGACGTGAAATGTAATTCAATTTAGCGGTGTACCAGCTTTCCCTTAGCCTGTCTTGTAGGGATTTCCTCCATTTCCTAGAATGACTTGTGATAACTAACACTAACAACAGTGTTGCCAGATTGGACTGACAAAAAGTAGCCTTGTGAAGTAATATAGAAGGAATATAGGAGCTTCTGCGTTATCAGTATAATTAGACAAACTCAAAACCATAGTTACAATAATGAAAAAAATGTTAACAGAAGTCACAGAATAAGATAAACGTCTTTTAGATAATGTCAGAGGAAGATGACATACATAAAGCAACAAAATGGGCCCAGTTATGTAAGCCTATATGAGTAAATTAACAGGCTAGGTTTTCAATGGTAAAATGAATTCTTTAAAAATGATCTGATCACCACAGTTGAAGAATTTGGCTGACACAATTTTTCTATATATAAAACAAAATGCATTCTTACAAGTTTATTTCAGTAAGAGTTCATTTCCTGACAGGCAAAGGTCAAGAGGTACTTTAATAAAAATAGATTTGCTTTCTCACAATGATTCATCCATGTGGAGAAAAGGCAGAGAACACAGTGCATCCCTACAGTTTGATCAACACAGTTCTTGTGTGGTTCAACCAGTACCTGTCTTTATACTCAGGCTGTTTTGTTAGGAGTGTGCTATCCATTGCTATCAATGGAAGTGAAGAGGTGAACAGAATCGCAATGTGGCCTTCCTCCGGTCTCAGGTGCAACAGCAGTGGCCATGTGGATGGCAGGGGAAAGGTTATTTTAAAGTGACAAACAAACTGCAAAGGTCTCAAAGTGTGATGGAAGCGTGGGTTAGAAAGAGGGGAACATTACTTTATACATGTCATCACACAGTTTGTAGTAGTAGTGTGTGTGTGGATGTGTGTATGTGTGTGTGAATGGGGGGCACAGATGTCGGATCTTCAAGCAAGAGGAATTTGTCTCATCAAAAAATCAAAAGCACAGAAATAATTTGGTACCTGGAGATTCACTTTACTTTGTGGATTAGAATAGTCTAACACGCTCAAGTGTAGCTATTAGTCTTTGATACATCACAGAGAAAATCTGATTTCATCTCTTCCACTCTTTGGAGATAGAGAAAAAGTAGCAAGAAGGCCTTTGACTTTCAATTCAGAGGCTCGTAGGTATTTGGGATTTAGTTCTGCAAACATTATCTGTTGTAAAGAGGTTATGTTCTATTATTTATTCATGTGAAAATTAGTTACACTAAGTAAAGGAGACATAAAGGATGTGCATGAAGATTCAATTCAATTGGGATTTTAAGTAGCTTCACTACCTGAAAAGCAAAAATGATGTGGAATAAAAAATTTAATGATGTAATTTTGGCACAGTTTATATTTTAAAAAAAGTAACTAAATGGAATTAAGCAGCCAACCAAATTAATTGTAACTACAGATATGTGAGATGACAAAGAGGGAATGTGAATGGGACCACAGTCAGCACAGAGGCTATACATTTTGAAGGCTGGAGTAGTCTGACTTGTCAGTAGTCGAGTTATTCCCCACCGAGGTTTGTTGTAGTTATGGGAGTGTTTTGAAAGCTGTTACAAGTTGTCTGATGGTGTTCCTTACACCTTGTTCTCTACTTCGAAATCCAGTCGGCAAGTTGTTTTCCTCCCGGAGATGGAAAGTCTATGACTGCAGCTCATATTGGGGGACAACACTGCTCCAGGCCATGTGGAGTTGTATTGTACAGTGTAGCAGCAGATGTTGGCCAGGAAAGGAGACACTTAAGCTGTCATGGCCTGTCAAAAATGAACAGCCAGCAGTGATGAACGATGATCGCTCAACACTAGTAACATTATATGCTGTGACATGATTGTGGTTGATTCTTTTAAAGCCGAAATGTGGTTTGTTATCTATCATCAATATATTTTCATTGGTACTGATTTAAACTTAGATAAATATGAAAAAATGGAGATAAGAAGTTGCTGAAATGTACTTTTTCTACAGGTCAGCTTCTGAAAAATTACATAGAATTCCACATCCATATCTGTAATAACAGCTCTTTTATACAAGATATTCATAAAAACAATTTCACACACTATAATATAATATTCACAGTACAGTGACACAGGGCAAGATCTGTAAACAAGCCGTAACATGGTCCAAGATCTGTATTTTTCAAACTGGTTAAAGATAAAAGTTTTACCCTAAACTTAAGAACAAAAGCTAATCGTCATCAAAGTACATTAAAGAAACGGTATAAAAATTTTGTAAAGCTCCAGAGTTCTCTTACGTAACAGCACACAAACACCAGGTACTTTATTAAGAATACCTGTTCACTTGCTTATTCATGCAATTATCCAATTGGCCAGCCATGTGGCAGTAATGCAATGCATAAAATCATGCATGAACAGGAGAACTACTTAATGTTCTGTTCAAGCATTAGAATGGAGAAAAAAAATTATCCAAGTGACTTTGACTGTAGCATGATTGTTGGTGCCAGAAAGGCTGGTTTGAGTTTTTCCTGAAACTGCTGATCTCCTGGGATTTTCACACACAACAGTCTCTAGAGTTTATTCAGAATGGTGCAAACGCAAAAAAAGAAAGAAAAAAAAACATCCAGTGAGCAGCAGTTCTGTGGACAGAAATGTCTTGTTCATGAGAGAGGTTAGAGGAGAGAATGGCCAGACTGTTTGGAGCTGACCAAAATGCTACAGTAACTCAGATAACCACTCTGTACAACACAACACGTCAAACTTTGCACTACAACAACAGGAGACCATGTCAGGCTCCACTACTGTTAACCAAGAACAGAAATTTGAAGCTGCAGTGGACACAGGCTCACCAAAACTGGACAACTGGTCTGAAGTATCTGGATTTCTGCTCAAGCACACAGATGGCAGGGTCAGAATTTGGTATCAACAACATGAACCGATGGACCCGACCTGCTTTGTGTCAACAGTCCAGGCTGCTGGTGGTGGTGGTGTCATGGTGAGGGAAATGTTTTCTTGGCACACTTATTACCAGTCATTGCTTGAATGCTGAGAATTGTCGCGGACTACGTGTTCTCTTTATGGCCACAATTTGGCCATAAAAACTTGTTTCATCAATAGGAAATGAGTTCAGTGTACTTCAGTGGCCTCTCCAGTCACCAGATATGAATCCTATATAACACCTATGGGATGTGGTACAACAGGAGATTGGCAACATGGATGTGCAGATGAAAAATTAACACAAGTTATTTGCTGCAATCATTTCAACATGGACAGAATCTCAAGCAAATGTTTTCATCATTTTGTGGATGACATGAAGAACAGGGGCTTTTTATAGAGCAAAGGGAGGCTCTGCCCAGTGTCAGTATGGTATTGCTAATAAAGTGCTTGGTGAATGTAAATCCTAGATGACTGCAGTACAGAGACAAACCTCCAGAGACATGTTGAGTGACACAATATGTACATATTTGCCTGTGATCAGAAGATTTAATATCGTTTTTTTCATACAGCAGGGGTACAAACAATAAGAATAAAGCTAGACACTTTCCCTTGTCCATTTTTATCACCTGTACTTGTCAGTATGTTACAAATAAAACATTCATTCTCCTTAAATTTATCTCCCTGTCCACCACTGGATGTATCAGGGATTTCTCACAATTACAATGTTTAAATTTTTTTAATTACATGTGTTTTTACCAATCATTAAAATATAAGGATTTTTTTTTTGTAGAATAAGCAGTGGGGCAGATGTAGGGTAAATCCTTGTCTCTGACTAACTACTCCTGCCCTCGGCAAATGTGATAAATCATGTGGTCACTTGAGAGTTTCTCTTAGCAGTTACTACTAAATTAGGTAAGTTGCTTGATGAATGTATCTTATTCCTCACACTCAGCTGAGAACTTTTTTGTTCTCAAAGTTCGCTCTTTATAGGTCTGATAAATAACAGGCCCATGTCACATCTTAACAGCCAAAATAACATCCACTTTAAAATTTGTTTAGTCAACTCAAAATAATCATTTTGACAGGCCTTTTTTTAAATCACTATTATTTCTGTTTCACTGCTGTATGCTGCAGTTTTTAATAGCGCTATCCCCAGCAGGTGCAAAGGGGACACAGATGCCCCTCTTACAGCATACTGCACCATAATTTCACCACGCCGTTCTGTATAAAAGGTATGAAGGTGTTAATGGGGGGGGGGGGGGGGTGCGCTTGCTTTAAGTCAGCAGTGGAGCTAGCCACAGAGCAGAATCAATGTCGGTGTAAAAGACAGAGCTAGCATGGCAGAACACACACTAACTGATGCTAAGGCTGCTGTGTTGCATGTTACGCCTCTGATTCCACGATGCTGGCATGTAGGGCAGAAACGATTGGTCAACATAATTGATGACGATGATTATAAAAATTGGTCGACACAGAATTTTAACGTCAACATGTCGTATAAAACCAGAAAAACTGAGACTTTGTAAGAGGAACCAGGTTCACTTATTACTGCAGTGCACTTCAGGAGGTGCTGGGGGCAGTATCGCTTCCATTGAATGTAATGACTGCATCACTGATGCAATGTGACCCCCTGCCCTTCCAAGAAAAGCAAAGAAAAAATGTAAAAATGAAAAGACTGTTTACGTTCACGTTTCTCTCTCCGCTTCCTGTTTCTCATGCGTCTCAACGTGTGTCCGCACACAGGAGTAGAAGAGCTGCAGAGAAGACGGTTTGACAACTCGACACATTAAGAGCAAGAAAAGCTCCAAAAGTGTTGTAAGTCTCTGAAAAATATAGATGGACACTAGATGTCAACCCCAAACATCGGAAACATCAGCTCAATATATAATTTTGCAGGGAGAGGCTACCTCTAGTCTTCTCCTCCAACATTCATATGTAGCAGTACAGACATATAACACCCCCCACCCCCCCTCCCCAAGCTCAAGTGTGCAGACTTGAGAAGGTGAGGTAAAACATGCACTGGAATCACACACTGGGGCAGCATTACACTGGCTTTGTGTAAGTGTAAGTAAGTGTAAGTAAAAATGATATAGTCAAGTGCCTTCTTAAAGCCAGTTTAACACAATCTCTGTGTAAAAGACGCTAGATATTCCTCAGGTCATTGTGTCATAAAAATATAATACTCAAACATGTTTTACCCAATACGTACAACGCAGCAAAATTGTGTCTGACAACATGTGTATGACTCTTCAGAGATCTACATAAAATAGGAGGCGTAAGCTGTATATGACAATAATCACTGGGCTGACATCGCTGGTAGAAATGACCCACCTGTCAGTTGTTTTTTTTAACAAGCCTGCACACAGCTGCGATCCTCTCCCAGCTCTGGCCAGATTCAGGCTGTTTGAATCGATGCAGCTGTATCGGAGAAGTTAAGCTCACAGTATTGATTTGAATCAGTGAATCATTACACCACTAAAAGGTGCCAACTACGATAAAAAGCTACTTGACTGAAGGAGTAACCTGCTGTTTCTCCTTTAGGTGAATAATTGAAAAATGTTCTAAACACTGTGTAATAATTATATTGAAGTGTTTTCCCCTGTAATGTAAGTATTAGTTTAATGGAGCACAATTTAGAGCCACAACTGACTACAACCTTTAAGATTAGAGATGAGTTAACACCTGCCTGACATTGCCAGGTTTTGCAAAGGTTGGATTGCTTGTGTTTTTTGTTTGTTTGTTTTTTTTTTTGTTCATGGATTGAATTTTACTGCTAAGTGATAAAAGTGACCAGGTACCATTCAATACTCATGAGTATGATGATGTTTGCTCCACCACCTGAGATGATAAGAGTTCCGTTTCATCTCTATTCACGTCCGGGTTGGTGTGATACCAGACCCATTAAATCCCATTTAGTGAAGAAAGTCGACTTTTTTTTTTTTACCACTGCCTACATCAAAGGGAGAAGCACCTTTATCTTTGACCTAGTTTGTTGCTGTAATTTGCCTCCTGCGAACATCAACCATCCAACTTCAGTTGAGCTTTATTTGTATACTATGGAAAGCTTCCGACCTGAAGCAGCCAGTCTGTTGTCCTAGAAAACTATTCCTCTCCATCTAAAATCATTACACTTGACATTTGTTTACACATGAACCATGCAGCTTTCAGTCTAAGCTCCCTGTGCTGCTAGGAAACGATCCTACCCATCTAAAATAGTGACTTAAACTTTGTTGCCCTTTAGCATATGACACATTTTATGAACCGAGTCTTTTGAAATAAGCCTTCTTTTGAGCTGCGCTACATTTATCTGGCATTGAAACTGAGCGATTTACAAGCACAACAGTGGTGTTAACACTTGACTTTTGGTGGGTTGGATAAAAATGCTATGCTGTCAGAAACATTAAGAATGTACACAAACAACAAGCTTCTCCAACGGCAATCATGAATTACTTTTGGCAAGAATACAGAAAAGCAAGCACAGAGGGAATGGCAGGGCTCACTGGTATATTTTGATGCTTGTGTGTGAGAGAGAGAGACACTACAATATCAGACCTCCAAATTAAGAATCCCTTTAAGTCAGTAAGCAGCTGTGCACTTTCTATTCTGCCCTTCACATTGGGAGTTTCTAGTTCAGTTCATGAATAGAAAACAGCTCATTTTTGAGGTGGCTCTTTCTTCTAAATGGCCCTCAAATCCTTGAACAACACTTCACTTTTCTCCCCAGTGAATAAGAAATCTATTTCTCTCCCTCTCTGTCTTTATCTGTCTTTCTGCGTCTTCATCCCCCTCTCTAGGTCTCTGATCTAAAAGTTGAAATGGAGTGTGTGTGTGTGTGTGTGTGTGCGTGTGCGTGTGCGTGTGTTACAACCTCTCTCCCACTGTGACAAAGTGGTGTGACAGGCTGTGTCACATGGTGGACAAGTGGTGGATGGGAGCTCGCCAACACACGATAAAGCCTGTCAATCTCCTTGGTTTCCAACGTTCCCAGCCATCTGCCGCCTGATGTGTGGCCTGCTAACACACACAAACAAGGCAGCAGACAGAAACACGCACACACACACCAAAAACCTGCCTTAACCCAACATCACCCCTGACTTGTTTTTCTTAGCCTGCAGGCCTCCACATGCAAGACTTGGAAGCTGGAGAAAGTTGTCTCCCCAAACACACACAGCTGACACTTTCTCTGCAACATGTCCTTCTTCACCCTCTTTTCCTTCACTTAAATGATCATTCTAACCCGACAACAAGCTACAAACAAGCCCCCTGGACAGTGAGGTCCACAGTCTGGGAGGCCCACAGTATGAAATTGGGAAAACAGAACGAGGGAAAGCAGGAAAAATCCAAAATGTTCAATCTTGGTGTTAGTCAGTTGCGTTAGTATTTGTCTATCAGAGAACAAGGATGTCTTCTTATGCGAAAACAAATCTAGTAATTTAAAAAGATAAAACTATTTTATTTGAATAATAACCTGGGAGTTTAACAGTGAGATCAGATCTTACATAGTCTAATAAGAAGTACATCACTGCTGTTCTCTACTGTATTAAATATCAGCTACCAGTAAGTGTCATGGAGGTTCTAACCAATGAAACAGCCTCAAGTTAGATATTATATTTATATATTATTATATTCTCTATTTTTGTCCTCTTCCTTTTAATTTTTCACTCTTTTAAAATCCCTTGTTCCTTAAAGACTATGAAACATGTGGTAAGCATATTCTGTAATATGCATAATAAATATGTACACGTGTAACATGCTCAAGAAAGCCAGAGATATACTGTAGGTTTATTTATATCAAACACATTCGCTTAATGAAAACACAATGCAACAGAGCAGCAGTGGCGTGAGAAAGTCACAACACACTGTGCAGCTCCTTTAATAATTCACTGATACACAGACACAGTCACAACATGTATTCGGGCTCAGTGTCAATGCATGACACAATAAAACACAATGTAATGAAAATAAAAATGACTTGATTCTCCTTTCTCTCAAGCTTCATTTTGTCTGTGGGGATCAAAAGAAGTGATTTCCAGACTGTGCTTTCCACTGAACTGTTTTCTTCAACAACTTTTCCACCCTGTTGGAAAATATTGCTAGGAGGAAAAAAAATTATGATATACAT
Organism: Lates japonicus; assembly: GCA_033238685.1. Taxonomy (NCBI): domain Eukaryota; kingdom Metazoa; phylum Chordata; class Actinopteri; family Centropomidae; genus Lates; species Lates japonicus. Next base: position 1,898,630 of record BRZM01000022.1, on the reverse strand, counting down.
AATATGCTGGCTGTAACAGACTAGGGACCTGTCCAGGATGTACCCTACCTCTCGCCCAATTTCAGCTGGGATTAGCTCCAGCCCCTCCGCGACCCTCAAAGGATAAGCAGAATAGATAATGGATGGGCAGGTGGATGGGCTGTGTCATGATTATCTAAATACTGTTTGAAAGTCGCTCAGTCAGATGAACTGCCGTGAAATTTATGTTTTACTTTGATGATCATGTACTATCATAGTTGGGAAGATGGTTAGCATGGTAATCCTTGTACCTGCTAAATATCAGCATATTAGCATTGTCATCGTGAGCATGTTAGCATAATCTCACAAAGAAAATAGACTCTTAGCTTTGAGACTATTTAACTTTTGAAAGAGGAAATAACACAATCTTCAATTTACAATGTACAGACATCTTCAACAGTAAAACAAAAGCTAACAATGTAGTTGCTCAGTCAGGGGTTTTGCTGAACAGCCTAACTTGGTTATGGTGGCCAATGTTAGCACGGAACTTCTGATTCAGTTTGCTGACTTTACAATTTTTCTCTACTTACCACTATTATTGCTCGAAGTTTCAGCATTTACCATCATCCTGTAACAGTCACTGAACATTTAGCAAAAGTTTCACAGGCCCACTTTAATGTTGTTGAAGGTGATGTTGAAGGTGAGGTCTGCACAACCACTCAGGTTTAGCTTCATAGCTTAAATTTGAGAATTTCAGTGGCAGGCCTGTGACCTGAAAGTGAGTTTGTTTGAATCTCCTGTCAAGGTGAGAAATTTTGAATTTGGGGGAAGTGAACAAATTAATGCACTTCCTTCCCTCTATAGCTACCACTGAAATGCCTCAAGGCAATGGGGCTGCCAGCAGAAGCAGACTTGGGGCAGCTCCCAGGTCTAAATATGCATGTGAGTGTGAAGTCGAGGGTTGCTGAAATGGAGCAGCTTTCCTCGGTCCGCCTTCTCTGCATAAATAAAGGTTAAAATCTGTGAGCCTTCTCCTTTCTCTTTCCCTCTCTTCGCCCTTTCTCTGCTCTTGTACTTTTATACCTTCCTCCTTCTGTGCTCAAAGGCAGCAGTACGCCCATTAACATTTAACTATACACAGTTAATGATGCTGTCCTTCTGTAAGTTTAATCCTCTGCTTGTTTCATGGGCGTATCATCTAGTGACTGATCTGCAACGCAACAGACTGTAAGAGGAGAACACACACTCACAAAAATGCAGTTTTGACAAGAGTCTTATTAAACAGGCTTGTAAAATTACCTCTGAACCCTCCCTGTCCTGCTTTCAAACTGCTTCCATCAGGTACAAACTGCCTCCATTCAGTGAATCTTTACAACTGAGGAAATAAGAAGGGTGGGAAGTGAGAGAGCAGTTTATGTCTACACTTAGTCTTAATTCATTAAGCCTGTGAATGCACTGTGAATGTTGGTCACTGCACTATAATTGTCTGTGTAATTGGGACAAATAAAGCAATCTTGAATTGTGAGCAACGCACGCATGGACACACAAACACGCATGAGTGTGGGCTCCCTGCTGACAGACACACAAGGCCATTTAATATTCACAGAAGAAAACAGACAACAAGGACGACAGCGAGAGACAATAAGAGGTACAAGACAGACAGAAAGAAAGTGGGAGAGAAAGACAAGAGGGAGGAAAAACCAGAAAGACAAAAGCTCTGTAAAGGCAGCCACATACAAGAGTGTGTTTTCGAGTCCTGGCTTCTCCCACTGACAGTTGACTTTAGAAGAATTTGCAAAAGACTGAAAGTGTTTGTTGGCTGTGAGGGTACCTACTGACACCAGGCACTCTCCCCTTCAGGGAGTCTGCCACAGAGCAGAAAGACCTTCACCAATTACAGTCCCTCCTACATACCAATCAACCCAAACACACACACACACACACACACACACACACACACACACACACAAACCATCCTGTCCTTACCCTCTACCTCATCCTATTCCCCCACTCCCCTCAGGCCTTTTCCCCGCTCTCGTGCAGAGTCAATCACAGCAGGTCTTAGAAAATGGAGGAAACGTTGTCCCAAACTGTCATATTTCACTGACTGTCAAGTAGGAAATGCTGTCTAAGTGGGTGAAAATTACATAACAATTTCAACTGTGATATCATGGTTTTAGACTGGGGAAAGGTAATAATTGCCACTTTCTTTGTAATATTCTTGGTAGGAAGAGAATTTTGTTCGTTTTTTAGTGTTTTTTTTTTTTTTGGACATGGGATTTCTGTTGTGCCTCATTTTCATTGCATGCATTCAGAATACAGCACCATATATTTAAATTTACTGATATTGTCTCATATCAATCACTGGCTCCTGAACCAATTCGAACTGAAATCATATGGTAGCATACTTTGTGATATCGGCAAACATCGAATGGTTGTCCATTGAATCGATATAATATTGTATCATGATAAAACTTGTGAGTTTAACACTAACCTTGTACATTCAGCTATGTGTCTGGGCCAGGGGCAGCTGCCTACCTTTCCTCATGGTCAAAGTCAAACCCTACTAGAATTTGCATCCATTCTGATTTTCTGTGCATATATTTCTTGGTATGATCTTATGCCTGTTTAAATAAGCAGATATTTTGTGAAACAATTTTCAAAACTTTCTGCTCACCTCCCATACTGAGTAAATTAGGGGAGTGAGAAACTATTTCTGTCTGCGCTTCAGGGTCTTTAATAGCAGCTGATATGTGCAGTCTTGTCAGCCTTTTGTCATACCATTGTTTTCTTTGTCGCTCCCAGTAATCCACATCAAAAAAGAAAGCCCTCCAAGCATCGTGTCATTACTCTGCTTGTCACGCACTGCTTCAGAATCCGTTTTATTCTGCAGTGTCGCTCATTTGTACCATCCGTCGCTTTGCAGAATTGGACACTTCAATCCATTAGGCTGTTTACAAGTCTAAAGTTTTCTGTTTGCTTTAGTCAAAGTGGTGCCATAAATTGAATATATTTGTCTCCTTCAAACAGAGGAGGGTGTTTGCAAAATTGTCAACAAAATCTTTGTGAAAAGAGATCTTATAAACATACCAACCAATGCTCCTTATTGACTCTACAAAGAGGAGGGGGCAGTGTTTGATGGGACTGGAGACAGTGAATGTTGACAGAAAAGGAGATGATGGGATAACTGAGACTTGGGTCATATTCATTTAGTGATAACAAGGTAGATGTGGCATTTAGATAGATGTAATGTGAATGTGTGTGCATAAATGAATGCATACGTATTGTTTTAGCTTAAATTTGTGAGTGTTTCTGCTTGATTTTGAGAGTGAATGCCTGCTGCCTAGTGTTTAAAGTGTGTGATCTTCTTCAGTCACGGTCAACAGCGTAGTTCAACCAAACAGCGGCATCCAATTCCCTCTCCTGCAGGTTCAGGATGGCTCTTACACCATTTCTCTCCGTAATCTTTGCCTCCCTTTTATTCTCTGTCTCTCCTCTCATCTCCTCATCTCCTCCACCCTGTGTTTCTCTCCAGAGGGCTTGTGACAGCTGTAAAACCTTGTATCAAGGCGTTGACCTACGGTGTGCTGCCCCTTCCTCCCCCTTCTCCTCTCCCTCATCCCTCCCACCCTGATTCTCCCCTTCAACACTTTGCTGAAGTGTAACCCCCCCTCCTCAGCCCCACTGGTCCCCTCTGCCACTGCAACGTAGCTATCTGCAGCTGATGCTGTGGAGCTGATAACAGTCTCTTTTATCTGTCGCTTAGCAGCACAAAGGGACCTGGGCATTGATCAAATGCCAGCAGACTGATGGCTGCTCAACAGGCTGCTTTTTACGCCCGCGACACTGCCTAGGGGACGGAGGGAGGAAGGGAAGAGGAGGAGGATTCAACTCTAGCTGAAAATACAAGGCCTAAACTGACAGCCTGATTCTATGGTAATAGACAGAAAATAGCACAAAAATCCTGCTGGTTTTGTGAGCTCTCTGCAGTATAAGCAGAGCATGACATGAGATTGGCTTGCCTAGGCTGATGGTAACAACTGCTGCCAGTAGCACCAGTGCCGATAGCAAGGTGGAAGTTGTTTTTCCACATCGGGTGTATAGCTTTAAGACAACCAAAAAACATGACACACAGATGTTTTGTAACAACCAAAGAGCAACTTGTAACCCTGTTCTCATTGCTAACAGATTTTTTTATTTTCCCTTTTTAGCCATACATGGTTCTAGAAATGGCAATGTCTGTCAGTCCAATTCATGGGAATTCATGGTTCTCAGAGGATGCATCCTACTGACTTTTGAGATCCCCTACCTTTTCAAACTTTTGGTTCCTGGTTAAATGTATCGACAACTTTTGGATAAATTGCCATAAAATGTGATATACACATTCTGGATACCCAGGGGCTAAATCCTGGTAACTTCTGTAGTCTCTTAACCTTTCATCCAGCACCACCAGCGGATCCAAATTTAACTTATCTACAATACTTTGGTTTATGACCAAACACTGGCAAAAACAACATGTTCATCAGCCTCAGCTGTACCTGTACTTGTACTACTTTGCATGTTAACACCATTTTAAACTACAATGGTGAACACAGTGAACATTATACATTATATATTATATATGTGAGATATATTTCAAAGCTCTAGAAAAGCTAGTGGACCTGAGATTAACTTCACCCTGATCCAAACCAATGCAACTATTTTGTTGGTTCAACAAAAATGGAGTGACAAACACAAATAACACAAAAATACATATAAATTAAAAAAAATGACATACATACAGTATATATAATATACTTATATACACTTAGCAAATGTTTAACTTCATAATAAACAAGACTGTTATCGTGCCCTCAGTCAATACACGTTACATTAACATAAAGCCTAAACATTAACATGCATCTCTCTCTACACTTTATACTTCTATTCCTTGTAAAACAGTACTAGCTTTCTACTTTTACTCGTTTTATCTTTTTATCTTTCTTTCTAGTTTATTATCACCGTTTTGGCAATATACCAAGACAAATTCCTTATATGTGTAAACATTTTAAAGAGAGGGAAGAAAATTGTAATCTTTGCATCACCAAACCCTAATTTTACATCACTTAAGTTCCACCTTTTCTTCAAGATTTTTCTGTCACCCACTGAAGAAACAAACAAAATCTGCCATGGTACAGCTGCTGAGAGCTGTTCTATCTGCCCCCAACCAACCTTTGAAAGAAAATGTGATTGCGTGACATTTTAAAGAAATGCTTTCATTAGTGATTGGCCTACGAAACCATTACTAATTATGCTAAGTGCCCATTACGAGAAATACACAAATCATTATGAAAACACATACAGGGTTTATATTGAACAGAATTTGCTCACCCCTGCATCCTGCAATGACTTTCCTTTCATTCCCTCTGAACACATTTTTGAAGTGTGTGGTTTGAAATGATTCCCACTGCATCAATATGATAACCAACATCAGCGCATTACAAAACTAGCAAACGCTCCCAACTTGAAAGACATGTTTTGTTCAAGCTGCCCATACTCAATCATTTTCACTGCATGGGGCGAACACTTTGTTCAATAACTGATTAATGAATGTATGGGCCTAAAAGCACTGAAATCATGAACATTTCTGTTTCAACAGAGGATTTATAAAATCTTTCCATCTCCAATCACAAGAACTTTGCAAGAATTCGACAATAAAATCTCTTATGTTATTAAACCTGACTCTGAAATCTTGATACCTTGATGTTATCTTGTCTAGATAATCGTTTTCACAGCTCTAACTATTATTAGAGAGAGTTGCCTGTGCATTCACGTGTGTTATATTCCGTGAACAAAATATTAGAATCCTGTTGGAAGTGATGTCATGTTACAATGGCACATTAGTCCCTTTTGGGATTTACAAGAAATTGTGAACTTTTGTGAAATCACACGTCATTTCTCTGAACAAAGCCAGAGATGTGGGAGATCCCTGCAGCAGTCTCAGCTAAGAATAGAGATACATAATGACATTTTAATTTTGTGCTGCTAACAGACCCGCTGCTTCCCTTCCCCTCATTTTTGTGTGAACTGCCAAACCCTCAACGCTGCTGCTTTCACAACTGAACAGAGGGTGTCAAACGAGCCAAACTGAGAGTGGCATTACTCTCTCTTGACACCACTGTGACAAGAGCCACCTTTGGATTGTTTTGAGGCTGATGCTCAAACATCACTCACGTCAGCATTTAATTATGGTGGAACAAAAGTACTTCATTTGCCTTTTTCTTGGTGTTATTTGAATGACGCAGGCCTCAACCTTGATTGTTCTCTAGCGTTTCTCTGAAATCTTGACGTAATCGACAGGATTCTGTCCTGTAGCGATGCATATAGTTTTAGTTTTGTCTGATGCACTTTTGAGCTATCAGTCTCTGAGTTCTCTGCTGCCACCACAATACAGTGGGGTGAAATTGAATCAAATGGGGTTTTTTTTCAAAGCTTTGAGAAGCACAAACAAAATCCCATTCACCTCAATAAGGGTGGCAGCAAAAGCCTGAGAAGTGGATTTCTGAAAACCTAGGTACAAAACACCAAAACTGTCTGAAAGGCTAAATACTATACGGTTTAGGTGAAAGTGTATTTTATTTGATTTCATGTTTGGTAATCTGGGTGACCTGGGTCTTTACAGTTGCTATAATCAAAATTCTTACAATAATTGTGATGAAATGACTACATGAAATAGGGTCATTCATAGTGACAAATCTATGAAGAGTTATCATTTAGAGTGCACCATCCTGGTGCTTATAGTGCACTGCATGTTCCCATACATGTCAGTATGAACGCATGTGCACTCAATATACCAAGTGTGCGTATGGATGTACACAAATTGAGACGCAGCAATGGCGTGGATCCAGAAACTAACACATGCATGTACTCATGCGTTCTCTCGCTATCTCATTTAGGCAGAGTTCAGCCCTCTGTGACATGAAATTGGGCTAAATGCAGCTCCCTTACTCTTTTTAATACAACCAGTCTGTTGGCACAGCAGGACTGCCAACACAGAGGGCTCTGGCAAAATAAAAGTTGAACCTTTGTAATGTGAACACCTATGAGTATTATAAAAATCTGTGCACTGTTTTGTTGTGTGATAAGCCTTCAGATGTATGGATCTGTTGCCCTAACTGGACTTCCTGGATCATATTTCACTGTCTCATTGTGCCCCCACCAACACAGACCCCTGCATTGTTTCAACACAAGGCTATTTTTGATCTGAATGCTTGCTTAATCTTCACTGTCCATAGCATTTATTTGTTTATTAAGTTGCCATCTGTAGCACTCCTCGCTGTGGTGTTACAGTAGTGCTGTACCCTGACATCACTCTTCCATGAACTGGTCATTGGTTAAGGAATTTGTGGCATACATAAAAGGCGGCTTATATGTTACCATCATTTGTGGCAAATACAAGAAAACTCACCTAAATACTTATTTTGTGATTGTATACAAAATAGATCAGACTAATATTATCTATTATTTTCTTGTACTATCATGTTCTCCTTGGCCAAAGATGGTAAATGTGGTGTAATAATCAGTTTTGAGAGTAAAGGTTTCATGCCTTTGCCTCACATTGACATTTAATATTCTCATCCTCATTTCACACAACATCTTATTTTCCATTCAAATATTTCTTGAATGATTCCCAGACACAGAATATAGTGAATATGCATACACACAGTTAGCCATTACTAACTTTGATGTATTGCTGTGCTTACAGTCCCACAACAGCTGCTGTTTTTCTTGTATTTTTTTCCTGTCCTGATTATTCACACACATTATGCAGCCATACATACTCTGTCAAACACTCTACATGTATGCGCACAACAACCCCACATTATTTTTTCTGACATGAATCAAAACATGCCAGTATGCATTTAAGCAGGGGTCAATAGGTTGATAAACGGTAAAAAAGAAACAAAAAAAAAGGCTCCAATTGATCCAGTATTGTATCGACACTCCCTCCTTTTCTTCCTGAACGTTATTTCCTCCTCCTTTGCCTCTTTTCAACATGTATCCATCTATCTTTTGATTTCCCTTTCCCTTTTTTCTTCAAGAGTGACAATGGTACTCATTTGTCATGCCATTGACACCACTGTAAATCTAAGCCCTGAGAAGATTGGGAAAAAACTTGTCTCGGCTGATTTATGAAGCCTCCCTAACTATTGATACAAGTGCAAAAACCAATGTGAAAGGTGGCCTGGTGACATTTGTCAGAGCCATGCAGTGGATACAGTCTGCATGTGGTTTCCCAGTGAAAGAGAAATAGGCCATCTTTGTTGTTTGTGAGGCTCTAGCTGAGCCTCTCTTTTGAAATAGTTTAGTTAATACACTGAAGGCTGCTCTATTCAAAGGGGATATGCGCTGTGATAGGAAAATACTACCTCAGAATACAAAACTGTGATCCTGAGGGTTGTCATTTGTGGCATAAAGACAACACAAATGAGATTAGATTAAGTTGCATAATTTATAACCATTTCTGCAATAAAAGTATTCAACCACACCACACCTGTACCTCCCCCTGTCTCACTTAGTTTTCACAACACCTGCGTCCGAGAAAACGCTTACCTCAAGACGATCACCTCCTAACGCCCATCAGCAACCTCGGTTGTGCTCAGCAATCCACGTCCCCCAAGCGCTCTCGGCATGCATCCTCCGACAACTCAAACGTGGTCGGGCCTTCCAGTAGCCTCGTGGGAAAATCCCGTATGCGACGTACGGTAGATGTCCACCCGTCCTGCCCGCCTCTCCTCGAGCCGCTCAAAATCCGGGCGCTCGAACGGCAGGTGAAGTCCCCGCGACCCGAATTCATCCCGTCTTAACTCTTGACAGTCCCACAGCTCCAAACATATCCGAGTGGACAGTCGTTCACCTGAGACACGCACTCAGCCAGCGAAAGGTTCAGTTTAATCGCACTGACAGTAAAACTAAACTTTTCCAACTACTCATGATTCGCGGCAAAACACTTCTCGCCGTCTCCGGGCTTCCAAACCACTTCCGGCTCCCCAGCGTTGCGTCCGCAGGAACGCCTATGACGTCACGGCGCGTCCCTCGGCCGAAGAAGCCCCTCATCAGCCCTGCCACAGGGGCCAAGTCCTATTAAACCCCGTTCAAACTATCCCTGTGCCCTGGTTTATCTCCCCATAACCCAACTAAGCTCAGCTTGTGTTTGCAGGTTATGTCTGATTCCTCCTACACATGCCATAATTTGAAGTCAGCGATCTCAGAACCCAATTTAGTGAACAAACTTCTTTATAGGGAAGTTCAAAAAGCATTCTTGATCTGCCCTTTCTCCAGCACAACTTTCTCCACATTCAGATTTAGTCCAACTGGGGTAACTACGAGAATATATTCTGGGGAAAAGAGAAACTAATCATAGATCTCTACCTCTATCTGTAGCTCATCTCAAATTTTCTTACAGCCCGCAGATGCACCGAAGCCAACTACTCTCGCTGCTAGTTACCTCAACTACACCATCCATATCATCCCTCGAGGTCAATCCTTCTTGTCTCACCTCCTTTCAGCTGCTTCTGTCTCATCCGTGCATGACCACATTACATTGGACAAAGCGTGCAAAATGGAGCTAAAACTGTGGCACCAGTTCCTGTCCTCCTAGAGTAGCATTTCCTTCTTTTACAACAACCATGTCACCAAGCCAGAAAGCAATCAGTTGTTCACAGCCCTTTCTGTCAGCTTTGGCAGCTACAATGGTGGCAAGTGGTTCTCAGCCAAATGGCCAGCTGAATTCTCATCTTTCACACCTTCCTCCACCATCTGGGAAAGGTACCCTGTCATTATCCATTCTTTGGGGGCATGAATGGTCTGAGAAGACCATCACCATCTACTACGACCATGGCACTGTTGTGGACATCATCAACCAAGGACGGTTGAATCATCTGTCCAGAATGAAGTTCGTGCGGAGGCTCACCCTAGTTTCAGCCTACCACCAATTCATCATCCAAGGTTCCCATATCCCAACTGCTGACTCATTGTCTTGTTTCTTATTTCAGAAATTGGCACCAACCAGACTCTCTGCTGACTCCAGTCCCACCATTTTCAGCCATCATCTTCAACTAACCCCACAGTTGGAACATTAGTCACTGCTTCACAAAAAAAACACACTCAACAGTGTTGCTTCTCAAATTCTCTCTTATACAACAAGATGAAATTGCTTCAAAGCTTTCCATGCCATACATGGCCCTTCATTCCCCTCACTTGATGTCCTGATCCTCTCCAGCTTCATCACACTCACCCATCCCATCCTCAAGATTAAATCTCCCACCATCCAGGTCTACATTAGCAGAATGAACTTCCTTGTTAAACTATCTAAGGGGGCTCTGTGTCCAGCCATGTCTCACTCATACTTCAGCATGTTAATCAAAGGCCTAAAACAACACCCAACGTTCCACTTAAAGTTTCCGTTTGGGGGCTCTATTCATCCGAGCACAAAGAGACGGCTCCCCCAATCTGAGTCTCAACTCCCCAGTTCCCAACAGTCTACCATCACCAGCAGACATGTTCCATCAGCCTCCACATCGTTCATCCATCTGTAACCCCCATTCCTTCATCCCTCACCCTTCATCCCTTGACCCTTATGCCTTCATCACATTCCCTTCACCCCCACCCCTTCATCCCTCAATCCTCCCTTCAGACCCTCAGTCCATCCTTCCTAGACTCGGCTCAACTCCATCCATATCATGCAATAACTTATGCTGATCCATATCTTTATTGGTGTGGTCCTTGTTAGGGAACTGATATATTTTTTAAATATCTTGCTCATGTATTGCACATTTAGACTTGGTGTGGACACTAACAGTACCAGCAATATTCAAATGCCACATTTTATGGATGCCTCCCACTCACTCTTCTCCCTCTGACTTTTCAAAACGAAATGTAAAAATAACATAAGGAGATGTGTACCCACTTGCCTCCCTGAGTATTCAGCTATCATTGCTAATTCCAGAATATTGCAGCCACTTCAGCCTGCTGCTGCTCCCCTCTCGCAAGTGGCTCTTATGGGCTTTTTCATAGAAATTCAAGGAGGGTTTTCTGGGAAACTGGGGTTTTTGGTATCACACAGGTGCAGAGACAAAGAGCAATTATTCCAACCTTTTCACAGAAAGCCACACTGAGATGTGGGTTGTGGAAACAGTGTGTGTAATTTTCTGCCCTCCTAAATAAAGAATGCATATCAAACCATCACAAGCACGAGGCCTGGTGAGGAAACAAGTGTAGGTTCAGGCGATGTCTTATTTCTGGATAGAATACTCTGGAGTAGCATAGTCAATGGAAATGCTGTTACTAGAATAAATGACATTTTGGTTTGTGCATTTATTTCCAACCGCAGGTATGAGATGAAAGGCATATTCCAGGGTCAAATTTAATCACAGGGTTAGTATGCACTTCTCCTGATTGCTCTTGCTTTTCTTCTATGTTCTTTAAGAGTTAAGACAACGTATACAAAAATGAAAAACAGAATATTAGATTATGGTATATGCTGTGTGTTATGTATATGTTATATACATATGGTTCTATATGTCAGAATTAATTTGATCTATTAGTTATTTAGTTAGTTTATTGTTTATTTTAATTTTCTTTAAATTAGAAAACATGAAAATGTGTTAAAAAAAATACACAACTAGAATTGAACTTGAACTTCACGATCCCTCTGAAGACTGCAAGTTGACACAACCTTTCAACAGGTCCTGAGATAAAATGAAAAATATTTTTTTATGTCCATGCCCTTTAGAAGGACACGCAGAAGCGTTTTCTGATCTGACACCCCTCTACTTAATATTTAGTCCATGTGTAGTCAAGAAAGCAAGTTTGTTTCAAATGCACACTAAGCTAGTAAGTTAGCAAAAGATTGGACTGCTTGGTTGACACATTCAACTAAGCCGCAGCTGAATGAGCTGCCATATGCAAGCAAGAGGCTGTTACGCCCAGGACACACTTCATGCCTTGCGTGTGCATGATGGCTACTTCACTGAACTGCTGCAGTGTGTCTGCTGCAACACTGCTATTGTCACCTTTATCTATCTACACTGAGTCTGCCTTTGATAATGGCCATCAGTAATGGACTGCTCATCTTATTACATACATTCAGAGTGGGAGCGAGTAAGAGAGAGTAAGACACACACACAAACAGAAACGCAGCTGAAAACCACTGCCCCTTACCTTCAGCGACAGTGAAAGGTGTCAGTTTTATGTAATGTTGCTGCTATGATGTCAATATGATCTTTTCCCCATCTATTACGAACCGCACCAAAGACTTGAGCAGCACATGAGACGTGCTCTAGCCTGTTAACATGGGTGCTGAAATTAAATCCAAGATGTACCACGAAAAACCATGTAGCCCACGCAGGCCTTACTCAAAGGTGACACTGCAAATTCTGACTTGCGGCACTCTTTGCAAGTATTTACTTCTGTAGATACAGATGTGACAGGTGAGAGGAAACATGCGACTGTAGGCTGCAGAGCCATGTTCAAGTACAACCATCACATTAGAAATGGTGAGTTCAAATATGCGCGAGTGTCATCATATTTAATGTGATTTCATGGGATTGCGTATAAGTAGCACACCACTTTCAGAACATTTCATGTTTCATGTCTGGACATTTTAAGCTTTTCAGTGTCATTTAGCGCAGTTTAGTCCCACGTCTCATTTAATGCCATTTTAGCTAGGGTTAGGGAGAGGGGGAGGTTTAGCAAAATGACATGGCATGAAATGACATACAAAAAGGTAAAAATGCGTTGTGATAACATGCAAAATGACTTAAGGAAATTGGCATGTTCAAAATGGGGTCTGAGTTTAGGACATATTAGGAACATTACAGTCATAGCAACAGGGAACATCAGTGTCCAAAATCTCAGTGAATTCCTGTGAGACTTCATACTGGGATGTTTGAATTTTGTGGCAAGACCACAGACACAGACAGTGAGTAAAGCATCACATTTCTATTCTACATTTGGAACATGAGGAGGAGTCTGTTTTATACTTATGACATTTACTTGAGGGTAAATGAGTTCCTTCTCCAGACTTTTGTCTTAAGAGACAGTGTGATAAACACATGAATAAGAGTAAGAGTACACACACACACACACACACACACACACACATATATATATATATATATATATATATATATATATATATATATATACATATATAAACCTAGGACAAGGACATATCTTTAATTTGAAGAGAAAATGTATGTAGCATATGGTCAGAAATATTGAGTGAATTACTATTACAATGCAAAAACCACAATCAGCCCAAATGATGTTGGAGGGAAAGTTCTGCTATCCAAAAGTCTGTTAACTATTTTTTTCAAGCCTTGTAAAAGTGTGACCAAAAAAAAGTCTCAAAACAAAACTTGTTTCACAGCTGTGCTGTTGACTGTTTCTGCATAGAAAAAAACAAAAAGACTCTTCTCTCTCTCCGGACTTGTTGTAGGCAGCAGGATAAGAAAATGAAAAAATTACAGTGACACTTGTAGCTCTGCACCATTGTATCAGCTGAATAACTAATCTGCATCTGCCTGCTGATTTGAACAACGCTGTATTCCAGACACCTCCAAATAGGGCTGGGGTTGTGCTGGGCTCAGGGATGTCTTGCTTTGCAATCAGTCCCCAGCAGCACATGGAGAGCTGCTGTAATTAAGGAGCAGCGTCCCCCATGAATCCCATCCGTGAAGCAGGACTTTAATTCCCCACTAATTGAGGCCAACCTGGGGAGGGGTGGAGGGAGGGACAAGGTATTTGAGGCTCCTGCCGGGTGGACCGACCACTGAGTTAGATGATTAGCTGAGGTGTAGCAAAAGTAACTAGGAAACTGAACCTCTCCTGCACAGCCAGACACACCTGCCCACCTCTCCCTGCTTCCCTACTCACACCCCACTGCTCTCCAAAGGAAACCCAATCCGAATGGAAGTAAACTTTCCCATTTTAGCTCCACTTTAACGGCAGCTGTTTCTCTGCTGGTGGGAGGTGGGTGGGAGAGGTTGGGGAGAGAAAGGAGGGAAGAGGAAGAGGAGGAGGCAGTTTGATTGATTTGCTTCATTTGGATTCGTATCTATTGCAGTTGTGAATGCTGTCAACAGAGGTTGATACAACTCCAGAGAGAACAAAAGAGAGGTGGGGGTATATTTAGAGAATACTCCAGGCTGCTACAAGTGCTTGATCTAATAAAAGGAATCATTTGTAAAATGGGATTTATTTATTGTGTTGATATTATGAGCTGCATGGACATGTGTCAGAGAGCTTTTTTGGTCTCATGCTTGTCATATTTTCACCATTTAAGTTCACTGTAAACAAACTGCTGAAAGTAAGGTGAGGTAAGCCGTCAAATCCGCTGACTCCAGCTTCAGGTGACAGTTGTTTTGTATCTGTAATGGTGCCGTTCGCCGATTTGGCTGCATGTGATGCCTCCTTCACTTTCATGTGTGTACTTCACCAGAGGCACTTGGTAAAAAGCACTGAGGAAGTGGCTGTAAGGCACATTGTCACTGAAATCTGTCAGACTCCTCTTTCTCACTCTGTCTCTGTCTCTGTCTGTCTCTCTCATTCCCTCTCTCTCTCTCTGTCTGTATATATATAAAAATCTTTCCGTTTCAGAGCAGTCTCTGACAGCCACAGACGATTCAGCGGGCCGAGATCTACTTGCAATTGTCACTATTGTCTTAGGAAAAGTTGTGATTTATTCCTACGCAACTTCGCTGTCTGCACACACATGAACTCATGCATGTGTGCACACAAGCACCCACCAGCTCATGCACACACAGTGTTAACTGCAGTAAATAGCTTCTGCTTGTGCTGCTTTAGACTTCACAAAACACCTCCATGTGCTTTTTTTTTTGCCACTTTAAAGATGCAAGCTTTACTGTTTGTCACACAGCGTACAGTTGGATGTTTTTGGTGCTCTTTATACCAATTTTCTGAAGCTTTGTGTAGATACTGTAGGTTTTGTTGATTGAAAGGCACACCAGCCCCCATACAGAGCTGGGTTATTTGAGCAATGTGAGGCTGAGGTAGGATGAGACACAGCAGCAATTTAACTTTCTCTAAACTTGTCTCGATACCATTTTAGCTCCACATAAAAATTTTATCAAACTATTCTGATCCCTTAAACTGATCTGAGCTGCCAAAGATCAACTTAATGCAGCAGTAAT
The DNA here is from genome assembly GCA_033238685.1 of Lates japonicus. Classification (NCBI taxonomy): domain Eukaryota; kingdom Metazoa; phylum Chordata; class Actinopteri; family Centropomidae; genus Lates; species Lates japonicus. Next base: position 1,883,478 of record BRZM01000022.1, on the reverse strand, counting down.
GGAGAATTTGTCCTTTCAGAATGATTCAGAACATCCAGAAATTCTCTCCATTTAGTTGAAATAGCACCAACTAAAGCAAACCTCCCTCTGAAATAACTTCAGAGGCATTTTGTTCAAGCATGGGGCCTTTCACTTTCAAAATGCAATCTGTTCAGTCTCATAAAGGCCTCAATAAGATGAAAGTCTCGTTGAAGGCAAGCCTGATGTGGAAGCTCTTCATCTGCCATGTGCGCCACTCAATACAACTGAACATACAATGGGAGGTCAAGTAATGGGGAGTGCTGCTAGCCAGTTGTGGGAAGTACAGTCATTATGTGTGAGGATGTCGGCAAGTGTGTGTCTGAAAATAATGTATCTGCTGTAATGTGACCACTGCTGTGTCCTTGTTTGAAACACTAGCATGGCTTTGATTTATTGAGGTTTGTAACCTTGGCCAATTACCTACAAACACGCTCCCTAGCTGTTTTCCACAATGAAGGAGAACGCTTCACCCTCCCACCCCTCACCCCCCTTACACTTTTGTTGCTTGCCTTGCACAAAAAAAGTAATAGTTAATTGGTAATAGTTCTGACCTTGTTTCTTTCCGTCTGATGATGTTTCCCCCTGATTATTTGTAATTCAGCTTTGCCCTCAACATGCCGGAGAGCACTTCATTTACTTAGGAAATCACTGGTGGTCTAAAAAATCAGGCCTGGCTTGTTTTCGCCTATTCATCTTTTTATCCACAAGGGGCAAAAATGAAGGATCGCCTCAGAGATTCAGCTGGCATGGCGAGCCAAAGAGTCTGAAAAATTGATAGGTTTGGAATTTACATATCTGTTGTGCAATTGTATTCCCTGTGGCCAACATGAGAACGCAGTTCATCAATAAAATATGACTATCTGAGCTGCAAATATTGAACCAACGCTTGTCAAAATCAAGTTTGGGAATATGCATACAGTAGTAGTTGTGATCATCTTTAACTAGGTAGCAAAGGTCAGAAGTGTCAATGCTTTTGTTTGGGGTAAAAGGAAATCAAGGGAAGTCTATTTGCATTCATCTAATATCTTAGGTGTGAGAGAGTATGATTTCTGCTGTTTTCTGTTGTCCTTTGTTTATGTTGTTGTTTGTAATTTGCATTTAAAATGTGGTTTAAAATGAGGGAGAAGACGACAAATGTGGAATTATTGGGTAAGCATTGCCCTCTGGTGGCCAAATAAGGAACTGTGCTGGATCTCCCACATAAATTTCACCCGCAACTCCTTCAGTGTCTATGGCAGCTTAAAGCTCGTTCCACTGTCAAACACAGCAGAATATCATTTCAAAAGCAGCCTGCATGCACATGTATATGTATGTGTGTACATGTACTGTACACACTGGATATAGCTCTATATGAATAAATTGATGTCAAGCCAAGCAATGGGTCTCCAGGGAGGAGGAGGAGGTGGTGGTGGGGTGAAATCTATGTGCTTTCTGCTTTACATTGATTAATTCATATTCATACAGACACTGAACAAACACAACATTAAGGGGAAAAGACAAGGCACAAAAAGCAGGACCCCTTTGCAGCTACTCGGATGCTGTTTCCTCAAGGTCGTAGGGTTAACAGGCAGGTGGGCACTGCTACAGCTGGTGCCTACAGGGCCCCGAGGACCCTAATCAATTCTTACATTTCAGGGGGAAAATGATGAGAAACCGGCCGCTCAAAGGAAGATAGATGAGACAGAGTTGTAGCAAACACACAGATCAATAATATTCATAGCCTCAAGGAGAAAATGTGTTAAGTAAAAGCCTTTTACCCAATAGATCTGAGCAGGGATGCTCAGAAAAGCAGCCGTTATGTCCACCTTTATGCTTCAGAGGGTGAGAGAGGACGAGAGAGAGACAATGAGCTTGAGTGAGCAAAAAGAAAGAAATTGTATATTCTGATGAATAACTATGCGCTGTTGGAGGACGAGAAACAAAATGCGATGTAATGCTGGTTAGTATATATCTGCATTTGTGTGGTCAACAAAGTCTCAACAAAATGGATGTGGACTGTATTTTGTAGGAGTGGTGCTCTCACAGCCACTGGGAGTAGTGCTGCCTCTGCTGCAGTATGACAAACTGAGATGGTGCAACATTAGAAAGCAAAATGTTCCTGTTATCAATGAGAACCGATTATTAATCAAGCAGGGTCAAAAGGTTGTTTTTGTTTTGTTTTTTTAAAGTGCTCTTCTCTTTGCCTCACAAAAAGAAAAGCTGTTTCCCAAAGGAGGGAAGCTTTTCCCTTAAAACTGAATTTGACGACTCAGGCAGACACCAGCTGTGACTGATTCCCAGATGACACCCACAGCAGACAAAACACACAGCAGGTGGGGTTATGAAGTGATTTGGGTGCTCCAAAAGCCAAACATTACAAACTTTGCAGAGTTTACAAAAGCATAAGGAGGGGTAATGAGATGAAAGGAGTGAGAGAGAAATGATGAAGGTGGGGAGAGTTAGAGAAATTAAGGTCGAGGAGGATGACCGGGGTGCTCAGAGAAAGGGAGAGGGAGGGAGGGAGTGGAGAGGTGAAGATTATGTAAAAAAAAATAAATAAATAAAAAAATCAGATGGAGATGGATGGAGGAGGTGCCTAATGAGAGGCAGACTGGGAGCATGTGATGGTTAAGGATCAGGGCGAGGGTTCAGGAGAGCCAGGGAGGGTTAGTTGGGCACGAGTGAGATATCCACGGGTCTTTACTTGACTCTTAAATCATCCAGCGTGACAGAGACACAAAGGCTGGGCTCGACGCAGAGCTGTCAGTCGTCTTTTGAGCTGTTAATCATGGAGATCTGCGAGGGGCAGATCTCTTAGCGTTGGAGGAGACGCCTGGCAGCAACAAATGAGCCCCACACTGCGACTCCCACGCAACCACACACCTCTAAAGCCCTGCCAATGCCGTGATCCACCTGCAATCACCCTGCAGCAAATACCAGGTGCTCCCCTGTGCAGGCAGCCGCATTGTCTGTGTGTGTGTGTGTGTGTGTGACAGAGAGAGAGAGAGAGAGAGAGTGGGGAGAGAAAGCCAAGGAAAAAAATAAGGAAAGGGGCAAGAGTGTGTGTCTGTTATCTTTTTGTATGTGTGGGCACGCGTTCAGTGAACTCTGCCTGATACAGAGGTACTGATGGGAGAGGTGGCGTTGAAATATGACAGCTCTCACTTGTTCTGAAGCCTGCCCTCAGAGTAAGCCCTGCAAGAAATAGAGAGATCACTCTCACTTTCTCTCAGTCCACACACACACACACACACACACACACACACACACACACACACACACACTGAGATGGAACTCTGTTAAGATGTGATTAGGCTGACTGTCAGTTGTGAGGGGTCCTATCAAGGTTCACTGCACGCCAAGCGCACACAAACGACCATCTTAGCCAGGCTGCCTGACAGTTGGCTAGTGGAGGAATGTAGAAGCTGGAAATAACAGCCGGCTCTGACTTACAGCTGGACCGACAACGACTGGTGCTTTGCCAACTGGAAAAAAAAAAAAGATGGACCTTGAGAGCATGTTGAAAACAGGAAAGAAATACCTGCATCGATCAGCCTGGGTTGGAAAGGTATTAAGAGAGACAGGCCTATTTTGGAGTTGACAGACTAGGGCATCTACTTTGGCTCAGCGCACACATTGTGTACCCTTTTTCCAAAAAGGGTGAACTGGTGCACTTATTTTGCTTTAGACAACGTTTCTTGTGTAAAGAGAAAGGTTGTTACGTTGTTCATGAAAACAGATGAATTAGGAATTTAAACAAGACTAAAACTCTACAGCCGCGGCAGCAGCTCTGGGAGGCTGTACTTCAGCTACAGCAGTGCTTTCAGAGCAGTGCCACGTTCTAACATGCTGATGATTAGCAGGTATATTTTATGACAATCCATTCAACGGTCAAGATATTTGACATTTGTTGTGGCCGAGTGTAGCAGACCCAATCAACCAACAGATAGACAGACTACTAATGAAAATATACAACAAGGCATGCAAGATCTCAACACAGGTTGAGCCAGGTGTTCAAAGGTTTTCGATACCAGTGCCAATATTCTATACCAATAATAAAACAATAGTTTTTTGATACCTTTGTGATAAAAAATAAAAATAGAATAATAATACAATAAAGATTTTGATAAACCTAAATGAAATCTAAAAAAATAAAAAAAAAATAAAAAAAATAATAATGATTTTAGAGGAGTGATTATTTTTTAAAAGAATAGGTAAACAAAAATCTAAGCAAGTGTTTCATGCCAACTTTTAGGGCACTAATCAATACTCAGAGCTACAGACACAATTCTGTAGGTACTAAAAAAGTGTTGAGATTAATAACACACGTGGGTCCAGATCCAAATTCAAGCGAGGAAACCAAATAAAAATATCCCTCAGTTTCTGCCTCTTTATGCGAGTCTTGGTCTCTTTATTTCTCTGCTGCAGTAATGCTTAGGGTTGATGTGGCTCCCCATGCTAAGATAATCAAAATATGTTATTATGAACCAATATGGACTGGAGAAATTGAGTCCCATCTGGAACTGAAAGCAGGATGCTGGAGAAATAGAAATTCTCACATCAGCTCAGCAGTAAAATTGCTGCCCCACTGAGAGGTAGACATCATAAGCTGGCTTGTAGGGACATACATATGTATTGTGCACCACCCACCCTCTTTCTCTCTCTCTCTCTCTCTCTCCCTCTCCCTTTAAGATACACACACAACACAGGCATGCATCGGGCAAAGCATGCATAACATGCATGCACGCACAATTTGCACAAGCATGCTCTCACCCACACAAATTCAAGCACAGTAAATACACACCTTCACACCTAGCCGGATGCTCCATGGACACGTTATATGCGTGTATGTTAGCCGAGTCTACATATTTGTGTGTATGTGCGTGGGCCCCAGCTTGTGGTGTCTGGCTCACAGCATGCCGGTAAACAGCATGCAGCCAAGACGATGTGGGGACTCCAGGCTTCGTGATTCATGCAGACGGGTTGATTAAAGAGCAATCGCAGCCCCCGCAGTGCGAGAAAGAGTGGCATAATCACCATAAGAAAAACACTGTTTAGTAGCATAAGTCTCAGCACGCTTCAAGTTATGAAAGTTTTAGGGGGGAAAAAAGTTGTCGAATGTCTAAAGTTGCCAAAGAGGCCAATGATAGTGCAGGCAGATTCCCACTGAGTGGCCAGACAAATAGTGGCCACTGAGTATCTAACAACGCATAATAATCACTGTGTTCGCTGGGCGGGCAAAACAGTTTAGAATGCAAGAAAATACTAATGCCATTCAAAACACTGAAGCTGTGCTATCAATATCTTTTAACAACAATTGATAAAATGAGCACGTGTAATGTCAAAGAAGTCTTTTGAAGGCATAAACTCACAAAGACTTATCAGAACACTGCAGTTCGCCTCAGCAGTTTTGCCATCTTTAATTGCTCTGATCAGCATATTCAGACGCAGCAGGCAGCTGTTTGCAGCAAAAAGCTCTATAAAAACAACTGTACCTTAGGCTCCCTACCCTACACTAAAGGGCAGAAAGACAAAACTGGCAACTGACTAACTGGTAGCAGTTAAAAGATTTATTTCTCAGGAGCTGGTAGAGAACAAAACAGAGCTAAAAGGAGAGGGGATACTGGTCTGCCTGTCAGCCATTTGGTGCTAGGCAAGTAGTGTTCAGTGGCTTTAAAACCAAAACACACTGGGTTTATCCCTTCAAAAAAAAACTTTGTATACATTATATATGCTTGAAATATTGATAAAGCAGCTCTGATGGATTATGGGAACGTCTTTGTTTCATAAAATTAAAGAGTAATATGAACTATACACAAATAAAATAAGATTCACAGATGTGTTTTGTCTCTCACTACTTTAATTACGTAAGTATGTTTTTGCTCTCACATGTTGGATCAGGAGACTGAGCCAAAACTGAAATTTAAAAACATGACTCATACAGTAGTTTTGAGGATAATTATCTAAATTCAAACAGAGGCCTATGAACTAGGGGTGTGCAGAGCAAGTTTCTCTCAAGGGATGATTGATTGAACTGAACAAATCTGTGCTTTGACTGGGTGGAAGGTAATAAAGGTGCAAAACAATACCTGGCACCAGTTGCCAGAATTATTTTGTGTATGACATACCGAAAGTGACTTTCACTTCAGCCCAGGAGACATTTGTTTTGAGCACAAAAACATCTGTGAACAAGTCATTTCATACAAAACACATGAATTTTATTTGTGCAAGCTCCGTGTTACTTAGTTCAAGTAACCCCATTTTATTTTGATTTGATATCTTATTTGTTATCTTTCAGGGTATTTGAGCCATCACAGCTCAACTCAACCAAACTACGACATTTCCATCCTGTATAAAGAAAGGTTGAATTAGTTGAGAGCCTAGAAAGAACTGACTTCAGACAAAAAATTTTATGTCAAGATGGCAAAATTTGATTACCTCTAATTTCTTCTAATGTCTACATGTCTTTGACCTGCAAACCACTGGGTCAGTGATTACTGGGAGAGATCGTCATGGTTGGATCTGTTTTCACAATCTGCAAGGACACAAGACTGTGTCCGAGAAGTGAAGCCTCCGAGCCATTTTTTTCAACATTTTTAACACCAAGCTTTGTCCACTGGCCACATCAGATTTGCACTTTGACCAAACTTATGTAGAGAATCCATTGACACCGTTCTCTGTTAACAAGCAAAACCTCTTGCTATCAAGACTGCACCAGTGCTCACTCTACAATTATTCTCTTCTTTCCCTCTTTGGCCCCCACTCCCCTCTCCCCCTGGCCTGTAGACAACGCTGTTCATCCTCTGATTGTGGCTGTAATCGATAGAGAGAATGAAGGGAAGAAAGGAAAGACAAATAGATCATCAAGTTGTATTACCATAATGATACAGGAGAGATAAAAACGACCACTTACAGCGTGACTGAATAAAATGTTTTACGTACACAGAGAGGCATGTTTTCATAGTGTTTACATGAATGGAATGCACAGGAAAAATGTGTCACTGATTCAGCAGCAGCAAACAAGACAAGCGGAGAATGTGTGAAGGAGGAAGAGACCATTGGTTACTAATGCCTCATATAAAATCTCATAAGGTGGATTCAAGGGTGACTGGCACAATCCTATGAAAAATCCAAACATAGAAATAACATGTCACAGATCCACTGTACACCTGACAAAATGTAAATCATATATTACGAACCATAATAATTTAAATAAAGGCGTATGAAACCAGACGCCTTTAAATATACAACATACAGTATAAGCAAGCTGAAAACGCTATTGTCCTTTTCTGTTCTCTTGATGGCTTGTAGTTTCAGAGGTGTCAAAAGAAAACGCTCCGAAAAATGACAACATATATATATTACATCAACAAGTCTTCAGACGCGCTGTGATTTTGCACTGTCTTTCCAATTCCAATGTGATCATTGACTTGATGACACCACTTCGGCAGATGAGCATCAGCAGCCACACTGCCTTCTTTAAGAAAAAACATGGATTCTCACTTTTACTTCTTTTCAAAATTCATTAGTCAAGTACTCCAGGAAGAAAACACTGTTGAGCACAGTTCTGTGTCTTATAAGTAATAACACACCCTCCCCCCACCCCCGTCCAAAAATGGCCTCTGTAGTGTCGTTTCCTTCAGAGGTTTGGGGCCACATACTCAAATGTATTGGAGCTCTACGGCCTCTTGCTGGAACAGGACTTGCAGCACTGCTGTCCGTAAAATTTGTGGTTACAAACGCCGTGCTGGGGGACCAAATGGCACCAGCTGAAATGGTCCATGCAGTGTTCATCTACAGAGAAATAAGAGGAAAATGCATTTAGCAGTAACTGTTGGGCAGGAACTAACAAGAATTCCCCACGATTTCTTCATATTGATTGTTTTATCTGATTATTTTGTCACCCAGAGAGCTTCATTTTATAATGATATGAAGAAGGGAAAAGTAGAAAAATCAACATTTTAGAGGCTGGAACTAGAGAATGTTTAACATTGCCCTTAATAAATGACTTAAACCACAAAGTCATCCATTTTCTGTCTGAATGTGTCAACCAATGAGAAAAACACATACTATATGAGGTACAATCAAGAAACTAGAGACTGTTCTTGTTGTTGTTGAGAACGAACGGCCAAAATTTAAACACCAAATTTAAATTAGGCTAAGTTTTTGGAAGTTATAGGCGCAGTGATGAGAGTTGGTTCTGCGGCTACGACCCAGCTGATTTCACCTGGTATCAACAATTTACTGTTGAATTCACTTGAGTTGCTTTTGTTTGGAAATGGGAAGAATTCGTGAAGAGAAGAAAAACCTACTAAACACAAGGAATGCACGCTCCACCCAGCACTGCTGTTTCATAGTTATAACAAAATTATACTGGACGAATTTGTCTTTTCCCCCCTGTGGAATTTACCTCTCAGTGTCGGTCCAGCAGCTGTGATCCGCCCAGGGCGTTGTGCTGGAGCCGGGGGAGCGGGGGGGCAGAAGTGTGTGTTGCATGCCCTGGAAGTGACAGGCCTCTGGTGGGGTAGGCAGCCAGCTGCGGGGCGACCTTGCCGGAGACACTGGATGGACCGAGTCTGAACCCCTCCGCCACAGGACACAGAGCACTGAGGCAGAGGCAGGAGATGAACAGCAGAGAGACAAAAACAAAACGAAAGGCAGAATAAGAAGGAGTGTGGGGATATAAATAGGAGACATAGATCAAACGTCAAGGCGCACGGAGAGAGAAGAGTTGTCATAAAAGAAGCAGAGGAGGGAGGGGAAAGGATGGAGGAAAAGTCTATACAGAGACAAAGCACAGATGAAGAAAACAAACATCCCATCCAGCATGTACTCGCCCTCCAGCGATCTGTCAGGACATATCTTCTCTGGTGGAAACATACAGGGATCCAAGCTCCAGATCAAGCAGAATAAGACACTGTCTTATAAGAGGTTGCCCTTAAGACTTTTTGCATAATAGATGATATAACACATAAACTACACAGCCTGCCCCGAAAGGCTCTGTAACAGAACGGAGCTTTTGGATAGCATCTGAGGCCCACTACATAGCCAGCCACTGTTTGGGAAGAACTGAGCAAAGTTTGCGAACTACCACCACCTACACTATACAGTCTGCCTTTGAGGTTTTTAGGGAAACAGAGATATTGGAAGCCACTTGTGCTCATATGTCCCGTATTGATCAGAGTTTTGGCCCAGACACTGTGCTGCCTTCCTTATTCCAGGGCCTCCCAGAGAAGCGGGCCCAGTAAATAAAAATCAATGAAGTGAGAGATGGTGCGGTGGAAAATAAATGTTGTGAATCTGAGGAGCCATTTTCAGGAGATTTGTTAGTGTAGAGGCAACTGATCACAAGGTGGAATGGCTTTGCTAGCAGCTACTTTTGAAGAACTTCCCACTAGGTATTAGTTACTTCATTCACGATGAAATTCATCTGTTTTGATTCTGAACCACTCCCCTTAATTGCCAGTGCTTAACCTGTTAAACTCCCTGTTCTCATAGTTTTTTCCACTCAAAGTTCTTAGTAATTTTTTATAACAATGTGTCCTTGATTTCAGACAGATTTCAGGCAGCTTCTTATGTCTGGCTGACTGTTAATATTGCTGCCTGAATGACAGCTGTTGCTGGTAGATTTTGATGGGATACAAAAATAGAAAAAAGAGAAGAAGAAAAATACATGCACTACCATGTATCGACTGTATAGATTTGCTGAGATTGCTGAGTATCAGCCCGAGTACTGCTTCAACATGTGGAGAAATCCAAAACTTGACAAGCCTGCCTTGCCTAGTTATCAAGCCATGATTGGACAACTGCTGTTGTTGAAGGGATGGGGGTTATCAAAATAAAATTGAAAACAGATTTTCTTTTGTCCAAGTATCAGCAGAAACTAGGAAGAAACTAGAAAATTCCTAGAGACATTCTGAATGTGTCTGCTGCTTGGTGCGTATCCAGGATAATCAGCTGTCAGCAGTAAAAATGGCCTCAGTGAGTCTAAGAGTTGATCAGTCTAATTAGCCAATCAGAGTCAGCTTAGTCCACTTCTGCCCAGAAACTGCTGAGTCATCACCAACTGCTGAGTAACTGGTTGCTATGGTGACTGGGGCCCCCAAAGGTGGTGGGCCCCAAAGGAGCTGTTGTCTACCTGAGGTAGTGAACAGCTCATAAACCAAAACGTGCCATCAAAAATGCCCTCACACCTCGGGAACTACAAGTCCTATCTTAAAATTTCTTCACTATGAGCGCTGCAAAGCTTCAATAAAGACATGTTCCAAATCACCATTTAAAATCTGCCTTTCTAGTTCTTGTCCCTGTTCTTGTCCAGGTAACTGAGTCATCAGGGCTTCAATGACACATTCTAGACATTTTTTCTACCAAATATCCATATAGCATAGTCTAAAAGTGACATAAAATGACATTGCAGCTTTTGGCCGTATAATTTGAACACATCACATGTCACCATAGTGTGTCACATTTGGGAGAAAAGCTCCAAACTGGAAGACTTTCAGCTGGAGTACACATGTCAGACTTAAAGTCTCTCAAGTAGACAGTTTTCTGATCAAAGCATGAACAAATGTACCTGCTGCCAGGGTGAGGAGTACCAGCCTAAGACCACTGCATTGGAGGTTGTTCTGCCTAGGACCACCCGAGGGAGCTCTGGGCACGGACCTCGGTTGCAGCCCTGCTGGAGATCCACCAAAGGTTTGGCCATATTCCTGCACCTCCGGGTGGGGAACTCCACATACCTGTGCAGGGGAGGACAGGTTGCCTGCTCAGATTGACTTTTCCCACAGAGAAACACTGAAACTCTGAGGTACACGGATGACACAGTGGGGTCTTAAGTATCTGCGCAGATCTATTAAAGTGTGAGGGATGTCTTTGGTGTGCAGTTGAAGGCACATACCCTCCCTGGGAGTCTCTCTCCCCACAGCGAAGCTCTCTCTTCTGGATGCCTGAGCCACAAGTCCTGGAGCACTGAAAAAGATCACAGGCAGGAGAGACAATTTTAGAAAATGAACTCTGTGTGTTGAGTGTTTGTGTGATGCAGGGGGTTCCCATAGCAGCAAACAAAATGCAAAATGCTAAGTATGCTGCTGAGTATTTTTAAGTCAGTGTATTTGATGAGCATGCAGTGTATATGTACACATGTGAATGTCTCAGTGTGTCTGATGATTATATGAAATGTTTGCTTCCCTGATTTGTAAACAAATCCTTGATGGGACCCGTCACAGTCCTGGAGTAAATTAGCAAATAATGTGGACAATTCAGCACATCGCCCTGCATCTTCTCTGTGAGGGCTAAAGATAAGTGGTGGTCAACAGCCTGGCTTTATTACATTCACTGAAGAACTGAGAGGGTCTGCAGACATGAAGTTTCTGATAAAGTTTATGTTATTTAAGTGCTGTGCACTGATGGCTGCTTTCAGGACTACAAACTAATCTGTTCATATTTTTTTCTTTTTTCTGCTAACAGTGTATTTCATTATGTCACCATGACAAAAAAACATTTGCTCAGTTTCTGATTTAATTGTGAAAGGTTTCAGTTCATAATGAGATCCTTTTCATGCTTTGACAAGAATTTTTTCATGTTTTACTACTACGTATATAATATTTTTCCTCATAATTACTATTTTCTGCTAAATGAGTCAGTTTTAACCAGAAACATTTCTTAGTTTTATTTTGTTATATCACAAAATGTGAAATTTATAGTGATGAGAAAATCTATCATAATAATTTTGAGAAGATTTTGTCAAATAATCTTGTTACAATGGTAAACTTTTCATGAGAAACTGAGCAATTTGGTAGCAGCAATAGCAATAGTAGAATATCTGCATTTCCTGAAGAGTGTGATTGCTGCATCTGCTGCTGTTCCTTCTGGTGACTGATGTGTACATTAATCACAGATTTGCAAACTCTCAAACATTATTGCATTTTCACAATAAGTACAAGGGGATCTTGTGCAAATTTTAATGATAGTATTTAAGGCAAAAATGTTTGTCGTAGATAAATGCTAAATGTCAAAATTTTAAATGCGTTACACAAAGTCATTTAAAAAGTACTATTTACAGCAAAATAATGAAAAAGCTTTAAGGTGATTACACTAAAATATTCATAACCTAATAACTATGACAAATATCTAGAAACAGAAGTAATAGCCCCCATGACACACATATGCTTTATATGAGAAAATTGGAATGATATGTCTCTGTGTGAGTAGAAGTGATCAAAAAAAAAAGAGAGAGAAAAACATCCATCAAGGGAGGTCTGGTGAGTTCTCTGATAAAGCCGTTGTAGCAGAAGAGAAAGAGCAACATACAAACATTCAACAAAGTTTATGTTTTCATGTGAAGAAATGACCAATGATATCCTCCATCGCTCAAGCACCGCCTAGCGAAACCCTGAACAATACATTACTTTGATTGACTTTAAAAGACAAAACATAAAGACAAAATACTTTAAGGAACTGAAACACAGATTTTAACTGACTTCCGTCTATTTCAGTTTACAGAATTGAGCAGTGTCTCCTTCACAATCAAGCCTAAGTCCAGCATAGAGAGGCTGAGTGAATGTGGTCTGGACTCTGTGGAGTAGAGTCAAGACGCCTTTAACATATTTAAAGTACTTTATGGTGGATATTTCCTCAAAATTATTAAACAGAAAACAATACATTTCACTTCTGATGCTACTGCTCGGTGAGCTTCCTGTGTCTTTGTTCCTACCTCTCCCCAGGGAGTGGGAATCCACTGCAGCCTTTCATTTTTGGGGCAACGCCGCAAGACACAGGTCTCTTGGGCTTTGGGTCTGTGGTGCTGTCTGCACATGCTGTCAGGCACCACCACTGCTTTGGCCCCGGGATCAGTGCTGCGGCAAAACACACTCCGTTTCCTCAGTCCACGGCCACAGGTCTTGGAGCACTATCAGTGGACAAAGAGGAGGTAAAAGTTAATGTGGAGCAAAAGTCAGAGACACAGATGACTGCATCATCAGGAGTTTAGTGATTCAATAAGCAAAGGTTTAAAGACCATACACAAATTAAATCGCTAACACTAACTTAGCCTGATATTTTCTTATGATTGTTGTAACCTTCAGCTTTCATCACATTTAAGCACTGGCCCATGTTAACAGAGGTTAAATCCTCGGCTCTGTAAAGGCATTTGTAATTCACCACATGGTGGACAAGCAAACAGAAGGTCACTGGTTTGATGACAGCCCATTACAGCCTAACATTAAATACAATAAACCAATAACTCAGAGATGAATGTGACCCCAACCCATCAAAGTCTCCACCAACAGCAGACATTGTTGCTGTAAACTCTGCGTGAACCGCAGAGAGATGGACAACAGAGTCAAACTGCTCCGCTGGGACTGACGACCACAGCCGCCAGGGCAGTTTATGCAACAACATCCCATTAATTTATTAGACAAAAGACACATACACATCTGTGCATATCCATTTACATACACAACCACACACGCACACACATCCCAGTTGTCCTTTTGTCACTGAAAGGTTCGATTGATCTTTTTCAGGGAGACTGGCCTTGTCTCTGCATGACCGCCGACTGAACTCGGACTGGTACAAAACAGTCCGAGAGCACAACACCAGTGTCCTAAAGGATGATGGCTGAATGACAGCTGAATGTCTGGACTGTGCAGGTCACGCCAGCTAATCATTCCAGAGAGTCTGACAAAATATCTGATCTGCTGCCAAGCTATTAACACTGTATACGGGAAAATGAGCAAATAAAAGCCCTGTCTAGTGTGTTTAGCACTGTGGTTACACAGAAAAAGGTCAAAACCCTAAAGTCATACTTGGTTAACAGCCACAGGATTAGGTCGCCGAATCAAATGTTGGCTTTGAAAAAAGTATATTTCCATGCAGCAAATAAATTCAGTGCTGCAAATCTGCATCATCAAAACCCAAACCAGACAATGACCACTTACGGATACTTTTGTGTGGCTGTTTTGTGATTCATTTGGTTTCAAATGCAGGCAGAGTTCACTCTGATTCAACTGCACAAATTAAATTTCTAAAATCTTAAACAAGAAGGACAAGGGTAAAAGAAAAAAAAACAACATTTTTTGTGATTGCAATTAAAATAACAGACTGAGAGGATTTTTCAGCTGGAGGATGTCACAGGGTAAAAACCAAACAAATATTCCGGAGAGTGGCTCATTTGTATTGCTAATAAGTGGCAATAATATTAACATTTTTTTCTAAATGTCTTCTATATGTCCAGCCAGGCAGCAGGAGCGTGTGTTTTAGCTTGAGGAAACATCTGATGGCTTACAGGAAACTGTGTGTGTGTGTGTGTGTGTGTGTGTGTGTGTGTGTGTGTGTGTGTGTGTGTGTTTTTGTGTGTGTGTGTGTCTCCTCTCAGGCACACACTCACTGTGTTTTAACCTAAAGCCAGCACTACTCTGCATGAAATTTAGCCTACTAATTGTGACAGAAAATATATAACCTATAAAAAACAATGATTAAATAAAAACAAAGAAGAGACAGAGGTACCATCATCATGATTTAAACCTGTTTTTCTAACATCTATGCACTTTTCTGTGCTTAAAAATCTAACATCAAAGTCTTATTTACAGCTAAACAAAATTTTGTTAGCCACATGCTACTAGTGTGGCCAACAGGTTTCAAATTCTTCTTCAAACTCACCTGTGACCAAGATCCAGTGCTCCACTCGGGTGGACATGCCTGGGTGTGGCAGGGCTGGACTTGGGCCGGAGAAATGACGGGGCAGAGGGAGTGTGCCACCACCTCTTCCCTCTGGTAAGTGACCTTCCTCAGGCAGCGCAGTGTCCTCGTCTGCTGGCCTCCTCCACACGAGCGACTGCAAGCCCCCCAATCACCTGTTGCCCAGCTGTAGAGAGATATCGAGGGAGAGAGAGACGGTGAGTGAGGAGACATCAGGAAACATGGAGCGTTTGTATTAGTGAGCGACGGTATTAATATAAAAGCCTGTAGGTGTAAGTAATATAAGTGCTAAATCGTACATGCGCCAGCTGTATGGAGCTGCTACAGAGTAAACTGTCATTAGGATACCAGCCACATGTCTGAGCTCCTAATCAGGACAGCCAACCACAGGTCCCAAATCTGCTGCACTTATTTTTGGGCACATAGACAGAAAAACACAATTACACCCTAAATTACCAGTGAGTGCTATGACACCAAAAACTTCAGAACACCACTTACTATTAAGTGGTTGAAAGCTCCAAATAGTGAACTAGCTGGGCTTTTCTTTTCTTAAAAGCTGGACCTGGACCTGCTGCTTTTACAACATTTTCACATATTGATCTTTGTCATCGTGGAAATTGGTAGGTATAGTTATTGGTAGGTTTATACAAAGAAAATACACAGGCCAAAATATACCATATATCCATATCCATCCGTCTCTTTCTGTACTATTCGTATCTGAAACTAAACAGGGAAACCATATTGTATATACAGCTCTCCATAACAGCTTTCCCAGGTCTCCAGAGTCAACCGCAATATACAACGTACAATACACAGACAGATATGGTCCACAATCTCTCGATTCTCTCTTTTGTCCTCTCTTGTGTTTTTCATTACTTTTTCTATGTTTTTCACTCCTCTTCTCACCTGTTCTCTCGCCTTTTATTTCTAATCTCCTGTTTCTAATCTTCTTTTAGTCCAGTGTGTTTTCTGCCTCTCCTGTCCTCTCCTCTCCTCAAGGGCCTTTGAAATCCTGCTTTGCCACTGACGAAAGCCTACTGCTGCTTCGAAAATAGCTTCTGTCTTGGCATCGGCGCTGAGGGGGGAGATTACAGCAAATGAGTGGTCTGACAACCAGTAAGCAGAAGAGGAGATGGAGATGGGCAGATGGTTCAACCGGCTCTGACGACATGCCATCAAGAAAGACCATTCCTCTACGCCGCTGACCTGCTTCAGGGAAGAAAATGCTTTCATTTCTTCAAACGCCGCAGACAAAATGGAAGCAGCAGAGCTAAACTGCAATTTGGAAATGGGAAAGATGTGGAACCATTGGGACCTGAAAGCATCGGTTTTGATTTTTTTGGCTTGGGACTGTTTGCTTTTTTTTCCTGTTTTCCCTGGCTTATAACAACAATATATCATTAGAAAAAGCTGAAGTGCCACTCTGCTTCGCTGCAAACCACCACTGACCTAACTGTAATTTGTATCTCTGAAATGTTTTAACATCTGACATACTTGAGGCAGGAGAGGCAATACTGCAGGGAGGTTCTGAAAAGCTCACCCATGCATGTTTTTTTTTAGTACTTGTATTGCAGACCAGTTACCAATGAATGAACGTATTCTACCCTAATATTGAATTTGATTGGAGGCCAAAGGAGCTGTAAGTTCTTCAAGTTGAAACTAAATGAGCAATTTCTGCTTAACAGGTTGCTATACTCATACTATCCAGGACCTAGCTAGATGGATTTTTTTTTTTATTACCTTGTTACATTTGTGCTGTTTTGTTTAATTGATATCACTGTACTCATCTCCTGCTTGCACAAACAATTCCCATATATCTCTCTGCTTGTATTTCTTCTTTTCTCTGTATTTCCAGTAAGGCTATTGGCGGACCCTACAATTTCTGACATTTACTTCCTTTCTCTTTTTACAATGGTGGTACTGCTGTTGCACCTATCTTCGTTTTCTACATGGAGGAGCAGCTACTTGTGTTTTTCCTGCTGTGACAATTCAACATGTCTGCTTTGAAAAGGCCTATTAAATTATTTATCAGGACTGCTAACAGTGAAATTTTGGACTCTACAGTGAAAGATGAAAGGACAAATTCCTCACAGTTTCTCTCACTACCAAAACATAGGGATAAAAGTTGTGTCTTTTGACATAAATATGCAGGAGTCCTGAGTTCTCAAGTCAGAAATGACGCTCATTTTCCAGTTTGCCTTGGCCCTCAGTTAGCATACTTCCTAATATTTCATCCCTATTCATATATTCATAAGTTAAAAAAGTAACTTGAAAAGTCAAACACATATTTTTTAATAGTTTTACTACTGCTTTACAATATCTTTTTTTAAGGATTGGTTTCTCCTGCTCTGGAGCAGACACATTAATCATGTGGTCATTAAGAGCTGCTCTAAATGTCACTTTTGCATTTTGCTGCAAGTAGAAACAAGCCCTTTGATAAATGACCATTCTTACCTTTGGCAAACAACTTTTGACTTGCCAGTTGGCTCTTTAGATGCTCTTCTGTGTAATTCTTACAGGTTTGATAACACAGGCTCTGGGTCAACATCTTGTGCATACATCGTTTGTCTCAATTTTTCTGCACATCTTCTCTGGCACACAGGCACAATGCTACTTTGCTTTGATTTATTCACATGCTGCTGCATGATACACACAGAGAAATCCCCAAACTGTGGTAAGTGAGTTCATAGATGGCTCATAGAGAAAGAGCAAAATAACTCAAAAGGTAGAGATGGAGTTACAGAGGAAAAGGAGAAGGTAGAATGTGGGACAAGCTAGAAGTGGACAAAGTAGACAAGACACAAACTTATGAGATATGAGTGTACCTCTCCTGTCTGGAAGCAGGAAGGAAGACTGAACTAATGTTCCAAATTTTCCTCAGAAAATTTGGGCTTTTTATGTTCAGAAACCGCTAGAACACCACAGTCTAGAACTTGCTTCCTGGCTCACACTAACACAAATATGGGGAGCAAGGTTTAAAATGGGTCTAAAGCAAAAGGGGTGGATGGGAGTGGTGGGGTGATTGTGTGGATGGGGGAGTTTGATCATTTCATGGGCTAGACTGGCCAGTTCTATGGGAATCCCACCGTCTCTGCAATAATAAAACATGGATATTTGTCAGCACCCGAGATACACTGCAGAGATAAGCAGGCACTTTTACATTCCCTCCTGTCAGGCACGCGACCAGCTCATACACAGAGTGCACAAGCTTCCTAACCCATTATTGAATTTTTCTTTCTCTGCTGGGCTCTTGAATGTGTGCCCATACATCCTGGAGGTCTTAATGCAGTCATTAAAGCTTTTCATGCTGCTCACTCAACTCACTAACTGTCTTCCTGTGCAGGTTTACAAATTGGCGCTTTACACACACAACCAGCTGAGAAATGGTAATACTGTATAACCCACGGTGTTAAAGACAGTTTTATTTTCCTGATGGACAACTCAGCACTGATGTTATTTATCCGACGGTACCACTTTCTCTCAAGCTCAGACAAAAGGGGAGGCCGACACACAACAAGGCTAATAATACCTTTCGCCAAGATAAGAGAAATGGCATGCTCAAATAGGCAGGGAAAATGCCTCTCGGGTGGGAAACCCAGGAAACAGGGGCCAAGTGTTGGAGTGTAACTGATAGTTGTCTGCTTTGTTCAACCCTGACAGGAGAAAGTCTGTCTGACTTAAGGCATGGCTGGACGGGTGGACAAAATGACAACATCATTAACATCAGGATGCAAGCAGTTTGTATTTCTATTTTACCCAAGTGGCTTGGATCCAGAATACATTATTTCAGCATCACATTTAGAAAATGTGTGCAATCGAACTGTGAAAGTGCATGCTGGCCCTATGTGTGCGGCTTGTGTGTATGTGTGTGCATCACTGAACCCAAGACACGGTTCCCTTGCCTGTTCTTTGGAGCAGCTGTAAACTGCTTTGCCCAGTTCCCCAGCCAAAGGGCTCACATAGGAGAGAGGCCATTTATTCAGTGCCGCAACCTGTTACTCTGCTGCACTTAAGCCTGGTTTCCTCCTTTGTCATATCACCCTGAAATTTTTCCAGTCTCCCTTTAAAAATGTACGCCATTAAGTACACCGTTCAGACATCTGAGATAAAAACATGTAAGTGCTAATTTGCTACTAAGAACGTCAGGAGGGCTGAGAACATATGAGAGGAATGATATACAGAAAGCAACAATCACTTGAGCTGGCTTTGATGTCTCCTTGCTCCCTCAGCCTCGCTTTTCTTATATTTCTCGCCTTCTTATTCAAATGTTCACTTATAAAAAACCACTGCAGATTTGGAAACATCATCCTGCATTTACTTCATGGATAAAAATATCAACCCAGTTGGTTGAAGGTCATGTCTAGGATTAGACTGAAATGAGATGTTTTGAGAGATGTAGTGAAAACCCAGATTCCAAAAACAGAACCTCACCCACCTAAGAAATGTTTGACTAGCCACCAGTCGTAAACCTGTAAAATTCTCTAGGCGTTTAGCATTTACAAGACAAAGGTCTTACACATTTATTTTTATTTTTTGCAAATGTTGCAAATAACACACAACAAAAAGCTTTTTCCGAAGAAGATTGATTTCTTGATTCTTTCCTTAGTACAAATAAAGGCATCAGCTCTTTTGTTGCCTTGTTGGCCCCCCTGCATCCTCAGATGTGGCGCTAGCATCCCAGCAGGACCTGAACTGTCCCACCGATATCCTAAAACATGTCCAGAGCCGGGCCGTGGTAGAGCCATCCACAGTGAGTATTTTGTATTTCATGTCGCTAGTTGTCACGCCCCTGGTGTGTGTGTTGGCAGCCCCAAGAGTCCATATCATACCAACAGTTCCCATTTGCCAACCACCAGGTGGTAGAACCACAATGGACATCAAGCAAACATTAGACAAGAGATCAAACACGTATGTTCTACAACAGGTAAAATATAAACTGCCTTGCCAGTCAGATGGGATATACAGCTGGAGAAAACACTGCAATTAAATAAGTAAAGACTGATTCAACAGCTCAGTAGACAGGGAGAGCTTTCATGTGTTTTCTCAAAAAGGAAAATGGAAAGAAAAATGAAAAATTAGAGAGTGGGCAGAGAAGAGAGGAGCATGGAGAACACAGGCCGAGCAGAGTGGTGGCTGCCCACAGCAAATGGACCACAGGCAAACCCCTAGACTGCTCAACAACAGTGTGTCTGGGAGTGTGTGTGTGTGTGTTTGTGTGGTGCGTGCATGCGCATGCCTGTAATAAAAACAGCGCCTAAGGTTTTAAACATATATGCCACCTATGCCCTGACCCACACACACACAGCAGTACTTACTATGCAGGGCAGGGCTGCGTGTTGCAGAGATGGGAGCCCAGTGTTGGTCTGGTGAGGGGATTACACATGGTGGAGTTGACTTGAACTTTCTGGTCCTGCAGACAGATAGCCTTGGTCGAGATACGACCTGATGGAAAATTCATATAAAAAGAGAGGGGAGGGAGAGGAGAGAGAGAGAGAGAGAGAGAGAGAGAGAGAGAGAGAGCAGGAGAGTTTATGTAGTTCTTGCAGGCAATTTGACTACTTCATAGATCAAAATCTATGTGTTAAGTCAGTATGTCTGCATGTCTGCTGACTGTTGCTGCCTCTTGAGACACGCTAGAGCTACAAGGGACCACAGTCAGAGCACAAACACACTCATGCGCGTGCACACACACACATACACACACACACACACACATACACATCCATCTAGTGACAAGTGAGCAGGGGGTTGCAGTGAGTCTTTTGGGACCAACAGAGTCTGAACTTCTCAGGTGACAAAGGTGCTTTTCATTAGCCTTAACACACTTCCTGGACCACACTGTAGCAGAGGGGAATAGAGGGTAAGGAATACAAAAACAAGTATTCACACACACACACACACACACACACACACACACACACACACACACACACACACACACACACACACACACACACACACACACAAATACAAAAATACACATAAACATACAGATAAAATCACATACATGGACACACAGTAGACACTGGCACACATAAAGATGCATGTTTCTACTGACCATTTGCTAAACCCTGCCCTTCTTAGTTACTGTTGCTATGCTTGTTAAACTTTTTGTTCTCACACAGAACATTATGCAATTTGCAATTACTGTGGCAGATCTGCCACGGTAAATTCCTAGTAGTTGGATCTTATATTTCAGACAGAGGTAGACAAAAGCACTGTCAATTGTCAATTCTAAATATTGAAATGACAACTGCTACTGGCAGATTTTATCAGCTGTAGCCAGCTCGCTACTTAAGCAAAGTTCCATAACGCAATTGAAAATTCCTCTTCTTCTCCATTTCACTTTTTAATGTTTCCAGCCGACTTGTTTTAAAATGAGAATCTTGTGGGATGTTGAATATGCATGATACATGATTTCATGCTAAAAGACTGAGGCTGAGGGCCTGTTTATGGTCTGTCAGAACTAGTTTGTAAGATGTACTGTCCGACCATGTCAGACATTAAGTTTTTATAAACACTTGATGCAAATGTCCACACTCAGGCAGAGTGAATAGCATACTGTCACAGAGAACAACAGTGTTGCACTGGGTTGTACACATGTAAAGCTAATGCTCTAATGTAAACTTGTTTGAATTGCAGATGTGTTTGGCAAATGTGACTATCTTGGGAAACACTGGCTGGGGTTGCTCCACTGTAAACATCCCTAAATCCAATACAGAGCAGTCCAGAGCTGCTACTTTTACTACTGTTGGTAGTAAACTAGTTAGCTGGACTTGCTATCAACTGCAGCTTATGTTGGAGGAAATAAACACACACCTTTGTCGTGTTTTTGGCTTTGGAAAAGCTAGAAAGAGGATGAACCTCAGAACTCTTAAAAAGCAAAGGACTGATCTTACTACAGCTCCTGTGGAGAAATTCAAAGCTTTAGGGCCTACTGTTCCTAGTTACGGTTGCTAAGCTATGATTGTTCAAGGGAGAGATTTAGCAAAAGTTTAAATAATGTACACATGTACACAGAGATCTTTTAGTTTTATCCCTCAAAACAAACATGTAGTGGCCAACATTCAAACACACACAGTCTCACCTCCAGCACAGGGAGCAGAGCAGTCAGAGCGCACCACACCCCAGCTGTAGTCAGGTTTCCTCTCAGTACGAGGCAGAGTGTACTCCCACACCACACCCGGGTTCTTTCCCTGCAGGAGGATCTGTCAGGCAAGAACACAGTCAGTCAGAGAGGTGTCACGTCTGTGAATATAGTTTGCCTTTTAACATTTATTCATCCGGGGGAAAGCATCACATCAGGTCTTCAAATGTTCACATTAAACTGGGAGTCATCCAGTGCAACCACTTTTTCCTTGCTGCCCTTGGCAGTTAAATCTGCAATCTTCCTCCTCCAAAATCTCCAGGCTGTAAGTATATACTGTAAAGTAAGAAATCACATGTTCACACATACACAACCCTAACCCTTTTTGCTAGAGAGCAATTCACTGGGGGTTGTAAGTGTAATTATTCACTTTCTCATCTTTTCAGCCATCTGCAACAAATAATATAAATTGAGGAATCAGTTTTTTTTTTTTTTTAACAATCTATTGTTTTATTTACAGGAAATAATAACAAATGCCTTGAGTAGTCCAAAACTAAAAGATATGGAATTTAAAGTAATTATATGAATCTAAGAAAAATAGCACATTTTCACATTTGAGAGGCTTAAAACAGCAAATGTTTGGCATTAAATAACTGACCGTTTCAGCTCTATACCCATATATTCCCCAATTTTTGGATAATAAAAAGCTATCCCCTACATACAGTATGATGTATACCCTGTCTCTGAGCCAATCTGTAATTGTAGCACTCCATGAATCTATACAGTATATCTATACTGTATAAACAAAATGGGACATGGCAGAAGTGTGGTGAAAGACGAGAAGAAACAAATGGTCTGTTACAGACTCCATTGCAAGAGACTGAAGGTAAGACCACTGGCAACGTGGCGGCCTAATTCAGCCATTCAGTTCTCACTGAGCTGTTAGATCTACTACCCACTAACCAGAAGGCTGTAGAAACATTAAGCGCTTTGTTCCCTCTCTAGTCCAAACTGGCTGACCACACTATTATAAGGTCATTTTCTTTAGACAGTACAGTGAACATATGAGGGACAATTTCCATTTTCTTTCAAGAGTTAGCTCCTTTTCACCACATCCTTTATACTGGCTGGTGATTCTGAGTTACCTTTTCTGTTCAGGAGATTTATTTGGACACAAGTCGAGCAGAGACAAACGGATGAATGACAGCAGACATACCCATTACAGGAGAAGCACCGGGCTATCATTAAAACAACCCTGTGAGGATTCACTGCCATGGGGAAGATTTTTGTTAGAGGTGCATTTACATAGTCGGCTCACAGTGTGTCATTTTAAACCATTTCAAAATACTGCACTGGATTGTCTTCAGTATGGTTGTGTCTCTTTTATAGCTCACCCTGGTTTAGTTAAGGCTGGGTGGTTATTAATTCTCAATCCATTTGGTAAACTGTATGAAGTCCAACTGTCAACATCTACTCCAATGCCTGACAAACATACCACTATCTACAATAATGAGCTTTGACAAGTGTGTTTTCTTTGGGGTATATCCTGAAATACAAAAGAATCTACCGTCAACCATCCAACTTAGAGAGCCAAACACGTCCTGGGTTCGATCCACATTCAACAGTCCTGGGGCACTTCCACTGACTGGACCAATCACCTTGTGTTCCTTGTTAACTGTTCCATGTGTATGGTCGGCCCAGTGCCAGACAGGAGGCAAAAGGAGACATGTTTATCTTGAGAGGATCAAGGAGCTGTCTGATGTCAGACACACATCTGCATTTGTAGGTACAACGTACGCAGGCTTGTGAACAGGTGGAAAGACAAACCGATGAGGATGCTGTGACAGAGGCAGACACAGTCACGTGCATACCACATTCCACTAAAACAGAAAACTGAAAGGCATGCCTCCCCAGAGGGAGAAATATGAGGCAAGGTCATGTTTTAGGTGAAAGGGTCAGGTGCTTGCCAGTGCTCTAAAAACAACAGGAAGTTAGTTATTGTAGTCTGTGGTCCACTTAATTGGCCCGCTCACCAACAATAGTTGCAGTTTCAGGGGCAGTGTCTGTGACACACAGCTCATGGAGGCAGTTAGGTACTTTAACAGCCTTAGTGTCCAGTTGCTTCATTTACCATCCCAAATCACACACCTTCTCAGAGTCACAGATCAAACGTGACTTGCACTTTCTGAAATGACAGAAACAAGACACTTCTTGAAACTCCAGAACATGCCTGAGAAACATCACATTTTTCAGTCCATCATTTTCTTGTTTCTCACCAAAACATATTGTGTACATACTTTTCGTTTCCACCAACAATTGTCAGTCAGTGGAACATCATGTTGAACATGTGCATGATGCTAACACTCATAGCATCATGAAATGATTGCTCCACAGTATTAGCAGAAGTCAAAAACTCCACCATGTACCTTTAAACTAGAAGTTTCTGTTTGAAATCCCTTCAGATCAAATGCAAACATCCATACAGTCAATTGAAGACCTACCAGACTACTTTCTTCACTTCAGCCACATAAGCCATAAGTCATAAATGTAAACTCAGTGATTTCAGTAGTCAATGCTCAGACAGCATCCCCTTTAAACTTTTAGTCTAAAATGATGAAATCATGGCCTCTACCAAAGTGCAAGAAAGCGACACTAACACCCACACTTCCTTTGCTGAAGCTACCCGGCCCAACCAAACCCAAACCCACTGCCATGAAACAACTGTCACCACTAACCACACTGGGACTTGTTGCTTTGCCAAACAAACCAACTGTTACCAACATTCCCGCTCCTTCGCCAGACAACCTCTAATGATGTGAACCAGCGGTTGTAAAAACAACATTCAGCAGTTTTTTTTATAATCCCTTTAATAAAGGACTTACACATCCTTAAAGCCTTGAAGCTTTCTAAATAACTGAGCTCTCTTTCCTAAGCTATCCACAGTGTTGAATACACCCAACCAACCACAGAGTTAACACTGTCTGCCAGGACAGACACTAACTTTCAAACAATAATTTCAGACATGTCCAACCCTGTCTCCTCTCCACTTCTTCAGTCTGGGACAACTGCGCCAAAGCTCATCCCCTGGCTGACAGCTGAACACCAAAACCAATAAGAACAAAGAAAAATATCCTACCTACCCATAGTGCAAACCAAAATCCCACAACCTCATGTAATCAGTCACAATATCAACAGTGACATCATGCTTATTCCCACTTTGCAGACAGAGAACTGTCCTTGTAACTCCTTGGTCATCAAAGCACACTACAGCAGCACCAACATATTGTCTTGATATTAGTCACGACACAAATCTTCCTAAGCCCTACAGCCAAGGAAAAAATGTACAGTCAGACACACGTTAGATCTGACAGAAAGCTATGCTGTTTGAGGGAGCTCTTAATGAATCCAGAGTAACAGTGAGGAAGTGTCTGGGTATAATGTTTACAATGTACAGCAAACTGAATATGACTGGATGTCACAAGCTACACAGCTGTGAATAAGCCAATTAATGCCAATACAAGCGTGACTAAACTATCCATCCATCCATCCATTATCTATACCACTAGCCTTAATGGTCACGTGGGGGCTGGAGCCAATCCCGGCCCTCACTGGGGTGGAGGTGGGGTATATATATATATATATATATATATATATATCAACTTCCTTTAAGACGGCTCATGATCATGTAGTATCACTATAAATATCAACTCAAAAATTATATTTATTGAAAGAAAGAAATATTTCCAAGAGAGAAGTTATGCCGCGTTCCATTTACATCAGAGGTCAGAGGTCGGAACTGGGAGTGACATCACCTCTGAGTTAACAGTGTTCCAGTTGAGAAGTCGGAAAAATATGAATGTTCATGGAGCCTTTATAGTTGCTCTTCTGGAGTATACACGACTTCAAAACAAATCTGCACTCCACCTGAAGAACACCTCAGTTGTTAACATTATATTTTAGTCCAAACAATTCAGAATGTTCTTAAAACGCCCTTCAAATTTAACTGTTTAACGAAAGAAAGAAACGCTAAGCCATAAACATGAACTGTTTCAAATGTATCCCAGACTAGCCATTGTCACTGCTAGCAATTGTTAGCAATACCAGTTGATAACAACTTTTGTTATTTTGCACATACAAACAGCGTAGCAACATGTCCACAGGTAAAAACTGAACAGTACAGTTCTATGTGTTCACTACTATTGATACAAGTAGCTTCCATCTTGAATTCTAATGTCGGCATTGGTGGGGTTTCTCTGAATTGCAAAGTTTGAAATCCAACTTCAGGGGGCGTTCCAGTTCAAACTTCCGACTAGGACCTCAGAAATTCAGACTTCCAAGTACAACTGGAAAGCACCATTAAACATGAGGTGCCTTTCAAGCTGAAGCTGTGTGACTGACTGACAGTGCAACATCAAACCACAGAGTGTCTGGGTTTTCATAACCCAACCACCACACCACTCATCAAGTCCAATGAGATGATGATGAATTACAATTTTGCAGACACAGATATCAATCTCACTTGTGTTACCCACAATGCTTTGCCCTAGACTGGCAAGACCTTGCCTTGCCATACCACAGGAATGTCAATTCAAGGGGAATAATCCTACTTGGAATCCACAGAGACCTCCAGAGGCAGCCATATGCTATATCTGTTCCCTCCTTCTGCTTGTGTTAACCACTCCTATTCCCCTTCCCTCCTTCTCCTCTACCAGCGGAGCAGCTGTGCAGATGTGAACACCTTGTCACAGTTTACGCTCACACTCCTCAACATTTGTTTTTCTTTGAGTGTTTCAAGCTGAGTAAGGGTCTGGGAGTGATCGGTGCACATACCCTCCCCCACTGCGCTCTCTCTGTTTTTCTGCGACCGAGCCAGTTAAGTAGAATGTGTGAAACAGATGATGATCTGTGGTGGAAAAAAAAAAAAAACCCTACTCGTTTTCCTTCATTTGGTTCTTTTCATTTGCAGTTGAAGTCTCAGTGCCCTGACCTTAACTTCTCACATCCAAAGAGTTCAATTGCAGAATTCTTAATCTTTTAATCTCACTCTCCCTCCCCCCTCTCTCTCTATCCTTCTCTTTCCATCAACCTCTTTCTCCTTTTTGTAATTACAGGACATACTTATAGAGATTATGGTCGTGTCATCTGCAGATCAGCGGCATGCTACAGCTGAGTTCTCTGCTGGACAGATGTATGACTGAGACTCACAGACAGGCAGAAGGAACACTGTGAGACTTAGCAAAGGATAATTTATCCCTATTACAGCTTGGGATTTATGTGTGTAGTCCAGGCCATTTTTCTATTGGTTATGATAACACTGTAGGCTACTCAACTGAAGAAAGTGATGAGATCTGGGAGCACAGTGACACTGCTGCAACAAGGGTAGGGCAAGGAAACTACTGGTCTGACAATCAGAGAGGTTGTATACAAGGCAACAATTAAAATTATCAATAGATTATCTAAACCACTTTATTTAGAGGCAAAACTGAAAGAGTACACCCAAAATACCCCACTTCACAGGAGAGCTGCTTGTTTTTTGTTTTTTTTGGATTGTTTTTTTTTTTTTTATCATCTGGCCACTTTTTAGTAACACGGTCATGTTCCTAGATCTCAGCAACTATCATTTCAGGAATGCTGTCATTACAAAATAAATAAAAGGAACAAAGGTTTGCTTTAAGCTAAATGCTGATGCTAACGTGACAACATACTCACAATGGCAATGCAAACATGCAGGTATAATGTTCACCGTCTTAATTAAGTGTTTCAGCACACAACCATGAATGTCTGTACAAAATCTCCTATCCATGGAGTATTATTTCATGAAATATTGTTTCATGGATTGCTTGTGGAGATATTTCAGTGTGGTCCAAAATGGTGGACTGGTTGTCCCATTCCTAAAACCACATTGCCAGCATGGCTAAAAATATGATAGAAGTAGTAAATAAAACTGTTATCATCCCTAAACAAAACCATGCATGGTGAAAGCAAGACTGTAGCATTGCAGAAAGCAGAAAGTTGTTAGGAAACAATAATGGAAGCTGTCCTGTAACCCCCTCTGGGGATGGCAATATTAGATTATTGTCACTCTAGAGTCTGTACCTCTGCAAGTATTTATCTTGCACAAGGAAACAAGAATGGGCTGTTCAAATGCCAACTACAGCAACGACTCCGCTAAACTGCCCACAAAAAGACTCTTTTCTAAAATAGCTACAAAAACACTCAGCCATTTCCTGATGGCCAAACAAGTGACCAGCCAAGCACTTTGGAAATATCACACTGGTATTCCTCCTGGAATTTCAGGCCAATCATTCCTGCTTTAACCGCAGTATTTCAGTAGCACAAGGGACTGAGGGGAGACTAGCTTTTACATGACTATCACTTTACCCATGGCAGAGGGGGGAAAAAAACAAATGTCTGCTCTTCACCTGGTTTCCACTTCTGTTTCCACGGCTAGGGTTCAGAGGTCAAGAGAAAATAAATGCTTTCGCTGACAAGTTATGTGGGAAGAACATCCCGCACGTCCCACCACCATTCACTTAAACCTACAGAGTCATAAGGAGAATGACTCGGCCACTTGTCAAATATTAGTTTTTCTGTCAGGAGGATACGCCTGTCCAGCATCACATTCTGCTGCTGTCTTCTGGACGGGTAAAGACTCGCCCTCCCCTCGAAGCTTTGGTTTCTGACACACCACTGATTACTAGCATGGAGCAAAATAAGTACCATTAGCTCATAAATCACCCCGTGTACTATTCAGAACATCTCACTCCAAGCAACCATCTGATTTTATACTTTTCATCCCTGCCTCTGAAGGGCAGTTGACTTAGGGATTTTACTCGCTCTATTAGCTTCAAATCACATGGCTGGAACAAAGCACTTTTGAGGTCAGTGGCCAGGGGGACCACGTCCATGGCTTTGAATATGTGTACATGGACAAACACGTGACTCTGTTTACACTGGCACTGATAGTACCAAGAAGCTGTAGCGCTTATAAACAAGGGGCAAGTTTCTGCCATGTGAGACTGATCTGAATAGTGAAAGTGGCACAAAGGCTGATTTACACTAATTGTGCCACATCTCCCACTCTCTGATGTGTGATTATTCTCTCTGTCATTCTAGTGATGCTTAAAGGGTCGGTTCAAGCAAACAACAGAAAACATATTCTCTCACTATCTGCCACCTTTGCCACACATCTCTCAGTAACCTTGTCCCAATTACTCTGGATAAGTCACAGATTTGGTTGTGCTTTCTCTGGAATTCTTACTGAAGAAAACTGTTGTGTGTCCTGCGTGAACCGAGCCTTGAGTTCAATAACTTTTAGAGCTTCTCGTGAGTTCTGAGATCAGTCTGGGCTGTCACATAAAGACATACACACATATGTGCTAGCAACCTACAGTTACCTGTACAGTCAATACATAAGCTGCCTGGGGCAAATAATGTTAAACACAGGCTGCAAAAACACTGTCATATTTGTACAAGTAAAACAAGATGAAAATTCTCAGCAAACAACAAAGTTGCATTGAATAATCCACAGATTTTGTGTATTTTCAGCAGACCTGCTCTCTTTGAAAAGTCCATAGGAAAACTGATGAAATCCAATGATAAATCCTTGATATGTCATGAACTCTGATGATACGTATGTTGATAGCAAGTTACAGCTAATGTCTGTAGAGAAGGTACACTAGTGATTTGAGAAAAAAAAACTATGACTTCAAAAAAATACAACAGTAAAATATGTATGAATAAAGCCTGTTGAATCAACAAGTTCTTGATGTGATGTGAACTTTTTTTGTCGTCCCTTTGTCACTCACAAAGACAGCCCCGAACAAGACAGGCAGTTTAAACCCCCAAAAGCTCTACTTTCTAGTTTCTACAGCCTTCTACACCGCCCACCCATCTACACATCATGCCTGACGTAACCAATCGCCCAACGCAATTAATCCCCCACAGAAGCTCTACAGACAGCCAAAACCACCCCTGTTGTCCCTACCACCCAAACTTCTTTTTTCATCTAAGCCTCGTCATGTTCAGGCATTTAAAAAAAAGGGACCCTGTCACTGTCAATTGCCATAAACGGACGTCACCCGGCTGCGGCGGCTTACTTCAAACACTAGCGTCTCATTAGTAGGTCCAGCAGCATACAGGCTCTCCGGCTTGTTGAAAGAGCGCTGGTAGTCAAACACAGCTCCACCAAAGTAGAACTTTCCCGGCCAGTCTACAGTCCAGTCCCCGGTCAGGTAGTACTTCCTCTTGAGGGAGCGGACAGCCAGGTAGCTGGTGGAGACCTCCATTTCCTGAACATGAATGCTTCGTGCCCCTGCTGGGACTGTTACCATGGAGTAATACTCTGAGAAAAAAAGGAGGCAAAGTCAAGGCTGAATCATGCTTAAATTTTTGTTTACTGCTGTTCATCCCTGTTTTACTCCAGCTTTATCTCTGGAATATTTGCATTTCTGCATACGCATGAAGTGAGTTAGTCCATTATTAAGTGTCTATGCATTATGCTTGTCTGCTTAAAATCCCCCTTTGTCTTGATGGAAAAAATCACGTACAGACAGTGCACACAAAGACAAGATTACCATTAGCCCTGTGCTGAAGAGTATATTGGCCCTTGAAGAACTTGCAAGTGGAGTTGTCTCCCTTACAGACTCCACAGGCGTCCAGAGAGGCCTTCGAACCTAGAATCTGGTCACAGCCCACTGCCTATACACACAAAAACACACACATACCATCAGTGTCAACAGTGCTGCAATAAAGAGGATATCAAAACAAATAAACTGTATGACCAGCTCTTCTCTGAACATAATCATGTCAATGGAATGAACTAATATTTTGTGACAATAAAGGGGTAGCTTTAATTCCATCTGTGTTGACATCTGGTGTTTCACATAACTATGGCACCGAACATATCCATCTTTTGGTAAATGAGAGTTTTAAAATAGCAAGCACAGCATACTTAAGGGATTTTGTGATTTTGTAGAGTCTATGTGTGCTGTGCCAATGAAAGCAACAACAAGAGCACACACCACAAAAAGCCAAGAAATGAGGCAGATGACACAAACCTTTTGCCACGTACTGTCAACTGTTTCTGATAACATTTAAAGTAGTTTCATCAAGTATTTAGACCCCTGCACACTTTATTGCATTGTAGATTTCATTTTAAACGGTTAAAATTGCCATTTTTGCTCATCAATCTACACTCCATCCATAATGACAAAACAGGTTTTTAGACATTTTTACAAATTTATTAAAAATCAAAAACTTTAATCTCTATTATTCAGACCGTTAATTTGGTCCTTTGTAGAAACACATTTGGCAGCAATTACAGCTTCAAGTCTTCTTGGGCAAGTCTCTACAAGCTTTGCACACCTGGATTTGAGCAGTTTATCCCATTCTTCCTAACAGATCCTGTCAAGCTCCAAGCTCAGATTGGATGGGAAGTGTCTGTGAACCATCTTCAGGTCAGTCCACAGATATTCTACGGCGTTTGGGGTTTGGCTGGGCTACTCAGAGACTGTTTCAGTGACTTGTTCCAAAGCCACTCCAGCATTGTCTTGGCTGTATGCTTTGGGTCCTGGTCACAGGTCAAGTGCACTGTGGAGCAGGTTTTCTTCAAGGATTTCTCTGTATTTGGCTGGGTTGGTCCTTCCTTCAATTCTGACCAGTCTCCCTGTCCCTGCCACTAAGAAACACACCCATGGCATGACGGTGCTGCTACCATGCTTATTATTAGCCAGGTATTAGCCAGGTGGGGAGCAGTGCTTAGTGTTGACCAGACCAGAATCTTTTTTCCTTGTGTTCTCAGAGTCCTTTAAATGCGTACATATGGCAGAATTGACAAATAAAGCTGACTTTGACTTTGACTTTGACTGAAATGCCATTTGGCAAACTCCCAGTGAGTGGTCATATGCCTTTCACTCTACCATCAGTGGCTAATGGATGGAGTACTGCTGAGATGGTCGTCCTTCCAGCAGGCTCTCCTATCTTTGCAGAGGATTTTTGAAGCTCTGTTAGAGTGACCTGTGGGTTCATGATCACCTCTCAGGACCAAAGCCCTTTTTGCCTGGTTACTCAATTTGGCCAACTCCTGGGAGAGTCCTGGTGGTTCCAAACTTCCATTTCACTGTGCTCCTGAAGATGCAAAGTTGTAGAAATGGTTTTATGCCCATTCCCTCATCTGTTCTTCACCCCAGAAATTTTATTGCAGAGGTCAACAGAGAGTTTTTTGGACTTCATGGCTTGGTTTTTGTCCTCACGTGCAGTGTGAACTGATTTCATTTGGCGTGTGCCTTTCTAAACTACTGTATGTCCAGTTAGTTCAAGTACCATAGGTGGACTGCCACCAAGTTCTAGATATATCTCAGGAATAATTTAAAAAGATGATGC
Organism: Lates japonicus; assembly: GCA_033238685.1. NCBI lineage: Eukaryota > Metazoa > Chordata > Actinopteri > Centropomidae > Lates > Lates japonicus. The sequence goes on along the minus strand of BRZM01000022.1, from coordinate 1,851,311 downwards.
TCCTGCTCACATTTTGGAGTGCCACAGCAGAGGACATTATTAATGAGAGACTTCTGTTTTTGATTATTAATTCTTTGCAAAAATGCCCAAAGCATGTTTTCACTTTGTCATTGTGGATTAGTGAGTACAGATTAATGAGCAAAAATGGCAATTTTATCCATTTATAATTAAAGTTACAACACAGAAAAGTGTTCGTAAAGAAAAGGGGTCTAAATACTTGCTTGCTATGTACCTCACACAGTCCATCAATGCAGACATCTCCCTTGTGATCAGAGCAGGAGGTGCCATCTTTGACCTTGCTGGACATGGCGAAGAAGAAGTCAAAGTCCTCTGCAATGCAGTACAGCTTACAGATGTCTTCATCTGCACAGAGAACATACAGATGTATACAGTACCAATGAGAATGTTAGTATTAACATAATTTACAATTTCTAAGAATAAAATCTCATTGATTCAGTTCTACTATGCTACTGTACTGCAACCTGTTACACATACAGTATGCACAGCGTCTGCTGAGACTGAATTGGAGAAGACAGGAACTGAGTATGAATGCACCCAGGGGTATTCATGTGGGGCAACAGGTTTATTTTGTAGTTCAGATCAGTTATCACAGACAAGTCTCTGCAGCCATCTTTGATTAAAATAAATGACGGTGAAGGTGACTTGGCCCAAGGTCCCAGAAGGCAGTTCAAAATCTGTTCCTCTCTACATCACCTCCCATTCATCAACAGCTTAAACAGGACTGGGATGACAGCCAAACGCACTGCTCTCCTTCATTTCACTCTCCCTCTCTCCCTCGCTCTATGTAACAAAGCTGGCCCGCAGGCTTCCTTTTTAAATCTATCCCCACTGTGTCAGGGGGTGCAGGTGGCTACATGTCTCCCATGCACATTACACAGAATGATAGTTTCCTCCAGCTTTTTGGCCCTAATCACTGCCGCAGTAAATAGAGGTTGGCATTACAGAAACACTTTATAAAAGAGATTTGGACCAGCAGAGTACAGCAGGATCTACAGAATTAAGACAAGAAAAAAGCTTGCCCCGAGCAAACTGCAATTCTGTGTTTATTTAGTGGTGCTGTGTTCTCTGAACAATGAGATTTCTTTTCTTGTGCATTATGTGCCAAGAATACAGTAAATCATGGGATGTCTTCATAATCCTTGAGAAGTACTGTAATTTAATTCATGAAAAAAAAAATCTGTAAATATTCTTCAGCTCTCAAAGAAAGATGCAAGACAAATACATCCACAGCATCATCGGGGCAAATCATGCATTAAATATAAAATGCACCACAGAACTGAAGACACTCTGCTCCTTTTGAATCTGATCAACTGACCACCTTACCGTCCACTTTGGTGTAGGGCTTCCATTTATAGTACCAGCCCCTGAAGGGCTTGCTGTTGTACTCAGCACACTGTTGGGCCCTGAAGTCCAGAGCATAGAGAGGGCACGGTCGAGTGTTACACAGCTGGTTGAGCCGACCGGAGCCCGAGCAAAATTTGCCATTGTTCTGTGGCCTGAGTGGAAGACAAGATGGAGAAGCAGACGAGAAACACAGAAGAAGGGTTTACAGATCTGAAAAATCCTGTTTGTTTAATTTTTTAACAGTTCTGTTCAATGTACCAATAAACCAATTACCATCATCACACCCCAGATAAGGGCCAATAGCCAAAAATGTGAAATGTGAAAATACTCCTTATTACAGATTTAATGAAATACACTTGAGACACCATTTAGCTGTCCCCCTGTTTCTAGTCTTAGTCTTCTCAAACTAAGCCAAGCTTAAGCAGGGTACACACTAAAAGATAATCGGGCCGATTATCGGAAGAGAGGCGAGCATGCGCTCTGTGGATTCCGCTCTGAAGACAAAAGCACAACAAACAAGATCATCTTCCGCCATCTTTGTTTACTCTAAAGTCGTGTTTGACTGCGCAAGATTTTGAGTTTTGAGAGTCAAGACTGACTGTTGGTGGACAGAATCTGTTAGTGTGTGGTGTGCTGTGCTGGTCTTCTTGTTGCACATCACACACTATAAGGACAAAACTGTGAAACCTGACATTATTTGTTATCATATGTATGGTGTCTCATTTTCTAAATCGGTTAAGATTTTAAAAAATCGTTTAGTGTGTGCCAGGCTTAACTGGCCTTCTGGCTGCAGGTTCATATTTAACACATGACAGACCTGAGAGTGATTTCCATCCTCTCATCTTACTGTAAAACTTCCTTTTAGCTTCACAAGGCACTTTTCCCCTTAATATCCCCAAACCAGTGTAGCTAATGAGCCAAACTGAGTCATGTTGGACGATGGTGCTATCCAAGACATTATTATTAAATTGAACAGAAGGTTTACATCAAAGTACTGCTTTCATACATGAAAATGACACCATCTCATCTGTTTCAAGTTTGGGAAGAGACATGATTAAAGCTCATTTAGGTGCTGTCAAAGAAAAGCCTGCCATGTCAGGTGTTGCTATACACGCTATTTCAACACTTCCTCAACCACAGAAATAAATTATAACATAACATAACATAAACAACTAATGGAGCCTTAATATGCCATCAAAATGATGAAAGCCATCACTGCTTCTTAGAGAAAGACAAGCAGAGTCTTGACATTTAGTGAATATTAGGATGCCATGTCAGACTTCCCAGGCTTTCTAAATTCATGCCAGGCATTCCAACACAACCACCAGCAGAGAAAATTGAGTTTAGCCATTTACCAAAGTGGCCGGCACAGACACATGGACACACACAGAGACGGTGGAACCATGCTGATCAAGCATGTCTAATAAAAACAATTCACTAAGTTTTACAGTGTAATGAAACGCTTTGGAAAAGGTACTGAAAAAGTGCCTAATAAGAACAGTAAACACACGGAGGACAAAGCAACCAGAGGCATAGTTCTTTTGAATTTCCTGTAACAGCACTGAATATGTCTGCAACAATCAGAAGCAAAGATGCATGTTGCTTCACTGCATTTTTCTTTAACTCCAACTGTTCATCCCCTCCATTCAGACCTGGACTCAATCACAGGGCGACTTAGCTGCCAAGAATGATGGAGCTTCATTGAAGGTGTGTGTGTGTGTGTGTGTGTGTGTGTGTAAATCTGCTCTGCGCTGATCTTGCTTCCCTTGGTGAGAGGGGGATTTGGCCCAGGTTTTCATAGTCCTGATCCTATTAAGACTTAGCGGCAGACAAACGCAGCCCATATGGTAATGTGCTTATGTGCAAGCCAGTGGGGGACTACACCGTATACTCCATCAGTCAAGGCCTTCTGATCAGAGAGGGGGGCATAGAAGAAGACCATTTACTTGAGAAGGGAGTTGAATGCAATTATGGACGATCTGGGCGTTTGAGTTTCACAATACCCCTGGTTTCTCTTCTTCATTTTGTCTATATCCTTTTGTCTCCTCTCCCTATATCATCCAGTCTCATTGCAAATGTAAATCTACTCCCAACAACAAGTCAGAAACCAGATATGACAAGTTTGCGGTTTGTGTTTCAGTCATTCCTCTTCTGTCTCAACACCCAGCCCCGACGCAGCCCTCAGGACCCCTTAAGGATGCTTAAATGTCCCACGAGCCCGGTAAATCTGCCCAGCGACAGAAGCTGAAACTGAACTCCTGTAGGTCAGAGGTCACCATGTCTAGTCTTGTCTTCCTCTTGAGTCACCTGCTCCCTCCCTGCCCCTCTCACAACTTCCCACATTGTCTCGCTGCAGGCCTAACCCCTGTAAAACACCTTTACAAGTCTACCGGGAGACTCCACCAAACAGGGGTCTATCTAAGCACCATCACCCCCACATTGCACACACATACACACACCTCTCCACTCCCTTTAAATCGAGTGTGTGACAAAATGTGCTCCCTACAAAACCAGGTCAAGATCGTGAACCTAATCTCCCAGGCTTGTTGGTGAGGATTAGGTTGACTGTGTTTGATCTGGCAGGTGGTCTACAGGGAAGGAGGCGGAGGGAGGGAAGTGGAGAAGATTCATTTTCCATCTTGGAGCAACTCCTCGAAGGGATGGCTTTAATTGGCTGATCCGATAGAACCTCTTTTACAAGACTGAGCGAAAGATACATGCTCGCCTCATAAAATGGATGAGTTTGTATAGGATCAAATAAATGATCTTTAAGACTGCTCCTGCTGAGTGAAGACTTTGTAGTGGGGCAGGGGTGAAAATATACAAGAAGCTGTCATCTGTCATCATTATTCTCATTTTATTTGCCAAGTCTGGTTGTATTTCTTTCTGTAAGGCACGTTGAAACATTGCTGAGAAAAGTGCCAAATAAATCAAGTTTATTATTATTACATTATCTCTATAAACTAAACTCAAACAACTTGAGTTTTTATATGGCTAAACATTAGGGATATAACGGTACCATCAATTTCACGATATCGCGAGAACAAAAGTGTCTTGATACTGTTGTGGACCTGGATAGTAACAAACGATAGGTCCTCTGGACAGTAGGCCGAAGGGAAACAAGAACTACAGAGACCACCGTCCCATGCATGCCCACCATCCCTCTTCAAATCTGTGGACCCAGTACAGAGAAGCTGGTGGATCCTGAGGGCGAACAGAGCAGGGGAGAGAGAGAGATGAAGCCTTTGAAACTGTGGATGCTCCAGCGTCTTTTAGATCTGACGTGTGGAAGCATTTTGGTTTCCCTGTGTCACGAAATGAGAGAGGGGAAAAGGTGACAGAGAAACAAAAAACAATACGCAGACACTGCCAGACTGTGGTTACCTAAACGTCAGGAAATACAACTGACTGTTTTTTGCACTTTAAAATTAAGGCCTAGTTAATTGTTCAATAAACTGAATTTTTTTCCAAGTTTTCATTTGCTTTTTTAAAAATATCGCAATAAATAACGTATCATGGACTTGTTATTGAGGTATTATCGTATCGTGAGATTCTGATATCGTTACATCCCTACTAAACATACATATTATTTATGCATTATATACATGTACTCCAAGTTTGATAAGAATCTTTTTAAAATATCACTAAAGTGTCACTGATCTTTCCGGAAATTTGACGGTGACACCCCAGACTGTCCAGACAGTTCAGTTTGGGGGTGAAGATGACATTAGAGACAAGCTGTCAGATTCAGGCTAATCCTTCTTGTTCTGCTCAGATTAAGAGCGGAGGGGCCCTGCCAAAATAATCGCAGAGATTACTGGGGACAAACACACTCTGAATGTCATGAGTCAGGGACTAAAACGTGACTCAGGGGTACATGGTACAGTGGGGATAAGTGTGTTTGGGTGGCTGAATTCTTTGGGTGGAGGTGTGTGGTGGGGCGGTGAGGTTGAGGACGGTGGTGGAAGTGAAGAGATGTCATACCCCAGCCTAGTTTAGTTTTCACATTGGAATTCCAAGGAATCTGACAGCTAGTTGGTCCATTGTATGTATTTTGATAATGATATCATAACTTGCCATTATTGGATTTAATAGTTAGCCTTCACCATACTCACATCCCCTCTCTGTCCCACTGACCCCATAACTCACCGTTTAGCAGCATAAAACCATTTTTCAGCAGCAGCCGCTACAAAGTGGTCTTTAGTGCCACAAGAATGATAAATGAACTTGACAGCTAACCTGGTTTAAAGGGCTCTGTGGCCCTTTTTGGTCTGCCAGTCATGGTGTATAATGTGTATCATATGAGGGCCAGTCTGCCTCTGAAAACATCTTTGATCCCTCACAGGGATTAGGAGACAAGTCAGCTGTGACGGACAAAGCAGCCACATCAGTATCTGCCTGGCTGTTAAGTAAGCAGTGATGAAGCCAGTGGAGTAAAGAGGACTGTGAATATCTGAATGGACTTAATGGAGTGGATAAAATGAAAAAAAAAAAAAAAAAAAGGTAAAACCAGAAAAGCAGATGTAAATTTTCTTCAGAAAATAGTTGAAATACTGAAGCTGAAATCATAACTGAAATACAATTACTGAAAGAGGATGAAATATCAGTTTAAATGTAGCACTAAATTAAATTGAAGTATCAATTTAAATGCAAGGTAAGTCGGGGACATAATCACCTGGGGTCAAACAGCTAAAAAAAGATGAAGACTGAGCACTGAAAGGAGCTTATCATCAAAGTGTAGGTGATAAATTCATCTGGAAGAGTCAGTTGAAGCTCTGAAAGAATTTGCGCAAGTTCAGGTGTACAAACTTAAAGACAAAAGCAATTAAAAGTATCACCTGGGGTAAACAGTGAAAGTGGTTGAAATATCTTCTGTGTATCAGTTGAAGTGCATTCAAAGTAAGCTGTTGAAAAATCTTAGCCATGATTGTTTTAATTAACATCAAATTTCTTGAGTCTGTCTTTTAAATTGCATTATGTTGTTCAAGTGCACTGGTTATTTAGTCCTGTGGTGACACAGCATAAGCTTGTATGTATTTGATTGACAACCACAGAGGTTGTGTGAATGACTATGTCAGATGAAAAGATGATGGTATGAAGTCATTTTGGTTTTCAAGTCACATGTGCAGACTCTACTCTGCAGCAGTAATTAAGAGAGTAACTGTGTCCCTAGTATCCTTGTCACGACAACATCATCTCAACTGCACTTAAACACACAGAAACACACAAGTCTGTGCTTGTACATGTAAGATTGGATGTGGCATGCCACAATGATCTAACCTGCTGTGACTAATTCCTAAATGATGGCAATCATTAACAGTGCAAACCAATCAGCAGATCCTTTGTGATGAAGTTTGAGATCTATCCACCAATCAAGGTGGTGCAGCGGCCTTGGATGTTAGCCATTAGCCATAATCCTACTGGAAATTTACTGCGGTATGAGTGTCTCATTATACTGTACGTGTGGGTGTCTGTGCTCATGCATGAATATAAGTTGTATGAGGCAATGCAGTTTCTCTTAATTGCTGTAAATCCACAAATTAATCCATCAGAATACCACTAAGTCAACTCTTCCTCTTTTTTTTCTTCAAGAGAGCTTAAAATTCACTTGACGGCTGGTTAGAAATAAGGAAAAACATCAGAGTTGCTGTCTAGGAATTTGTGTTGTTTCTTGTTGATTGCTCCCACAAGTGAAAATAAAAACTCTGGTAATTGGTTCCAACATCCTCATCATGAGTGTCCCCGTGTTACAGTATGGAGGAAATTGCCAGTATAAACATTCTTCAAGGAGAAGATTTTAAAACCCTTCACAACAACAAAACACTGCATGTACTTGCAACATAATGTCAGTGTTTATCAAGATCTCTGTAAGAGGGGCCACGGTGTATGGATTACACATACTGTACAATACAGTAAAGGCAGAAAAAAATGCCATGAATGATCAGGAAGTTAATCCTTTCTCTAAATATGCCATTGTAGACACCCACTTGGCCTGTATTAAATTTAGAAAGGCCAGTGCTGTGGGGGCTGGCTAACTAACTGCAGGTTGAGACAATCAATTATTTGATCGCACCATAGTGACACAACAACAACAATAAATCTATTCTGTATTGTATGAAAGTAAAATAAAGTCCTAAAACCATCTAATAAATCTCCTAAGTGTTCTGGGGAATACCACTGAGGGATTGTGTGTCTGTTATGAAACATAACATTAAAACTGAGAATCTTTCACGTGCGTGTAATGACATGCACAGAGCCCTTTGCTAACAAAGAGATATGCACTGTGGGATCTGGGTTTGCAGAATAATGTAGAGTTATGCTTGTGTGAGTGAGCAGCAATAGGGGACGTTTGCTGACTGTCTTGGCAGCTCTCAGAGAAAAGAGCATGCTATTAGGAGGTTTTCCTCGTCTGGAGCACAGGGAGAGATAGTCTGTCTGTCTGGACTGTCAGCCTGACTGATGAGAGCCGTTATCGGGCGCATGTGTGTGTGCATGTACAGTATGTGTGTGCATGGCTTTGCTGACAGCTACCTGGCAGACAGCACTTTCAGGTGTTCAGAAAGGAAGAATTTTGGGACACGAGGCCTTCAAGAATTATTTTCTGGCCCAAACCACAACTCAGATTTTCATTGTAGAAGCAGCCACATGACAGCATGAATCACTTTGTCATCTGCTTGGCTAGTTAATCTATCTAAAAGCATTAAAAAGGAGGTGATGAATTAGATTAGAAGACTATGCAAGTATGTGTATACCTTGGGCTGGTGCAAGAACGCTCCCTGTACATGACCCCTCCTCCACAGGTTCTGGAGCAGTCGGACCACTGGGACCAGGCTGACCACTGGCCATGGACCGCCCTGGGACCATGCTCCCCATATTTGACACACTGACCCCGCCGGCACCACTGCAGAAAAGAGAAAGAAGGAAATGAAAGAAGAGAAGAGACGCACAGAAACAGCTTTCTTATCAGAACTTGAGCGTTGGCCCAGGTGTCTTGCCTGAGTTTCCTGGTTTGGACAAATGCCCAGCACCACACCTGGACAGCCAGACTCTCTAGCTACGGCCAAATACACACATACATTGTGCACCACACCCGCGCCAATCCAAGCCAAACTCTGCACTCACACACATCATCACCTCTCTCTTTTTCTAAATATCATCTTTTGACATGTGAAAGAGAGAGGGTGCAGCCGTTCTGTGTCCAGCTGAACGGACAGAGCAAGAACGCTTCTGCAGGTACTGTGCACACAAGTGTGAGCAGCAAGGATGGATACTTTAAAGAGTATATGTTGACATTAGTAATTGTCTTTTAATCCAGCAAATGTCCAAATAAAAGGATCTACTCTGAGATGCCTTCACTGCCCCTTGAAGTTGCAAGAATTTGCTTTCACTCAGGAAAGTGAGAATTCTTTCACTTAAAAGATGATTGCAGTTTATCAAAGCCATTATTTCTAACAGTTACTAAAACATTTTCCTCACTGAAGTAATTACTGTGATCTGGAGACATCATGACATCACTCAAGAAACGAGCAGTCAGATGTTCAGACAGGTTGTAAGCATGCCAACAGTTCAGACAGATTATCTAAACCATCCTTCATTACACATAAACTGTGTACAATAGGTACTTTACACTGGATCAAAGTTGAACCAGGAAGCAGGGTTGTAAACTCTGATGGATGTTTACAATGGATCGTTTGAGTGATAATTTTGAGGTTTGCCCTCATTCAGTCTGACTAACTAAACATGCTTATTTGCTTTCTTACAGTGAGTTAGGTGATGAACAGATGATGGACTGCATGCTTGTTTTGAAGTTGTCTATACTCTACTAAAGAGCAACTATAAAGGCTCTCATGCAAGCGTCCACGTTTTTCCAACTTCTCATCTGGAACACCGTCAACTCATAGGTGACGTCACTCCCAGTTCCAACTTCTGACCTCCGATGTAAATGAAACGCAAAGTAAGCCAAGCCTGGCTGGCAGTAACTCCATATTCATCATACAGACTTTTTTTTAGCCTGTTTTTTCAACTAATTCTTTAATATCATCTGACTGCCGCAGTCAGACTTGTGTCCAGTGATATTGCACCATTCTCACGTCTCAGTAATTAACTTGGTGAGTAAAAGGCCCAAAGTATAATTTTTAGATTATTTTCACTGAATTATTACTATCTGTTTCTTGTCCTCTTAATTCTGTTGTCTATCCTGAAAACATAATATTAAAAATGCACGCATTGTGTGCAATTAGTTCTTCAGTGAGTAAAATTGTCAGTCATCAGAATGAGCGACTGGCTACACAGGAACAAGACGACCTTTCCTCACCATGTCTGGACCACAGCTGGTTCCTTCTGCAGCAGGCATGAATTTGGTCTCACACCGGTGTCCTGTGCGATGACACCACAGCGACTTGCAGATGTCCTGTCAAACAAGACACAAACGCACAGGATGAGACGTCTATCAAAATACAGTGTTTGTCTACTATCATCAGTTTTGGCACCTTTTGGCATCGTGTTCCTCCCCTCTTTCCTCTTCCCTGACCTGCCTCTTGCCAGGACCACCATCACGCTGAGATGATAAGCCCCCACCGCCTCAATAACCGGGAATAAGCCTCTCCACAAAGCCTCGGTGTCAAATCTAATCACTGTACTTCTTTAATGAAACAGGCAATAATTGTATGTGTCATCTGACCCAACAATACAGAGACAGAGCGAGCGAGTGAGCACAGAGGGAGAGCCGGGGTCGAGAGACAGGCGGCAGTGTCTGGCAACCCGCCCAACTGCAACTGGCATTGGGAGAGAAACCAGAGAGAGGAGGGAGGGTAAGAGCAGGAGAGACAGCTCTGGTGAGTGTGTTGAGTCTTTGTCCTCACTTCTCTGACAGCGAGCAGGTGGTTGACATCCACTCCACCGTACTGAACATCACTCGACATAAGCCCATCACGGACAAAAAAAAAAAAAAAGGGGGTGGGGGAGTGTGAAAGGCAGCCCCAAATCCACTGTTAATCAGTGTGTAGATTAATTTACCACCCACTAACCAGCACACATGTCTAAGAGATGCAGATGTAGTATTTGATCTTCTGTTAGGGGAAACATAACAGGGATTTGGAGGAGTCGTGAATAGCCGAGGCGATGTCATGTGTACTAATCTGTCATATATATACGAGTTGGCAAAGTCGATTTCCCAGCAATTACGACCCTGCAAGAGGAAAGCCTGTAGTGTTTTAAACAGCATTTACATGTGAATCAACCTGACTGAATGCACTGAACATAAAGGCATATACCAAGACCACAAGGATTCAGGGGGGTACACGGGGTGGGGTGGTGGGTTCCCATTCAAATGTTGGAATGCATTTTAATGGAGGGTCAAATGTGGGGGATTTAAGATTGTTGTGCAAAGATCATGCTAATTAATAAAGTGCCAACTTTGTACTGCATCATTAGTGCTGTAAAGCAAACGATTCCAGCCCCTATATGATCCGAGTGCTCCATCTCATTACTGGAGACTCATCTAGTGCATCTAGGTTTAGGCAGAGATGCTTGAATAAGAACTGATTTACAACGGTTGGAAGCCGTGTAAAACCAGGGCTATTCAACCTCTATAGATCCGGTTCTCTGTAAATGAATGACACAGGGTTAGTTTAATGATGTATTGTAGGAATGATCCTCCATCCTTTGCTTACCCTTCTTTCTTTAGTGTATAATGTCTTTGTTCTTATACCAACTCTTGAAGGAAATAGCTTACTCTTTAGCTGCTAAATGCTTCACTTTGTTCAACAGCTAGTCACTAACATCTGCTGTTTTTAGTGCTGGGCAGGTGAAATATTATAGCAGCTTTAAACAAAATTACAACAAATGAAAATCATGCTCAAAATGTTTAAAATGAACACTTGACTCACCTTGACAAAATCAAGGCTGCACAGTTTGGCCTTTGAGCCAAACTGCCACTTGCACTGTGTGTCTGCATCGTACAACTGCCCAGGAAGCTGCTCGGGGTACTTGTACTGACCGATCTGCTTGGGCTCGTCCACCAGACAGGATGCCTGGGCTGTTCTGGTGAACACAGCACACCACCCGCGTCAGTCAGAAACAAAGCAACGAAAACTGACAGACAAATTTAACACTGTATGTGTGTTAGGGCCTACCCAAGGAAGCGGCTGAGGTACTGTCGACTGCAGGTGGACCAGGAGAAGACCCCGTTGTTTCCAGCCAGAGTGGGAGACATAATGTTGCCTTCTGTCTTGCGACAAGGGTTGCCCTCCCCATCGTGGATCATCCCAAAACTGGAAAGAAAGCGAGAGAAATAGGTGACAGTGACAGAATAATGTCATATTTTTTCACATTAAAGATAAAGGACTTTTAATTAGGAACAACATAACGTAAGTTTTTTAGTTAATTTGATTTTTTTATTGATGCTGACTGATTCCCTTGTGATGGTCAAGCTGATGTCATTGTTTACCCACCTTTGTTATGTTATACTATGTCATAAAATGAAAATATAGTTTGTTGCATGGAGTCATGACTACACTGTGTCACATGTTTAACAGTTACTTCTCTCTCAATTTGTCAGTTTTAGGTCTGGAGTCAACATGTTTCTGAACCTGCATTCTCTTTAGCTGGCTAAAATCATTAGGATACTGCAGCAAATAGATATTCTGACACGTCTATCACCTGGGTGAACTACAAAAAAAAAAAAAAACACTTTGTTCCCAGGTTGTGTTAAGAGCATGCCAGACAAACAAAAGACTTTTACCGCAACATGAAATCTGCAAATATCAAAAATAAACTGACTTCTATCTCAATGGAAACGTGTGAAAACAAACACAGAGTTGTGCCGCCTCGGGCAGTTTCCATTATTTTCTCATAAAGTGTCATGGAGTGGATGAAGTAGTGCTCTAACGTAATGCTTTTATTCCAAAGTGTATTTGTTTCTTTAAATCAGACCCTGTTCATTTCAGTTAATATAGATTCATTACGTCCACTTAGAGCAGCACTTAGAGTTTCTGTCAACTTTGTGAAAGCAGCTTTACAACTGATGTCATATGATGCCCAGAATTTATGTGACTTATCAAGATCATAAGTCTCAATGCGGTTTTTGCAAAACATACTTGTGTCCAGACTCGTGAGCGATGGTGAAAGCCAAGCCCAGTCCTGTGTCCTCATTGATGGTGCAACTCCTGTACTTACTGCACATGCCACTGATGGGGGCAAAGCCTGCACGGACAACAGAAAAGGGAGAGAGATAAGCTGTCAGGAGTATGGGGAACTTATTAACTCTAACATAAAAAGCCAAAGGTTAACAAAATTAGACCTCAAATCTGTAAAATAAAATACTCTTCTCTTCTTCCTTGTCTCGCCTTCCTCTGTGTTGTAGCTGAGCACATTCTTTCTGTTGAAACCTCTGACAGATTTGGCAGAAAATAAATGTCTGTCACAAACACACGTACTTGCATGCATGGAAGGGAATTTCACACCAGCTGCACAGCCCTGCCTCACCATCATGGCCCATTAATCCTTTTTAGATTGATCAGAGATTTTAACAGTCGATCAGTTTAGAGGATTAGTGCTGATGGTGGACCTGACAACATTAGGAGAAAGATAAGTGATCCTAGATGTGGAATTTACTGTAACTGACAAGCTGATGAAAATACTCAGTTGTGGTCACTGTTTTTTTTCGCGATTTTCTGGCAGCAGTCTCTCCCAGTGGACCCAAAAATAAGAACATGAACAGTAGAAACATCAATATGTGGTTGATGAATGTGCCTATGACTTAAAGAGCCAGATGTTTAAACTTTAACAACACTGGCAGAGCATAACTGAGCGTTGTTCCTCTCAAAGCCAATACCTCTTAACCTCTGTCTCATCTCAGCTTTGTGTTGTCTTTTTCAAAGGCCTCTTTTTTACAGACATACAATACAGAAGTTACACACAGTTCATAAATAATTCTACTTATGAGTCACTTTTCATCTTTTTTACCCACAGCAGCTAATGAGATAAAGTGCTGAGAGCAATATGAATGTGATAGTGGCCAAGATACTTGGCTACATTGCTGTTGTTCCAGCTGCCTCTTGTTCCTACAAGCCTTACGATTTATGTGTAGACTGAACTTAGCTCATCCTTAAATCCAACACTGGTCACTTCAGACATGGTGAACTTGCTGATTTTTTCTGTTACAGATCATACCTCGTCTCTTTTTATGGTTCCATCTACACTGTCACAGAAAGGCAAAATGCTAAAAAAAAAAACATATTTGTGCTACTCCCAAGCACGTGTGATTGGGATACTCCAATAAAATACAGCTTTAGGTCAAGGTGACAAACGATTGCCATTCTTCACTTGTCTTCACAATGTCTTCTGCTTGCATCTGTCAAATTTCCATCACAACTGGCTGTGATGTCTACACCCATAGTACCACCTCTACACCTGTCTACATGCCCAAAACAACAACATTTATGTCATGCAAGGATTTCTAAGTTGTCACCACTGCAGACAGAACACTGTCGTTGTACGTCACATTATCAACTGCTGCTTCTAGCTTGGCTGAAAAATAGGAGATTTAGCTGAGCACAGTCTTACCCAGGGTATCACAGGGCTCATTCTTCCAGGAGCAGATGTCCAATCCAGTGAGGAGAACAGCATGGTCATGCCGTTTACCGCCTTTCCCCACCAGACCTGACTGCCACTGACAGAAACTATTGAGAGACTGGTCAGCATGGTGATTTATGGTCAAGCCCAACTAGAAATGGAGGGAGAGAAACAGAGATACAGAGAATGAGTGACTGAGTGAATCAATTAATCACCAGTGTCCGATGCAAAGTAACAGATTTTTGCTGAATCCACTCACTGGGTCTTGTTCCAGTAGTAACAAGCTAACCACCACAATGTTGATGTCGGTCCCAATGGTGCCATCTTTGAAGAGACTGGAAACCTGCAAAAAAGTAGAAAACAGTTTGATTATGTTCAAAATGCGTTGAATCTAACACTGATGATTTTCTGATTTGCTCATGCTTTCCTTTTGTCTTGGAGAAAAAAATACTAAGTACCGGTAATGTTTAGTCTTAAGTAGGATGTAAGTAGACAAACATTCATCTCCACTTCCTGAATCAGGAAAATTTCTTGCACCCAAAAATACAGAGGTGCCTTTAAAATATTTCTATAGACAGAGTGCGTGAGACATAGCATGCATGCAAACATTTTAACATGTAAAGGCGTTATTTATAGAACTGACAGTCGAGGTGCTGTCAGCCACATAAGCAACTTGTCATATAAGACCAAGTAACACTGTAGCAACAAAACCCCTGAGTATTAACATACATTTTAACTGATTCATTCAGTATAAATTACTTTCCAGTTTCGGACCCTCAACTTGGAGGTCATAACCCATCAAGAGTTTCCCACTTTAGATGCCAGGAGAAGAACTAGAACAAGAGCTGGGATACACAGAACAAGAGCTGGGATACACAGGGCAATACAGCAAATTTTCCATGCATCTTCTAGCCTTTATTGGCAAGTATTTTAACTGCCACCTCCTCCTTTCCTTCTCCTCCCTTCTCTTCTCCCACCCTCTCACCATGTTCATGACGGTAAGGACGTAGGTGGTGACATTGTCCCGGCCGTGTTTCTCCAGCATCTTCCTGTCCGCCACCACCAGGGTCTCCACATTCAGACCACCCACCCTGTTGGAGTTGATGGGCGATCTCTTTGCCCTTCCTGGCCCTTCAACCTCAGGCATCACAAACTCATCAGGCATAATGAAACTGTCCTCAGCGGGAGGCTTGGGAGTGTCTAGGAGAGCAGAAAGGGAAGGACGGAAGGGAGGGAGGAGAGACAGAGAGAGTATGAGGTACAAAGACAGAGAGAGAGGGAGAACTTGGCAGCGAGGGTCAAATGAATGAACTGTCTTTTTCCTGGCTCGTGCCGGGTGATAAGAGTAGAAGCTCGGGTGTTGAAAGGACAGGAAATTCACTCCCCACGCTGCTTCCTACCTCTCACCACTAGAAGGAAAGATAAAACTGTAACCTAGAAAGAGGGTTTAGCAACCTCGGGCTGGTGTAGCCCTCTTACAATACATCTGTGATTAATACATTATGCACTCAAATTAAAAGACAATGAAATACATGACTCTATAGTGATTATGTACATCTGAAGAGACTGAAATGGTTCAGGGTGAACTGCTCTGTTAAAATATACATAATAAAGTGCTGATGATACTACAATAATGGCATCAGGATGTTACATAATTTTGTATTAGGCTAGTATTTAGCATCCTACAAAAGTATGAATGCTGACTATAGAGTGTGAAAATACAATTTTGGTTTCAGCATCCAATAATCCTGTGTAGTTTACATCATAAAGAAGCAGAAAGTAAATCACACTGGCCTAATGTCATACAGACTACACCAAACCAGCAAGCATTTCGTCTTCACATGCCCAGATTAGATGTGGTATTTTACCACTTAGTGGAAAATGGACAGTATACCAGTCTGGGTCAGTCAGTCAGTCTATGTGCCATGTTAATGATATAGAAAGAAAATGTCATTATGATTATGACATGAAATGAAAAACATGCATTTAAACATAGCAGATGCCCAAAGACTGAGTTGGCTGTACATTAAAGTTAGCCAGCTTCCAAGATGAGAAAAAAATATTATCATTATTATTACATTTTTAATGTTCAATATATAGTGATGTCTGGTGCCCCCAACCATGTTTTTACACAATACAATGATTGAATAATGTATTTTGACAGAATTATGTATTAAATTCAGCATGTTAACCACATGTATGCGTATGCCAGCCGGTGACGCATTGTACAAAACTGTTGATTCATAGCCTGCACTTGAAATGTGTAATTAATGCCAAAATAAATAATAAGTGTGTTGTTTTGAAGTACAGGATTAAACAGGTAATGAATGTAATGACTATTTGTATCACACATCACAGTCATCTCAGTGACATATGACTTGTTAGTGTGTACAATTTGTATGAAGGGTGCATGTAATAAACTGACAACTCATTGTAACAGTAACTTCACTCCTTAACATTAATAATTATCAGATAGTGAAGGAGAATTATAAGGAATATAAGGTTCCCTTACATACATTGCTTGCGGCGTCCGCAGAAGTGTTGCCTCTGCAGCTTTCCATGCTGGTAGTCATGGTGATGATGCTGCTGCTGATGATGATGATGGTGAAGGTAGGTATTGTCAGGTCTGGAAGAGCTGGTGCTGGATGGGCTGCTAGATCTTCTGTGGACAATGTGCTCCGCTGAGCGTTTGTAGACAACATGTGGGTGGTGACCACTGGGCACGCTGTAGTTGTGCTGTTTAGCCAGATGTTGGGGCAGTGGGGCGATCAAATACTCCTCCTGAGATACACGAATCAAACCTGACTGGAAAACACACACACACACACAAGCATGAACAATGAGTAAAATCCACAGATTACTAACAAATCCTGACAAAAATCCTTCCTGCTCAAACCAGAGGGTTAATACACATTTCACCTCCAAATCTACCCAGATCAGCCCCACCTTAACCTAAAACCTGCTCTCTATCCTAATATTAGGCAGATGTGCACAGTGCGTACAGCTGTTGAGAGAGGAAGATATCTTATTTAGCTGGAAGACACAAAAGCATGAAATTACTGTTTCTGGAGAGCTGAGCTTTGTTTTGTATCGATTATAACAAAATCAAAATCTTGAGCACAACTAGAATGAGTTCAGTGCAGTTTAGGGCTTTACTTCAAAACATAATTTACTCAAGGCAGAAAAAAACTGCAGTGCTTGTTGTTGACATATTCATATAATTACAACATTGTGTTCCTGACTTTGTTTTCAATATAAAATCTGTCCAGTGTCCAATGCACTCAAAATAAAGTTTATTGTGTAGTTGTTCTTTTTTCACTATTTCATTCAATTTTAAAAGTATAACTCAATAATTCTTTCTATTCCCTGACCCTTACTAATCTTATTTATTGGTTTGAATCACTGAACTAATGTTTCAGCTAATGTCATCTTTACTGCAAAATGACAAGCATGTGGACATACAGTATATGACTGCAGTGTGCTAGGCATATTAATAACATCTAATTTGACTTCCCTTTCTGCAGAAAAAGGCTAAATTTGAGGAGAGTTAGCCTATGTTTGTCATCTCTGTGCTCAGGCGCGTTATGAAGAAAATCTTGTCTTTCATTTCACTACAACATCAGGGTAACAGGTCACCTCAGCGTTTTGGCTCCCTGTTCTCATCGAACGTCCTTAACTGCCCTCTGAACTGAGAGACTGAGCTGCTGAACCTTAAACATTCCGTCTGACCACGGACTTCTACCTAATTCACTCCACAACCCACCAAATGTACACAAAATATCTGTGCAATCAATCAGACACACACACACACACACACACATACAGCCATAAGCACACACCACACACTCCCTGAATTTATCAAAAACACATACTCACACGTACACCCGCTGACCCAGTAACCTCTGGCCCTGTGGGTGTGTGTGTGTGTTGTGTGTGATGTGTGTGTGTGTGTGTGTGTGTGTGTGTGTGTGTGTGTGACAGAAGCCCTGCTCCTGTTGAACTGACCCCATTCCCCCCAGACTGGCAGGTGGCAAAATAAACAGAGGGAGGACAAAAGGGAAGCCATGGCGAGGCTCTTGTTGTCAAAACAGTGCCTGGATACATGGCAGACAGCCATCATCAGCCCCATCCATCCCTCTGACCATCCATCCATCCAACCAAACATCCCTCTAACCATCTACCCATCCCTTCATCCATCCATCTCTCTAACCATCCAGCTGCCAGTACATCTTTCATCCATCTATAAATCATCTCCTCCTTCCATCAGTCTTCCATGGTGCAATGCGAAGTTTTACAGGAAGTTAACCGTCAAACTTCATTATTTTGACAACATGTAGGGTCCACATGGTCCAGTGGTTTGTTTGGAGCTTTGCTCTGCTGTGTCAATGGTTTGAACCCCAGCACATCAACACCTGCCAAAACAACCTTGAACAGGATACTTCACAGCTACCTGCTCCAGCAGCATCGCTCTGAGAGGCTCAACCTGCGAGCACAGCATGGAAAGAAAATTCCCCCCCCCCCCAGGCCATGAATAAAACACATCAAATCAAAGACTTGAATTAAGAGAGAGAGAAGGTCCTTGGCAGAAATGACTGCAGCTTCCCAAAATAGACTGGAATTCAAAACAGAGCTCGAAGAGGTCAAAGGAGGTGTCTCCCATCAGCGCACACTGCTGTCGTCTCTCGTTTGCCCATCTTTTCATCTGTCTTACTGTCTGGCATTTACAACAGAGCTGACTTGTAAAAACATACACCTCATCAAATATTCCCCTTTTAAAGATGAAACACTTTTTTTTTTGTCGTCATGACAGCGCTCTCTGTCAAATGATATCAACATAATCACCCCACAACACTGGGAGATAATTAGATAATTTTATAATTTTTCCTCCCCTCAACCAACACCCTTGGAACATCACACTGGCCTTATTAAGACAGCATGGAAATATGCTTTTCAAACATGAGATTACACTGATTATATTTTACATTTTGCAGAACATAATATACAATTTGCCATAAGATAAAAGTACAATTAATGACACCACCCCCCACTGTCTGAAGTTACTTCATTAACTCACAAGCCTCCCATCTCTCTCTCTATCTCTCTCTCACTGCATCACTACATCTGCCAACTCTCCACTTTCTTTTCCAGCAGTTAGCAGATGGAAGTGTCTGTGATGATAATGACAGGAAATTAATTCCATCTGCAGGGATGGTAATAATGGTGCTGTGTGTGCATGTGTGTGCATGTGTGCAAGTGTGTTTGTTGTGTTTGTGTGTGTGTGTGTGTGTACGGATTAGATTTTCTTTTGTCAGTATGTACTGTATGTTTTTCTGAATACTAAAAGACAGAGCAACTAGTAAAACACAAGCTTGCCTGTCAAAAACACAAGCTTGCCTGTCAAAATAAAACATCTACCTACTCTACCTAAATCACCTACTGCAGCTCTAAGTAGAACAGCATCAGTGGATCAGCATTGCATTTCAACACTGTCAGTGTGATGCAAGTGTGGATGTACAGACAGTTTACTGTGAGGACTATGATTAAAGCAGGAAAAAGCCTGATCTTGTACAATAAATACATACATACAATCATACATACAATCTTTCCCCACCTTGACTCCTCCATCTGGCCAAAACTCTCATGAAACAAACATATCTGCCAGGTTCACAACAACGCTGTACATCAACTTTTGTGTCTGCATCTAGGTCAATTTAGTCATCATGAGACAAACTCAGCCCATGGAAACAACTATATAATGTCATCTGTGGTTCTGGAGGGAAACTGAGCTGTGGAGTTTGAAAGATGTGTGCTTTCTGGGCTGTAGAGTTTCACAGGGCTCCAAAAAGTGTCTGTAGACACCAGCAAGTGATGATACAGCAGACCTCTAGTTATCTTTGTTAACACTTGTAAGACTTGGCTAGATTAAAGGGATGAACTCTCTCTGCTAAACACCACTTTACTTTCCACCCACATTTACATGCAGACTCTCACACACTCATATCCCCACAGACAGATTACAGGCTGAACCAGATCACCTCCAGTCAGCAATGGTACTATTTTCAACATGAGAAAAACTTGGGTTAAAAGAAACTCTCTCAGGACTTTTCCTTCTTCCCTTGGATAAAGTCAATAGCAGCCACTCCAACAAACAGCTCTGTCTCTTTGGCAAGGTAACGGTTTATGTCAGGGGAGACAGCGTCTTTAGCTTGTCTCTGTATAAACTTTAGCTTCTTTCAAGGTTTCCCACCATGATATTATAAGGCAAATGAGTAAGTGCTTACATGCTGTTAAAGACTAGGGCCGAGCGGCGAGAAGCCCCAAGCCAGTGATTACCAAGCTCTAAAGCACATCTGCACTCCAGCTCAGCAGAGAATCATGTGAACACAGTGTGTGGTGAGGGGGAAAAAATCATTCAGGAGCAGAGGAGGCCCCTCAGGCATCTAACGTATTCAATAGAATCATAATCTGAGTAATTACAGTTTGCTCAAGAGAAATTATGTGTCTTTAAAATGGGGTAAGAAATGGGTAAAGAAGAGATGGTAATTTTGGATCTTGGATTAGAAGCAGACAAGAGCCAAACAGCAATGACAGGGCATAACACTGGTTGGATTTCCCTCCTTTAACTTCAAATGACTGTGTTTCACAACACACAGTAGCATTCATAGAAACAGGGATGGGTTGGCGAACTGAGACCAAGCCATTTGCAATCACTCCGCTGGTGATAGCATGTCTAGATAACCCTCTTCATGTACAAGTGATTAGGATCACAAAGTGTCAATAGCCCAGGGTTTTTCAGTCCTTGTTTGGCCTCACTAATTGTCTTTGAACAACCTGCTGACACCCTCTGAGCACGTCTGGGGAACACAGCAGAGGTGGGCACGCACAAAGAGAGAAACCGATGGTGTTGGATGAGTCTTTTGTCATTTGGAGCCCTTGGGCACAGTCCCACTCGTTATCCCGTGTAGACACAGCAGGAAACAGAGGGGCTACTCCCACACCAGTCCATACAAATGGAAATGTCCTCCTTCAAAGTGCTCTTAATTGCACTCTAACTGGGTTACAGTGCAGCTCTAACACTTTTACTGACTTAAAAATACAGTGCTGCTGTGATGCAAATTACGTAGGAGTGTAATTTAAATTGACTTAAATGTTCCTCATTCTGCAAATAAATGTACGTAAATGTGCTGGGAATGTGCGTGGTGGTGACTTTTCAGTTTTCCACCAAAGGTCGACCAGCTCTCAGTAATAGCACCTGGGGCTGGAAAGGTGGAGGTGACAGAGATGGGAAGTTACACCCTAACATCCAGAGGATGTTGAAAGTTGATCTGTCACAAGAAAAAAATGTTTAGAACTGCATCTGACCAAAACAGAAACCCATGTTCGCTGTTGGTGTGAATGGGTTAACATGTGTTATCCCACCTGGCTCCAACCTGGCTCCCAGTTAAACCAAGGTCTGACACTGCTCAGCTCTGGCATTAACAGGTGATAACTACAAATCTCTTGAATATCAGCCCCTGGATATGTCACTAGAGCTCCCTGTGATGAAG
This sequence comes from Lates japonicus, assembly GCA_033238685.1. Classification (NCBI taxonomy): domain Eukaryota; kingdom Metazoa; phylum Chordata; class Actinopteri; family Centropomidae; genus Lates; species Lates japonicus. Next base: position 1,829,826 of record BRZM01000022.1, on the reverse strand, counting down.
GAAGCAGAGAGTTAAAGGAACATTTGAGTTTTTTTCAACATGGACTTTATTGCATTTGTGTGTTTCAGCTAGGAGAGAAAATACCAGAATTCCCCTTTAAGCTGGGTGAGTTTTTCTTCAAAACTTCTCTTTGGACAGTATGAGAGTGAATTGAAAAGCCATTTTTACAAAGGTAGCCAGAGCAGGTCTAATCACCCAATTTCTCTGAAACCAAAACTGCACTAATCACATCTGCCTCCTGACACACTGACCAAATGTGACCAAGAACTGGGCAGAGGTCCAATTCCACCATATATTTTGTTCTCCACATTCACCAGGTTCCTTGGTTGTTTATGGTCACCTCTGAGCTGCACCATATACTGGTACAAGTGCTGACGGAGGCACTGAGCTTTCAACAGAGGACTGTAAACTATCCAGGTCTGAACAACAGTGGGGACAGATCTGCATTCATAGATCGTCTATTCCGTGTTTATAAATCAAACCATCAAACACCAGGAAAAGATAGCTGCTCTAAAAGAGTTGTCCTGAATGTACGACTTGACTTTTTGACTCAAGGGCTTTAAGCAGAGCATCCAGTCCAAAACTCCAGTAAAAGTGATACAGCAACACCTAATTGAATTCTACATGGACGCCAGAAAAACCATCTTCACCTTGACAACGGTCTGACACTCATTTGTAAAAAAGCAGGTCAAAATCAGATAAGACCCCTCTCACCATCAATCCCAAATATTGCCTTCCCAAAAACTGAAATGTAAACCATGTGTCCCTTACTATGATGTAATACTTGGGGCTAAAAGGTTGCTAAATGCCAATTGACAAATAGGCCTTAAACATAAAACAGCACTACACTGCATTTAAAACATAACCTTTGACATTAGTGTCTGTCTATGTTCACAAAGATTTAAAAAAAAACCTCTTGAAAACATCTCACCAGACTGCTTGTTACTCTTTATCAACCTGGCAGTACCACGTTTACAGTAAGCCTGGACTGTTTCACCACAGCACCAGTGAGTGTGATGCAGTGGCGACAATAGTAGGTCAGATCTGATGTATGGCCCCTGTTTGTAGAAGTTGCAGCATCCACTTGAAGACTTCAACACCAGCCATTAGTCTTGTATGACAAAGACCTTGCACAAACTAGAAAGGACATACAAGCACACACACACACACACACACACACACATTTTTAGTTTTTTTTTCTTCCTTTCACATCCCACACCCATGCTGAGAGCCTGACCCCCCCACCCCCCTCTCCTGCTGGCATCTAACAGTGGGCACTACATCACTGTCAGCGTCCAGACCACCAGGGAACGGCTCCGGGCCACTCTCCTCTTGTAGCGCCAAGCTCTGAGCTCCTCTGTGGCCCAGCCCAGTCGCTGAATTATGGCCAAGCTAGAGAGGCACATTGTAGTGGGGAGACGTTCCAATTTGTTGGCCTTTACAGAAAATGGACAGGTACAAATGGCCCAAGAGCTGCCTGGAAATCGGTCATTCAAGTGTCATTTTAAGTGCGCAAAAGCCTAAGGGATTTGGAGCACACTGACAAACACACACACACATCATATGTTGTCTCCATTCCCAGCCCTAGAGATGAGTAATCATATAATGTCTCAGCTCTATGAGGAGTCTAATGGGATTACAACATCTACATATGTTAAATATTCAAACAGAGCAAGTGAGTGTTTAAATGTTTTATTTTCCAGATGTAATTTACGGACAATTTTTCAGATATTTCAATGTCATTTCAAAGTCCTGTAAAGCAGTTTTGGAGTAGAACTGACTTTAAAATCATCAATTATTCCTGAAATACATATTCAATTATACAAAACAACCATGGAGCTTAGATTCTTTGATGCCAGCAACAGTTTTGCAAGACGGGATGTCACATTTTCCAAACAAGTCATGGAACTCAACGTCTCATATATTGACATTGTGATGTGTTCTGCGACCACAAAACCCTCCGGAGACTACAGTACATCCAGCATCAAAAACAAGGCCCGGGAAAAGAACAAATGCCTTTTTCACACCACAGGGAGCCCTGTGCCTGATGGAGACAGACAGAGGTCATAGGTGGAGCTCCCGTCGTATGACAGTCACTGGTGGTTGCCACAACACGCGGCACCGTGTCAACGACGGCCATCAGACAGCAGGATTGATCTGAGCTGCCTGGGAAGATGAAGGGAACTGAAGGAGAGAATAAAGGAGGTGTGTATTGACACTTTCTTTGGTGTTTTTCCTCTCACACGGGGCTGTGCAAACACACATTTAAGCTTTGAATTGTGATACATGGGGGGTTGCTGGGTTATTGGGACCAACTCCCAACACACACCCAAGACATCTCCTGGACTTTTCCAAACCAAACCATGGTTGGCAAAAAAAAAAAGGTCACCACAAACGTCTTTGCATAATTAGAAGCTGACAAGCTTTAAAGACATACTGTACTTTGATTTCTCTCAGTACCTCTCTGTCTTTTTGTCTGTGGAGGCCAAATGTACAGCTAAGTTCAAACATTTGATGTGATCAATCAATCAATGTCACCTGCTATACCAAATCAGCCTGCATCTGGAGGTTCCTGACACACGTCATCCTTTTAGTTACGATGGTCTAAACAGTCAGCTAACGCATTACAAATGTGGCCTCTGTTGTGTGTCTTAATGTATTTCATGAAAATGTAATAGTTTCCTCTGACGTTAGTAAAGGCACTCTTTACTGGATGGCCAGGTTATTTTAGGAGAGAAGTGGTTTGTATCCAAACACGCCAGAAATCCAAATGTTTATAGCTGATCCGAAAAGCCTTTGGTAATAGAGAGGGTTCGAGATGTGATATCTTTTTAAGACAAGGACAATGGCGTGTATTTTCAGACAGTCTCTTCAGGAAGACATTCATAGTGTTGCACTCGGTTGTGTAACAGATGAAAAAGGAGAACTAGTAAGAAAAGTTCAAACCCAGTGCACTGAGAGTCAGATTGTTTCGGAAAGTTACAGGAATGATCAGGTACAGAGGTGAGACACCCACCCCCACCCCCCACCTCAGCCCCCAGTCCAGTGTCAGAAAGGTGGTGGTGGGGGGGGTCTCACCTCTGTACCAGATCATTCCTGTAACTTTTCCAACAAGCATTTCCGATGGAGTACATTCACTCCTTTGCAGTTCAAGAAATGACACTGTGCTTGGTGTAGCAACCTAAGGACTTAGAAAGTGTTACAGAAGAAGAAAACTGATATTTTGAATTTCACCTATTGGTTACTCTAAACCTGAGAGCTCAGTTTCCAGAGAAGCCAACCTGTCTCTGACCTGGCCTGCAGGGGCTTGGGAGAGGTCACAGTAAAGGTCATGGTCAGCTCTGCAACAACCTGACACAGCCAGCCTGACCCTGACGCGGGGTGTATCCAATGCTCAAATGTTTCAGGAATGAAGACTGCCAAGTCATGAGCAGTGACTTAAGGTGTCATTTAAAGCAGCTGGACTAGAGAAAAATGCTGCAGTGAGCACAACACCTGTCACACATTTCTAAGCAATTTATAAACATGCCCATCATAAAATGATAAACATGCCCATCATAAAATAATTGCAGTATACACTGCTCCAACACTGACATCATCTTTGAGTCTTAGATGTGGTTGCAGAGGTAACTGACAGTAAGATAAAAATCCCAAACTCAGATGCTGCCTTCTGCAGGGAAAGGTATTTCAGATAACATATGGGCGAGAAAATATGGCAATCTGCAGATTTCCCACAGGGTGCTGCACCTTACAGCACTCAACATATGTCTAAAGGATATAAAATGATGCTGTAAATCCAAGGTTTGATAGTATTTGATAGTAATTTGATAGTAAATGAATCCCCAGTTATTTTGATAATCGTACAAAGGGCAAACACTTGATGGTTCCAGATTCTCCCATCTGAGGATCTGCTTCTTTTGTCTACTTTATATCATTGTAAATTGATCTTTCAGTTTACGACTGTTGGTTATGCAAAGAAAAACAACTTCCTGAGAATTGTATATTTTCACTTTCATCTTAATTATTTATTTGTCTGCCAACTGTACTTTTTTTCATTTATAAGTAGCAAAGAAAAGTGTCAAATTTCTGATTCTATTCTGAGGATGTATAGTATGACTATTTTTCTCACGGGGACCAGCACAGTGGCAGTGCAGGATTCAGATGTGCCCTCATCACCCCAGAGAAGAATCCAAGGGGCTGGGGGGGGGCAGTAAATCTCATCTCTCTCTTCTCCGCATTCACACGAGTGGTGAGCAGCTCTGAACTTGCACTATATAGTAAGAACCTGTGAGAGTCCAGGTTGAAACCCCTCCACCCAACCAACCACCCGCCCGCCCACCCACCCCCATACGCCTGAGCAGAGAGGATTGGGGTCAACCAGCAAAGTGACCTCAGATGAGAAACCCTCAAAAGAAGAAAGAAAGAGGACCCCCGCCCTCCACTCCTCTTACAAATCAGAGAGCATTACATCTAAGACGACATCCTTTCATCTCTCATGCAAAACTTCATCTCGCTCAAAAACATGAGCATGGTGCTTTGTGAGGACACTGAGAGAGTAATTAAAAGCCAGCAAATAACACCATGTTCAATTAATGGGGATTTACAGTAGAAAATCCCTCTTTGCTAGTCATCCATCCATCCTGCCCTGCTCTTAATACCACCTCGCCCTGGTCTTCATTTAAACAGCTGAATCCCACTTCCATCTGTTTGGCCTGAGCTGGGGTGATTGTTTAAAAAAGGACTGGTCTTGGTTTGGCCCAGTAGCTGGTGCTGACACCTCCACGCTATTAACAAGCAGGGTCAAGTCCAAAAACCCTATTTCACACACTTTCTTTTCCCTTTTCTCCTCTTTTCTCATCTCTGTTGAAAGCAGACAATGGCACGAAGAACAAGAAAGCAATTTTTCTTTCTTGCTCTCACCCCATTTCTTCACCAAAGCTCTTTGACATAAGTCCATGTCTCCAACGCTCTATAAAGAGACCATCCAGCCACCCTGGGAGCTTCCACCCTAGACAATGAATTCACATTATTCTTGCACAGCACTCTCTCTGGCGCTGTGCTCCCGGCCAAGCCCGGCTCGCTTCTCATTCATTATTTCACCCTCTCTGCTTTTCTCTCTCTCTCTTGTTTTCCTAGATTTCCTTGTCGTCCTCTTTTTTTCCCCCCGACTTCTTCCGCTTCCTTTTTCTAGCATTGTTTTTAATCCCACCTTAATCTCTCCCTCGAGTTTGTCACTGCATCGAGCAGGCTTGAATGGCTGATTCCTTATTTGTACTTAATCCAAATATTCTGGGCAGAGGGCTAGATGAAAAGCAGGGGTTAACTGCTTTTGTTGTTTCATGCCTCGCAGCAGTCTAACAAAACACACACACACACACACTGATGCACTGAAAACATGAGAGAGAGGAGAAGAAGATCACTTTTGATGCACTTGTCATTTTGTCTCACTTTATTAATTCATCGTTCATTTTGTAAAAATGTTGCTCGTCTGCCAGAGATATAAAGACATGAGTCCATTTAACAGGCCGAGTGAACATCCAAACAACGGTGGCCCTGGGGTCCCATTTGGGAGAGGAAGAAGAAAAAAAAAACTAAGCAAAGGCTCAGGAGGAGTAAAAAAATAGATCAAAGCGTTCGTCGAGGCCCATTCAAATGCAATCACGACCCAATCACATTGTGTCCTCGCAGCGCTTTTAAGAGAACGGGTCAGTGGTGTTTTATTGTGGGTGGGAGCTAGCCTAATGAAAGGGACAATGCGAAGATTAGCAGTGCCAGCGAGGCAGCTCAAACTTCACCCTGGCTTTAATTGCTGAGAACAAGAGGAGATGTAGAAGCAGGGCAAACAGAGGACAAAAGAGCAGGGCAAGCAGGGAAGGAGGAGGTAAGAGGAGTATGAAGACTGGATGATAAATGGAGGTATGGCTTTTATGGAGGTGTAGTGTGTCCATCCGGTCCTGGCTGGTGTGGGATGTGTCAAGGAATGTGTGTGTGCTGGTAGGCCACAGGGTCCAGGAACCTCATAAACCACAAATGAAAGCAGAGGATCTTGTAATTACAGAGTCTTTGTGGCTAAAGGAAAAAATATCTGTATCTTGGGTGTGAAAAGTTCACGCAAATCAATCAAAGCCTGCAGCATCATCTCTGAGAGCATGTCTGACTTGAACATCACAAGTTCTGCGATATGGTTTTGCTCAATGGTAAGTCAAGTCAGCATGCTCTAAAATAACCAAGATAAGTAGCATGGTGAGCACAAAGACTGAAGACAGAGTAAAACAACTAGCTACCTGGCTCTGTATAAACTGACAAAAAATAAGGACATGTTACATCTTGGCGCTATTCTTGACAACAGTCTGTCTGTTCAGTACGCCCAGCTATTAGTACGGTTAGCTAGCTACACCACAAAACCATCACAATTTGTCATTTTTACATTTCTTTTTAAGATACAGCCTGTAAATGAGTCAGCTTTAGATGATCTTGTAAGAGTTTGTCTGTCTGTCTGTTTGTTAACTTTAGAAGGCAAGCTAAACTAGGCTAGCTACAATCAGTGCATTTCCTGTACGAACACCTTAGGGGAGAAGTCGAAACATTTTTTTTGTTGCTGTTACACAGCAGCAGATTTTAATTTCAGACGTATCTTGGTGACCCCGCAGATGTCTTCAGTCTGCCTAGAAAGATAAAATGTTTTCTTGAGGCAAATACTTACAGACTGTGACGTAGCATGCGAAGCAGACTTAACACATGTTGAGCGGAGCAGCATAGTCTATGAGAATGTTGGATTTAAAGGTTGGTTTTGCCCTTGGCAAACACTTTTTGCTTCAGGCAGAAAGCAGACATCTGTGAACAGTTTGAACTCACCTCTGGATATAAAAAATTATGAAGTAACGTGCAGAGAGCTGAAGTCAGTACTCGGGCTCAAGCTAGGCTAAACCCATCCTGACTCCAGCTACATGCACAGACATACGGTTGAGATTTCTCTGCACACTCTCAGAAAGAAAGCAACAGGCATATTTCCCAAAACACTGAGTGATTCCCTCTAATATTCTTTCACACAGTGCACCACTGGGTGTGGTGACTGAGGAAAAATGGAAATAGCAGTGACGAAAACATAGATGTGTAAACAAAGGTAATGACGTGGAAAGTGTGATGAAGACACATTTCCACAAGGCAAAACAACCAGTGCTGCAGTTGTAGACAGTCATTGAATTGGTGCTGGTGTGAACAGCTGGACCTGTGGGCCAACAAGACCATGTTCAACATGGTGCTTCCAAAAGCAGTGTGAAACTTTGAAGTCTCCTGTGCTGTCTGGAAAAATCTTTATTCCCACAGATATTATATTAAGATGTTGATTTTAAAAGCAGGTACATAGGCCTACTGTATGATAAACGCACACAATATGTCAATCAAACTGACCTGGGATTGTTTTTCTGATCAATAACTTGGGTGTGTTTGTCAGTGAACAGTTATACTGAATAATGACCTCTGCATTGCACTGCAGTGTCAGCAGTGTACCATTTCTCTCCTCTCCTGCTCTCATCCTTTTATCCTTTCATTTTCCCCCTCCTCCCAGTGTTCAAAGAAGAGCAGGACAAAGCACTAGAAACCAATGCTTACACTCATGGGTAATGATGTCATGTTACAGTTCATCCATAATATTACCAAGGTCTGAATTGTGCAGACAATGATGCATCAAAACAATTGGGTTATTAGAGGAGAGAGGGCTTTTAGGACACAAAGCCATGGAGCTTGAGGTAGGGGTGGAGCTCAAAATCTGTTGGGTGAGTCCCTTTATTTCTAAAATGTCCTCTAAACTTTTGAGAAACTGAAAACACAGCATTCCTATCAGGGTTTTTGAGGTAATCTAACTGGTCTGGAAATATTTCATCAACCCAAGGGATGGTAAATTTTCTCAAACCATGTTGAAACCATGTAATCAGTTTAAGTAAATTATAAAATGACTGAAGGATTTTTTTTTTTCAAAAACTAAACAGTGCTTTAAGAACCAAGAAGTTACTGGCAGGCACTCACCAGTCCAGAGCACGTCGATATGGCTGCCGAGGAGGCTGACAAGTTTCGGATAAATCCCTGATACAGGCAATGTTGAAACCCCGCATCGCCCATCACCATGGTGATGCCGTCCGAGCCGAGCATCTGCACGGTGAACCCGGGGCCGACCACAGAGGACGGATGCAGGTCCAGGTGCATGTCCTGCCCAAAGGCAGAGAGCCGGTAGTGCAGAGAGGAGGAGAGGGACCTCCTGCTGCGATGGCTTTGCCTGGTCACATCGTGGGTCAGGTAAACCCCCTCAGAGTCCACTTCCACTGGGGTTACAAACACATAGTCTGAGGAGGAGAGGGATGGAGAGGAAGTCACATCAGAAAGTGCCAACATCAAATACTCATCTGTTACAGCAGTTATTTTGTGACTGACACATATTAAAAGTATGAAAGTAAAGAAGTGAGTTGCAGCCTCTATTCAAAACACATCTGGCAACCACTTTGCATCCTGGTTGTCTTACTGTAAAGCTATTTAAATCTACAACTATCTTCACTAACATTTCCTACATGTCAGTTTCTGTTGATATCTCAAAAAAAATCTTGTCTCTTCTTTAGCCAGTTGTACAAAGAAATGCACCCAGAAACACAAGACACATCACCAGCATCTGAGCAGGTTGTCTTCAGAACTGTCAATAAGAATGTCATGCTGACATGACAAGCCTGTGCTCAATTGTTACTCAGAGCAGAGCAAGTCATATGGATCACAGATGCTTTTAACAGAAGCCATAACGCCAACATCATACTTCCATGCATGTCAGATACGGGTCAGTACTTCAAAACCACAGGCTGTAAATATAAAATGTTCTGATTTCATGCAGTTGTCATGGTATTCCAGTCAAATAATATGATAAAACTACTGTATTGTTTCAATACAGCAGTGACAGACACTGGAGAAAACACAGTAACTGCAACATTTCCATTAAGTTTTTATATATATATTTTTATTTATCATTGTTTCCTGTCTCTTTCAGCTTTGATGGTTTGACAAAGGACATCCGTTTATCTACGTTCAGAAAATTCAGGATTCTTTCTTCACAACATTCCCTCAGTAAATCAAAGTATGTAAATCACCTCAACTTGTTTCCTTGGTTTCTGCGGGACAAAGCACCCAAAAGGAAACCCCTGTGTGTGCACTGCACTCATTGATCTTGTCTCAATAGCCGCTGCAGCAGAGGCAGCTCACTATTAACACCCAAACAAGGGTCCCTAACATTTTTCTACCACATAAGTTTGAAGACATGTCACCCCACTTGACACTGGCATTGTAATATTCCCATTTATTTCAATCAAGACTGAAACAACCTCTGCCATGTATCTCGTTATATTCGCATTTTCCCTACAAACATGGACTTATGCCAGCTGGGAGAAACATCCATAGATGCCAAAAGACAAGGCACTCACCATGATTTAATCCGTGGCTGTCGCTGGAAGAATAGCTGGCCGATACGGTGTGGGAGGTGTGTGAGCAGTAAAAGTGCAGCGTCTGCAAAAGAAAATCATAAATGGACAGGTAGCAACAGGTTGCAAGCAGAGGAAGAAGTGGAAGCCAAAAAAAAAAAGTGATAAATGGAGTTCCTCTGTTGAAACATGAGTTGCACTTGAGTTTAATTTGGGATGACAATCATTTGTCTTACTTTTCACCACAAGCACCAGCTTGTTGTTGACATAAGTCATGCTGAAAAAGACAAATGCTCGTTAGCTGCGTGTGTTTGAAATTTAAGAGCGTACACATTTATAATTAGATGCCACATGCCTTGATAATATTCCAGGACAAGAGGGTGGAGAGTAGCTTGACTGAGGTGCAGCCGACCAGCGGGATGGGTAAAGTCCATATCAGAAGAAAAAGGCAATCCATGATGATGGCATGTAAGCTTACACCTCCCCCGTTACCTCCTAAAAGAGCGCAAAAGTAGTAATAACCTGCGGTAACGCATAATGCAGTATGCACGCATTGTTAAGTGGTTCTGTTCCCCGCTTTGCTGGTTCAGGTGAAGTCGGCAGGTTGCAGCAGCCGGTGGTGCGCGCAGACACGAAGCGCACTCATGAGTGTGTGTGTATGTGTGTGTGAGAGAGAGAGAGTGTGTGTGTGTGTCAGGAGGAGCGGCAGGTAGCGGTGTTGGGGATCACCGGGAGAAGCGCTGACTGAGCACTCAGCCCGGCTCTGCGAGATTCGGCCCGCAGGATGGAGCACAAGTCAGCGGCCAGCAGCCAATCAGCGCACAGCATCATTTACCACGCGCAGATAAAAGAGAAGAGAAAGAGATTCTCCTCCTGGCAGCAGCGGGACTACTGCTGCCTTCAGGTGCTGCTCGTAAATTTCCACTTTGAAAGTTTAGTGAGCAGACCTGAGACTGACGGAGGCGGAATGAAGAGCAGAAAATACACACACCATGCACGTGCCTTCTTCAGTTCTTTCATTTAAAAAAGTGAAATGAGAAAGACGTGGACAAAGTAGGATACAGAGAATACAGACAACAGGCACTTCACTGATAAATGTTTTAATTTTCTTCCGTCACTATTGCTACTGTGCAGTACAAACTTAGACTGTTGGAAGGTTATACTCAAAGTACTTTGTTGCACTAAGCTATTTCCATGTTACATTGCTTAATACGTCTACTTCACTACATTTAAGAGGGAAATTAGCTTTTTACTCCACTACATTTGTGTGACAGCTGGTTACTTGGGAAGTCAAGATGAAGATTATAGATTTAAAGAAGCATGTGCTAAACTTATAAAAACAACACACTGCAAGAGATTAATTGATAACCAACCTTTTTGGCTTGTAACTAATTAAAAGCAGTCACATTTCAGCCACCTCTGCCACTTTTATTTGTAGCAGAGAAGCTAGTTTTACATTTTTGCATTCATTTTACTTAAGAGATTGATCTTAATAAATCCTTCACCACTGCCACCAAGACATTCAGTTTGTTATAAGACAGATCTGTGAATAAATAGGGTTCCAATTTCCCCTACTTTTCAGTCAGCAAAAAATATACTGTTTGACCAGACGGCGGTGCCATAACAAGAAATGTTGTGTTTTGTCCCAGAGGTCCAGAAGCATGAGCCCCTGCATCTACAATTGCAATGCTTAGCCTACATCCCTTAGCTCAACAACGCACATAATGATTTTAGCACACACTGTTTTCAGACCTTCAAATTCTGGATGAAGAGTATATTATAGTGTTTAATACTGGAATTAAGGATGAGCAGACTGGCACCAAGTAAGTAATTATTTCAGTGCTCATTGTTCTCATCGTATTTTGATGTATCATTCACAACATGTCTTCATACAGTTCCAAAGTTATAGTGTACATGCACTTCCTCTTCTGTAGTAGAAATTGCTTTTGCATATTAACAAACCTTGGTGATGCAAGAGTCCCAGAATCAATTTAGGTCGTCCTTTAAAATGATGGCGTATGTTTGTAAAATGTATCATGAAAATCAATACATTGTATTCCATAGAGTTTACATTATATCACTGATAATATAGATTTAATGTTTATTACAGTTAAGTAGAGAACAACGAGGGTCTGCACTGGGTCACAGTAGTGAAGAAGTCTCAAACAATAGAATGGCAGTTCAGGTACTTGGAGGATAACCACTGGTCAGAAGTGAAAGACAGAAGAATGTGAGACACTGCAAAGCCATAAACAAATACAAATGCCCCCCCCCCCCCTCTGAATCCTGGCTTGAAACCAGTGAGTTTGCTCTTCAAAAGAAGTCTTCATCTGGGTGTCACACGCACACATTTGGTCGCAGTCTATGTGCAATGACAACTTTTGTTTTTATTGTCCTACAAGTCTCCACAAAATTTTATACGCAGGATATTTAATTTCCTATGCCTTCTTTGAGTTTTTACTTGTTGTGGTCGGGCTACACATAAACAACTGGCAGCGAAGATGCACAAAAAAGAGAGGGCACAGATTTCCTTAGTTCTGCTTAAGGCTCAATATTTTACTTTCCTAGTAAGACATGATCATTTGCAGGAGTCCCTGAAGTACGTCAAATCATTTTAGACGCTGTTTCATCTGCAGCTCAGAAACTGTCAGTGAAATGTTTTATTGTAGGGGTACAAATAACATACTGCTCTCAACACAATATACCAACATTCCGACAAAAACAATACAACAATGCATGAGAATAAAGCCCATGCACAGGACATAAACAAATACAGACTTTAGCTTTATAGAAACAAGCATTAAGATGTCTTTCTGTGGGGCTTGTAGTAAATGTGGTCTGCATGTGTTTCCTTAAGTGTTCTGTGTTGCCTAAAATTAAGTCTGACATAAAAAGGTTTTGGTATCCTGGGTCACTCACCTTAAAAATCTAACATTACTGACAGCATTTGAAGGCAGCACCATGCCCTACCTAATTCTTCCCACTGGTAGCAGTGTTAACAACAAGTCAATTTAACTAGCCAAAATGGCACATTGTCTATGTGTTTAAGAGTCATATAATTCAATCTGTCGTGTTAAAGCGACACATTTCGCACACTTCACCGGCTCGTATTGTTTAAGCATGTGTGTAATCCTAATTGTTGTGAACAGGTGGTCCTGCAGTAGCCTTTTCCACTCCCGGTGACTAGCAAACACCTGGATAGGTTGCTGGAATGCACTGACAGACACACAGCTGAAGTGTACAGCCAGCTCACTACACAGATATTCACACTCCACCGAGCATAATAAGGCTTCTCACAGCTCTTGCCAGCTTTTCTGGCAGAGCACAAAGCACGGCCTGAATAAAACATCACCTTAATAACCCAGCAATATTCTCATGGGGCTTATGAACGTCTGCGCTACTTAATCGTGTGTTTCGAGTATACTGACCAAATCACCCTTCAATGGCATTTTTTCCCACCTATCTCTGAGACTTATAATATTAGAACAGGCAGCTACAGGGGCACTATGTTGTGACAGCTTTATAGATTCTTGCTAATAGCATCATATACAAGGAAAGGTCTGAACATTTATTGATTCTAATTATGATTTTTATAATATAAACCCCATTAAACTCAGATGAGTTGATTAACCAACTCAGGGTTTTATGAGGTGTGAGAAACACAGACCTGTATGTCAATGCTGTCACCAGACAAGAACGTAGATCTTCAGTGATTTCACTGGACATGCACTTCAGTCTCTTTGCACAGTTCTCTTACATAGTCTAATGCTGTGTCCATTTACATCAGAGATCAGAGGTCAGAACTGGGAGTGATGTCATCTCGGAGTTAACGGCGTTCCAGTTGAGAAGTCGGAAAAACATGGACGCTCACAGAGCCTTTATAGTTGCTCTCTCGGAGTATAGACAACTTCAAAACAAATATGCACTCCACCTGAAGAACACCTCAGCTGTTAACATTAGATTTTAATGCAAACACCTCAAAATGTCCTTGGAACGCAGTTCAAATGTAACTGAAATCTTAAGCCATGAACGTGAACTGATTCAAAAACATATCTCGGACTAGCTATTGTCATTGCTAGTAATTGTTAGAAATACCAGTTGATAACAACATTATATGTGGTTATTTTGCACATACAAACAGTGTAGCAACATGTCCACGGATAAAAACTGAACAGTACTATGAGTATGACTGACTTAATGTGAAACAAATAAGACAGAACTGATATAAACAGCAAAATTAGCAGAGTGTTCACTATGTTGATACTATTGCAAGTAGCAGCCATCTTATCCATTCTTAGCCATTCTTATGTCGGGGTTGGTGGGGTTTCTCTGACTTTCCGAGTTGGAAAGTCGAATTCAGTTGAAACTTCCATCTAGGAACTAAGAAACTCTGACTTCTGAGTACAACTGGAGCGCACCATAAGATATTATAAGTATGCAGTTTTTTAATATAATCTCTAATTCCCTTACTTTATTAATTTCATTCATAGCAGTGTTTATCTGCTTTTCTTACCTCTTGTCTCTTTTCCTGCTGTAAGGGATCAATAAAGTCATTATATCATACCCTATCATTTTATCTTATCAGTCAGACATGCTAAACACCCACCCACCACCTTGATCTCTACTCCCTTGTTAAATAAATGGCACACTATTTTCTGCATTGGCACTGGCCATCGTAAATCATGAGGTGTCGATTTGTCCAATATGGCCAGAACTCCAAGTGAAGCTGGGCTCACATAAACACAGCTGGGGACACTGACAGTCCTCCCAGAACACTGGAATGCCAGCCATGCCAGGAGAGAGACTGATCAAACCAGACAACCAAACCAGGATCCAGTTGTACCCACACCAGTGGGAGGTATCCAGAAACGTCTTACAGGTAGAATCACTCAAAAGCCTAAGCTGAGGACCAACACGACAAACGTAACAGCAAACAGGCTGTTAAGGCAGTCATACTTCTCACTGAGCATATGCCCACAGCACCTGGAGATTCGAGAACTGCCAACTTGTAAGCATCTGAAATGCTTTAATGTAGCAAATGAGCCACTGTCTGTTTTGAAGGGATTTGCTCTGAATCTAATCATAGTAACAGACAAACTGTTGCTGTAAGCATCCCAAACAGGCTGTGGTGCCAAAGCACGCAGATGTAATCATAGCATCCTGAACATTTTGGCTGCAATGTTGAGGAAGCTGCTAATCAATTTTCCTTAATTATTTTCAGAAAAATTTGAAACTGTGCTTTACTGAATAATAGATGTAAAATAATTTACTGTAAATTTTCATTACATTAACCATTACTTTTTGTTACTCAGACGTGTTCCTTCAAAGTTGCCTTCTAACAACTCTAAAGCCTCAACAACCACATGTTGCTGTACTTTGAAAGTGTGGCAGGAACGGCAGATGCAGAGGTAAAACTCTTGCACTAGGTTCTTGAAAGTTAGCAAGAGTTACACTGCTCCCAGGTTAATGTTGTGAGCAGTGTACTGAAAGTCACCATGGTGTGACCAGGGCAGGTTGAATGTAATTGCATTAACAAAAAGGGGGCTAACGGCATCCTCACACACAGCTTATTGTCTCATTGCTGTGTTGCTCACTAGTAATTGTTTTAGGGCTACTTCTACAGCCTGCACCAGACAGTGTTTGCTTCTGTCCTGAAAAACTTGTGAAAGCTGAACGTAGAGGTGTTGTAAAAAAAAAAAAAAAAAAAGGTACTTGGTCTTCTAGGTGTATTTATTTTTATTTATTATTATTTTCAATAACCTGAAAATAGTTTCACCCTCTTCCAAAAGAAAATGTCATATTACGGAACAAAACTCTTCATTGGCATAGACGCCCTTATGATGATATTATACCTTAATGTCTCATTACAGCATCTGCTTGTTATTAAGATATAAAATGCGATTTCGGTGGCCCTGTACTTGGCCTAAGTGTTAGTGTTAAGTGTCAGTGATTTGAGGTTGCTGGGAAATTTCCTGCACTGTACTTTGGAGGGTAATTGCACTGTCATCTGCACAGTTTGATGTAGAGTTAGTGAAGCAACACAACCACAGTGTTTCCGCAGATTGCACTGAAGGTCCCTGAGTTGTTGTATACTGTCAGCTTGCTAATGTTTGACACTCCAGCCGACCACCTGATTACTCTGCTGCAGCCCACCTACTTGTTTCCGAGTCCAGAGCTACAGTGAAACATGCAACATTAAGAATGGAAAGTGGAAAGATCTGTGGGCTGAGAGGCATTCTCTAATGTGGGAGATGTGGTTATTGTTCATTGTTTCAAGCTATTTCTCCTACTCCGTTGATCGGTTTCTCTCAGCATGTCTCTCCTTCTCCCCCCTCTGAAAATATAGTTTGTGTTTGTCGGTGGTGGCTACAGATGTTTTTAAATCTGAGCAGCGTTACACCCCGGCACACCACAGCTCGTTGCACTGTGCCACTGTGTTGACAGACGATGTGCTTATTTACGGCATGCTAAACCAACTGTCTAAAGCCCTTAGCAGTCTCCCCCTCTCTCTCTCCGTCTCTCGCAATGTCTCTCCCCCCAGTTGGGTTGTTGAGTTGTTGGCCTGTCAGACCAGTCTGTTGTTTGTTTCCCAAAAGAAATACAACATATCTAGTTGCAGCTGGAAATATAAGCATTTGGGTTTTCTGGCCAGAGATGGAAATAGATTGTAAGATTTAGAGACCACACTGAGATGAGATCTAGCCCCTGCGCCTTCTGTCCTGGGAACACCACGTGAGAGGAACCAGAGCAAAGAGACCCTTTGACAATCTGATGGTATCTCAGAACTAGTAGACTGCATTAACATACCTGCTCACACATATCTGAAGTCACATGGTAACATAACACATGCAAGGCTTGAAAATACTTACTTGCATTGTAGTTGTCAAAGCTCTTTATCATGATGGTAAACATGGCCTGCATTAATCAGCACCATGTTACTGTGAACACAGCAAATTAGTCTAATCTGCTATGAAACACTTTAAATATTGATCAACTCCAAGCATAATTATGTAAAACAAATTCAGTAATGTCAGCCTCGGTCTGGTTAAAGTCTGTGTAAAGCAGTAATACTAATGAGTTAGTCACACCACAGAAAAATGTGTTATTAACCACCCAGCTAAATTTGAATGGTTAAAAGGTAGCAAAGGTATACAATTAGGTTTGAAAATCATGAAAAAATAAGCTCCCTCTGCTCTGAGACGCTGGGGGCGTGTCCACTGAAGGTGCTGAAACCACGCCCACTTATGGAAATGATGCAACACAGTGACCGTTAGCATCCTGTTAGCACTCTAAGCTCCACGACCTGAGAACCTGAAGGACTGGGAGGAAGATGGTCGGTTTGGCCTCATCCAGAAGTCTCAGATGAAAGTTTGTAAAATTAACTGGAGTGGTGTCCTTCAGCTATCCAAGCTGTTCTGCAAACTCTGGCATCCAGGAAAAAATAGACTTGCGGCAAGAAAACATAGCTAGCTAGCAAAACCTGTGTTAACTTGCAGTCAAACAATAGAAGCACTGATGCTAACGCAGCACTGCTATTTGTAGTGGTTACAGTATTACGGGCGGAGTTATGTTGAGTGGTGGCGCCAGTGCGTCAACTTGTCCTCTATCGCCACAGGGTTAATATTTTTGTTTTTTGAAATTTGGTACAGAGACCCATGGTGCCCAGAGGATGACTCCCAACTTTGATGTTTCCTTCATTTGCATCTAATGCCACCGGTGTGTTTTCACTTCTCAACATCCACAACATGGACTGACCCCCCTCCTTCAAGGTTGGGCGTAGTGCTGGCAGAGAAAGTGGGTGCATTCTGTTTCTAATCAGATGCAGGGCCTATTTACTGAACAGTCAAACACTTCAGTGACGCCTTAAGAGGAGCAAGCTGTTACCTCAGGAATATGTCAGCTTTTCCCCCAATTTCTCCCCCTTTTCACTTTGCTTTTGTTTGTTTGTTTTGCCCGTCATGTGGCACTGCTTTTTCCAGCATTGGGCTCCAGAATGTATAACTCCAGAGCCAGACACTACTCTTCTCCCCCTGTCGTGTCCTGTCCTCTCTGCCTGTATCTGGTCCTCATTTCAGACCGTA
Organism: Lates japonicus; assembly: GCA_033238685.1. Lineage (NCBI taxonomy): Eukaryota > Metazoa > Chordata > Actinopteri > Centropomidae > Lates > Lates japonicus. The sequence continues at coordinate 1,812,293 of BRZM01000022.1, read as the reverse complement.
TAATTTCCCCGCTGCTTGTATCTGTGGGACTTTTTGGGGTAAATTTCTGTCTATTCTTCCAAGATTATTTTTGGCTATGTCAGCGGTTGCCACAGTGGCAAATATCTGTTTGTCACTCACGTCTCGTCCTTTGTGGCTGTGTGTGATCACTTCTTCCATGCAGATTGACATAATCCTATCAAAATAATTCAAAGGACTCAGATTTTGAAAATGTGTACACAATAAGTATTAGTAGGAAAGTTTATTTTACTTTTTAATATTGTGGATGGTCCATATTATAAAATCAACATTTAGGCAGATAGCATGATTAATCTGTATGAATGCAGGAACTGTATGTCTTTGTGAGTGTGTGTTTCCAGTATCATTCATAGCCTCATCTTTTTCTGAATAGCTCTTCTGCAGTCAGGCCTTCTGGCGTCTCTCTCTACCCCCCACCAGCATCAAAGACACAAAATCCTATAGTTAAGCTCACAGATGGTCCATCAAGAATTCTGAAACAGCATCTGTAATATCAGTCATCTATCAAGTTGGAGTGAACAGCACGGTTTAGATTATATGGCTCTACAGTGACTATCTGACCTCAGATTACATGCTTATGAAAAGGATCTTGGACCTGTTTGTCTCTTGTCAAGAAGAAAATGACAGTTCTCTTACACTATGTCTTTCAGGCTTATTGGCGGTTTCCTTAACTGCTCCTCTGGACAGCGACAGATAAAGTGTCAGTTGAGTTGCATCCAGCCATTTCTCTAGCTGAAATTAGTGATTCTCCACACTCCTCTCTCTCTAGCTTTCTTTTTTTTTTAAAAATTAGTTGTTACACAGCTATTTGTGGCAAATTTCATGTGTGCAATCAAGTGCAACACTCTGAATGTCTTGTTGAAGAGGCTGTATGTGAATGTTTGAGAATGTGCACTATAATCCCCGTTTTTAAACAATATTACATCTTTCCAGCAGACTTTTCACTCTGCCTTTGACGCTGTTCTGATCAGGTATTAAAACTTTTGATTTCTTACATGGCTGGACAACAAATTGTACAAACCACTTCCTTTCTAGTTTAACCTAGCCCTTGAATATCAGTCTTTAACCATGACCCTTGTTTTAGAATGAGTCAGCAGGAAATGCTAGAAAAAAAAGTCAGTGAGGGCACGTTCTCAACAAATTCATGGTTAACTTAATTAACTAGCTAACTATAGCTGATATTATATATACTTTTCTTTGGTTGAAGACCAGGAAAATATTTATTTTTGTCTACAATGCACAATGCATTCAACCAGTACATTCATTCATCCATCTGCACCCTGCTGTGTTGTTAAATGTCTGGGGTTTCACATAATGTGACCATAATGACATAAAACATGCATTTCTCGAAACCCTGTATTTGAGAGTTGGACATCTAAAGAATATTTACAAAAAGGAAATGACAGCTATAATCATCTCACACCTTGCCACTGGGAAGAAAAATCTGGTAAATGCATATCCAAATGCTTTGTGTACATGTGTGTTTGTGTGTGTATGTGAGGTGGGATTCCCCTACTTTCACTTTGAAGTCAAGGGGATCATTACATGAAAAGGGAGATGTCATCAGTTGTCAGCCAGGTGCCAGGAGTCGGAGGAGAGCCAGGAAAACCATTTCCTATCCCATCAGCACCTGGGATTTCTGTCTTTGATGACGTAAAGTGGGCCTGCGCCAGTGGAGGTGCTAACTGCCCAGTGTGTGTGTTTGATGTATCTCAGTCTTTGTTGCCAGGCAGAGTAAAGGCTTGCTTCTGCTACTCCTGTGGCACCAGGCCATACTATTTTCAGATTCACTTCTGTGCTTTAAATTCACTGTGAAATGTGTGTGAAGTATCTGTCAT